>JANAVB010040419.1:10398047-11129297 GCA_029216955.1 Iris pallida | reverse complement strand
GACCAGTTATGTGGAGCAAAAGTGTTCTCCCGGATAGATTTAAGATTCGGTTACCACTAGGTAAAGGTAAGAGCTAAAGACATCTCAAAGACTGTATTCAACACCAAGTATAGGCAGTACGAGTTTTTGGTGATGCCATTTGGTCTCGCAAATGCGCCAGCTGTCTTTATGAACTTGATGAACAAGACATTTCACCAATATCTGGATAAATTTGTCATGGTGTTTATCGACGACATCCTGATATACTCGAAGACGCCAGAAGAGCACGAAGAACACTTGCGGACAGTTTTAGGGATTCTGAGGAAGGAGAGGTTGTATGTTAAATTGTCGAAGTACGAGTTCTTTTTCGACCGAGTAGAGTTTCTTGGTCATGTGGTCACTGGAGAGGGGATCTCAATGGACCCCAGGAAGATTGCTGCTGTCGAGACATGGAAGGCGCCAACATCAGTTTCAGAGATCATAAGTTTTTTGGGATTAGCAAGTTATTACAAAAAGTTTGTCCATGACTTTGCTAGAGTAGCTGAACCTATAACGAAACTGACACGAAAGGACACATAGTACATCTGGTCAGAGGACTTCTAGGTAGCATTTAATGAGCTGAAGAGGAGATTGACGACTGCACCAGTTTGATATTACCTTCAGGATCTGGAGGTTTTACCATTTACAGCGACGCTTCGGGAAAAGGGCTAGGATGTGTTTTGCAGCAGCATGGGAAAGTAATTGCCTACGCTTCTAGGCAATTAGGGACTCATGAACAGAACAATCCTACTCACGACCTGGAGTTAGCTGCGGTGATCTTTGTACTCAAGTTATGGAAACACTACTTATATGGAGAGCGAGTGGAAATCTTCACAGACCACAAGAGCTTGAAGTATGTGTTCACACAGAAGGAGCTGAACGTGAGGCAGAGAAGATGGTTGGAGTTGATGAAGGACTTCGATATCGATTTGTAGTATCACCTCGAAAAGGCAAATGTGGTAGCAGATGCGCTGAGCAGGCATCCGATGGCATGGTATCTGAGGATGGATCGACATTTATGGGAAGATCTGTCACGACCCACTTCCGAATAATCAGACACAAGTCGGACACGCCCAGCCTTCATCGTTGGACACGATGAAGTAAGCTATACCAATATTTAGGGAAAACTATAAATCCAGATAAGCATGAATGTAAATCACAGCATCTAATATCGAATCCTAGAATCTCAAATACAAGTCTAAGAGTTATTACATTCCAGCAAATATAAAATATACTGATGTCTCTAATACAAGTCCGGTTAAAACTAAAAAGGAAAATACTAGGCTTCCTCAGTCTCTAAGTCCTGGGCAACTTCAACTGGCTCATAGGTGCCTCCAGGTTCCTGTCTGTAATAAGTGTCACATATAGCCTCCAACTCACCTGCAACATATCCTAGTCAGAAGCGGAGCTAAGTATATCTAAGAAAATGAACATGAACATCATGGTATGAACAAGAATACAGGAAATATATATAAAGTACGAAAAATAAGAACAAGACATGAAACCTGAACATGAATACTTAAAGTAAATACAGGGAACATGAAATGAGTCCTGAACATGAAATACAACATGAATCCTGAAGTGTACAATATATCGAAATACATCCAGAGTGTGTGATTGGCTTGGGTAGATTCAGAAAACATGAAATGGTACGGATTCGGTCCCGCATGCACGATACGGGGCCTAAGCTATTCACATGAATAGTAACTCGAATTTGATCACACATCTGTAGTATTTCTCCTCCCAGACACAAGTAAACTTAAGGAACATGATACAAGATAATCTCGTGCAATTTCGTGTCAACAAGAAGATACAGGAATGAATATACAATACATGAAGAAATGGATAAGTCCGAGGAGTATACTTACCTTGTTCAGGGTGATCAAGTGCAGATAGTAAAGCTGGCTGTCCTCTTGTAATCATGGGTACAGTTGTTTAAAATCTGTACAAGTATGAATTTATTACTCTTATCTATTAACTAAATAATTTTATAACATAAATTAGTAATACACTAATATGGGATAATTAGTATGCTAGATTATCCTTCAAAGTCTATCCTAGTTAACATATGATACCCACAACTCATCTAGTTTTTAACTAGCCTTAGCCATTTAGACAAGGTACAATGGTGTAAAATGACATAGGTAAATCTCTAATTGAGTCATTGAAAGCCTTTCTGTAATTTGCATAACAGATTCTCTCTAAACTGGACTAGTCAGCACTCTCCTAATCAGCACTCAAGCTGTACCAAGCTCTGACTTGGTGTATCTCACCATTTTCCCAAATGCCTGACATTCAAACTCAGAAGACAAATGCTAACTGATATCACAAATCAGTCAACCCACATTCTATTTCAGAAATATTACTATCTGAAAAATTAAAACAATCCCCAAGAGGAGTCAGTACTGAACATGACTGATATGCTTCAGACTAAGCAGCTGACACAATCAGCCCTATTTGGGATAAAACAACCAGCCCTATGACAACTGATGCAACCTGACCTAAACTTCCAAATATCCTAATCAGGAGCTCATCCAATTCTCAATCCCATTTCACTCAAAGAGAAGTATCATGAACTTCATAAAAGCAATTTAACCTACCCTTCCCCCATACTTGCTATCAGTCTAGTGAAAGCATAAACAAAACTCAAAATTGGTCCAAGGTGAAATTGCTTATTAATGAAAGAATTATTCAGAGGTTACTAGATTGTTATAGGACATTTTCTTTGGTATCAGTACAGTAGCTTATATCTGAATGCCAACCTTCCTAAATTAGCCTATAGCATAAACCTATACCTAATCTTCATATGTTAGTGTCCCTCTTCAAAGATAAACCACTTCAATGTACTGTATCTATACATGGTCGAGAATCTGAGATGGAACCCTCCCTTAACTTATGTTAACTGACAGGTGATTACAACCTAATATTGGCCTTCCATCCTTCATCAAGTCAATCTTCCAAACTGAAATTAACATTAAATATTAGCCCAGGAAATGAAGCTAAGTATTGGGTATCAGGTTTGAGTTTGAACCCAATATCAACCTGGCAACTCTCCCTAACCCATTCTGTTATAGCCTAAGTGTGATTCTCATGTTTGCTTAAAGGAAAGTAACAGTACACCAAAAATGAGAAATTGAAGATTCACTAATCCTGCATTGAGTCAAGGATGTACTCATAAATCCAAAGTATTCATACAGTCATCGATTATCCTTTCTAACTCAGCCCATTAGTAAAATAATTTCTAACTTAATTATCCCAAATGAAGATATATCCTGGAATTGATACTTAACTACAGTGATTAGAAAGTTGAGATAAAGAAGACAGGATTTCAATACTACAGTCACTCTTTCCAACATCTGGAAATCTGTGCACATACACCAGTTATGATGGTTAAACTAAGGAAATAAACTCACCTAAAATAACATATACTGCCCTTCCTAACATGTGTATTCATAACCATCCTTTCATCACATGAATCATGCATAAAATAGAGTAAAATGCTCCATGATACTTCTTGACTCATGTCCTCATCGCATATGAATAGGTTATAGCACCTATATAGAGTATTAGGAAATTTACCTGATAGAGATTGAATCCCAATTGCACTTGGTATCACAAATCACGAATCGAACACGACTTCTTATCTGATCTGATTTAATCCTCTTTGTATCCGACTCAAAAGTACGATCAATACAAAATGATTAAACAACTGACCCAGATCTCTGAAGAAATCCGACACAAAGATAAGAATCCACAATAAGTTAAGATCCTAAAGAATAGGTCTGATACTTACCGTTCTAATGATCCTCCTCATCGAACTGGTGAGTTATGATCGATTAATCGATTCAATAAATTCCTACCGATCTGAGGAAGAGATCACGTCAAATACTCGAAATTTGATCTAATCATAAGCAGTCTGAATTTAACTAAGATCAAGAGGAGAAACCTAATGTTCAGAACTTGAATAAATTCACCTTGATAATGTCATGAATTAGCTCAACCGATTAAATTGGTCATTGATATGAGATTTCAAATCTGATCGAAGTGATAAGAAGAATTAATTGGATTTTATCAAACAACACTATATCCAAAGCAAATCGAAGAATGAAAACTGATCAGACCAAAATTCCTTTGCTCGAAGAAAGCGATCTACCGGAAAGAAGAATCAATTTAGAATTGAACTCTGGTGCGCCGCCCGATCGCTATAGGGAAAAATTGATCCGTCTCACTTCCTGCTTCTTGTTGCTGCGTCCAAAACTACGTATCACTCGTCAATCGAGGAAGGAGGCTCGCCGAGACATGGAGGTTCGCTATAGCTGATCCAGAACATAAATTATAGAAAAATAAAGAACATGAAGTTATAGAAATGAGAGGGATATTGCTCATCAATAGTATGGAGATAGTTGGCTTAAATAGGTCGTTGGAGTAGCGTAAGGAGGAGGCAATCATATTGGCAGGAAAAATCAATTCCTCCTCCCCCTGCCATGGTTAGTTAGGAAAGGTTGAAGTCGGTTGTTACAGCAGGAAATTGAATTTCAAAATTAAAATGAAAAGAAAAGGCTGGCATTTAGGTTAGCTAATGGTTGAAAGCCTATGGCTCATTTGAGCCTGTCAATGGGCTGTTGGCCCATTGCATTCAATGGGCTTACAAAAAGAACTCATGATTTATTAATTCAACCCAAGACTTTAGTTAAAATAAAAAAATAAAAGGAAACAATTCTTAGGCTAAATAAATTGGGAACCATTAATGCTTTTAAAACTAAAAAATTCATGAAATTGGGAAAAACTCATAAAACATTATATTTAAGGAAGGTGGGATGACAAGATCTGGAGAAGCTCGGTATAGAGATGATTCTACCAGGAGCAGTTATACAGATGATGGCACTAGATATTCAGTCGGGTTTGATGGATCAGATCAAGGAGACTCAGTCTACAGATGAGAGCCTCCGCAGACTCAGAGTTCGGGCTTTAGCTGGATTGCTTGATGACTTCACCATAGCAGAGAATGGATCTTTGAGGCACGGCGGCCGGTTATGCGTGCCGAAGGGTGAGCTGATAGAGGCAATCTTGCAGAAGGCGCATCGGTCGCGATATTCTATTCACCCCGGTGCTAACAAGATGTACCGTGACTTGCAGAAGCATCTCTGGTGGCACGGGATGAAGAGAGATGTATCACGCTTTATTTCAAGGTACCTAGTTTGCCAGCAGGTAAAGACGGAGCGTCAGAGGCCAGTCGGTCTATTGCAGCCGTTACCATTCCCGAATGAAAGTGGGAACACATCATGATGGACTTTGTCTCAGGGCTTCCTCGTTCTCAAGGAGGAAAGGATGCCATATGCGTTATCGTTGACAGGCTGACGAAGTGTGCTCATTTCATACCTTTCAAGGTGGAACTTTCCACCGAGAAGTTGGCAGAGCTATACATACAGCAGATAGTTCGCTTGCACGGAGTACCGATGAGCATCGTATCAGACCAGGACAGCAGATTCACATCCCATTACTGGAGGAGCTTGCAGGAGGAGTTAGGAAGTCGGCTCAAGTTCAGCATAGCGTACCACCCACAGACTGATGGGCAGTCTGAGAGGACAATTCAGACACTTGAGGACATATTGACGCATGTGTACTGGACTTCGGAGGATCATGGGAGAGTCATCTTCACTTGGTAGAGTTTTCGTACAACAACAGCTACCAAGCCAGCATCGGTATGCCTCCATTCGAGGCACTATATGGACGACGATGCCATATGCCGCTCTTTTGGGATGAAGTTGGAGATAGAGTAATGCTTGGGCCGGTGATGATCACTGAGGCACCAGAGAAAGTCAGGATGATCAGAGACAGACTCGCAGTTGCTTAGGACAGGCAGAAACATTAGGCAGATGCTAGTCGCAGACCGATGGAGTTCGCTAATGAAGATATGGTGTTAGTGATGATATCACCTACCAGAGGGACGATTCGATTTGGATGAGGCGGCAAGTTGAGCCCTAGATACATTGGACCATTCGAGATACTCGACAGGATCGGAGAGGTAGCTTACAGGGTTGCACTACCACCCAACCTGACAGGAGTTCACGATGTCTTTCATATGTCTCAGCTGAGGAGATACGTTCCTGACCCCAGCCATGTACTAGATTATTCAGAGTTGGAGATCGGACCGAGTCTTGCAGTTACTGAGCACCCAGTGGAGATATTGGACCGAAGGAAGAAGAGGCTGAGGAACAAAGTCATACCCTTAGTCCGAGTAGCTTGGAGTCGTCACTCTCTAGGAGAATCTACTTGGAAAAGGAAGTCGGACATGAAGAAGAGATATCCATACTTGTTCGACCCACCAGCGCGAGGGAACCATCCATTCCTGCTTGATACCTAAGAGGTTAGTCTTAACAGTAGACTTGGTCATTGTTTGAATTGCTTGCTATATTAAATGTTTGTAGAGTCTCTATCCTTATGAATTTTGAGGACAAAATTTTTCAAGAAGGGAAGATTTGTAAGCCCGTGTTATTTAATTATTTTAAATTAAGGGTTTTTAAGTGCAAATGATATTTTCAGCCTTAAAATAATTTATTATAATTATTAGAAATTTTTTAGAATTTTTAAATGATTTTTAAAGGCTAAAATATCAATTTGCAATTTTTAAAATTAGTTTTGTAATTTTTTAAATTGTTTTTATGTCAGTTTGCAATATTAGAATTGTCTGTGCAAATTAAATTTGCACAGAACAATGCCGAGGGATGTTTATGCAATTTTGAAATTGCATACTGTAAGGCGGTGGGGAGTTTTGTAAATTTCAAATTATCGAGGGTTTTTGTGCAAAACCACCCGACGACCACCGCCTTCGTTATGTCGTTTTCCTCCGCCGACCTTGCCGTAACCCTAACACTAAACCCTAATTCGACGATCGAAACCCTAATCTAAATCCTGTTTCGACCCTATAAACCCCCCTCCCGTTCGAAACCCTAGCTTCCTACACCTTCCCGACCACCATAGGTACCGCCCTAGGTCGTCTTCTCCGTCGAATTCGTCGGAAACCTAGATCTAAGTTTTTTGCCGCCACAGTCCACTTTCCGACGAGCCACCACCACCAAACTGTTCGCCTCGACGAGACGAACTCGGCCATATTTTTCCCGACGCACCCCGACGCTTCCTCCACCGTGCAGCAGCCCCGAACGGCGACCGTTGCCAGACACGTACGTGTCATTCCTTCCCTGCTACGTGTCTATGTCTCGTATACACGTGGAAGGGTCGCCGTGTGTCGAGGAGTCTCGTGAAGGCCTTGGACACGGCTAATTCGTGTCAGAACGCGAGTTCTTACCTCGGACACAAGACTCGTATCGGATTCATATGCTCGTGTACCTAACTGTCCTAACACGGGTATAGGTTAATGGGTTTCAGGTTTGTTTTAAATGTTAAAGGGTTAAACCCGTTTAACTAATGGGTTTACTGTGCTTATTGGGTTTACTGTTCATTCGGGTATTGGGATCGGCCCAATAGGTTTGGGCTGAGTTTTATATATATATATATATATATATATATATATATATATATATATAATATATATATATATATTGGAAAACCCCCCATTTTATTCTATAAGAAGGAAAGCCGAAGCTATACAAGTATACCAGAAGGCACAAAATGCCGAAGCCTACACACGTATACTAACAAAAGGAGGAGGAAAAGAAGCGCAAAGAGACTAGAACTAGGATAGGAGGGAGTTCCAGACAGAGGTCTGGTTACGATCGCAGTGAGCAGTACGCCATTTTTCGCATTGCCTGATGGTCTCCCTGATCAGCTGGTTGGCGAAGTACTGATGGCCTTCATAGCTAGCCTTGTTGCGGTTCTTCCACATAACCCACGCCGCAGCCGCAGCGACGATCAGATGGACCTGGGACGTTGAGCTCCATGCCTTGATGAGGTCTTCGTAGTGCTTCCCTCCGCTTCGTAGTGCTTCCCTCCGATGTCCGTCCTGCAGCGTCGGGAGAGAGAGCTCCAAACCATGGTCGGGAGGTCTCCTTGACAAAATATGTGGTCCACAGTTTCTGTTTTATGCTCGGTGCAGCAAGTACATGCGGACGTAAGGCTGAAACCGATAGTGCAGAGGGTGTCATCAGTGGGAAGGATTTTGCGCAAGGCTCTCCAAATGACAATGGACCACTTCTTGGGGATGCATGTATGCCAGAACGGCGCAGTGTTAAAGAGTGTCATCCCCGTGCCTCGGATCACTTTCCTGGCCGATTTGACCAAAAAGCAGCCCGACCCATCCTTCTGCTACCTGAGCTCATCAGCGTCAGGCCCGATCTTCAGTTTTTCGTGGCGGATGAGCTCAACCGTCTCGGAACCAGCCCAATCCCGCATTTTGTTCCAGTCCCAATCTTCCCCTCCAGGGTCCCACATGTCCTTGACCATGCAGAACCTGTGGGCCTCAGAATGAATGGGAATAATGGTATCTCCGACCCATCTTTCTGGGAAGGCCTATGATTCTCCATCTCCCAACTTGAGACGCATGAGAGGTTCGGCAAGAGAGCGCCCGACGAGCATACAACGCCACGCTGCTGAAGATCTGCTGTTAGATATGGCCATCGTTGGGTGGATGTTCTTGAAGTATCTGGCCTTCATGAATCTAGCCCATAAATTCTTAGTTGTGCGCAGCTTCCACCACAATTTT
The DNA here is from genome assembly GCA_029216955.1 of Iris pallida. Classification (NCBI taxonomy): domain Eukaryota; kingdom Viridiplantae; phylum Streptophyta; class Magnoliopsida; order Asparagales; family Iridaceae; genus Iris; species Iris pallida. The sequence goes on along the minus strand of JANAVB010040419.1, from coordinate 11,120,620 downwards.
ATCGAGAATGCATCGACAATGTGAGAGAGTTTGGTGAAATCCAGGCCCCCATCTTCGGTCGGCTTGGCCATGGTGTCCCAACTAGCCCAATGGTGCTTGTCGGCGCCGTCGCTGTGGCCCTAGAAGAAGTTGCTGAAGATGCTCTCGAGATAATTAAGGACTTTCTTGGGGGGGAGAGCATGCGGCAAGGGTGTAGATGGGGATGGAGGTGAGGACGTGATTTATGAGGATCATCTTCCCTTCCGGAAAGAGAGTCGCGTTGTGCCATCCTTCAAGATTTTTCCTGATGCGGGTGATCAGGTCCTCGATATATATATATATATATATATATATATATATATATATATATATATATATATATATATATATATAATAAAAATAAAAAATATATATGTGTGTGTGTGTGTGTGTACTGTTATATACTGTATTTATACATATTTATATTATACTATAAGTATTTCTTTATATATATATATATATATATATATATATATATATATATATATATATATATATTATTATTATATCTATATATACATATTTATATACTATTTAGTATATTTGTACTTCTATGTATATGTATAATTTGTGCTATATTTTAATATATGTAAATTTACATGTTAATTTGTTTATCGATAAATATAAGGGTTATGTATATTTTACTGCATTAAAATATTATTTTATTATTTTAATATGCACATATATCTATATATTTAATTTCGTATTTTTACGTATTCTGTTAATTATGGCCATTTGAGTCCAGACCTAGCATGGGTTTTATGGACTTAAATGAGTCTAAATACATTCAAGGTCTGTACGAGTCATATCGGACTAGATTCATGGCTATATATATATATATATATATATATATATATATATATATATATATATATATATATTAAAAACCCCTCTCCTTTTATTGAAAAGGCACAAATATATATATATATATATATATATATATATATATATATATATATATATATATTTTAAAAACCCCTCTCCTTTTATTGAAAAGGCACAAAACGCCGAAGCCTGGCCAAGTATACAGGACACAAAATGACAAAGCCTAAACAAGTATACCATCAAAAAGGAACGAAAAGGGGAGGAAGGAGCTCCACTAGCAGGATCTAATGGAGGGTAGAGGCCCAAAACGAACTCGGAGTGTGGGAGCAAAGGGTGCTCCTCTTACGGCACTGACGGAAGACTTTTCGAATGATCTGATCTGAAGAGTATTGGTGGCCTTCATATCTTGTCTTGTTGCGATTTTTCTATATCACCCACGTGGCGGCCGCTGCAACGATCTGGTGGCCGTAGGAAGCAGCGCCCCAGGCGTCCGCCAGATCGTGGAAGCACCCACCACCCGGCTCAATGCTGTAGAGCTGATTAAGGGTCCTCCACGAAATGCCTGGCAGGGTCCCTTGACAAAAGATGTGATCGATGGTCTCGTTCTGACGATCCGGGCAGCAATTACAGGCTGATGCAAGACTTATCCCGATGGTGTTGAGGATGTCATCGGTGGGCAGTCTCTTGTTTATGGCTCTCCACATGAGGATGTACCACTTCTTGGGGATGCAGCTTTGCCAGTAGTGCGCAATGGGGTGATACGGCATGCCTGGCCTAAGGATAGCATTCCTCGCGGACCTTACTGAGAATGCCCCTGAAGTATCAAGCGACCATCGAAGTGCGTCGTCTTCACTGCCAATGGTAATACCGATCTGGCGAATGCTAGACACCGCTTCGTCACCAGCCCATTCTCGAATTTTGTCCCAGTGCCAGTCGTTGGTATAGAAGTTCCACAAGTCTTTGATTCTGCTGTTTCTCGGGGTAACCTGCAGACAAGGGATTAAGCTGTCCCCGGTCCATCATTCCAGGAATGGGTTCGACTCACCAGTGCCCAATATGAGTCTCATTGCAGGCTCGGTGAGGTCGCGACCAACAAGGATGCGACGCCAGGCCGCCGATGATCTGCTATTGGAAATGGCCAGAGAGGCCTGAATGTGTTTGAAGTACCTGGCCTTCATGAATCTGGTCCATAAGTTCTTGTTCACGCGAAGTTTCTACCACAATTTCATGGAGAAGGAATTAACAATGTGGGTGAGCTTAGTAAATCCCAGACCTCCGGCCTCAGGAGGTCGAGCCATCGATTCCCAGCTAGCCCAGTGGTGTTTGTCGAGACCGTTACAATGCCCCCAGAAGAAGTTACAGAAGATCTGTTCGATCGAATCAAGAACCTTCTTGGGCGGGGGGCACGCAGCCAGAGTGTGGATGGGGATGGAAGCAAGCACATGATTGATAAGGATCATCTTGCCACCCGGGGACAAAGTGGCATTATGCCACCCTTCAAGTTTCTTCCTGATTCTAGCTATCAGGTTCTCAAAGATGCGAGTATTAGATTTTCCGTACACCAGGGGACAACCGAGATAGTTGAATGGGGGATAGGCAACTAAAAAATAAGTTAAGGTAGAGAGGTTGGTGGCGTACTCTCTATTGATGTTATGGTGGGCGTATATAATGCTCTTGGAATGATTGATCTTCTGACCCGAACATCTGGAGTACCTCTGCAGGATTTTGTGGACCACATCCACCGCTCCAACATCCCCCGAAGAGAATATGAGTAAGTCGTCTGCGAAAGCTAGGTGGGTGATAATAGGGCAGCCACTGGAGGTGTGATAGTGTTGGAAGTTCGGAGTGCCGACCATATTGTTAAGGTTTCTACTCAGGGCGTCCGCGGCAATGATGAAAACAGTGGAGGATAGAGGGTCGCCCTGTCTAACTCCACAACTGGATTTGAAGAATCCACCCGCTTGGCCGTTGATAACCGTGGAGAACCACGAGTTGCTGATGGATCTCCACGCAGTGTTGGTCCAGGCTTCCGAGAATCCGAAAGCTCTGAAAACCCAGATCATAAATTGCCAATCCAGCCTGTCGTAGGCTTTTTCCTTGTCAATCTTAACGGCAATATTGCCCCCTCTAGCAGGAAACTTCATGCAGGTGATTAACTCTTGGGCCAGCATAATATTGTCCTGGATGTTTCTTCCTTGCACAAAGCCACTTTGTTCCTCAGAGATTATCTTGGGTAAAATCCCCGCCATCCTCGACGCGATAATTTTGGAAATAATTTTGTTGGTGAAAGTACAAAAACTGATGGGGCGATAATCCCGAAAGGACTTCGGGTTGTCTTTTTTCGGGATGAGGATGGGGTTGGTGCTGGATATGGCTTTGGGGTATGTGGCACCCTCGAAGAAGGCTATGGCCGCGTCGGTGATGTCATACTTGATAATGTCCTAGCATTTGCGAAAGAAGACACCAGTGAACCCGTCAGGGCCGGGGGGTACTGTGCTCGTTCAAGGCCCACACCGCGTCTTTCACCTCCTGGACCGTCGGTGTACGTTCCAGTTGGGCGTTATCGTTGTCATTAATGAGTCTGGGGATTTGATCCAAGAAGGGTCTGTCGATATAGACAGTCTCTTTGGTGAATAATTTGGAGTAGAACTCAGCCGGAGCTGCTTGGATACTATTTTGGTCAGTAATGATGTTCCCGTTGTCGTCTATCGTACGATGGATGGCTAGCTTCTGTCTGCGACCATTGACGCAGGCATGGAAGAATTTCGAGTTTCTATCTCCCTTGCTGTCCCATTTCAATCTCGCTTTCTGCTTCCAGAAGTCGGTCTCTACCTTAAGACGGAATTTGAGCATGGCTTTGGTGAGGTTCCGGGCAGACCTGGCAGTGGCCGATCGCTCCGACGCAAAATGTGTTTCGGCTTGGGTGACATCGTCCTCCACAACCCGCACGGCTTGGCAAATATCCCCGTAGGCGATTTTGCTCCAATTGGATAGAGCTTTCCTCGTCGGACGGAGTCTGTTGCTCACCCGCAGAAGGGGATTAGGGGAGTCTTCCCGGTTCCAAACTTTCGCGACAGTGCCCAGAAATTGGGGATGATCAGTCCAGAGATCTAGAAATTAGAACTTCTTTTTGGGAGGGCTGGCGTGGTTTTTTATTTCAACCAGCAGAGGGGCGTAGTCGAATTCGGTGGAGTTGAGATGGGACAAATAGGTGGTGATCCCCATGCCGTGCCAGCGATCGTTCTGAGAGCTTTGTCCAATCGGGAGTATTAACGAAGGTCGCCTTCCTGCATGTTGTACCAGGTGAAGGCATTGCCGATGAACTGAAGAGTAGTACGGTGAGCATCGAAGATAAAATTGATGAAGTCTTGCATGGCCAATGTAGAAGAGGGACGCCCTCCGATTTTCTCTTCTCTGCAGGTGATCGCGTTGAAGTCCCCGATGCACAACCAAGGGGAGTTGATGTGGTTGAGGTGGATGTTAATGAGGTCGTTCCAGAGATGTTTTCGTTCGGCAATATCATAGCTACAATGGACTGCGGAAAGGATGGTGCACTCAGAAAGCGATGGGTGTTCCCACCAGCAAGTGAGGTCCTGCTGGGAATCCTGGATGACCCCGATTTTGACATCCGTCGTGCCGAGCATCCATATGTCGTTTCTGCCGGCTATGGCCTTGGGGAGGCCTAGCTGTAATTGGATAGATTTTAATCTTTTGGGGGAGATTTTGGGTTCAATGATAATGAGGATGTTGATCTTGTGGATTTTTTGAAGTCCAGAGATTCTCCTTAAAGTGGGTTTGTTCGCCAGTCCGCGGACGTTCCACGATAGTATGTTCAATATTAATGAAGTTGGGGGTGGGTTTTTTTGTTCTGCCTGGTGGCGGATCTGGCTAGAATGGTTTTGTTATCAACAGAGGCTTTGCGGGTCTTGTCCTCACTTGTGGTAGACACTTCTGTCCGTGGGGAGGTAATAATGACCCTGCTCGAGGGTGACGCCTCCGCCAATGACGAGGATGGAGAGTCGCTTGGGGGTTGCTCTGGTGGATCCGTGGGACTATCGACCAATTCCCCTGCGGAGTCCAAGATGGGATCTTCAGAGGGGATGACCAGGGAGTCACTGGCGCTCCTGATCAGCAGAATAGTTTGCTGGAGGGGGTACCTGTGGCTTGGACCTAAAGTCCTCTCCGTACTTGTTCTGGCCCGAGGATTGCTAGGGCTTGTTCAACCGGATCTTCGATGGGGCTTTGAAGGACAGCGCGGGTGGTGTCGGTGATCACTTCGTCGATCTCCTTGTTTGGGGAGGTGTGATCTGGCTCGATGAGATCAAGTTCGGCCGTTGGGTAGCTAGCTTCATATGGCTATATATATATATATATATATATATATATATATATATATATATATATAAATATATATATATATATAAATAAATATATATATTATATATATATATATTTTATATATATATATATTGGAAAACCCTCCATTTTATTTCATAAGAAGGAAAGCCGAAGTTATACAAGTATACCAGAAGGCGCAAAATGCCGAAGCCTATACACGTATACTAACAAAATAAGGGGGGAAAGAAGCGCAAAGCGACTAGAACTAGGATAGGAGGGAGTTCCAGACAGAGGTCTGGTTGCGATCATAGTGAGCAGCACGCCATTTTTCGCATTGCCTGAAAGTCTCCCTGATCAGCTGGTTGGCGAAGTATTGATGGCCTTTATAGCTAGCCTTGTTGCGGTTCTTCCACATAACCCACGTCGCAGCTGCAGCGACGATCAGATGGACCTGGGACGTTGAGCTCCATGCCTTGATGAGGTCTTCGTAGTGCTCCCCCCCGATGTCCGTCCTGCAACGTCGGGAGAGAGAGCTCCAAAACATGGTCAGGAGGTCTCCTTGACAAAAGATATGGTCTACAGTTTCTGTTTTGCGTTCGGTGCAACAAGTACATACGGACGCAAGGCTGAAACCGATAGTGCAGAGGGTGTCATCAGTGGGAAGGATTTTGCGAAGGGCTCTCCAAATGACAAAGGACCACTTCTTGGGGATGCATGTATGACAGAACGGTGCAGTGTTAGAGAGCGTCATCCCCGTGCCTCGGATCACTTTCCTGGCCGATTTGACCAAAAAGCAGCCCGACCCATCCTACTGCCACCTGAGCTCGTCAGCGTCAGGCCCGATCTTCAGTTTTTCGTGGCGGATGAGCTCAACCGTCTCGGAACCAGCCCAATCCCGCACTTTGTTCCAGTCCTAATCTTCCCCTCCAGGGTCCCATATGTCCTTGACCATGCAGAACTTGTGGGCCTCAGAATGAATGGGGATAATGGTGTCTTCGACCCATCTTTCTAGGAAGGCCTGTGATTCTCCATCTTCCAACTTGAGACGTATGAGAGGTTCGGCAAGGGAGCGCCCGACGAGCATACGACGCCACGCTGCTGAAGATCTGCTGTTAGATATGGCCATCATTGGGTGGATGTTCTTGAAGTATCTGGTCTTCATGAATCTATCCTATAAATTCTGAGTTGTGCGCAGCTTCCACCATAATTTTATCGAGAATGCATCGACAATGTGAGAGAGTTTGGTGAAATCTAGGCCCCCATCTTCGATCGGCTTGGCCATGGTGTCCCAACTAGCCTAATGGTGCTTGTCGGTGTAATGCCTGTGGTTCGTATTACGTATCTTGGTATACGTGTACGTATTCTTGACTCGTATTGCGTATTTCCCTGCATGGTTATTTTGGCATTTCCTTCTTGGTTCGGTTCAACTTGTTGCTGGTTCGGCTTGACTTGATTTTAGGTGGACCGAACCCCCACCTACCACCACCACCCTCATTTATATTTCTACCTAACTCTCTCTCTTCATTTATTCTTCTCCTTCACTTCTTCTTCTCCACCATTACTCTTCCACCTACCAGGGAAGAGAGCTAGGCAAGTGCAAACTTGCTTCATAATGGATCTCAAGTTTTATTATTCCATTCTCTTCCTTACTTGATTCTAAGCCTCTTTAGAACTTGGCATTTTTGGATTTGATGGATAGATTCTTGTAGATCTAAGTTTATAACTTTTCAGTTTTCTTAGTTTTGATCTCTAAAACTTGGTCATTTTCAAAAACTAATGGTTCTATGTTGTAGAGAATTCAATTTCATGCGGTTTTGGTTTTTGTTTCGCTTGATTTTGACTTCGGACGAGGAAGTTATGGCCATGGCAAGTTTTCGGAACTTTTATGGCTGAACTTGCTGTTTGGGGACGATGACCCCCATGCGCACGGGAGGCCAAGCGCCGGGAGGCCATGTGCTGTGAAGTCCCGGCAACGCATTCCTTAACACCAAGCGTGTCATGCGCGTAGGTTCCCTACGCGCATGTACTGAAGACGCAACGTGAGTTTTCCACGCGCAAATGGTGCAGGAATTCCACGCACCGATGATGCAGGAATCCCACGCGTCGATTGTGTAGGAATCCCACGCGCCGATTGTACAGGAATCCCACACGCCGATGGTGCAGGAATCCCATGCGCCGATTGTGCAGGAATCCCATGCGCCGATTGTGCAGGAATTCCACGCGCCGATGGTGCAGGAATCCCACATGCCGATTATGCAGGAATCCCACATGCCGATTGTGCAGGAATCCCACGTGCCGATGGTGCAGGAATCCCACGCACCGATTGTGCAGGAATCCCACGCGCCGATGGTGCAGGAATCCTACGCGCCGATTGTGCAGGAATCCCACGCCGATGGTGCAGGAATCCCACATGCCGATTGTGCAGGATTCCCACGTGCCGATGGTGCAGGAATCCCACACGCCGATGGTGCATAAATCCCATGCGCCGATGGTGCAGGAATCCCACACACCGATTGTGCAGGAATCTCACGCACCGATGGTGCAGGAATCCCACGTGCCGATTGTGCAGGAATCCTACGCGCCGATGGTGCAGGAATCCCATGCGCCGGAATTGCTCTATTTCACAGTTTTTGCCTGTTTAAGTTGTTTTGTAGCTAGAATCTTGAAAAACTCAAAACGTGAAAGTTGTAGATCTTTTCCTTGGCTTCAAGAATATGTCACTAGTTATTTTATACAAGTTTTTCTCATTCATGATAATGTAAGAATAGAACACGATAGTGGTCCGCTGTGGCGCACTCTTGACAAGTAAACTGACATGATATATCTCAACATGCTGTTAGGACAGCTAGCCTGACATGACAAGTATGAAAGACCTGGACACCGTGGACGATTATATTTGTACAAATAAACTCGTACTGTCTTGCATCATGTCTAGAATGGGAATCCCTGTGTACCACGGTCAGGGGTACCTACTGAAATTGACTAAGGCTAATTAACTAGAATGATTCAATAGTCATGAAGAGATTCCCAGCTACATACAATCCTGTTATCTGGGCGCATTCAGTGGACTTGTAGACTACCGACGAGTAGGGCACATTTCCAGCACACAGTCACGTGTTGTATTCTTCATAAACGGACATTCGACCTGGATAACCGGATGGTCTGCAGGGCTTGTGGCTGTTGGGATAATCTCATTGCATTTTGCTAGTAACTAGGCCTGTGATAACCCTAGTTAGTTAAAGTATCAAGCCGTACTCTTTGCTTGGCCGTGATTGATGGAATGGAGTCTAGCCCAGCCTTGTCTCGATCCAGTGCAAGATTATGACAAGACATGATTATCTATACTTGCCTTAACAATAACGATCATGGAACCAGTTCTGTTCAGGCGAAGGGTTACAACCTCGGTCCTTGTTTGGTTTAAGGGTTGTAACCTGGCTCCCGGAGCAGTTCTGTGTCCTCTCTTCGTTTATTGTCTTATAGCACCCCATGCCATGCTCGTCATGTTTTAGTTACTTCAATAACATGAGTACTTATGCCAGCCTTAACAATAAAAATCAGGGGTCCAGTTCTGTTCAGGCGAAGGGTTACAACCCCGGTCCTTGTTTGGTTTAAGGGTTGTAACCTGGCTCCCGGAGCAGTTCTGTGTCCTCTCTTTGTTTATTGTCTTATTGTAACCCCAGGCCATGCTCGTCATGTTTTACTTATTTTAGCGGCATAATTATTTATATTGGCCTTAACAATAAAGATCACGGGTCTAGTTCTGTTCAGGCGAAGGGTTACAACCCCGGTCCTTGTTTGGTTTAAGGGTTGTAACCTGACTCCCGGAGCAGTTCTGTGTCCTCTCTTCGTTTATTGTCTTCACTGTACCAATAGTATTTGAGACGGGTTTCTATTCAGGTGAAGGGCTTCAACCCCGGTCCTTGTTTGGTTTAAGGGTTGTGACCTGGCTACTTGAATGGTTTCCTCGTACTCAGTTTACTATTGTTATCTCTATTATTATCAGTTCTTCATTTATTATCTTTAATATTCTATTATGATTTGCTGGTTTTAGTTCCTAAGTGAAGCCTCCTTTGTGGCACTTGCTCTTTCTGGGGTCTGACCCAGCTGGTTTTGTATGGCCAGATATCGGAGCAGCTCCAGAGGATCTACCTACCTTCCAGCCAGATGGTGACCACCAGACGTAACCTTGGCAACGAGTGGGTTTCTTTTGTCCTCCCACTTTATTGTAAAAATATTCTTTTAAGGTATTTAGCCGACGAGCACTTGTTTAGCTCGCATTGTACCTTTATTTACTGTCTGTCTACGGGCTGTAACATGATTGACAGATCCTAGGGTTGATCATGTATGACTGAACTCTTGCTAGTCCTAACATTTTGTACGACTAACTTCATGATCATCCAATATGTAATGTATGGGACGCCTTACTATTGTATATTTGATGTTCTAATATCTTATGACTATTACTACTTGCTTATGATTGAGACAATAGGATTGTTCATGACCATAGGAGACTGATGGATTGTAGTTAAACCCTCATGTATCTAGACAGCCGTGACCGTATAGCGAGGTGGATTGTACTTCAATATACGTAGCTGCCTATGTACGCCCTCGCTCTCCAGTATTCTGGTTCTGGGGCGTTATATGGTTTAAGTGGTGGCCCATGCAGGTCTTATAAATCAAGATATGTGAGGGTTTATCGAATAGATGTCTCAATCAGTACTCGCCCTTGATCTCTACTCGTATCCTCTGAATCCCTGTAATCTTGACCTGATCACATGTTTGTATCGTTGATCTGTCCTGGTCCTTCCTTATTGTTCCCTATGTCGTCTTCTTCAGCGGCATTGTTTCTACACCTGCCGATCAGCAAGGCGGAGCACCTTCCGTGGACCAGCAGCAACCCGGAGATCAAGCCCAACATTCAGGAGTAGCCTCCAGAGTCATGCCTACTAGAGGAGAGCCACCAGTTCAGCCCGTCCAGCCTGCAAAGCCTGATGACGGCACTTTGGTGGGTCTCATCAGGTCATTATTAGCCTCCCAGGATCGTCGAGGAGATGCCTTACACCAGGCGGTGGCAGACGCTTTGACCAGAGGAGGTCATCATGGTAATAACGTGGCCAACAGCTTCAAGCGCTTGAACCCTCCCTTCTTCGACGGCAGTGAAGATGCGATCGTTGCAGATGCATGGCTTCAGGATACAGACGTGATTCTAGAAGCAGCCAGGACTCCAGAGAACGAGAAGGTGGCCGTGGTGCACCTACAGCTATTGGATCTTGCCCGCAGCTGGTGGACGGCACAGGCCGTTGGATTATTGGCACCTATTGCTTGGGCAGTATTCAGGGAGAGATTCCAGACCAAGTATTTTGATGATGTAGCTTGGTATGATCTACAGACGAGGTTCACCAATCTGAAGCAGATGGACAGGATGGTCGATGGATATACGGCCGAGTTCTCCAGGCTTAGTCGGTTTGCTCCCACCTTGGTAGCGACCGAGTTTGACAGAGCCCAGCGATTCCAGCAGGGACTTCACCTGGAGATTTTATTAGCTGTGGAGCAGTTTGAGCATCAGACTTTTGATGCGGTGTTGAGAGCAGCCAGGAGGCATGAGTATGCCTCCCAGAGGATCATGGATAGGACCGGAGGTCGGAAACGATCCCATAGCCAGATGAATCAATCATCAGCACCAGCCCCGGCAGCCAGGGCTTTGACCATTGGAGCTCCGAGGCGGGCGGCCTCAGTAACGTCGGTACAGCATTCAACCCCGACACACCCTCAGCAGCAGAAGCAGAAGCAGTCTTCCGCAGTGGGATGTTCACACTGCAGGAAGCCAGGGCATGTGGTATCAGAGTGTTGTAGAGCACAGGGTTTATGCTTGGTTTGTGGTACCCCGGACCACAGGGTTGGAAATTGCCCAAACAGGGAGAGTTCATCGGCCTTCTCTAGTCCTTCAGTTAGAGGACCAGCACCAGTCCAGCAGCTGCAGTACCCGTTTCCGAGGCCATTGCCGACGCAGGCCCAGGCGTTCCAACAGCAGAGACCGCAGCAGTATGCCCAAGCCCAAGCCCTGATCCAGAGCAGGCAGAGAAATTTTTAGCAGAGGGAACCCGCACCCAGAGGACATGGTCAAGTGCTGGCTTTGACCATGGGAGAAGAAGGAATAGCACTAGGTGAGGTAGTGGCAGGTACTATTCTCGTCAACACCTTTCCAGCTTCAGTATTATTTGATTCTGGTACCTCGTATTCATTTATGTCTGCACGATTTGCAACACGGATAGGATTGGAGCCCGAGTCATTATCAGTAAGGCTCAATATACTTACTGGTAACGGACTTGTGGGAGTAGATAGATAGTGTTTTCCTCATGTCGGATCGTAGTTAGCGGTAGAGAGTTCCCCGCTAGATTGATAGAGTTTCCGATGGCCGATTATTATATGGTCTTAGGGATGGATTGGTTGAGGGACCAGTATGCTAGGATAGACTGCCATATCGGTAGGGTTGTTTTTAGCATTCCAGACGAGCCAAAGTTTTCCTTCTCCCGAGGCGAAGTTGAACCTTCCCCTCCAGTGTTGCGGATGGCAGTAGCAGCAATACAGTTACCCCGGATAGCTGAAGAGTTTTCAGATGTTTTCTCAGAAGAGCTTCTAGGGATGCCGCCAGAGCGGGAGATCGAGTTCACCATCGACTTGATTCCCGAAACAGCCCCAGTGTCAGAGAGAGTCTATAGGATGGCGCCGTCAGAGCTAGAGATATTGTACAAGATGATTGAAGAACTTAGAACCAAGGGATTCATTCGTGCTAGTGGATCACCTTGGGGAGCCCCGATGCTTCTTGTGAAAAAGAAGGATGGTACGTCCAGATTATGTGTAGATTATCATACCTTAAATTCAGTGACAATCAAGAACAGATACCCTCTCCCAAGGATAGATGACTTGTTTGATCAACTCAAAGGGGCAGCAGTGTTCTAGAAGATCGATTTGGGGTCAGGATATCATCAGATCAGAGTCAGAGAGCAGGACATCCCGAAGACAGCTTTCAGGTCTAGGTATGGGCATTGGGAGTTCCTTGTGATGCCATTTGGAGCAACCAATGCGCCGGCTGTATTCATGGACCTCATGAATCGCATCTTCATGCCCTATTTGGATCAGCTCATGATTGTGTTTCTAAATGACATCCTGGTCTACAGCAAAAATGAGGCGGAGCATGAGCAGCATCTCAGAGTTGTTCTTCAGATTCTCAGAGAGCACCAGTTGTATGCCAAGTTCAGTAAATACGAGTTCTGGCTCGATCGCATTTCGTACTTGGGTCATATCATCACCAGGGGAGGAGTGGAAGTGGATCCCCAGAAGATTGTGGCCATTGAAACATGGCCAGTGCCCAGCATGGTTGCAAAAGTTTACAGTTTTTTTTGGATTGGCCGGCTACTACCGACAATTTATTTCAGACTTTGCTCGGATCTCAGCGCCATTGACCCAGTTGACCCGCAAGGATGTGCAGTTTGCTTGGACAGCAGAGTGTCAGGATTCTTTTGAGAAGTTGAAGCGAGGCTTGATGACGGCACCCATTCTCACGCTTCCAGATGGAACTGAAGGATTCTCAGTATATTGCGATGCTTCAGGCAGAGGCTTAGGATGTGTTCTGATGCAGCATGGGAAGGTAATAGCTTACACGTCATGACAACTTCGTGATCATGAGAGGAATTACCCAACCCATGACTTGGAACTGGCAGCAGTAGTGTTTGTACTTAAGTTGTGGAGGCACTACTTGTATGGAGATAGGGTAGAGATTGTCACCGACCACAAGAGCCTGAAGTATGTGTTCACCCAGAAGGATCTTAACATGCGTCAAAGGAGATGGCTGGAGCTACTTGTAGATTATGAAGTCAACCTGCAGTATCACCCAGGAAAGGCCAACGTTGTAGCAGATGCATTGGGCAGGAGAGCCGGAGTTTATTTTCTAATAGCACAACCAGAGTTGTTAGCAGATCTTCAGAAGATGGGTATAGAAGTTGTACTTTCTACCAGTGTGGCATTGATGGCCAGCATGCAAGTTCAGTCCACAATAGTCGAGAGGATCCGGATGGCCCAGTCAGCAGATTCCAAGCTTCAGCGACTCAGAGCAGAGTGTGAGGCAGGACGAAGACCAGAGTTATATATCCATGAAGACGGTACACTTCGACATGGGAAGCGTCTTTGTGTACCCAGTGGAGATATCAGACAGAAGATCTTGACAGAGGCTCACAGTTCGCAGTATTCTATTCATCCCGGCGGTACGAAGATGTACCGTGATATCCGTCAGCACTTTTGGTGGAATGGCATGAAGAGGAAGATAGCTCGGTTTGTCTCTCGGTGTTTAGTTTGCCAACAAGTTAAAGCTGAACATCAGAGGCCAGCTAGACTACTTCAGCCCTTGCCAATTCCAGAATGGAAGTGGGAGCATATAACCATGAATTTTGTGACTAGATTGCCTAGATCCCCGGCTGGCAGAGATGCTATTTGGGTTGTCATAGACAGGCTCACGAAGGTGGCTCACTTTCTCTCATTCAGAGTTGGTCAGTCGACGGCTCAGCTAGCGGAGATGTATCTCTGGCAGATTGTCAGATTGCACGGTGTACCAGTTAGTATCACCTCGGACAGAGATTCTAGATTTATATCGCACTTTTGGCGTAGCCTGCAAGAGAGTTTGGGGACTCGCCTCCAGTTTATCTCAGCATATCACCCACAGACAGATGGCCAGTCAGAACGTACGATCCAGACTCTCGAAGATATATTAAGATCTTATACACTCGACTTCGGTGGTTCGTGGGAAGATCATCTGCACCTGGTGGAGTTCTCGTACAACAACAGTTTCCAGGCCAGCATCCAGATGGCACCATTCGAGGCGCTGTATGGTAGGAAGTACAGATCTTCGCTAGCCTGGGACGATGTTGGAGAAAGGCAGATGCTTGGTCCGGAAATGATTGCTCAGACCGTTGAAGTGGTCAGAAGAGTCAGAGATCATCTTCGAGTTGCCCAAGATCGCCAGCGTCATTGGGCCGATTCTCATCGGTGCCCACTTGAGTTTTCTGTCGGCGACCATGTATTCCTGAGGATTTTACCTAACCGTGGCGTCATTCGTTTCGGCATGCAGGGAAAGCTTAGTCCTAGGTATATAGGGCCGTTCGATATTCTGGAGCGAGTAGGTGATGTGTCCTATCGTCTCGCTCTTCCGCCGTCGCTAAGAGAGGTGCATGATGTGTTCCATGTATCCCAATTACGACGATATATACCGGACCCGAGCCACATCCTGGACCATTCGGAATTGGTTGTTGGTACCAACCTTTCGTATGAGGAGAGGCCCGTGTCTATATTGGACCGGAGAGAGAAGATACTCAAGAACAAGTCTATTAGTTTAGTCCGTGTTGCTTGGGGTCATCACTCTTTGGGTGAGTCAACGTGGAAGCGTGAGGATGATATCCGATCGCGGTATCCCGACCTGTTTGACTCGTAAGGTATAATGTCCTTCTTATGCCCTACACCCTTCGATTCCTTGTTTGCATGAATAATTGCTTGATTGCTTGAATAGTATAGCTTGCCTATGATTAGTATAGCTTGTCCTTGCAATTCTAGCCTCTTTATTAAATTCTGAGGACGAAATTCTTTTAAGGTGGGTAGAGTTGTAATACCTGTGGTTCGTATTACGTATCTTGGTATACGTGTACGTATTCTTGACTCGTATTGCGTATTTTCCTGCATGGTTATTTTGGCATTTCCTTCTTGGTTCGGTTCAACTTGTTGCTGGTTCGGCTTGACTTGCTTTTAGGTGGACCGAACCCCCACCTACCACCACCACCCTCATTTATATTTCCACCTAACTCTCTCTCTTCATTTATTCTTCTCCTTCACTTCTTCTTCTCTACCATTACTCTTCCACCTACCAGGGAAGAGAGCTAGGCAAGTGCAAACTTGCTTCATGATGGATCTCAAGTTTTATTGTTCCATTCTCTTCCTTACTTGATTCTAAGCCTCTTTAGAACTTGGCATTTTTGGATTTGATGGATGGATTCTTGTAGATCTAAGTTTGTAACTTTTCGGTTTTCTTAGTTTTAATCTCTAAAACTTGGTTATTTTCGAAAACTAATGGTTCTATGTTGTAGAGAATTCAATTTCATGCGGTTTTGGTTTTTGTTTCGCTTGATTTTGACTTCGGACGAGGAAGTTATGGCCATGGCATGTTTTCGGAACTTTCATGGCTGAACTAGCTGTTTGGGGACGATGACCCCTATGCGCCCGGGAGGCCATGCGTCGGGAGGCCATACGCTGTGAAGTCCCGACAACGCATCCCTTAACTCCGAGCATATCATGCGCGTAGGTTCCCTACGCGCATGTACTGAAGACGCAACGTGAGTTTCCCACGCGCAAATGGTGCAGGAATTCCACGCGCCGATGATGCAGGAATCCCACGCGCCGATTGTGCAGGAATCCCATGCACCGATTGTGCAGGAATCCCACACGCCGATGGTGCAGGAATCCCATGCGTCGATTGTGCAGAAATCCTACGCGCCGATTGTACAAGAATCCCACGCGCCGATGGTGCAGGATCCCACGCGCCGATTGTGCAGGAATCCCACACGCCGATTGTGTAGGAATCCCACGCGCCGATGGTGCAGGAATCCCACACACCGATTGTGC
The DNA here is from genome assembly GCA_029216955.1 of Iris pallida. Lineage (NCBI taxonomy): Eukaryota > Viridiplantae > Streptophyta > Magnoliopsida > Asparagales > Iridaceae > Iris > Iris pallida. Next base: position 11,104,777 of record JANAVB010040419.1, on the reverse strand, counting down.
AGGAATCCCACGCGCCGATGGTGCAGGAATCCCACACGCCGATTGTGCAAGAATCTCACACGCCGATTGTGCAGGAATCCCACGCACCGATGGTGCAGGAATCTCATGCGCCGAAATTCCTCTATTTCACTGTTTTTGCCTGTTTAAGTTGTTTTGTAGCTAGAATCTTGAAAAACTCAAAACGTGAAAGTTGTAGATCTTTTCCTTGGCTTCAAGAATATGTCACTAGTTATTTTATGCAAGTTTTTCTCATTCATGATAATGTAAGAATAGAACAAGATAGTGGTCCGCTGTGGCGCACTATTGACAAGTAAACTGACATGATATATCTCGACATGCTGTTAGGACAGCTAGCCTGACATGATAAGTATGAAAGACCTGGACACCATGGACGATTATATTTGTACAAATAAACTGGTACTGTCTTGCATCATATCTAGGATGGGGATCCCTGAGTACCACGGTCAGGGGTACCGACTGAAATTGACTAAGGCTAATTAACTAGAATGATTCAATAGTCATAAAGAGATTCCCAGCTACAGGCAATCCCGTTATCTGGGCACATTCAGTGGACTTGTAGCCTACCGACGAGTAGGGCACATTTCCAGCACACAGTCACGTGTTGCAATCTTCATAAACGGACATTCGACCTAGACAACCGGATGGTCTGCAGGGCTTGTGGCTGTTGGGATAATCTCATTGCATTTTGCTAGTAACTAGGCCTGTGATAACCCTAGTTAGTTAAAGTATCAAGTCGTACTCTTTGCTTGGCCGTGATTGATGGAATGGAGTCTAGCCCAGCCTTGTCTCGATCCGGTGCAAGATTATGACAAGACAAGATTATCTATGCTTGCCTTAACAATAACGATCAGGGAACCAGTTCTGTTCATGTCATGCCCCAGAACCAGAATACTGGAGAGCGGGGGCAGACATAGCCAGCTGCGTATATTGAAATAGAATACATCTCAACTATACGGTCACGGCTGTCTAGATATGAGGGTTTACTACAAGCCAGCAGTCTCTTAAGGTCAAGCCTATTGTCTCAATCTCAAGCAATTAACAGAGTTACAAGATATTAGAGCATCAAATATATATATATAAGGCATCCCAAATATTACATATTGGATGATCATGAAGCTAGTCGTACAAAATGATAGGACTAGCAAGAGTTCAGTCATACATGATCAACCCTAGGATTTGTTAATCATGTTTACAGCCCGTAGGCAGACAGTAAGTAAATGTGCATCGAGCTAACAGGTGCTCGTCGGCAAACGCCTCAAAAGAATAAATTTACATATAAGTGGGTGAATCAAAAAGGGAAAACCCACTCGTAGCCCTGGTTCCTTCTAGTGTTCACCATTGGGCTGAAAGCTTGGTAGATCCTCGGGAGCTGCTCCGAAATCTGGCCACACAAAACCAGCTGGGTCAAACCCCAGAAAGAGCAAGTGCCACAAGGAGGCCACAAATAAGAACAAAAGCCAGCATATCAGAACATAAAGAATAAAAGGAAAGTACAAGTAATAAAAGTACACAGAGCGATAAACGACTAGGGACGTAGAACCATTCCGGGAGCCAGGTTACAATCCTTAAACCAGACAAGGACCGGGGTTGTAACCCTTCGCCTGAATAGCTCATTGTCTCTACTTATTTATCGTTAAGATAAGGAAAACAAACATGCTCAGGAGATAGCAGGTACTGGAGCTAGACAAGACTTAGACAAGGCTGGACATCATGCATTCACAAGCGGCCAAGCAATTACTACGGCTTACTACTTTAACTAACTAGGGTTATCACAGGCCTAATTACTAACAAGATGCAGTGAGATTGTTCCACAGCCACAAGCCCTGCAGACCATCCAGGCTACCCAGGACGAAAATTAGGGGTTGAATTCAGGTGGGTACATCGCCCGGGAGACAAATGTACCCTTAGGTGACTTAGAGGGTGCAACACTCGACGGTGCACTGGAAATGTGCCCTACTCGACGGCAGGCTACAGATCCCAAGAGCGCCCAGGTAACGGGATTGCCTGAAGCTGTGTCATCTCTTCATGACTACTGTGTTATTCTAGTTATTAACCTTAATCCATTTTAGTAGGAGCTCCTGACCGTGGTACTCAGGAGTCCCATCCTAGACATGATGCAAGACTGGACAAGTGGATTGTACAAGCAAGCAAGCCGGAACACCCACAGTGTCAAGTTGATTATACGAGTCAAGTTACAAGTTACAAGTCAAGTCAAGTCAGGAGTGCGCCGCCACGGGCCACTATCATGTCAGGTTGGTCATGTCAGGAGTGCACCACTACGGGTTACTGTCGTGTTATGCTAGTTCCTTGTCATACCATGCCACGTACAATAGTCATTCCAAACATATTAAGTAAAAATCAATTCGTGACAAAAGGCGTAAGGATATAAAATGGACGTAAAATATCTACTAAAATACCAATATATATAGGACTATAGAAGAGCCAAGCTTAAAGAAATAACAATTCATCATAGACAAGTAGGTTGTGCAAGGGGGTCAGGGGTTGGGCTGCGCAGGGTATGTACTGCGCATGGAAGAGCTGCGCAAGAGTTGCCTTGCGCAAGGGTTACCTTGCGCAAGGGTAGACTGCGCAGGGGTCAAGGGGCACAGGGTTAAAGGGGCACAGGGGATGCCTTACGCATCAATTGGATTGCGCAAAGGAGGATTGCGCAAGGTTAGACTGCGCAGAGTATCGACTGCGCAATGGTCGAGTGCGCAGGGGTTACTTTGCGCATGGCTGGCTTGCGCATGGCTAGCTTGCGCGAGCGCAATCCAACGCAGCGCAAAGTACTGGCTGAGCCTATGCGCAATCGGCCATGCGCTAAAGAGCACAGGCCGGGGTGCGCAAACGGTCAAGTGCTAAAGAGCACTGACCGAGAGCCTTCACCAAGGCTGAGATGAACTCCTCAAGAACACCAAAAACTTCAAATCTTCATAACTTAGCCAAATCAAAACCAAATCTAGATTTTCAAAGTTCTAACTTGAGTAAAATTGAATTCTCTTCCACATGAAAGCATCAAAACATGCAAAAATCGAAGTTTAATGGATCAAAACCAGGGATTTTCGAAAATGGTTAAAACCTAGATCTAGAAAAATGAAAGCTCCAAATCATAAAATGTCAAGTTCTAAAGTTGTTCTCCATGGCCTAATCTAGTTAATGGACAAATAAAAAGTGGTGCTTATTTGATGGCAAAGTGCACTTGCCTATGGGTTGGGGAGTTGTGTGGAAGAAGGAAGAAGAAGAAGTTGTAAGAAATTAATGGAGTTATGGAGGAGAGAGAAAAGATTGGTAGGTTTTAATGAGGGTGGTTGTGATGGAATGGAGGTGGAGAATAGGCTAAGGTGTTCCACTCATGGTAAACCAAACCAAACCAAACCAACTCCACAAAATAAAACCAAGCCATGGTCCAAAACCCATTTACTAGAAACCAAATCCACAAGTCAAGAAAATAAAATACGTGCCAAAATCAATTACGAGTACAAATATGAAATACAGGAAATGGGGGTGACAGTTCAGGCGAAGGGTTACAACCCCGGTCCTTGTTTGGTTTAAGGGTTGTAACCTGGCTCCCGGAGCAGTTCTGTGTCCTCTATTCGTTTATTGTCTTATTTCTCCCCAAGCCATGCTCGTTATGTTTTAGTTACTTCAATAACATGAGTAATTATTGTCACGACCCGCACCCACTGTGAGGGTACGAGTACGTTACGACGCCCAGCCTACGCCGCAGTGTCGGCGGTAGAACGCTGTCCTAGGTTACTATCTAACCAGCGACTCACGCAATTATATATTGAACTCAATCACAGTCTAAGCACGATAAGATAAACACAGAAGAATTAAACTAAGAATATAAGAACAACTACTAAAATAATAACAACTCTCAACAATCTCAAGTACTACACAAGTCTCAAAACTTCTATAACAAGATCAACATGGAAACAAATGCTAGTCTACTAAACAAAATCCCGATCACTCCTGGGTGTCGGGGCCAAAGGTAGTCATCCCATCTCCGGGTCCATAATATGTAGGGCATGTATCCTCAGGGCAATCATCTGTAAAATTTCAACAGGTCCAGTCAGGACAGGAACGAGCACATCTCATCTAGAAAACCCAAGTAAATGACAGAGAACTATAAAGCAGTTATAGACAGTTGTATTGATAAAAATAGCAGTTTATATTTAGGTGATGGTAAGAAAGACGGATAAAGTACAAGGAAAGTAAATAACTAAATAAGAGAAGAATCATAGCAATGAAGACTGTAAAAACAGAACTAGCTGAACCAGGGTAATATGATATAAAGTTCAGACAGAAAATGTAAACCAGTGTAACTCCAATGTAAGTCCAGTACAGGATGAATCTCATACAAGATGAATCCAGTAAGGGACGATTCCAGTTATAGTGATCAAGGATTCCAGGGTGAGTCCAGCCTATACTCTAACAGTGTGTTTTAAAATATCGGGATCGACATGTGAACGGCTGTAGGTAATACGGCACATCACACACCTGGTCGGGTGTGAGATGGCTATCATTCCAGTATAATTCCAAGGGAGTGGTTCCAGTATTTGGGTATGTTCACATGCCTATTCTAATATTTCCCCGTCCAGCAAGTACAAGTGAATCCAGAAAACGACACGAGAAATCGGGGTGAGTCCAGCCAAACATAATTATACCAGCAAAAGATTCTAGAGTGATTCCAGTAGGTGGTTCCAGTAGTGATTCCAGAAGGTGATGCCAGTAGTGGTTCTAGAAAATAGAGGCCAGACAGATGGTATGTGTGTCGCATACATGAATCCAGAATATCCATACGTGTTGTAAGAATCACATAAAACTATCTAGAACTGAAGTACAGTAATTGACAAGTAAAAGGAAGAACTATCAGAGAATGTACTCGCCTGCTACTCAGAAAAGAGTAATGTAATATCAGATGTCTGCACCGGAGTCACAATGTCCTAAATAGAGCAGTACAGGTTACAACATATTTAAAATAAGGAAATTAAATCTACGATGCAATCTACATGATTTCTGGGTCAATCTAGGTCAAAGTCAACTCTAAGTCAAACCTGGTCAACTGTCTAGGTCAAACTAGGTCAACTCTAGGTCAACTCAAGTCAACATCTAGTCAACTAAGTCAATCCTAGTCTAGTCAGTCTCACTAGGCCTAACCAAGTCTAGACAAGCATCCAAGCACAAACACAAAGTCACTAACAACACACATTGTATATACCATATGTATATACATACATTCATACATGTGCATAGGCACTCACTTGTATACATTCCTACACATAGCATGCATTGCCTACATTTATTCATTCATGTATTCATTATACATATGCATACTCATACATCTTTTTCCTATATGCACTCATACACATATAGATGCATACATAGGCTAATATTCATTTATTCATCCAAGTTCATTTATGCATTTATATCTATTCATTACCTTTACACATACTTGCATGTTTTTATTTCATAGGTACATGGTTGCATTTATACATGCATATATGCTATTCACTGCCATCATCATCACATTTGTATTCATTTAACCATTTATTCATACATGCATTTTCTATACTACATACACTTGTATATATACGTAGAGGCATAAATATGTAAAGAGATATAGAGTAAGGGATTAAGGCACATGTGTGTGTATGGTGTGGTAAACATATGTGTGACAGTGTGTAAATAGGAAGGCAGTGATGTGTATGTGTCATGAGTCAATGTGTGTTTACAAGAATCTGTGTGTAGTGTTATTCCATGTGTGTGGTACTTACATGTTAGGAATTTAGTGATGTGTGTATAGGAAGACAATGTGTGTGGGCAAAAATCAGTGTGATAGCCTAGGTGTGTATGTGACCATGTGGGAAGCTTTGTGTGTGTTACACATGAGTGTCATATACATGAGTGTGTGGTAGGATATGTGTGGGCTGTTCTCAGTTTTACATTTATATCTCAGGAAATTGCATAACTAAAAGAAAACCTCAGTTAACTCAACCATCCCAGAAATTAGTTGGTGTGTGTGTGTAGAGGTGTGTTCAGTGAGGCCTACATGTGTGGGTGTAATAGAGAACAGTGAGGGGTGTGATAGCTCTCAGTCTCAAGAATACTTAAGTTCAGTTTGTTTTTAAACCATAAACTGAAAATGAATAGACCCTTTACATATCTATATAACTATAAACTGAAATCCAAAAGGGATAGGTATCATAACAATAGGACTAAACTTCTGGAAACCAACCTAATCTCAGGAAATTCCTGAGACAAAGACATGTTAACACCCAAATCCAATCTCATGTTTCAGAGATTAGAATCTCAGTCAAACATGACAGTGATATACATATCATTCCATCATTCCACATTTCAGTTTAATACTTAACAAAACTAATCATGCATCACAATCTTAAAACCAACTTAATCTCAGGAATTCTTTAATTGTTATCTCAGGTTTACATTTCAATTCTCAGGAAATCATTGTATACTCAGGAAAACAGTTTCAATCATAACTCGAAAATTCATCCCTTGATAGCATATCCTAATCTAACATTTAGGTAATGCAATACACATATAACTGAACCTAATCATGGCAATTTAGACATCATGTTCAGTTTAAAAAGGAAATCAGAGTTCAGGAATTTAAAACGGTGTATGGCATCAGTTATTCATAAATCAGTCCAACCTCATCGAACCCATTTCAAAAGTTCAAATTCCAATTCACTATTGCAAACCCAATCTAATCATGAAAATCTGATTTAACAGTAACTAATACATATGTAGGAAACAATTTAGGGATTTAAAACATCATTTAAAAAACAATTTGAAGGAACCTAATCTCAGGAAATTCAAAACTGAAAGTATGTATCAGTTGAAAATGGGGAAATCCACATTCGTGTATCAAAACATGATAAAATGAAATTTAATTGGTTGGTAAACCATTTACATGATGTGTACAAGTTACACAAGTGGTTTGTGTCTACAAAGTGGACACAATGTGTCCATACAAGTTAAAATACAAAACAGTGCACAAAAATTGTGCACACAGAACAATCATCGTACACGGATGTCGGTCGACCCAGGACACGACACACGATACCAGTGTCCTCGTGCACGTGTCCCTGTGTTCGCCCAGAGTAGGGCTACACACTCAAGTGCCTGAAATGTATCCAAGTGAACCGTGGTGTCGTGTCGAACCGCGTATCAGTGGCTCGAAATTGCGCGAGCACATCCCGCGCGCGCGGCCAGTGCGACCAATGCGAGGAGGATTTCTCCTCGCACACGCAACCACGCGCTTCTATTTTTTGGGAGGATGGTGGCAGTCGATGCCCCAAGCTCCTCGCCAAAAATGGCGTGTCCATGTGTCCTGTGTCGAGAGTTATTGACCCCGTGATGCAGGACACAGCAAGTGTTTCAGTCCCCGCGTGTTCGTGTCCCCGTGTGGACACGACACGACACAAAGATTAGGAAATAAAAGAAGAAATCATTAAGCAAGCCCTAGGAATAAAATTCCATTCAAAAACATTTCAGAAATTAGAACAAACTGTTGGTTGAGTCATTACATCAAACACATCAAACACGACACTGATACGTGTCCTGTTAGGACACGAAATGGACACAACTTATGGAGATTCCTATTCCTAGAGTTAGGTTAGGGCTTGGGCATCATAGAAATGCAATTAAACAGGAATTTCATGGGTTAGAATGGATTATACCTATTGATGTGCAAAGCTCACAAAAGCCTCAAATGGAATCGTTCTCCAAGCCTCAAAAACTCCCACAAATTGATCCTACTCTGAAATATTCTTGCACAAACAGAAAGAACAGAAGAATTAGGTCCTAATGTAATTAATTTGAAGGAAAATGGAGTTGAAATGGATTTCCTATGATTTTACAAAGATGGAGACTCACCTCTTCCAAAACTTGCATAAATCCCAATGGAGGCTAGCCCTAAATTCTAGGAGGGAATTAAATAGGGGGAAGGGATCACTAGTGGCTGCCATGGGCTGATTAGGGCTAGGTTTGGTTCATGGTGTGGGCCTATGGGCTATAAGTCAAGTCATTAATCATGACTTATGAAGTCATAAGTCATATTTGTCAAATCAACTCCAAATCTCTCCAAACAAGTTCCAATGACTTAAACTTCACTAAATTAGGTCAAACCAAGTTTACTTAACCTAACTAAGGGGTCTTAACCTGGGTTAGTCACTAGGTTAGTCTTCTAGTCAATACTAGTCAAAGTCAACTATAGGCCCAAAATTAATTCTACTAAAAATCATTAAAAATCACTAAAAATCATAATATGAAATAAACATCCTTAAATAATAATTATAAATACAAAATTTCAAAAATACTCTCATCTAGAAAACTGGGTGTTACAATCCTACCCACCTTATAAAAATTTCGTCCTCGAAATTAAGATGATCGCACCCTTCCTAGGTCAAACCTCCAGCAAATCAAGGTCGAAGCAACACAATTCTACTGGTTGTGATTTCACAGTCTCGAACTGGGTAGCTACACTATCTAACAATCACAAACAATATCCTGGCAGGTACTAATGGAATCACACAGGAAAATGGGGAGGAAGAATAAAAAGGACAAACTTGCTAACCCATCACCTACAGCGTCGGTCTCCTCGACCGCCATCGCAAAAGCTCCACCCCTCTGGTGCTGAGCTACAGGTGGCCTAGCTCCCTCATAAGGAGGCACAGTAGGACAATCTATCATCTTGTGAGCACCAGACCCACAAAATAGACAGACCTTCAGCCTCCTCCTACAAGACTCCCAAACATGCCCTGCCTTCCTGCAGTAGGCACAAGTCGGCACCTCGCGGTCCTGTCCTCTAGGCTGATGCTGTGCCTGCTGCACTTTCACTGGTGCCTGTGCCTGCTGAGCCTGCACATGGGGCCTCTTGGCCTGACCCCCGCTGCTGCTACTACCCTGGGAGTCTCGCCCCCTCTTGAGCCTAAGCTCAAGATCATCCTCTGCAGCTAGTGCGTCCACTAGGATCTCCTTAAATGTAGCACTGCGGGCGTTCTTGGTGTAGGACTTGACCTCCTTTACCAAGCCCTTTCGGAACCTCCGGGCCTTCGTCGTCTCCGACAAGTCCTCTATTAATCTGCTCAGGCGGCAGAACTCTCATGCGTACTCCTCCACGGACTGGGTCCCATGAACTAGGGCCTCGAACTGGGTCTCGAGGGCTCCCAGTGCTGCGTCTGGAAAGAACTTCTCCTTGAACAGCTTCTTGAATGCTGCCCAAGTCTGTCCTGCTGTGCCAACCCTCGGGTCGGTCTGATACCATGTTCGGGCCAGATCCTGCATCATACTGGCCGCTGCCTCTATCTGGAGTCTCGTCGAGATCTCAGCCAGCCTGAAGATCTCCTCCATATGCTCGATCCACTCATCGGCATACAGGATCCCCTCTGTCCCTCTGAAGTCTCTCGGGTGCATCTTCTGGAAGTCCTGGATGCCCTTCTCCCGTGGCTGGTATGGCTGCGGGGCTGCCGCTGGCTGAGCTACGACTCTCTCCACTACCGTCACTGCTAGCTCAATGTCTCTGCTGAGCTCTGCCGTGTGCCTCTGCTGCTGGGTCTGCTGACCCTCCATGTACTGCCTGAAGAAAGCCAATAGCTGAACGGCGTCAATTGTCCCTGCAAGTGGCTGCTGATGCTGCTGCTGAAACATCTCAGGAATGACTGGGGTCGTCCTCTGGACAAGTAGAGGCATACCCCCAATGGCTACAGCAGCTCCTGTCTGATCAGGAACAGAAGGTGCTACAGTCTCAACAGGCTGCTGCAATGGACGAGAGGTGGCAGACCCCTCTCTAGCGGCTACTGTACCAGAGCGATGTGATCGTGTCTCCACCATCCTGAAGACAGATCGAAAAGGAAGTCAATACTGAGCAGGAATCGATAAATCAAAGGAGGACAGTTTATTGCAAAGAAGACAAGTCAGTAAGATATGTAGAAGGCATGAATTGAAGCAGAATTTTCCTAACTGTGATTGAGTACCTCTCCGTTAAAGCCTATCTCTCAATTCTATCGCAGGCTCGCAGCAGTACAACTAAGTCGTCGTCCTACCACGATATCGCACTAATACGACTCTCGACCTGCATGGGCCACCACTAAAAACGTGTCACGACCCGCACCCACTGTGAGGGTACGAGTACGTAACGATGCCCAGCCTACGCCGCAGTGTCGACGGTAGAACGCTGTCCTAGGTTACTATCTAACCAGCAACTAACGCAATTATATATTAAACTCAATCACAGTCTAAGCACGATAAGATAAACACAGAAGAATTAAACTAAGAATAGAAGAACAACTACTAAAATAATAACAACTCTCAACAATCTCAAGTACTACACAAGTCTCAAAACTTCTATAACAAGATCAACATAGAAACAAATGCTAGTCTACTAAATGAAATCCCGATCACTCCTGAGTGTCGGGGCCAAAGGTAGTCATCCCGTCTCCGGGTCCATAATATGTAGGGCATGTATCCTCAGGGCAATCATCTGTAAAATTTCAACAGGTCCAGTCAGGACAGGAGCGAGCACATCTCATCTAGAAAACCCAAGTAAATGACAGAGAACTATAAAGCAGTTATAGACAGTTGTATTGATGAAAATGGCAGTTTATATTCAGGTATGGTAAGAAAGACAGATAAAGTACAAGGAAAGTAAATAACTAAACAAGAGAAGAATCATAGCAATGAAGACTGTAAAAATAGAACTAGTTGAACTAGGGTAATATGATATAAAGTTCAGACAGAAAATGTAAACCAGTGTAACTCCAATGTAAGTCCAGTACAGGATGAATCTCATACAAGATAAATCCAGTAAGGGACGATTCCAGTTATAGTGATCAAGGATTCCAGGGTGAGTCCAGCCTATACTCTAACAGTGTGTTTTAAAATATCGGGATCGACATGTGAACGGCTGTAGGTAATACGGCACATCACACACCTGGCCGGGTGTGATGTAAGCCCCTGATTTTCAAATTCATTTTTAATTAGTGTTAATTAAATTTTTTATGTCATTTATAGCCTTAACTAATTATTAGGAATTTTTAGGAATTTTTTTAGAATTTTTAAATAATTTAAATGAGTTTTAAAATACAAAAATATTGATTTATAATTTTCTAAAATGGTTTAATATCAATTTGCAATTATTAGAATTATTTTAATACTGTTTTGTAATTATTCAAATTACTTTTATATCAGTTTGTAATTAGGAATTTGTTTTTAATTAAGGAATGCAAATTATATTTGCATTTATTATCTGTTGGGGGCCTAGTGCAAAATCCTAAAAACCTAAGGACCTAAGTGGAAAACCCTAACCCCCCCCCCGACCGAACTCACTCTCTCTCCTCTGACTCTCACCGACCCCCGACGACTGCCCCGACTGCCACGACCGGCTGCCCCCGCCAAACCCGGCTGCCCCGACCGCCTTAACTCCCCCTATAAAACCCCCCTCTCTCCCCTGATCTAAACCCTAACCCTAAATTCTCCCCACAGCCACCGACGACCCCCTTCTTCCCCAAAACACTTCGCCGGAACCCTAACCCCGACGAAGTCTCGATCTCACAAGCCCGACACCCTCATCGACCACCACCACCACCCGCAGCTTCGCCCCGACGAGACGAATCGATCGCCACCGGAGCGCCGCCGTCCCGACCACTCCTCCGCCGTCCAGAGCTCTCGAAAACCCCCCCCCCCAAGCACCGGACACGTGAGTAGCATGACTCAAATCGTGTCGTGCGTGTCTCGTTTTCACGCACGAGACTCGCCAGGACACGACGAACTTAGTGCTATGCTCGGACACGCGAGACTGAGCTCGTACGTGTCGTACAAAGCACGGACACATGGATACCTGTGTCCTTAACTATCTGGATACAGGACTGTGTTTTATATTTTTTTTATTATCTAATCACTTATACCTAAATAAAACTAACCTAACTCTAATCCTAACAGTCGGGCCAAGTTGGCCCACTGGCCAGCGGTTGCAGTATTAAACCCCCCCCACCTTTGCTGTGCGCTCAGGTTTGAGCCCCCCCCCCCTCCTCTCTTCTTTTTGTTTCCTTTTCTTTTTTTCTGTTTTCTTTTCTTTTTCTTTTTCTATTTTGTATATTTAAATATATATATGTATATATATATTAGTATATATATATATGTATATATTGTATTTTAATAGTATTTAATATATATGTATATATTTTATAGTTAGTAAATTTTATATATATATGTTTATCTATATATTTTCCTATGTATATATATATATTATATATATACACTATATTATTAAGTGTATTCTTATATATATATATATATATATATATATATATATATATATATATATATATATATATATATATATATATATATATTTTATTTATTTTTTAATATATATATATATATATATATATATATATATATATATATATATATATATATATACTTTATAAATTAAGTATTTTTCCTTATATATCTATATATCCTTTTAGCATAGGTATGTATATATTCTTTTGTACAAATTTACCTTATTTAAATAATAATATTTATTTTGGCTATTACCAAATTATATTTTTATTGTATTTAAATTACTGCAACCATTTGGTGTCAAAGCCTAGCATGGGTATTTGGGCCCAAATGTGTTTTCACACATTCAAGACCTGTACAAGTCATATTGGACTTGATTCATGGCCTTGGGTCCTGTATTTGAACTCTGGTTCAAATTATATACATGGACAAAATACGCAGATAATTAATTATTTAAATTCAATTGTGTGCAATGCTGTTTTTGATTTTCTAAAAATACTTAAAGTACTGCTAAAATTATGAAAAAATAGTTTTTAGATACTATGTTAAGTTAGCAAATTTAGTATAATATTTGTAGTATTTAAATTACTGTTTTGCCACTAGTTTGACATATGAAACCAAAACTCATTTTCTGTATACTTAGGAAAACTGATTTTTATAAAATATGTGTACTGGTTAATAAATTCCAAAAAAAATTATAATAAATTTCTATAATTAGCAAGGATCGTTTTGGTACTTTGTTTTATGTAAAACTAGGCTTTTTGTCTACTTCAAAAATTGTTAGAACACAATAGACTTTTGATTTATTTATTGATTAATTACGACTTGTAGCTTTTTGTATTATTTTGAGTTTTAGCCGTGTTGAACCCCACCCTTCACTAGTGTAAAGACCCTAGGAAGTTAGTTAAAATAGTGTGTCACCCCACATTGGTCTCCTATGCCAAAGTCATCATTTTGGCTAGGTGCCCAGTCACAAGTCGTATTTTACCAATTAGTGTCCTAGTGTTTTAGCTTAGTGTGAAAACTAAGTTATTGTATTTACTTCTACAGCGACGAGCTACCAGACATCCATAGCATTGTTATCGCAGCTTGTTTTGTTTTGCTTTGCTAGAGGCAAGTACTTTCTACGAAATTTACATATTGTCGCATAAAATGAACTGCAAACCCCACCATGTTAAATGCTGATCCTTGGGGTAGCAAGTTAGATCTCTACATGTTATACTTTCAGTTACTACCATGCTTAGAACAGTCTTGATGTATCTCTCACATGATTAGAATATAGGTTATGGAGAAACTGATAGTATTGTAGGTGATCACGACCCCCCTACAGTAGCGAGCGAGGTCGCATTTTATATGCATACCTTGCCGCAGGCCATTACCCCGCATGTCTGTACGGATGTACACCTATGCTTGTTAACTTGTACATATGTATATTTCATTATGTGCCCCAGCACATTGTACATCTATTGACCGATCACGTACCTACTACAGTTTTAAACATTACATATACATCTGTCTCTATGACATATGTGTCCTTGCCATGATAGACTATGTGATGCCATGCTTTCCAATTATTTTCTCTCATGTTTATTTCCATATTTCATATGCTAGTTTGCTAGATTTAGTACTTGCTTCCGTCCTGACAGGATAATATTGTAGGTGTCCTTACTGAGGAGGAGTTACTCTGCGACACATATTATGGGGTTACTGCCGAGGACCCGGCTCTGCTTTACGAGGATGTTCCTGCGGGGAACCTCGCCTAGTTGTTTTTTGTTTACTTAGACTTTTGAGAGTAGACATGTATTAGACTATATCTTTTTGTAACTGGACATGTATCCAGTTTTACATTTCAGTTCACTTGTACTTGGACGTTTACTATATACGATGACTTTTGTGTTTGGAGCATTTATGATTCTTCTTCACTTATAGAACTGTTAGCACATTTAGTCTTATCCTGTTGTCTTTAGAACAGCTTACTACGTTTTATCTCAACGTAGGCTGGGCATGCCTCGGCCTGGCCCAACAATTTAGGTAGCGGGTCGTGACATGTTTTTAGTGGTGGCCCATGCCGGTCCTGACTAAACTGTTTGGTTACGTTATTGTACCAAGCATGCCTGCAATTAGGAACTTAAGGTAATTAGACAACATTAGGAAAGACGCTTAGAACACTTAGAGGAATGCTAGGATTGCAACATAGGAAATACATCACATGTTTGCTATTATAATTAGATTTTCTTGTATATGATTGCTTACTTTAAACAAGTCCTTATAAGTCTTTTTATGTGTAATTTAGATGGTGCTTACTCGTTCATCCCAGTATGTTACCCCCGAGAATGGGGCCCTCCATATCCAGTCAGCTGACCAGTTGACTGATACACCTCCACCTACCATATTCCCCTACTCTACAGATCCACAGACCCAGATACCACCTTCCACATCCCAATCCCAGCAGGACCCGATACTTCCACTACCCCCTATCACTATACCCACCCAAGCTTCCGTCACACTCGACGGGACCCAGCTGCTCACACTGATCCAGGGGTTCCTAACAACCCATCAGGAGCAGACTACCCTACTCCGCCAGAGCATGGAGCGTTCTGAGGGACGTCCCGTGGTCCCACCACATGTAGAGCCACGGCAGAGAACGGGGACGATCAAGGACTTCATGGGTCTGAATCCCAAGGAGTTCTCAGGGACTGAGGGCATAGCAGTAGCTGATGACTGGCAAGATTCTGTAGAGAGGAAGCTTCTGGGAGTTAGGATGTCGGATGACCTCCAGGTCGAGGCAGCGGGATTTCTGCTGATAGACTTAGCAGGAGTCTGGTTCAGGAATGAGCCGTTGTTCGCGAGAGGTAGAGCCACTTGGGACCAGTTCAAGACCCAGTTCAAGAAGAAGTTCTTCTCGGCCACTGCTAGAGTAGCCATGGGGCTACGATTCCAGAACATCCAGCAGGGGAACCGTTCTGTTGACGAGTATGCGACAGAGTTTAGTCGCCTGAGCCGTTTCGCTCCTAGTCTGGTTGCTGATCCAGAGGAGATGACCCGTAGGTTTTGCCATGGTCTAGTTCCAGACATTGGCATTCTTATAGTGGCGAACGGTACGACTGACTACTACTAGAGCCTAGAGTTGGCCCGGAGCATTGAGGAGCGTCTTCTGTCTAGCAAAAGGCCGGCTCCTGTACATCATGAGGGACCGTCCAAGCGTCAGGCTTTCCAGCAGAGAGCGCCGACGCCACCCCAGCAGACTTACCGTCCCCCTACACCACATCATCAGACCCCGCCAGTTAGAGCCCCGGGACCCCGGCAGCAGCAGAAGGGAGCTATATGTTCTTTCTGCGGAAGACCAGGGCACGACAGCTCCATTTGCAGGAAGAGGTTGAAGCAGTGTTTAGTTTGTGGGTCTGCCACCCATCAGATTCGGGACTGCCCAGTAGCGAAGACTAGAGGACCGCTCCCGACTCAGTAGCAGAGGTTCGGGCAGCATCTGCAGCAGCAGAAGGGACCTCAGGGGAGGGTTTATAGTCTAGCCATTGAGCCGGAGCCGGAGCAGGTTTCGGAGCCGGATTACTTAGCTGACGTCATTACATGTCATGTTTATTTGCATACTTTTCTAGCTCTATGCTTGTTTGATTCTGGTGCATCTTATAGCTTCCTATCGTTAGAGTTTATGCAAGACCATCATCTAGTATCTACACCTACTGCGGAGATTAGTAGAGTAATGACGGGAGGAGGACCAGTGCCTATTAGAGCTAGCTATAGATGCTCTATTATGATAGCCGGGAGAGAGTTCGAGGGGCGATTCTTTGTGATGCCACTCCCCGGTTATGATATCATATTGGGGATGGACTGGCTTAGCTATGCCCATGCATCTATAGATTGCCATGAGGGTAGTATTTTGTTCAGTCCCCCAGGCACAGCACCATTCAGTGTCAGGAGGACAGGACCGGAGATCAGCCTAGAGCCGAACTGTTGTGTGACAGTTGGGGACGCAGCACCGCCCCACCCTATCATTAGGGAGTTTATGGATGTATTCCCAGAGGATCTTCCAGGACTTCTGCCTGACAGAGATGTGGAGTTCACTATAGATTTAGTGCTAGGTTCATCACCAGTATCCCGGGCTTGCTATAGAGTGAATCCCAAGGAGGCCATAGAGATGAAAGAGCAGATTGATGACCTATTGAAAAAAGGTTTCATCCGATCCAGTGCTTCTCCATGGGGAGCGCCAGTGCTCTTTGTGCCTAAGAAGGATGGTACAGTCCGGTTATGTATTGACTGCCGGGCCTTGAATGCCATCACCATCAAGAACAAATATCCTCTGCCCAAGATAGATGATTTATTCGACCAGTTGAGCGGGGCGAAGGTATTTTCCAGGATAGATTTGAGATCCGGGTACCACCAGGTGAAGGTTAGGCCAGCAGATATCCAGAAGACGGCGTTCAACACGAAGTACGGGCAGTACGAGTTTTTGGTGATGCCATTTGGTATCACAAATGCGCCAGCTGTCTTTATGAACTTGATGAATAAGACATTTCACCAGTATCTGGATAAGTTTGTCGTAGTGTTTATCGACGACATCCTGATATACTCAAAGACGTCAGAGGAGCATGCAGAGCACTTGCGGATAGTTTTGGGGATTCTGAGGCAGGAGAGATTGTTTGCCAAATTGCCAAAGTGCGAGTTCTTTTTAGACCGAGTGGAGTTTCTCGGCCATGTAGTCACTGGAGATGGAATCTCGGTGGATCCCAGGAAGATTGCTGCAGTTGAGACGTGGAAGGCTCCGACGTCAGTTTCAGAGATCAGGAGTTTTCTGGGTTTAGCAGGCTATTATAGAAAGTTCATCCAGGACTTTGCTAGGATAGTTGAACCCATGACGAAGCTGACACGGAAGGACGCAGAGTACATTTGGTCAGAGGACTGCCAGACAGCATTTGAGGAGCTGAAGAGGAGGCTGACGACCGCTCCAGTTCTGACTTTACCTTCAGGTTCTGGAGGTTTTACCATATACAGTGATGCTTCTGGAAAGGGGCTAGGATGTGTCCTACAGCAGCATAGGAAAGTAATTGCTTATGCATCTAGGCAATTACGGACTCATTAGAGGAATTATCCTACCCATGACCTCGAGTTAGCTGCGGTGATTTTTGCACTCAAGTTATGGAAATATTACTTATACGGAGAGCGTGTGGAAATCTTTACTGACCACAAAAGCTTGAAGTATGTGTTCACGCAGAAAGAGCTGAACATGAGGCAAAGATGATGGTTGGAGTTGATGAAGGACTTCGACATCGATTTACAGTATCACCCCGGGAAGGCAAATGTGGTGGCGGATGCGCTGAGCAGGCATCCGATGGCATGGTATCTGATGATTGATCGGCATTTGCGGAAGGATCTGGAGAAGCTCGGTATCGAGCTAGTTCGGCCAGGATCGGTGATACAGATGATGGCGCTTGACATTCAGTCAGGTTTGATAGAGTAGATCCGGGAGGCACAGTCTACAGATGAGAGCCTTCACAGACTTCGACCCCAAGCGTTAGCTGGATTGCTAGATGATTTCACCATAGCAGAGGATGGATCCCTGAGGCATGGCAGCCGATTGTGCGTGCCGAAGGGAGAGCTAGTAGAGGCAGTCTTGCAGGAGGCGCACCGATCGAGATATTCTATTCACCCTGGTGCTAACAAGATGTACCGTGACTTGCGGGAACATCTTTGGTGGCACGGGATGAAGAGGGATGTATCACGTTTCATCTCGAGATGCCTAGTTTGCCAGCAGGTCAAGGCGGAGCGCCAGAGGCCAGCTGGTTTGTTGCAGCCGTTACCCATTCTCGAGTGGAAGTGGGAACATATTACGATGGACTTCGTTTCAGGGCTTCCTCGTTTCCAAGGAGAGAATGATGCCATCTGGGTCATCGTAGACAGGCTGACGAAGTGTGCGCACTTCATACCCTTCAAGGTGGGGCTTTCCACCGAGAAGTTGGCAGAGCTATACATGCAGCAGATAGTTTGCCTATACGGAGTGCCGGTGAGCATCGTGTCAGACAGAGACAGCAGATTCACATCCCACTACTGGAGGAGCTTGCAGGAGGAGTTGGGCAGTAGGCTCAAGTTCAGTACGACGTACCACCCGCAGACAGATGGGCAGTCCGAGAGGACGATACAGACACTGGAGGATATGCTGAGGACCTGCGTGCTAGACTTCGGAGGATCATGGGAGAGCCATCTGCACTTGGTAGAGTTTTCATACAACAACAGCTACCAGGCCAGTATTGGTATGTCTCCTTTCGAGGCGCTATATGGACGACGATGTCGCACACCGCTCTTTTGGGATGATGTCGGAGACAGAGTTATGCTTGGGCTAGAGATGATCACGGATACAGCAGAGAAAGTCGGGATGATCAGAGACAGGCTCAGAGTAGCTCAGGATAGGCAGAAACACTGGGCTGATGCTAGTCGCAGGCCGATGGAGTTTGCAGACGGTGATATGGTGCTAGTGAAGATATCACCTACTCGAGGGACGATCCGATTCGGACGAGGAGGGAAGCTGAGCCCCAGATACATCGGGCCATTCGAGGTGCTTGGCAGGATCGGATAGGTAGCTTACAGGGTTGCACTTCCACCCAACCTAGCAGGAGTTCACGATGTCTTTCACGTATCTCAGCTGAGGAGATATGTTCCAGACCCCAGTCATGTGCTAGATCATTCAGAGTTGGAGGTCGGACCGAGCCTTACAGTTTCTGAGCAGCCAGTGGAGATATTAGACCGGAGAGAGAAGAGGCTGAGGAACAAGGTTATACCCCTAGTACGAGTAGCTTGGAGCCGTCACTCCCCAGGTGAATCTACTTGGGAGAGGGAGTCGGACATGAGAGAGAGATACCCTTACTTGTTCGATCCAACCGTTGCGAGGGAACCACCCGTTCCCGCTTGATACCTTAGAGGTTAGTTTCGATCGCAGCCTTAGTCATTTTGTTGCATTGTTTGCTATATTAGAATATTGTCGGGTCTTCAATCCTTGTGAATTTCGAGGACGAAATTTTTCAAGGAGGGAAGACTTGTAAGCCCCTGATTTTCAAATTCATTTTTAATTCGTGTTAATTAAATTTTTATGTCATTTATAGCCTTAACTAATTATTAGGAATTTTTAGGAATTTTTCTAGAATTTTTAAATAATTTTAAATAAGTTTTAAAATACAAAAATATTGATTTGTAATTTTCTAAAATGTTTTAATATCAATTTGCAATTATTAGAATTGTTTTAATACTGTTTTGTAATTATTCAAATTACTTTTATATCAGTTTGTAATTAGGAATTTGTTTTTAACTAAGGAATGCAAATTATATTTGCATTTATTATCTGTTGGGGGCCTAGTACAAACCTAAAAACCTAAGGACCTAAGTGGAAAACCCTAACCCCCCCCCCCCGACCGAACTCACTCTCTCTCCTCTGACTCTCACCGACCCCCGACGACTGCCCCGACTGCCACGACCGGCTGCCCCCGCCAAACCCGGCTGCCCCGACCGCCTTAACTCCCCCTATAAAACCCCCCTCTCTCCCCTAATCTAAACCCTAACCCTAAATTCTCCCCACAGCCACCGACGACCCCCCCTTCTTCCCCAAAACACTTCGCCGGAACCCTAACCCCGACGAAGTCTCGATCTCACAATTCCGACACCCTCATCGACCACCACCACCACCCGCAGCTTCGCCCCGACGAGACGAATCGATCGCCACCGGAGCGCCGCCGTCCCGACCACTCCTCCGCCGTCCAGAGCTCTCGAAAACCCGCCCCCCCAAGCACCGGACACGTGAGTAGCATGACTCAAATCGTGTCGTGCGTGTCTCGTTTTCACCACGAGACTCGTCAGGACACGACGAACTTAGTGCTGTGCTCGGACACGCGAGACTGAGCTCGTACATGTCGTACAAAGCACGGACACATGGATACCTGTGTCCTTAACTGTCTGGACACAGGACTGTGTTTTATATTTTTTTTTATTATCTAATCACTTATACCTAAATAAAACTAACCTAACTCTAATCCTAACAGTCGGGCCAAGTTGGCCCACTGGCCAGCGGTTGCAGTATTAAACCCCCCCCCCCTTTGCTGTGCGCTCGGGTTCGAGCCCCCCCCCCCCTCTTCTTTTTGTTTCCTTTTCTTTTTTCTGTTTCTTTTCTTTTTCTTTTTCTATTTTGTATATTTAAATATATATATGTATATATATATTAGTATATATATATATATATGTATATACTGTATTTTAACAGTATTTAATATATATATGTATATATTTTATAGTTAGTAAATTTTATATATATATGTTTATATATATATTTTCCTATGTATATATATATTATATATATATACACTATATTATTAAGTGTATTCTTATATATATATATATATATATTTGTATATATATATATATATATATATATATATATATATATATATATATATATATATATATATATATATATATATACTTTATAAATTAAGTATTTTTCCTTATATATCTATATATCCTTTTAGCATAGGTATGTATATATTCTTTTGTACAAATTTACCTTATTTAAATAATAATATTTATTTTGGCTATTACTAAATTGTATTTTTATTGTATTTAAATTACTGCAACCATTTGGTGTCCAAGCCTAGCATGGGTATTTGGGCCCAAATGTGTTTTCACACATTCAAGACCTGTACAAGTCATATTGGACTTGATTCATGGCCTTGGGTCCTGTATTTGAACTCTGGTTCAAATTATATACATGGACAAAATACGCAGATAATTAATTATTTAAATTTAATTGTGCGCAATGCTGTTTTTGATTTTCTAAAAATACTTAAAGTACTGCTAAAATTATGGAAAAATAGTTTTTAGATACTATGTTAAGTTAGCTAATTTAGTATAATTTTTGTAGTATTTAAATTACTGTTTTGCCACTAGTTTGGCATATGAAACCAAAACTCATTTTCTGTATACTTAGGAAAACTGATTTTTATAAAATACTTGTACTGGTTAATAAATTCCAAAAAAATTATAATAAATTTCTATAATTAACAAGGATCGTTTTGGTACTTTGTTTTATGTAAAACTAGGATTTTTGTCTACTTCAAAAATTGTTAAAACACAATGGACTTTTGATTTATTTATTGATTAATTACGACTTGTAGCTTTTTGTGTTATTTTGAGTTTTAGCCCTGTTGAACCCCACCCTTCACTAGTGTAAAGACCCTAGGAAGTTAGTTAAAGTAGTGTGTCACCCCACATTGGTCTCCTATGCCAAAGTCATCATTTTGGCTAGGTGCCCAGTCACAAGTCGTATTTCACCAATTAGTGTCCTAGTAATTTAGCTTAGTGTGAAAACTAAGTTATTGTATTTACTTCTACAGCGACGAGCTACCAGACATCCATAGCATTGTTATCGCAGCTTGTTTTGTTTTGCTTTGCTAGAGGCAAGTACTTTCTACGAACTTTACATATTGTCGCATAAAATGAACTGCAAACCCCACCATGTTAAATGCTGATCCTTGGGGTAGCAAGTTAGATCTCTACATGTTGTACTTTCAGTTACTACCATGTTTAGAACAGTCTTGATGTATCTCTCATATGATTAGAATATGGGTTATGGGGAAACTAATAGTATTGTACGTGATCACGACCCCCCTACAGTAGCAAGCGAGGTCGCATTTTATATGCATACCTTGCCGCAGGCCATTACCCCGCATGTCTGTACGGATGTACACCTATGCTTGTTAACTTGTACGTATGTACATTTCATTATGTGCTCCAGCATATTGTACATCTATTGACCGATCACGTACCTACTACAGTTTTAAACATTACATATACATCTGTCTCTATGACATATGTGTCCTTGCCATGATAGACTATGTGATGCCATGCTTTCCAGTTATTTCCTCTCATGTTCATTTCCATGTTTCATATGCTAGTTTGCTAGATTTAGTACTTGCTCCCGTCCTAACAGGATAACGTTGTAGGTGTCCTTACAGAGGAGGAGTTACTCTGCGACACATATTATGGGGTTACTGCCGAGGACAAGGCTCTGCTTTACGAGGATGTTCCTGCGGGGAACCTCGCCTAGTTGTCTTTTGTTTACTTAGACTTTTGAGAGTAGACATGTATTAGACTATATTTTTTGTAACTGGACATGTATCCAGTTTTACATTTTAGTTCACTTGTACTTGGACGTTTACTATATATGATGACTTTTGTGTTTGGAGCATTTATGATTCTTCTTCACTTATAGAACTGTTAGCACATTTAGTGTTATCCTGTTGTCTTTAGAACAGCTTACTACGTTTTATCTCAACGTAGGCTGGGCATGCCTCGGCCTGGCCCAACAATTTGGGTAGCGGGTCGTGACATGTGAGATGGTTATCATTCCAGTATAATTCCAAGAGAGTGGTTCCAGTATTTGGGTATATTCACATGCCTATTCCAATATTTCCCCGCCCAGCAAGTACAAGTGAATCCAGAAAACGACACGAGAAATCGGGGTGAGTCCAGCCAAACATAATAATACCAGCAAAAGATTCCAGAGTGATTCCAGTAGGTGGTTCCAGTAGTGATTCCAGAAGGTGATGCCAGTAGTGGTTCCAGAAAATAGAGGCCAGACAGATGGTATGTGTGTCGCATACATGAATCCAGAATATCCATACGTGTTGTAAGAATCACATAAAACTATCTAGAACTGAAGTACAGTAATTGACAAGTAAATGGAAGAACTATCAGAGAATGTACTCGCCTGCTACTCTGAAAAGAGTAATGTAATATCAGATGTCTGCACCGGAGTCACAATATCCTAAATAGAGCAGTACAGGTTACAACAAGTTTAAAATAAGGAAATTAAATCTACGATGCAATCTACATGATTTCTGGGTCAATCTAGGTCAAAGTCAACTCTAAGTTAAACCTGGTCAACTGTCTAGGTCAAACTAGGTCAACTCTGGGTCAACTCAAGTCAACATCTAGTCAACTAAGTCAATCCTAGTCTAGTCAGTCTCACTAGGCCTAACCAAGTCTAGACAAGCATCCAAGCACAAACACAAAGTCACTAACAACACACATTGCATATACCATATGTATATACATACATTCATACATGTGCATAGGCACTCACTTGTATACATTCCTACACATAGCATGCATTGCCTACATTTATTCATTCATGTATTCATTATACATATGCATACTCATACACCTATTTCCTATATGCACTCATACACATATAGATGCATACATAGGCTAATATTCATTTATTCATCCAAGTTCATTTATGCATTTATATCTATTCATTACCCTTACACATACTTGCATGTTTTTATTTCATAGGTACATGGTTGCATTTATACATGCATATATGCTATTCACTGCCATCATCATCACATTTGTATTCATTTAACCATTTATTCATGCATGCAGTTTCTATACTACATACACTTGTATATATACATAGAGGCATAAATATGTAAAGAGATATAGAGTGAGGGATTAAGGCACATGTGTGTGTGGTGTGGTAAACATATATGTGACAGTATGTAAATAGGAAGGCAGTGATGTGTATGTGTCATGAGTCAATGTGTGTTTACAAGAATCTGTGTGTAGTGTTATTCTATGTGTGTGGTACTTATATGTTAGGAATTTAGTGATGTGTGTATAGGAAGACAATGTGTGTGGGCAAAAATCAGTGTGATAGCCTAGGTGTGCATGTGACCATGTGGGAAGCTTTGTGTGTGTTACACATGAGTGTCATATACATGAGTGTGTGGTAGGATATGTGTGGGCTGTTCTCAGTTTTATATTTATATCTCAGGAAATTGCATAACTAAAAGAAAACCTCAGTAAACTCAACCATCCCAAAAATCAGTTGGTGTGTGTGTGTAGAGGTGTGTTCAGTGAGGCCTACATGTGTGGGTGTAATAGAGAACAGTGAGGGGTGTGATAGCTCTCAGTCTCAAGAATACTTAAGTTCAGTTTGTTTTTAAACCATAAACTGAAAATGAATAGACCCTTTACATATCTATATAACTATAAACTGAAATCCAAAAGGGATAGGTATCATAACAATAGGACTAAACTTCTGGAAACCAACCTAATCTCAGGAAATTCCTGAGACAAAGACATGTTAACACCCAAATCCAATCTCATGTTTCAGAGATTAGAATCTCAGTCAAACATGACAGTGATATACATATCATTCCATCATTCCACATTTCACTTTAATACTTAACAAAACTAATCATGCATCACAATCTTAAAACCAACTTAATCTCAGGAATTCTTTAATTGTTATCTCAGGCTTACATTTCAATTCTCAGGAAATTATTGTATACTCAGGAAAACAGTTTCAATCATAACTCGAAAATTCATCCCTTGATAGCATATCCTAATCTAACATTTAGGTAATGCAATACACATATAACTGAACCTAATCATGGCAATTTAGACATCATGTTCAGTTTAAAAAGGAAATCAGAGTTCAGGAATTTAAAACGGTGTATGGCATCAGTTATTCATAAATCAGTCCAACCTCATCGAACCCATTTCAAAAGTTCAAATTCCAATTCACTATTGCAAACCCAATCTAATCATGAAAATATGATTTAACAGTAACTAATACATATGTAGGAAACAATTTAGGGATTTAAAACATCATTTAAAAAACAATTTGAAGGAACCTAATCTCAGGAAATTCAAAACTGAAAGTATGTATCAGTTGAAAATGGGGAAATCCACATTCGTGTATCAAAACATGATAAAATGAAATTTAATTGGTTGGTAAACCATTTACATGATGTGTACATGTTACACAAGTGGTTTGTGTCCACAAAGTGGACACAACGTGTCCATATGAGTTAAAATACAAAACAGTGCACAAAAACTGTGCACACAGAACAATCATCGTGCACGGATGTCGGTCGACCCAGGACACGACACACGATACCAGTGTCCTCGTGCACGTGTCCCTGTGTTCGCCCAGAGTAGGGCTACACACTCAAGTGCCTGAAACGTGTCCAAGTGAACCATGGTGTCGTGTCGAACCGCGTATCAGTGGCTCGAAATTGTGCGAGCACAGCCTGCGCACGCGGCCAGTGCGACCAGTGCGAGGAGGATTTCTCCTCGCACACGCAACCACGCGCTCCCATTTTTTGGGAGGATGGTGGCAGTCGATGCCCCAAGCTCCTCGCCAAAAATGGCGTGTCTACGTGTCCTGTGTCGGGAGTTATTGACCCCGTGATGCAGGACACAGCAAGTGTTTCAGTCCTCGCGTGTTCGTGTCCCCGTGTGGACACGACACGACACAAAGATTAGGAAATAAAAGAAGAAATCATTAAGCAAGCCCTAGGACTAAAATTCCATTCAAAAACATTTCAGAAATTAGAACAAACTGTTGGTTGAGGCATTACATCAAACACATCAAATACGACACTGATACGTGTCCTGTTAGGACACGAAATGGACACAACTTATGGGGATTCCTATTCCTAGAGTTAGGTTAGGGCTAGGGCATCCTAGAAATGCAATTAAACAGGAATTTCATGGGTTAGAATGGATTATACCTATTGATGTGCAAAGCTCACAAAAGCCTCAAATGGAATGGTTCTCCAAGCCTCAAAAACTCCCACAAATTGATCCTACTCTGAAATATTCTTGCATAAATAGAAAGAACAGAAGAATTAGGTCCTAATGCAATTAATTTGAAGGAAAATGGAGTTGAAATGGATTTTCTATGATTTTACAAAGATGGAGACTCACCTCTTCCAAAACTTGCATAAATCCCAATGGAGGCTAGCCCTAAATTCTAGGAGGGGATTAAATAGGGGGAAGGGATCACTAGTGGCTGCCATGGGCTGATTAGGGCTAGGTTTGGTTCATGGTGTGGGCCTATGGGCTATAAGTCAAGTCATTAATCATGACTTATGAAGTCATAAGCCATATTTGTCAAATCAACTCCAAATCTCTCCAAACAAGTTCCAATGACTTAAACTTCACTAAATTAGGTCAAACCAAGTTTACTTAACCTAACTAAGGGGTCTTAACCTGGGTTAGTCACTAGGTTAGTCTTCTAGTCAACACTAGTCAAAGTCAACTATAGGCCCAAAATCAATTCTACTAAAAATCATTAAAAATTACTAAAAATCCTAATATGAAATAAACATCCTTAAATAATAATTATAAATACAAAATTTCAAAAATACCCTCATATGGAAAACTGGGTGTTACAATCCTACCCACCTTATAAAAATTTCGTCCTCGAAATTAAGATGATCGCACCCTTCCTAGGTCAAACCTCCAGCAAATCAAGGTCGAAGCAACACAATTCTACTGGTCGTGATTTTACAGTCTCGAACTGGGTAGCTACACTATCTAACAATCACAAACAATATCCTGGCAGGTACTAATAGAATCTCACAGGAAAGTGGGGAGGAAGAATGAAAAAGACAAACCTGCTAACCCATCACCTACAGCGTCGGTCTCCTCGACCGCCATCGCAAAAGCTCCACCCCTCTGGTGCTGAGCTACAGGTGGCCTAGCTCCCTCATAAGGAGGCGCAGTGGGACAATCTATCATCTTGTGAGCACCAGACCCACAAAATAGACAGACCTTCAGCCTCCTCCTACAAGACTCCCAAACATGCCCTGCCTTCGTGCAGTAGGCACAAGTCGGCACCTCGCGGTCCTGTCCTCTAGGCTGATGCTGTGCCTGCTGTACTCTCACTGGTGCCTGTGCCTGCTGAGCCTGCACATGGGGCCTCTGGGCCTGACCCCCGCTGCTGCTACCACCCTGGGAGTCTCGCCCCCTCTTGAGCCTAAGCTCAAGATCATCCTCTGCAGCTAGTGCGTCCACTAGGATCTCCTCAAATGTAGCACTGCGGGCGTTCTTGGTGTAGGACTTGACCTCCTTTACCAAGCCCTTCCGGAACCTCCGGGCCTTCGTCGTCTCCGACAAGTCCTCCATAAATCTGCTCAGGCGGCAGAACTCTCCTGCGTACTCCTCCACGGACTGGGTCCCATGAACTAGGGCCTCGAACTGGGTCTCGAGGGCTCCCAGTGCTGCGTCTGGAAAGAACTTCTCCTTGAACAGCTTCTTGAATGATGCCCAAGTCTGTCCTGCTGTGCCAACCCTCGGGTCAGTCTGGTACCATGTACGGGCCAGATCCTGCATCATACTGGCCGCTGCCTCTATCTGGAGCCTCGTCGGGATCTCAGCCAGCCTGAAGATCTCCTCCATATGCTCGATCCACTCATCGGCATACAGGATCCCCTCTGTCCTACTGAAGTCTCTCGGGTGTATCTTCTGGAAGTCCTGGATGCCCTTCTTCCGTGGCTGGTATAGCTGCGAGGCTGCCACTGGCTGAGCTACGACTCTCTCCACTGCCGTCACTTCTAGCTCAATGCCTCTGCTGAGCTCTGTCGTGTGCCTCTGCTACTGGGTCTGCTGACCCTCCATGTACTGCCTGAAGAAAGCCAACAGCTGAACGGCGTCAATTGTCCCTGCAGGTGGCTGTTGATGCTGCTACTGAAACATCTCAGGAATGACTGGGGTCGTCCTCTGGACAAGTAGAGGCATGCCCCCAATGGCTACAGCAGCTCCTGTCTAATCAGGAATAGAAGGTGCTACAGTCTCAACAGGCTGCTGCAATGAACGAGAGGTGGCAGACCCCTCTCCAGCGGCTACTGTACCAGAGCGATGTGATCGTGTCTCCACCATCCTGAAGACAGATCGAAAAGGAAGTCAATACTGAGCAGGAATCGATAAATCAAAGGAGGACAGTTTATTACAAAGAAGACAAGTCAGTAAGATATGTAGATGGCATGAATTGAAGCAGAATTTTCCTAACTGTGATTGAGTACCTCTCCGTTAAAGCCTATCTCTCAATTCTATCGCAGGCTCGCAGCAGTACAACTAAGTCGTCGTCCTACCACGATATCGCACTAATGCGACTCTCGACCTGCATGGCCCACCACTAAAAATGTGTCACGACCCGCACCCACTGTGAGGGTACGAGTACGTAACGACGCCCAGCCTACGCCGCAGTGTCGGCGGTAGAACTCTGTCCTAGGTTACTATCTAACCAGCAACTCACGCAATTATATATTGAACTCAATCACAGTCTAAGCACGATAAGATAAACACAGAAGAATTAAACTAAGAATAGAAGAACAACTACTAAAATAATAACAACTCTCAACAATCTCAAGTACTACACAAGTCTCAAAACTTCTATAACAAGATCAACATGGAAACAAATGCAAGTCTACTAAACGAAATCCCGATCACTCCTGAGTGTCGAGGCCAAAGGTAGTCATCCCGTCTCCGGGTCCATAATATGTAGGACATGTATCCTCAGGGCAATCATCTGTAAAATTTTAACAGGTCCAGTCAGGACAGGAACGAGCACATCTCATCTAGAAAACCCAAGTAAATGACAGAGAACTATAAAGCAGTTATAGACAGTTGTATTGATGAAAATGGCAGTTTATATTCAGGTGATGATAAGAAAGACAGATAAAGTACAAGAAAAGTAAATAACTAAACAAGAGAAGAATCATAGCAATGAAGACTGTAAAAACAGAACTAGCTGAACCAGGGTAATATGATATAAAGTTCAGACAGAAAATGTAAACCAGTGTAAGTCCAATATAAGTCCAGTACAGGATGAATCTCATACAAGATGAATCCAGTAAGGGACGATTCCAGTTATAGTGATCAAGGATTCCAGGGTGAGTCCAGCCTATACTCTAACAGTGTGTTTTAAAATATCGGGATCGACATGTGAACGGCTGTAGGTAATACGGCACATCACACACCTGGCCGGGTGTGAGATGACTATCATTCCAGTATAATTCCAAGGGAGTGGTTCCAGTATTTGGGTATGTTCACATGCCTATTCCAATATTTCCCCGCCCAGCAAGTACAAATGAATCCAGAAAACGACACGAGAAATCGGGATGAGTCCAGCCAAACATAATAATACCAGCAAAAGATTCTAGAGTGATTCCAGTAGGTGGTTCCAGTAGTGATTCCAGAAGGTGATGCCAGTAGTGATTCTAGAAAATAGAGGCCAGACAGATGGTATGTGTGTCGCATACATGAATCCAGAATATCCATACGTGTTGTAAGAATCACATAAAACTATCTAGAACTGAAGTACAGTAATTGACAAGTAAATAGAAGAACTATCAGAGAATGTACTCGCCTGCTACTCTGAAAAGAGTAATGTAATATCAGATGTCTGCACCGGAGTCACAATATCCTAAATAGAGCAGTACAGGTTATAACATGTTTAAAATAAGGAAATTAAATCTACGATACAATCTACATGATTTCTGGGTTAATCTAGGTCAAAGTCAACTCTAAGTCAAACTTGGTCAACTGTCTAGGTCAAACTAGGTCAACTCTGGGTCAACTCAAGTCAACATCTAGTCAACTAAGTCAATCCTAGTCTAGTCAGTCTCACTAGGCCTAACCAAGTCTAGACAAGCATCCAAGCACAAACACAAAGTCACTAACAACACACATTGCATATACCATATGTATATACATACATTCATACATGTGCATAGGCACTCACTTGTATACATTCCTACACATAGCATGCATTGCCTACATTTATTCACTCATGTATTCATTATACATATGCATACTCATACATCCATTTCCTATATGCACTCATACACATATAGATGCATACATAGGCTAATATTCATTTATTCATCCAAGTTCATTTATGCATTTATATCTATTCATTACCCTTACACATACTTGCATGTTTTTATTTCATAGGTACATGGTTGCATTTATACATGCATATATGCTATTCACTGCAATCATCATCACATTTGCATTCATTTAACCATTTATTCATGTATGCATTTTCTATACTACATACACTTGTATATATACATAGAGGCATAAATATGTAAAGAGATATAGAGTGAGGGATTAAGGCACATGTGTGTGTATGGTGTGGTAAACATATGTGTGACAGTGTGTAAATAGGAAGGCAGTGATGTGTATGTGTCATGAGTCAATGTGTGTTTACAAGAATCTGTGTGTAGTGTTATTCCATGTGTGTGGTACTTATATGTTAGGAATTTAGTGATATGTGTATAGGAAGACAATGTGTGTGGGCAAAAATCAGTGTGATAGCCTAGGTGTGCATGTGACCATGTGGGAAGCTTTGTGTGTGTTACACATGAGTGTCATATACATGAGTGTGTGGTGGGATATGTGTGGGCTGTTCTCAGTTTTACATTTATATCTCAGGAAATTGCATAACTAAAAGAAAACCTCAGTTAACTCAACCATCCCAGAAATCAGTTGGTGTGTGTGTGTAGAGGTGTGTTCAGTGAGGCCTACATGTGTGGGTGTAATAGAAAACAGTGAGGGGTGTGATAGCTCTCAGTCTCAAGAATACTTAAGTTCAGTTTGTTTTTAAACCATAAACTGAAAATGAATAGACCCTTTACATATCTATATAACTATAAACTGAAATCCAAAAGGGATAGGTATCATAACAATAGGACTAAACTTCTGGAAACCAACCTAATCTCATGAAATTCTTGAGACAAAGACATGTTAACACCCAAATCCAATCTCATGTTTCAGAGATTAGAATCTCAGTCAAACATGACAGTGATATACATATCATTCCATCATTCCACATTTCAGTTTAATACTTAACAAAACTAATCATGCATCACAATCTTAAAACCAACTTAATCTCAGGAATTCTTTAATTGTTATCTCAGGTTTACATTTTAATTCTCAGGAAATCATTGTATACTCAGGAAAACAGTTTCAATCATAATCAGAGTTCAGGAATACACTTAGGTAATACAATACACATGTAACTGAACCTAATCATGGCAATTTAGACATCATGTTCAGTTTAAAAAGGAAATCAGAGTTCAGGAATTTAAAACAGTGTATGGCATCAGTTATTCATAAATCAGTCCAACCTCATCGAACCCATTTCAAAAGTTCAAATTCCAATTCACTATTGCAAACCCAATCTAATCATGAAAATCCGATTTAACAGTAACTAATACATATGTAGGAAACAATTTAGGGATTTAAAACATCATTTAAAAAATAATTTGAAGGAACCTAATCTCAGGAAATTCAAAACTGAAAGTATGTATCAGTTGAAAATGGGGAAATCCACATTCGTGTATCAAAACATGATAAAATGAAATTTAATTGGTTGGTAAACTATTTACATGATGTGTACATGTTACACAAGTGTTTTGTGTCCACAAAGTGGACACAACGTGTCCATACGAGTTAAAATACAAAACAGTGCACAAAAACTGTGCACACAGAACAATCATCGTGCACGGATGTCCGTCGACCCAGGACACGACACACGATACCAGTGTCCTCGTGCATGTGTCCCTGTGTTCGCCCAGAGTAGGGCTACACACTCAAGTGCCTAAAACGTGTCCAAGTGAACCGTGGTGTCGTGTCGAACCGCGTATCAGTGGCTCGAAATTGCGCGAGCACAGCCTGCGCGTGCGGCCAGTACGACCAGTGCGAGGAGGATTTCTCCTCGTACACGCAACCACGTGCTCCCATTTTTTGGGAGGATGGTGGCAGTTGATGCCCCAAGCTCCTCGCCAAAAATGGCGTGTCTACGTGTCCTGTGTCGGGAGTTATTGACCCCGTGATACAGGACACAGCAAGTGTTTCAGTCCCCGCGTGTTCGTGTCCCCGTGTGGACACGACACAACACAAAGATTAGGAAATAAAAGCAGAAATCATTAAGGAAGCCCTAGGACTAAAATTCTATTCAAAAACATTTTAGAAATTAGAACAAACTGTTAGTTGAGGCATTACATCAAACACATCAAATATGACACTGATACGTGTCCTGTTAGAACACGAAATGGACACAACTTATGGGGATTCCTATTCCTAGAGTTAGGTTAGGGCTAGGGCATCCTAGAAATGCAATTAAACAGGAATTTTATGGGTTAGAATGGATTATACCTATTGATGTGCAAAGCTCATAAAAGCCTCAAATGGAATGGTTCTCCAAGCCTCAAAAACTCCCACAAATTGATCCTACTCTGAAATATTCTTGCACAAACAGAAAGAACAGAAGAATTAGGTCCTAATGCAATTAATTTGAAGGAAAATGGAATTGAAATGGGTTTTCTATGATTTTACAAAGATGGAGACTCACCTCTTCCAAAACTTGCACAAATCCCAATGGAGCCTAGCCCTAAATTCTAGGAGGGGATTAAATAGGAGAAAGGGATCACTAGTGGCTGCCATGGGCTGATTAGGGCTAGGTTTGGTTCATGGTGTGGGCCTATGGGCTATAAGTCAAGTCATTAATCATGACTTATGAAGTCATAAGCCATATTTGTCAAATCAACTCCAAATCTCTCCAAACAAGTTCCAATGACTTAAACTTCACTAAATTAGGTCAAACCAAGTTTACTTAACCTAACTAAGGGGTCTTAACCTGGGTTAGTCACTAGGTTAGTCTTCTAGTCAACACTAGTCAAAGTCAACTATAGGCCCAAAATCAATTCTACTAAAAATTATTAAAAATTACTAAAAATCATAATATGAAATAAACATCCTTAAATAATAATTATAAATACAAAATTTCAAAAATACCCTCATCTGGAAAACTGGGTGTTACACTTATGCCGGCCTTAACAATAAAGATCAGGGGTCCAGTTCTGTTCAGGCGAAGGATTACAACCCCGGTCCTTGTTTGGTTTAAGGGTTGTAACCTGGCTCCCGGAGCAGTTCTGTGTCCTCTTTTCGTTTATTGTCTTATTGTAACCCCAGGCCATGCTCGTCATGTTTTACTTATTTCAGCGGCATGATTATTTATACTGGCCTTAACAATAAAGATCAGGGGTCTAGTTCTGTTCAGGCGAAGGGTTACAACCCCGGTCCTTGTTTGGTTTAAGGGTTGTAACCTGACTCCTGGAGCAGTTCTGTGTCCTCTTTTTGTTTATTGTCTTCACTGTACTAATAGTATTTGAGACGGGTTTCTATTCAGGTGAAGGGCTGCAACCCCGGTCATTGTTTGGTTTAAGGGTTGTGACCTGGCTACTTGAATAGTTTTCTCGTACTCAGTTTACTGTTGTTATCTCTATTATTATCAGTTCTTCATTTATTATCTTTAATATTCTATTGTGATTTGCTGGTTTTAGTTTCTAAGTGAAGCCTCCTTTATGGCACTTGCTCTTTCTGGGGTCTGACCCAGCTGGTTTTGTATGGCCAGATATCGGAGCAGCTCCAAAGGATCTACCTACCTTCCAGCCAGATGGTGACCACCAGGCGTAACCCTGACAATGAGTGGGTTTCTTTTGTCCTCCCACTTTATTGTAAAAATATTCTTTTGAGGCGTTTAGCCGACGAGCACTTGTTTAGCTCGCATTGTACCTTTATTTACTGTCTGCCTACGGGCTGTAACATGATTGACAGATCCTATGGTTGATCATGTATGACTGAACTCTTGCTAGTCTTGACATTTTGTACGACTAGCTTCATGATCATCCAATATGTAATGTATGGGACGCCTTACTATTGTATATTTGATGTTCTAATATCTTGTGACTGTTACTACTTGCTTATGATTGAGACAATAGGCTTGTTCATGACCATAGGAGACCGATGGATTGTAGTTAAACCCTCATATATCTAGACAGCCGTGACC
Source organism: Iris pallida (assembly GCA_029216955.1). Classification (NCBI taxonomy): domain Eukaryota; kingdom Viridiplantae; phylum Streptophyta; class Magnoliopsida; order Asparagales; family Iridaceae; genus Iris; species Iris pallida. Next base: position 11,070,741 of record JANAVB010040419.1, on the reverse strand, counting down.
ATATAGCGAGGTGGATTGCACTTCAATATACGTAGCTGGCTATGTATGCCCCCGCTCTCCAGTATTCTAGTTCCGGGGCGTTACAGTCGGCGCCGTCGCTGTGGCCCCAGAAGAAGTTGCTGAAGATGCTCTCGAGATAATTAAGGACTTTCTTGGGGGGAGAGCACGCGACAAGGGTGTAGATGGGGATAGAGGTGAGGACGTGATTTATGAGGATCATCTTTCCTCCCGGAGAGAGATGTCACGACCCGTACCCGTTTTTCGGATACGAAGCGTGTCCAAGCCCAGCTACGCATCGAGCAGACTCCAGCCCGACTCGAGTACGTATAAGCTGTCATGATCATGGTATCATATCTAGTCTAAACTATATCTCAATCCACATGAGTCATATAAACAAAAATGAACAAGTATGTGTCGTGGTCTGCAGCCCACTAGCATGCATGTCCGATAAGACTCTAAAGAAAAATAACAAGAGTCTAAACTGAATCAAAAAATAGGATATCTCATGATAATGAAGAAAGCACGAGAGGATAATAAACACAATAACGATACCTAAATCCCGCAAGCGTATCATCACGTCTGCCATCCAGAGCTGCTAACTAACTCCACGCAATAACTAACCTGAAGAGATCATCAGGTCCTCAGGGGACATAACAAGATACATAAAAACATGCCTATCTAGAAGTTTATCATGCAATAAAAAAAATACAGGAAATAATAGGAAAAGACCAATCAGCACGAAAATACGACTATACACGACTGGAAGAACCACTACGCCTAAACGAACTGCTGGAGAAAACAAGAGAACACGATATCACGATGTCAATGGACAACCAATCGAATACTCAAACCCTCGCCCCTAGTGTGGACTCGCAGGTTTGAACAACTACTAGCCCTCGCCCCTAGTGTGGACTCGCAAGCTAGCATCACCCTCGTCCCTAGTGTGGACTCGCAGGTGTGAACCATATACTACTAACCCTCGTCCCTGGTGTGGACTCGCAGGCTAGCATCACCCTCGTCCCGTGTGTGGACTTGCTGATTAGCTTACTAACTCTCACCCCTGGTATGGGCTCGCAAGTTAGCTTAACTACTAACCCTCGTCCCTAATGTGGACTTGCAGATTAGCTTACTAACTCTCGCCCCTAGTGTGGACTCGCAAGTTAGCTTAACTACTAACCCCCGTCCCTAACGTGGACTCGTAGATTAGCTTACTAACTCTCGCCCCTAGTGTGGGCTCGCAAGTTAGCTTAACTACTAACCCTCGCCCCTAATATGGACTCGCAAGTTAGCTTCAAGAATTTCAAGGTACAGCAGTTCCGATATAACTTATTCATCCTATGACCCGATGCGACTCAGTCCAAGTACAAGACACGACACGACCCAATCACGATACACGAGAAAACCAATCCAATATGAACTATAAAGCTAATTATAAACAAGGCTATATATAAACTAGCAGGCATGATATACAAATCATATATAAATAATCAACTAATAAAACTGTATAATAATATAAATATTCATGTAAATAAACTGTAGAGGAAGGCAAGGTATCTTGCCTGGATGTTGCACGCAGAATCCCACAAAATAGTCAACTGCCAAGCCATAGAGTCAAATCATCACAACTGTCTCCGAAAGCTGAAATAAACATTACCAATGTTCTTAGAATAGTCAAATTAGCTAGGATTGCCTGTCCTGAAGTCCAATTCTGGACACAGGGGCAAAACGGTAATTTTGGACAAAAACGATATTCGTCGTTGGACCCGCTTTATACCAAAAATTGTGCCAGAGTCAATGGTCTCTAAAGTCGTCAAACTATATGTCTACAGGTCTGATTTTCCGATACGAACCCAACCGTATGTCCAAAGTTGGATTTCGGCGGGTTGTGCACAAAATCAACCGTTGAGTCGGACCGGGGGGGCCCGCAATACGACGATTTTATCAACTGTCTCAGAATCGGACCAAACTTGGCATACAGGACCAGAAAAATAATACGGTCCTGTTGGCACAAGTTTCGTCTCGATCTGACGAGCATGCACAAAGTAATTGAGAAATTTGCACAGAGGCCGATACGGTAAATTTTGACGGATACGTATCAAATTCGTCGCGCACACGCGACCAATTTGAATTACGTCAAAGCCCACACGACCACGAAGCCGTTACGCACCTTTCGATGCCTTCGGTTCGCGACCAAGTCGCCCGATTTGGCGGGACGTACGTGGTATCGGAGAATTTCTATATTTTGAAAATAGATTTTTTGTCAACTTTACACAGGTTTTATTTAATGAATACCTAGCTATATTTAAAACTAAAAGAAGGGTTTTGTTGCCCTACATGTTGTCAATAAGCGCCTTCAAGTAGATTTTAGAAATTCCTAATAGGTTGTGAGAAATCGGCCTTCCTAATAGGGAGTTGGGCAGTTTTATTGTCCTGTTACGAGACAGAATTCACCCGACAATCTAGGACTTCCGAATAAAAACTAATTGAAGGGATTCAAAGGGGGTATGGTTGTGTTCTCACATAAAGAAACGAATCGAAGATTGAACGATCGTGCACGAAGCAATCGAACGGCGAACTCCCCGCCGCTGCTGCTGTGTTTCCTTCCTGTTTGCGCGTTTTCCGATGAACTCCGGCCGGCCGGCGACGTCTCTCGGCGGCGCGCGTGCGCGTCGGGGTGCGCCTTGGTGTAGGGGTCGGCGGGGCACTGTTAGGTTTAGGGTTTGCTGCTGATGTTCGATCCTTTTTCCCTATGTTTCGATGATTACTTTATGTATACTTACGCATTTGATCTCTCAGTTTTGGGGAATTAGCCTGCAGCTGTTTAGGCCGAGCCCGAGCTGCTTCATGGGTTCACTCCACTTGGGCTTGGCTGGGAAGTAGGCCTGTGGGCTCGGGGCAGGCTGTGGTTTGGGCTGAGGGAAAATATTGTTTGGGTTTGATGCTTAGTCTCTCTATATATATGATATTTATGTTTACATATATGTATATATTTATACATATGTAATGGTATATATATATATATATATATATATATATATATATATATATATATATATATATATATATGCATCATTCCATTCAATACCATTTCTGAGTAGATATATATTTACTTGTACAAATACCAACTACGAAATATTCTAAGTAAAAATCAATATTTATAATATAGGATTTCTACCTTTATATACTAAAATTCATACGTATGAAATATAATCATTTTGCTATATATATATATATATATATATATATATATATATATATATATATATATATATATATATATATACATATATATATATATATATATATATATATATAAAATATATATATAAAATATATATATATATATATATATATATATAAATATATATATATATATATATATATATATATATATATATATATATATATATATGTATATGTATGTATATATATATATATATATATATATATATATATATATATATATATATATATATAAGCCTAATATTCGTACACCACAAGTATACCTCTATATATATACACGTATATATATAATCCAGATAATCCCAAAATCCAACATATTTGTTAAAGAAATTATTTACTAAATTACTAATAAAATATTATTTAATATCAAGGACTCATAATAAATTTACCACCACATTTGAATGAAACTCGTCTACTAGGTTACTAAACTAAATTACTGCTACCCAATGCATGTCTACAAGGACGTCTTGGGATGCACTATAGGACTACCTGGGCTTGGGCTCAGTTCGGGCTAGTTTGGTACAACTTGGTCTTCTATACGTCAATAAATTAATTAATAAATAATTACAACTATAGAGGTTAGGTCGCAACCTGGCCTGGTTTTCCTAGTTAGAACATCACTATGGCTCGGTCTTCCCTACCAGGGCTAACACACTGGTTAAAGCACGCCACTGCACTATCCGTGCTATGATTTCTAGTCGGCTGGTACTTCCAAACTTAACCATGGCTAAAATCATCTACCGTAAAACTAACTAAATAATTATTTATAAAAATTCTAAAATCACTATTTAAATCAAATAATTAAAAATATTTCAAAATAAATTCTGGGAAGGGAGGCTACAAATCTACCCACCTTTAAATAATTTCGTCCTCAAAATTTCTAATTCATAACTATTTCTTAAAATTCAAAATCCACTATCACCTTAATCTCCTCAAATTTAATTTCTCAAAAATATTTTATAACCTCGAATACTTGAAGACTTCTACCCACCTTTGGTCACACTACTCCTCAAAACACGGTCACTAAAGTCTTATGGCCTTCTAACTAGTTGCTAACAATTCTACCGGCAGATATCTAGGCATATGGCATCTATAATTCCTCATATAAAGACCCACACATTCAATAGTCAAGCAATATTATACTATAATTTAGGAATCTCTGATGAATCCTAGACAGCATGATCATTCGTCACCCCGAAATAGGAAGGGACGAGAATCAATGGTACGGAAAGCAAGGAAGTATAATCGAGGGTAATTATGGAGTTTTCAAGGACGTAAAGAATTTCTAGGAGAATTTTCAAGGCAGAGTGGATTGAGATTTCTAAGGGTTTAGTCATTGTCGCAGGCTCGTACCAGTACAGTTACGTAACCGGTACGATATGCTCTGACCTGCGTGGGCCACCAAAAAAACTTGTCATGACCCGCACCCGTTTTTCGGATACGAAGCGTGTCCAAGCCCAGCTACGCATCGAGCGGACTCCAGCCCGACTCGAGTACGTATAAGCTGTCATGATCATGGTATCATATCTAGTCTAAACTATATCTCAATCCATATGAGTCATATAAACAAGAATGAACAAGTATGTGTCGTGGTCTGCAGCCCACTAGCATGCATGTCCGATAAGACTCTAAAGAAAAATAACAAGAGTCTAAACTGAATCAAAAAATAGGATATCTTATGATAATGAAGAAAGCAAGAGAGGATAATAAACATAATAATGATACCTGAATCCCGCAAGCGTATCATCATGTCTGCCATCCAGAGCTGCTAACTAACTCCACGCAATAACTAACCTGAAGAGATCATCAGGTCCTCAGGGGACATAGCAAGATACATAAAAACATGTATATCTAGCAGTTTATCAAGCAATAAAGAAAATACAGGAAATAATGGGAAAAGACCAATCAGCACGAAAATACGACTATACACGACTGGAAGAACCACTACGCCTAAACGAACTGCTGGAGAAAACAAGAGAACATGATATCACGATGTCAATGGACAACCAATCGAATACTCAAACCCTCGCCCCTAGTGTGGACTCGCAGGTTTGAACAACTACTAGCCCTCGCCCCTAGTGTGGACTCGTAAGCTAGCATCACCCTCGTCCCTAGTGTAGACTCGCAGGTGTGAACCATATACTACTAACCCTCATCCCTGGTGTGGACTCGCAGGCTAGCATCACCCTCGTCCCTTGTGTGGACTCACAGATTAGCTTACTAACTCTCGCTCCTGGTGTGGGCTCGCAAGTTAGCTTAACTACTAACCCTCGTCCCTAATGTGGACTCGCAGATTAGCTTACTAACTCTCGCTCCTAGTGTGGGCTCGCAAGTTAGCTTAACTACTAACCCTTATCCCTAATGTGGACTTGCAGATTAGCTTACTAACTCTCGCCCCTAGTGTGGGCTCGCAAGTTAGCTTAACTACTAACCCTCGCCCCTAATGTGGACTCGCAGGTTAGCTTCAAGAATTTCTAGGTACAGTAGTTCCGATATGACTTATTCATCCTATGACACGATGCGACTCAGTCCAAGTACAAGACACGACACGACCCAATCACGATACACGAGAAAACCAATCCAATATGAACTATAAAGCTAATTATAAACAAGGCTATATATAAACTAGCAGGCATGATATACAAATCACATATAAATAATCAACTAATAAAACTGTATAATAATATAAATATGCATGTAAATAAATTGTAGAGGAAGGCAAGGTATCTTGCCTGGATGTTGCAAGCATAATCCTACAAAATAGTCAACTGCCAAGCCATAGAGTCAAATCATCACAACTGTCTCCGAAAGCTGAAATAAACATTACCAATATTCTTAGAATAGTCAAATTAGCTAAGATTGTCTGTCCTTAAGTCCAATTCTGGACACAGGGGCAAAACGGTAATTTTGGGCAAAACGGTAATTTCGGGCAAAAAAGATGTCCGCCGTTGGATCCGCTTTACACCAAAAATTGTGCCAGAGTCAATGGTCTCTAAAGTCGTCAAACTACATGTCTACAGGTCCGGTTTTCTGATACGAACCCAACCATATGTCCAAAGTTGGATTTCGGCGGGTTGTGCACAAAATCACCCGTTGAGTCGGACCGGAGGGGCCCGCGATACGGCAATTTTATCAAATGTCTCAGAATCGGACCAAACTTGGCATACAGGACCAGAAAAATGATACGGTCCTGTTGGCGCAAGTTTCGTCTCGATCTGACGAGCGTGCACAAAGTAATTGAAAATTTTACACAGAGGCCGATACGGTAAATTTTGACGGATACGCATCAAATTTGCCGCGCACACGCGATCAATTTGAATTCCGTCAAAGCCCACACGACCACGAAGCCGTTACGTACCTTTCGATGCCTTCGGTTCGCGACCAAGTCGCCCGGTTTGGCGGGACGCACGTGGTATCGGAGAATTTTTATATTTTGAAAATAGATTTTTCGTTTACACAGATTTTATTTAATGAATACCTAGCTATATTTAAAACTAAAAGAAGGTTTTGTTGCCCTACATGTTGTCAATAAGCGCCTTCAAGTATATTTTTGAAATTCCTAATAGGTTGTAAGAAATCGGCCTTCCTAACAGGGAGTTGGGCAGTTTTATTGTCCTGTTACGAGACAGATTTTCCATGAACTTCGTGTCAATTCACCCGACAATCTAGGACTTTCGAATAAAAACTAATTGAAGGGATTTAAAGGGGGTATGGTTGTGTTCTCACCTGAAGAAACGAATCAAAGATTGAACGATCGTACGCGAAGCAATCGAACGGCGAACTCCCCGCCGCTGCTGCTGTGTTTCCTTCCTGTTTGCGCATTTTCTGGCGAACTCCGGCCGGCCGGCGATGTCTCTCAGCGGTGCGCACGCGCATGGGGGTGCGTCCTGGTGTAGGGGTCGGCGGGGCACTGTTAGGTTTAGGGTTTGCTACTGATGTTCGATCCTTTTTCCCTCTGTTTCGATGATTACTCTATGTATACTTACTCATTTGATCTCTCGGTATTGGGGAATTAGCCTGCAGCTGTTTAGGTCGAGCCCGAGCTGCTTCATGGGCTTACTCCACTTGGGCTTGGCTGGGAAGTAGGCCTGTGGGCTCGGGGCAGGCTGTGGTTTGGGCTGAGGGAAAACATTGTTTGGGTTTGATGCTTAGTCTCTATATATATGACATTTATGTTTACATGTATGTATATATTTATACATATGTAATGGTATATATATATGCATTATTCCATTCAATACCATTTCTGAGTAGATATATATTTACTTGTACAAATACCAACTACGAAATATTCTAAGTAAAAAATCAATATTTACAATATAGGATTTCTACCTTTATATACTAAAATTCATACGTATGAAATATAATCATTTTGCTATATATATATATAAGCCTAATATTCTTACACCACAAGTATACCTCTATATATATACACGTATATATATAATCCAGATAATCCCAAAATCTAATATATTTGTTAAAGAAATTATTTACTAAATTACTAATAAAATATTATTTAATATCAAGGACTCATAATAAATTTACCACCACATTTGAATGAAACTCGTCTTCTAGGTTACTAAACTAAATTACTGCTACCCAATGCATGTCTACAAGGACGTGTTGGGATGCACTATAGGACTATATGGGCTTGGGCTCAGTTCGGGCTAGTTTGGTACAACTTGGTCTTCTATACGTCAATAAATTAATTAATAAATAATTACAACTATAGAGGTTAGGTCGCAACCTGGCCTGGTTTTCCTAGTTAGAACATCACTATGGCTCGGTCTTCCCTACCAGGGCTAACACACTGGTTAAAGCACGCCACTGCACTATCCGTGTTATGATTCCTAGTCGTCTGGTACTTCCAAACTTAACCATGGCTAAAATCATCTACCGTAAAACTAACTAAATAATTATTTATAAAAATTCTAAAATCACTATTTAAATCAAATAATTAAAAATATTTCAAAATAAATTCCGGGAAGGGAGGCTACAAGAGAGTCGCGTTGTGCCATCCTTCAAGATTTTTTCTGATGCGGGTGATCAGGTCCTCGATATATATATATATATATATATATATATATATATATATATATATATATATATATATATATATATATATATATATATATATATATATATAACTGTTATATACTCTATTTATACATATTTATATTATACTATAAGCATTTCTTTATATATATATATATATATATATATATATATATATATATATATATATATATATATATATATATACATATATATTATTATTATTATTATTATATCTATATATACATATTTATATACTATTTAGTATATTTGTACTTCTATGTATATGTATAATTTGTGCTATATTTTAATATATGTAAATTTACATGTTAATTTGTTTATCGATAAATATAAGGGTTGTGTATATTTTACTACATTACAATATTATTATATTATTTTAATATGCACATATATCTATATATTTAATTTCGTATTTTTACGTATTCTGTTAATTATGGCCATTTGAGTCCAGACCTAGCATGGGTTTTATGGACTTAAATGAGTCTAAATACATTCAAGGTCTGTACGAGTCATATCGGACTAGATTCATGGCTTTGGATCCCATATCTGAATTTCGGTTCAATTTCGTATACATGGATAAATATATTAAATAATTGATTATTTATTTCCAAAAATTGTACTTTGCTGTATTTAAATTTATAGATAGATTTTAATTGCTGTAAAAATTTAGGAAAAATTGTATTTAAATACTATGTTAATTTACCTAAGTTAATGTAATTTTTCCAGGATTTAGTTTGTATTTTTGCCATTTTATAAAAATAGGAAAATAGAACTCATTTTTAATGTACTTATGTTTACTAATTTTTAATAAATATCTATAGTAATTTATAAATTCCAAAAAAATTAGTATAACTTTCTATAATTAACAAGGATCATTTTGGTACTTTATATTATAAGTATTGGAGTATTTTGACTATCTTAATAATTGTTGGAACATAGTATATAGTCTGATTTATTAATTAAATAATTATGTCTTGTGAAGTTATGTGTGATTTTTGGATATTTTAGTATTGGGACCTTACCCTACCTTAGTATAGAGAACCTAAAAAGTTAGTTTAGATATTGTGTCACCCCATATTGGTCTCTTATGCTAAAGTCATCACTTGGCTAGGTGTCTAGTTAGAAAGTCGTGTCACACCACTAGTGTCCTAGTCTTGAGCTTAGTATAGAAACTAAGATTGTATATCCTTTTTAACAGTGACAGGACACCGGACATCTATAACTTCGTATTCATGTCCCTGCTTTATACGAGGCAAGTACCCCCTACAAACTTTATTTACTGTATATGATAATGAAATGTGCATGAATGATATTAACTTAGCTATTTTTAATAGATATCGTATCTTACATGCTTGACATGATCTAAACCGTTTTTGTATTTCTCATATGTTATAACTTGAGTTATGGGGAAATTGATAGCTGAGTACGTGATCATGCCTATTCTTCCGTACGTATGTACCGAGCAAGGTCACATTACATGTATACCTTATCGTAGGCTATTATCCCGCATTTTTGTACGGATGTACACCTATGCTTGTACACTTGTACGTATGTACATTTTATTACATGTAGACTTGTACACCAGTACATTTTATACCTATTAACGATCACGTGCCTGCTCCAGTTTTATACATTACATGTACATCTGTCGTCATGACAAATGTATCTTCTACATGATAGATTGTGATATACCATGATTCTTATTTATTACATCTCTTTTCATTCCATGCTCAGTATATTTAGTTTATAGAACCAGTACTTGCTTCCTTCCTGACAGAAAATGTTACAGGTATACTTACCGAGGAGGATGTCACTCTCGTTTTCCGTTATACATATTTTTTAGGATACGTATACGGATTTATGACAATTGTCAGGTGACCCGTAGTTAGACTGGTCTTGTTTAGCCTAATCTTGGTTTAGTTGTCCTGGATTTATTTTAGTTCGGCTTAGCTTGGTTTATTTGGGTTTGGTTCATCATGAGAAGAATTGATATATAAGTCAACTACTATCCTCTCTCTCTCCTCCATTATTTCTCTTAATTCTCCATCTTCTTCATTTACTCCTCCCACCCACCAAAGAAACCCTAGGCAAGTGCAACTTTGCTTCATGATAGATCTTCCATTTTATTTTTCCTTTCTCTTCTCCACTTGATGCTAAGCCTCTTTAGAACTTGGCATTTTTGGTTTTGACGGATAAATTTGTGTAGATCTAAGTTTTGATCTATTATTTTTTCTTGGTTTTGATCTATTAAAGCTTGTTATTTCCTAAAAACCAGTCATCCCAGGCTGTAGAAAATCTCGTTCTATGCAGTTTAGACCCTTGGAAGTCTCAATTCGGACTTGTTTTGAGCAAGCTATAGCATTTTGAAGTTTTCGGTTCCATGGGTTCTTCCTTGCTATTTGGAGAAGAAGAACAGTGCCCGGCGCAACCTGACCCAGCGCACGCTCTTTAGCGCGGCGCAACCTGACCCAGCGCGCGCTCCTTAGCGCGGCGCAACCTGAACTGGCGCACCCAAGTCAGGCGCAACCCGACCTCGCGCAGCTCAGTCTGGCACAACCTAGCCCAGTACCCTTGGGCCCTGGTGTAACCTGACCGGGCGCACCCCAGCCTGGCGTAACCCAACTTAGGCGCCACCTGTCCCACTTGGCGCCACATGTCAATTCCTTGGCGCCAGTTGACCAGCGCCACTTGTTGCCAAGATACCCCTTACCCCTTGCCCCCATGCATGTTCTCCTAGTTCTTGATGTATATGCATGTGATCTTGCATGTAACTTGTACTTGATCTATCTTGTGATGACCCGGCTCGATAACTGGTTGAGCATAGCATGACTTGCCAGTATTGATCATGACATGAACACGACTTGACATGAACACAACATGTACAATCTTGATAGTGACCCATCGAGGCGCACTTTTGACAAGCACTCTTGACATGATGAGCAACTTTGTATAACATGTATAATCTTGATAGTGGCCCGTCAAGGCGTACTTCTGACAAGTAATCTTGACAAGTAACAAGTAACCCGACATGACATGATAATCTTGAACGTTGTTACGACAGCTACCCTGACTTGCTAAGTAACACTTGTCTTGACACCGTGGTTGATTTTTCTGATTGTGATTGTACAAGCTACCTGTCTTGTCTTGCATCATGTCTAGGACATAGATTTCTGGTTACCACAGTCAGGGATTCATAATGAATCTGACTAGGTTAATGACTAGATTGATCAAATAGTTCATATAGAGAGATTTTTCCAGTTACAGGCGATCCCGTTATCCTGGCCACACCTGAGTAGACTTATAGCCTGCAGATGAGTAGGACACATTTCCAGCCCACTGTCATATGGGGCACTTCTTAAAATCATAATTAGTAAAGCACACTGCCATGTGTTGCACTCCAAGTCACCTAACATTTCTCTAAACTCTTGATAACTCTAAACAACCTCACCTGGATAACCTGAATAGTTGCAGGGCTTATAACTCGGGATTATCTCAAATGCATCTTGTTCGTAACTAGGCCTGTGATAACCCTAGCTAGCTAATGGTAGCAAGCCGTACTCTTGCTTGGCCGTGATTGATGGATGGAGTCTAGTCTTGTCTCGACAGTGCCAGTTTATGGTTACTTTAGTGCATTATTATTTATGCCTTACTCTTGTCGATAAATGGTTAGAGACTAAGTTCTGCTCAGGTGAAGGGTTACAACCCCGGTCCTTGTTTGGTTTACGGGTTATAACTTGGTTTACAGAATAGCTTCTTAGTTATCTTATCATTTATCATCCTATTTTCAAACTCATGTATTCTTGTTATTATTATGTCTCTATATTCTAATATGCTGGTTTAGTTCTTAAGTGAAGCCTCCATTGTGGGACTTGCTCTCCTGGGTTCTGACCCAGCTATTTTGTATGGCCAGATTTTGGCATAACACCTGAGGATCTACCTGCCTTCCAGCCAGATAGTGAACACTAGACGCAACCCTGGCAACGAGTGAGTTTCTTATTTTGCTCTCCCACTCTATTGTAAAATTTATTCTTTTGAGGCGTTTAGCCGCCGAGCAAGTGTTAGCTTATGTTGAAACTTATATTCTATCTGCCTAAGGACTGTAACATGATTGACAAATCCTAGGGTTGATCATGTATGACTTTAACTCTTGCTAGTCTTCGTATTTTGTATGACTAGCTTCATGATCATCTGAATATATAATATTTGGGATGCCTTACTTTGTATGTCCGATGATCTAATATCTTGTAACATTTATTTGCTTGCTTGAGATTAAGACACTAGACTTGTTCTTGACCATAAGAGACTAATGGATTGTAGATAAACCCCCATGCATCTAGACAGCCGTAACCGTATTGCGAGGTGGGTTGCACTTCAAGGTACGTAGCTGGCTGTGTCTGTCCTCCGCTCTCCAGTATTCTGGTTCTGGTGCGTGACAGAGGAGTTGCTATGTAACTCTTATTATGGGGCCACCATCGAGGATCAGGCCTTAGCCTACGAGGATGTATCTGTGGGGAACCTCATCTAGTTTGTTGTCTTAGTCGCTCTGGACTTGAGAGCAGGACTGTTTAGGCTATATATATTTTGATACTGGACTTAGTATCCAGTTTTACATTTTGGCTTTGTATTTAAAGCATGTTCGTATTTAGATGCTGTGTTGTGATGATTTCTTCAAATATGACAAATAGAACTGTTAGCACACTTTGATCTTTTATTGCCTGCTTTTAAAAGAACAGCTTACTACGCTATAACGCAAGCATAGGCTGGACATGGCTCAACCCAGCCCAATAATTTGGGTAACGGGTCGTGACATCTATCATATTGATGAAAAATGATTCACTAATCAGTCTGCACTCACCTCAATTCCACAGATTCATTGCACTCACCCCATACTGATTATTCCAACTTGTACAATAAAATGTCACATTCTTTCTATTATTATGTAAGAGCTGGGAGTGGAGATTCCAACTCCCTCTAGTTTCATGAGCACTTATAATATGTGAAACATTAGTTGTGTTGATATATTGAGTATTAAATTTCAAATGGATACTCATTGATTTTTTGTTGTTGTGTGTTTCAAATGGATACTCTCCGTCATTCTCCTACAATTTGTCTGTCATTCTCCTACAATTTGTCTATTTAGGCTTACACATTAAAACCTATCGGAGTTTATTATGAGTAGCTAATGTGATAAATTTGTTACAGTGAATACGGACGATAACAAGGATGTAGGAGATGTCCTTCAAGTACCACTTCAAGGTGGAACAGGAGGTCGGATCATCCACTTATGGTTGAAGACAAGGAGAGTTTGATGACAAGGATGCATGAAATGTCCTCCATTTGTAATTTGGTGAAGAAGACCTAGCTATCATAGAACTGGCAATGCATGAGAATGACAGGGTGGTTTCAATCATTTTACTATACCCTTGAATTCTCTATTGTTGATTACACTATTAATTTTGTGAGAGAAAACATCAACACAACCTTAGTATGCAGGCCAAGATGCTTATCAAGTACTTTACATTCTTTAGTTTTGATACCATCGACATTTTGTTTTTTTAATGTATTATACCAGCTTCGACCCCAATGATTTGGGTGTAAAAGTTATGTGTTTTAGTGGTTGTCAATTACCAGAATAAATATGGAGTATATAAAATAGCTAATATTGTCATTTTTTTAAATGATAATATAATATCAACAATGTTTTATTAATGTTGTTAATAATTGTTTCACAACGCTTATGAATTATTGCTAATATTTATAAAACATTGTTAAAGTTGTAATGACAACAAATTGCAACCATTGTTAAAACTAATATTTATAATGTGTTAGAATCGTTGTTAAAATGAAAAAAACACGTAGTTGAAAAATGTGTTTACAACGTGTGGTGCAACGATAGCTCGACGTTGTAAAAATATTTCAAACTTTTTACAACTCCTCGAACTACAACATTTTTAAAAACTTCGTAAAAGGGTATTAACAACGTTTATCCAATTGTTTCACAACGTTGTAGATTCTATAGAAAGGAATATAGTAGAGCTATAGGATTTATTAGAGATGAAGAAGAATAACTCACTGTTCACGTGTATAGGGAGCTGTATTGTGCACACGTAAGAGAATAAAAAACACCACATGCATGTGGCTCCTAGCTTTCCTTTTTATCTCTCTTAGATATTTTAGCATAATTTCAATAACCCGTTCTTTCCACTCTCTAACCATGATTGTTTTTCTCTATCACATGTTAGTTCAAGCAATCATGATTGTAAATTTGCATAAAAATCCTCTCCACAAACCAATAGTGCAATCAATCCAACTCATCTCCACCATCGTTTTGTCTTACACAACATGTGAATAGGTAATTGATAGTTGGAAATGAGCCTTCCATTAATTAATTTTTCCAAATAAATTCCTTACTTTTTTATGTGTTTGCACAATACATATACACGACAACAACACACACTATTCACGTAAGTAATGCTTACATGTGCACTGGATCCAACTAAAGTTGGTGGCATAATTATGTATAGCCCATTCCACTTCTAATTAAATTTCACTACTACATATTATCTTTACTTCACATAAATCATATTTACTCTATAAAAACTAGTACACAAACCACAAGTATTAATTATTTACCTTTATAATATATATTTTATATATATATATATATATATATATATATATATATATATATATATATATATATATATATATATATATATATATATATATATATAATTCTACCTATATATATATATATATATATATATATATATTCTACCTATATATTCTACCTATATATATATATATATATATATATATATATATATATATATATATATATATATATATATATATATATATAATTAATAATATATATATATATTATTATTATATATATATAATAATAATAGTATTTTATATATATAAAATATATATATAATAATAGTATTTTTAAAAAAAATATATATATATATATATATATATATATATATATATATATAATAATAGTATTTTTTTTATTTTTTATATATAATAAACTTAATGAATTATATAGACTAGTTGGACTTGAAGTTGGGACTGGATCCTCGACCTTAGCGTGGGAAGCAGGCAAGTATATCTTGTCAACTTGTACAATATATCTTATATGCATGTTCTCTACTTTTCTATTGTTCTTTTTCTCATATTGTTATATTCATGTTGCTTTACCCTGTTTCTAGTTTTACTTTATCATGTTTCTAGTTTTACATGCTCGTACATATTTTCTGTTATATTTCTTTACCTGTTATATTGGTCTTCAGGTGCATCTGTCCCATGATAGAGATGCCTAGTCCTATGCCATTATTCCTTTGACTCGACTTGACGTGATATGATCTGACTTGAATATGACTTGACTTGAGAAATTCTATAGAGTGGGAGCGCTTACCTTGGCTACAGTCTATAGGATCGACTTGACCTTTGTATTCCTCTAGGAGATTGATACTAGAATTGGCTACGTTCTCGATTGAGAGTCGCTTGCCTTGGACTACAATTGAGACTATAGATTGGGAGTGCTTGCCTTGACTACAGTTTATAGGATTGACTTGTTAGCCATGTCTAGTATGGCATGCCACTGTCTTAGTTTTCTGGTGTCATAGTTAATTCTTTTGTGACTATTTATTATTATTTTTGCATATTTTATAATGTATATTGGCATATTTTTATGTATCTTGCTAGTCCGCTGAGGACCTGGTGATCTCTCCAGGTATTACATGAAGTTATCAAAATTTAATACATTGATGGATGATGGTTGCCTCACCAAGACTATAGGTATATTTAGTTGATGCTATTATCATTATCTTTCTTATTTATCTTTTGTCCTCTATTTGACTCATGCTGTTATTATAGCATAGTCTTTTATAAGCTTTATTTTTTTCTAGCTTGTTTATGATGAATGTATTATTGGGGATCACTCTAATACATTTATCTATTTTATAATCAATGTATTACGGTCTGATCAGCCTTAGTGCACTTGATTCGTTATTGTTATCGATAATTAGTGGATTGAGATATAGTTGATTTATAACAACAAAAAAGCTTATACGTACTCGAGCTGGGCTGGAGTCCTCTCGTTACGTAGCTGGCATATATACGATCTCATAGTCCTACGTATTTTGGGACTGGACGTTACAGATCTCCTTGTGCTCTCCAATGCTCTAGGCCTTCATGATGGTGAGGATGAGTGGAATTGGAAGAGGATTAAGTGAATTGATAGAAAATTGGGTTTGCTTGGAAAAGAAAAATCTTTGTAAAAAATGAGGCTAATGAGTGAAATGGAATGAGTGGATGAATCCCTAATTAGAAATTATCTCTTATAGTAAGGTTTTGTCCATGCCAAAATATCAAGTTTGCCCCTCCCCATTTGTTATGAATGGAATCTAATTAACTAAGGGAAGGAACCTCTACAATTAAAAGTAATATTCCTTTCATGATAACTAAACTTAATTAATTCTAATTGCTAAAGTCATGACTAACAATAATTAGCACTAACACTTGCAAAATCTAATTGGCTAGCCACTAATTGACATTAATATAATTCTAGGTAATAACTAATATAAAATAATATATATATATAATTAATCAACCTGAAAAATTACCAAAATACTCCCATTTGGAAAGTGGTAGTTACACTTGTGCACTGATGCACTCGCCGATATAGTCCTTCGATGTTTTATGACTTATTATTCAATGTTCTATGAGTCATGCACTTAATGCATGCCTCGATATAGTTATTCAATATCCTCACACAACTCGTGCACATGATGTACGTTTCGCTATAGTTGTTCAATATTCTAGGAAGAATGTTCTACGATCAATGTTCTATAGTTAGTTTAGACATGCAAGGTGATATACACAAGTCGTTCTACTAAATCGACACATAATGGGTAAAAATAATTTACGTCATAAAGGAGTATAAAAGAAGGGTCAGAGTCTACCCACCTATACGATTCTACTTATTGTTCCGCCGAGTGGATACTGCTCGATTTATTAACTCTGCGCATGGTTGTGTTGCGCGATCATCTCATCTGATATAACCGTTCGAGCACTCCGTGCTCCTCCGAACTAACCGACTGATACGACCTATTATGCCCATGCTTCAGCTCACTGTGAGGTGGTACTCTGATCTCAGCGGACTCCGTTACAATAGAGCAAATTGTCAACCTCAGAAAACTCTGCTAAAGCCTGCACATGAAACCAAACTTGAATTAATACTTCTTCAAATCAAATGACTTAGCATAATGCACCGTGTCAATGCGAAGCATTACAGTTACAAGGTATTTTTCCAATCTAGTGTGGATACATTAGAGTGCAATCAGGTGGATTCTGCGATACCTTCAAGGTACTACTGATTGGAAGCTTTCGTTTGGTGATGACGAGCCAAACCTGGTCCAATATAGTGACGCTAATATGGCTGGAGATGTAGACGCGATGAGATCGACTTTGGGCTATGTGATGATGATTGCTGGTGGAGCAGTTTGTGGCAGTCGCGGTTGCAAAAGTGTGTTGCCTTGTCTACGATAGAGACATAGTTCCTTGTGGTGATGGAGGCTTATAAGAATTTGCTATGGTTGAAAAAGTTTCTGCAAAAAATGGGACTTACGCAAGAGTAGTATATTTTGCTTTGCGACAACCAGAGTGCAATTCATATTGGAAAGAACCTGACATTTCATAGTCGGTCATATTGAAACTCGGTATCATTGGATATACAATGTGATTGAGAAGAACGACACGACGCTTAAGAAGGTTCACACAAAGGACAATGAAGTGGATATGCTCACGAAGGTTCTACCAAAGGAGAAGTTAGAGTACTACATGAGGATCGTCGGTATGATGAGTTTTTCCACCTAGTTGGGAAGGGAAAGACGTGTTAGAGATTGGGTGGGATTCCCAACCTATGTAGAGAATATCCCGTAGTGTGATAGCGACATCCGTGTGTCAGAGGAGCTCGGGAGTGCGATAAGCATCATCCGTGTGTTAGAAAGGCTTAGGGTGCCAGAGCGGAGTTCAGAGCACAGCAGTTTGAGATTCTGCTTAGGCTTGACTAAGTTTGGTCTGAACTCGGTCCCTTTTAGTCAGAACCTTTTTGAGTACTGGAGACCGTAGTCGGTTCAAATTTTGTCCTGTTCTAGCCGAACTGTTATGCATAGAGAAACTGAATTTGATCTCGTTAGGATGTACGAGTTCTTGGGGTGTTTTATGCACCGTTGGATCAAATAAATGGTACAAATTTGTTGCGAAGTTGAGGGGACTATATACATGTATTTTCCTAACCCTAATCTATGCAAGTGATGCAAGTTGATGCTTTTCAACTTTGGAGAGAGAAAGGGGATTGAAGACCATTTCGAAGAGGAGATCGTTCCGGATAATTCTTCTCGTCAATTTTGTTCTTCGGGAGTTTGTAATTTAGTTTTTTGTTCCAAATAGTTGTAGTGATCCGGTTTGGATAAGTGAAAAGTCTGTAAGGAGTCGATGAACTTTCTTATTCCATTAGTAGAGGTTTTTCATGGTTGAACTCCGATCGTCCATGGTTTTTCCCGTAAGGATTTTCCTCGTCAAAATCGTTGCGTGGCTCTCATTTGATTTTGGCTATTTGGTTTCTGCTTTTATACTTCGGTTCTCGTGCAGTATTTTTGGTTTGGAGTAACGGTTTTCACATTTCGTTTCCAACACTTGCGACCCTACGCCAGTAAACTACGATAGTATTAAGAAATACAAAAATAATGAAAGATATCATTATTATCTGTTACCACGGTAAGGTTTTGCAAGTTGTAAATCAAGGAAAAAGTTTGTGTTTAGTTACAAATGAGCCGGAAAAAGTTTGTGTTTAGTTACAAATTAGCCTATTGTCGCCAACTTGTATTCCTTCGAGAGCTAAAGTTGATAAGAGGTACAATCAAACACATGTTTACCCCTTTTTTAGCGCCTCATCCCCGTTTAACCTCTATGTTTCGGTTGGAGTGTTAATACCATGAACTAGTGCCACTAAAAATCCCTCATCATGTCCTCCACTTGATACTAATACCAATAACAAACACCTAACAATGTGTTACTCTTGGTATTCCAACTCTCCCAAGATTCGTACTTTGGATTCACGGACAATTACTAGATCAAGGTCAAATTTACCTAATCTGGCCTCTTGTTTCTATCGAGACCAAATATTGGAGAATATTCAGGACAAGATTCCAGAATCTTGGCTATTACACGTTGCCAACTTTTGTTTGTTCTACAGTTTTTTTTGTCATTATCATGACCAAATAGTAAGAAGATTATTGTGATCTAGGCCAAGACAGAGCATTTTAGCATTGACTTAATTATTCATAGAGTTGTTCTTAAATTCAAAACAACAGCTTTGAATTTTCTATCCAAAATCTAGAAAATCAAAATTGAAACTTAAATCTTCTAGAATATTCCATATTCCAGTTTGGTTATACAAATTAACAATTCTTATATAGAATCAAAATCAAAATATGGCTGTCTCATAGCATAGGTAAAAGTCTTATCATAACTTTTTTTTTCTCAGGAATATGTCAAAACATTTGAATATGGGTTCGCTGGACCAAGAAAATTAGGGACTATATGACATTTCTCCATTTCAGACATCCGCTGACCTCTTCCCAAATGAGGACATTCTTATTATTGCCTTTGAATTCCATCATTTTTTTGCAGATATAGAAAAAATGACAGAAAATGAAGAGAAATCACTCCTCACTCTCTCTGAAAAGTAGTAAGGACAAGATAAGGTTTAATACATGTCAATTCTTTACATCCTCCAAAATAGGATACTAACTAGCCAGAAGGTTTCCGCTGTGGAAATGAATAGGCCTTCCAATTCAAGAAGAGGCCAGCCACATGTCATATTCCTCTCTCTCCCGACTTTAATGCTTTTTGCGGCAACTCTATCAAATAAGTCAAGTCATTTCTTGTTCATCCATCAAAACTAGTCCAAATGTTCATCAATTCAAAAGTTATCACTTGTACTCAAAGTCAGTGTGATGTTCACGAAACTACTCTAAAAGTGATTTCAGATTCGATAAAAATAACACTGGACAATATTCATTTCCACTAGTTAGGTGGATGAACAAAAATGTAATTTCTTCTTCGTCTCTCAGGATGGATGGCTTAATGTGCTGTGGAGATCAGGGTGTTAATCGGTCCGGACCGGGTTAGTAAGCAGGTCGGGCCTGACCCGGCCCGGTCTTGGCACTGGCAATTCAGTCCGGACCAGCGACCCGGCTGGGTTAGGGCTGGGCCGGTCCCGACCTGTTCGCGGGCGGGCCGGACTCGGACCGGTCCGAAGTTTGGTTTTTTTTTTTTTTCGATTTTCACATTTTTTATTAATTTTTCATTTTTATCTTTTTAAGTTTTCTTTAATTTAATTTAATTTAATTTAATTTAATCTATTTTATTTTACTTTTTTATTTTATTTTGTTTTGTTTTTCCCTTCAAATTTATATTCTATATATTTGAAGTTAAATTATGTTATTTGATTCTTTTTAAGTTTTCTTTTAAATTAATTTTTTTAACTTTCTTTTTTAATTAAATTTTGTTTTATTTTTTCCTCATCTTTTATCCCGGCTTGGGACCGGCAAGACAAGCTTTGCCTGTCATAGGCAGAGTTAAAAAAATTTGTTTTCAAGTTTTCGTGTTTTAAATTTTTTAAGTTTTTTTAAAGTTTTACTTTTAAAGTTATATGTTAAGTTTTAAAGTTTTAAAGTTAAATTTTAAGTTTTAAAGTTTTTTTTCAAATTAAAGTTTTAAAGTATTTTTTAAAGTTTTAAAGTTTTTAAAGTTTTTAAGTTTGTAAAGTTTTTAAATTTTTAAAGTTTTAAAAGTTTAAAGTTTAAAGTTTTAATGTTCTTTTTTGGAAGTTTTAAGTTTAAAGTTTTAAAGTTCTTTTTTGGAAGTTTTAAGTTGTAAGTTTTGAAGTTTGAAAGTTTGAATTTTTTTTTTGGAGGGTCAAACCTTAGACTTGAGTCATTCTTCTTGCTCCTACTCCTCGGTTGCAGAAGCTTCACCCAATCCAAGCGATCCGAGGTCCAGCTCATTGATGTCAAAAGCTTCATCTCTCTTGTTTTGGGTTCTTTTTTCCTGCTAAAATTCAATCTTGAACGCAAACACAAGCTTCCAAGATATCCGGCTTCAACCGGCTCCTCTTTAGGCTCAACATCCTTGATCCTGCACTAAAACAACACTCCGATGCTACCATGGACATCGGAACCATTAGTATATCACGTGCAATTGTAGAAAGTACAGAAAATCTTTTGTCGTATTTTTTTCACCATTCTAAAATGGTGAAGTGATTTGAAGATTCATCTTTTTCTTCATAAGAACTTAAATACAAAGACAACTCTTGAGTGGGTTGGAAAGATTGTCTCTGTTTCTTCCTCTTTAATATACGACTGACGTGGTCTACTATGCCAGAGCTACTACTTGTACTAACTTGAGTGGGTCTGGTTGGCACAACATTATCTTCATAAAGTAGTAATAATCTTTCTAAAACTACCTTTACTTCCAATTTCAATTCCATAAGATTAAGTTCCATGTTATCTGCATAGTCATCTAACAAAGCTTCTACACCCTCTAATTTGATGGTAGGATCAAAAATGGAAGACAAACAATATAAAAGAGGTACATCACCCCAATATTTAGTAAATTTAGCTTCAATTCTCTTAACAACATAGTTAAAATTTGAAACATTTCTATATTTAGAAAACAAGTAAGTCATGTTACAAAGTTTTCATAAAGCTAAACAAGAAGTAGGATAATAAACACCAGAAAGAGTGCATGTAGCCTTATAAAAAGTTTCCAAAAATTCACATATAGAAGTAGCAACTACCCAATCATCTTCAGTTACTGGATATTCAAAATTATGATCCATGTTACAAAAATATGTAATAGCATCCTTAAACGGAAGTGCGGATTTCAACATTAAATATGTCGAATTTTATCTATGTGGAACATCCTTAACAAATCTTCTAAAACGAATACTAAAATGTGTACATGTATTTTTAAAAGCTTGTTGCCTACTTGGAGACATGTTCAAGCTGTGTAAACAATTTCTGAGAGTCTCTAAATGTGTACTAAAAATGTTAAGACATTCTTTTACATCTAAGTTAATAATATGGCAAGCACACCTAATATGCAATAATCTACCTTCCAAAATAGGTTGAAATAGTAAAGACAATGAATTTATAGCAGCAGTATTATTACTAGCATTATCAAAAGATACATATTGAATCTTATTGTGAATATCAAAGTCACGCAAGTGTTTTGAAATACAAGTTGCAATTGCGGAGCCCATGTGTGGAAATTCCAAAATTTTTAAACAGACGATGCGCTTTTGTAACATCCACAATGAATCTATATAGTGTGTCGTGATACAAATATAAGCATAATTTTGTTTACTTGTCCAGACATCAGAAATAATAGCTAGTTTATTAGCATGTGAAAATATTTCTTTTAAAGCAAGTCTCATTTCTTTAAAGAGTCTAATAGCCTCTTTTCTGGCAGCGCCTCTAGTAACTCTATTAAAACAGGAATTTAAAGCAATTGTGGCATAATCATATAAAAATTCACTTTCACCCGAAGTGAATGGAAGTTCATCAACAAAAATATATTTAGTAAATTCAGTTTTATGACGGACAACTGAATAGGAAAACGTACCCACTGAAGAAGCCGCAGTGCCTCCAAAACTTATCTGAGTTTGGGTCGCCGGAATTGAACTTGGGCCGTAGCAAGTATCGTAGTGTCTTGAGAGTGTGCCCGTGCCACCTCCCCTCTTCCATTTGTATATACGGTAACATTTCTTGCATTGGGTCCCGTACGGAACTGGTTCACCTTTTTGATCTAAAACAAGTGAGCCATCATGTTTAGTTTCATTAAGAAGAATAAAAAAATTTCAAACTTTTGCTTTTTGCTTCCTCTTTACAACATTTGGTACATTGGTACCAATTTCAGGAGGGGAACCAACTAAATCATCAGGAATAAGATTTTTCTCAAAAAAAATATTGTAAATTTCATAAGGATCACTAGCTTGGTTTGAACCTTGTCCGGTCATTTTAAAAGACAAATAAAAATAGAGAAAGAATTATAAAGATGGAGGATACCGGAAAAAAATTAATAGAAAATTAATTTTTCGTAAAAAACTAGAGAGATGAAGTAAAGAAAAGTATTTCGTGAATGTAAATTTAAAAAAAAATAATTAGAAAGAGGAAGTCGTAGATCGCCGGAAATGCTTGATCGGGAAGTCGTAGATCGTCGGAATTTAGAGCACAACTTTCTTAAAACCTTCTTGTGATTTTGATTTTTTTTTTTTTGAGATGGATTGAATTGTTTGCGTTTGCAAAATAGGTTTCATAACAAATCTATAGAATTTTTTGGAAGCCAAATGACCTCCCATATCCTCCAAATAGAATTGTTGTAAAGAATTTTTGGTCATTTTGGACTAAATGACCAAAATATTCTCTAAAACGGTCACAAAATGGAGGTGTTTTGGTAAAAGGGGGACAAAGTTTGAAAAGAAAAATTGAAAAAAAAAAATTGAAAAACTGGTTCTCCCGGCCGGTCCGGACCGGGGTCGGACGTGGGCGAGCCGGGGTCGAGCTTGGGCGGGCCGGTCCGGGCCGGACTGAACCGGGCCGACCGTTTTATATATATATATATATATATATATATATATTGGGCCGGGCCGGGTCCGGTTGAGAGAACCCAGCCTAGACCGATCGAAGGGGGGCTTGGGCGGGCCGGGCTAAATAGGAAACGGGTTAGGGCGGCCTCGGGCCGGTGCTGAACCGGACCGGATCACACCCTGTTGTGGAGATGAACGAATTTTCTTACGCTCGATAGTCAGGCCAGTAGACTCATTCTACTTTGGTAAAAGGCAAGCTCAAGCTTACGTACGTACTCTTTGGTCTCTGGTTTAGTACGCACATAGCTGGCACTAGACTAGTCCCTTCAAATTGAAGGCATTAGCCAGCAATGGCAGGTGGTGGTAGGTCTGGAGCTGGCAGAAATTAGATGGAATGTCTTCCTCGATTGAGTAGACTTGTCACTTTTCAACAAATAAAGATTTTGAGAGAGAGAGAGAGAGAGAGAGAGAGAGAGAGAGAGAGAGAGAGAGAGAGATTTGATTAATCACAAACAGAGTCAAATATCAGTACATTAATTCATCAAAGTTCGTTATGTACAGAAGAAATCACACCACCACCACCACCACCACTCCCCTTTCATTGTAAAATTTACTTCTTTTCCAACTACTTTGCTGTTCAACCAAGATACGTGTGATTATGATTTGTCAAGCGGCCCCCCGCCCATGGAATGGACCACTACTGTAAACTAAAGCTATCAGACATTTCAAACTTCAATTCCCTCCCAACAACTATATGCGATCCAAAGTATATGCATTCTACAATTTGTTTTACTCAAGAGCAGGACCTAATAAGCCCTAAATTGTATAGATTCCTCTTCACCAGGCTTCCCAGGTAGAAGAACCCGGCCGCACCACCGTCCACCTCCCCCGCCGACGGTGCGCTGCGCCTGGCCGGCCTGTCCTGCACCACCTTGAGGCTTCCC
Organism: Iris pallida; assembly: GCA_029216955.1. Classification (NCBI taxonomy): domain Eukaryota; kingdom Viridiplantae; phylum Streptophyta; class Magnoliopsida; order Asparagales; family Iridaceae; genus Iris; species Iris pallida. Next base: position 11,045,814 of record JANAVB010040419.1, on the reverse strand, counting down.
TCACCGATCCGGTCCACGACCGTGTCCAACGTCTTGGAATTAACCGGGTTTCCAGCTGCGTCGGTCACATAGAACGTGTTGACGGCCGTCTGGTCCTTGGTCCTGATCTCCGCCCGGGTTATCGACAGCCCGTTCTCCCGGAACGTTCTCGTGACGTCCGCCAGTAGACCCTGTCTGTCTACCGTGCGCAGTTCCAGTCTCAGCCCCTGAAAACAGATGATAATAAAAAGTAAATTTAATCTTCTAACAAATTTTCATCCCTAATCAAAATATTCAAAAACTAACTGTAGAAAATTAGCAACCTCTGATGCTCTTCGCTCGATCGCCGCTTGCAGGCATTGGATCACCCGTTGCCGCTCCGCTTCGGAGCTGATCGGACTTCCATCCAAATGCCGGATATAGAACTCCTGAAGAAGACAGAAAACAAAACAAATATTACACAAATTGTTCCCGCCCGAAAAACACAAATTTAGTAATTTTTTGTGTGATTACCAAATGAGCTCGATCCGAGTCGGTATCGATCGTGCCGTGGAAAACTACGTACTCCATGTCGGTCAGAGTGCAAACCACGTCGAAGAGGAGCTTCGGGCGGTCCTTGCACTGGACACCGACCACGGAGTAGCCCCTCTCGATCCAGTTCTGGACAGTAATCGAAGGCCGAGACGACGAGGACGACGATGCCGCAACGGACTCGTAGTCGCGATCGGCAAACATGAGCTGGTGCAGCCGTCGATCGGCGTGGCCGACGGCCGCGGACGAGACCGACGTCTTCGCGCCCCTCGGGTCGTGGTCGCGGCTGAGAATGTTACGAAGACGAGCCGTGATGACAGCAATCTTCTCCTCATCGTCGTCGACAAGCTCGTTGAGGAAGATCAAGGACGCGGCGCGGCCGTTGTGCGTCCAGACCCTCGCGTCGGCGATGGTGCAGTTGAGGTCCGACAGTACCGCGCAGACCTCCGAAAAGAGTCCGGGGCGGTCGGTGCCGGTGAGCTCGAGAGCGGTGAGGCTGCTGGAAACATCCAGCGCCTTCTCCTCGACATCGGCGGTGGCGAGCGAGTGCTCGATGGAGGAGACGAGGGACTCGTCGACGAGCTTCCGGCCGAGGGAATCGGTGACGTGGAAGACGTCCATGAACCAGCGGCCGTCGGAGGAGATGTAGGCCTTGTGGATGGACAGGTCGAGGTCGGCCAGGACCTGCACGGCCTCGAGGAGGACGCCGTGCTTCCGCGCGCTGTCGACCTTGACCAGCGTCGCGTCCGCGCACACCTCATTGTCGATCACGACTCTGCAACAATAGAAAGAATTTCTCAGATCTGAGCAACATGAAGAATGATTACAAGAGGAAAAGAACATACCTAGGCGTGTTCATTCTGATGACCAGCTTTTGGTACTCGTCGAGAGTCGCTTGCCACTCCATCTCTCTCATAAATCAATATTCCTCTTCCTCCTCCTCTTCTCTCAGTTAAATAGTTTAAGAGAGAACTCCAGAACTTTTTTGAAAAAATTTCTCCTTGTTCTTCTTCTCCTTCTCGACAAAATCGCCCCTCTTTTTGTGCTTTGCTTTTCTAAAACAGTGGCAGCACGCGCTACTCCGTTCGGACACGGTTGGCGGATATTTAACTACGGGGGCGTGAAACCACGTCCCCACGGCCCACGCGAATCGGGAATAGGTCACGTGCTGTGGGTACAGCTGGCCGGTCAACTGCTACGGGCAGCAGCTGTCAACTCTCTACGTGGGGTCCATCCTCCCATACTGTAAAAAGATGCGCCATGTAGGACGAGGTGGCTACCCTTTCCACCCGCACTCGCTTGACTTGTGCCCCAAGCTAGAGGAGTCGGTAGTTTCTTCTTGTTGGTCCGTAACCTTGTTACCCCTCACCTAAATAAAACTTGTATGATACGCTTTTTTTTTTTTTTTTTCTATATTTCAGAAACATATAATACTTACTTATTTTTGAAATATTAGACGAACTTTTGTTGGTGCTTTCTTTACATGGAGAGAGCTTGCTCTCAACATGCCTTGTGAATTTTAGTCCCACATCGAAAATGCACCATGAGTTATCTCAACATATATACTTGGGTGTATTGTTAAGAGATGCACATGGGGTGGTGACCATAAGGAGGGAACCATGTGGGTGATTTTACAAGGAGGTAAGTATAAGGCTCCAAGGATTAAGCATTAATGCTTTTGTCATTCTCTTGGATTAAATTCCACTTGGAGCTAAGCCCCAACGGGGCTTAGCGACTCGGACTCGGACTCGGGCTCATGGGCTCATGGGCTCATGAGGCGTAATGTGGCGTTTTGTTGGCGCACTTTGCACTTAGCACGTCAGCAGTCATGCGGCTGCTGCCGCATGAAGGGATCCGCTGACTGTGCAGATTACAAATCAGTTATGGAAAGGCTGTATTAATGTAATTAAATCAGATCCTATCTTTGTGGGATTTGAATTTATTCAGATCCTATCTTTGTGGGATTTGAATTAATTTCGTGGGATTTGAATTAAATCTCGTTGCTATCTTTTGGGATTTGATTCAATCTTTCCATAACTGAAGAGCCGGTTAGGGTTTCCACCCTCTCTCTATAAATACTCTCTTCTGGCCTCCTTTGTGACTACTACGAAAAATACAAGTCAGAAAAGAGAGAAAGAGAGGGAGTTGCTGCCGCCATTGCAAGTCCATCCGAGGAGTCAGAACAGAGGTGACATCGAGCGTTCCACAAGTTCTTCAAACTTGCTGGTTCCTGGAAGCAGATCGTGTGGGGCGAATCTTGCTTTGAGCAACGGTGTTTTGACACCCCAGCATTGTTCTTCTTCTCATCTCTCTAGATTATTGTAACTTGTTCTGTCCCAATTGCAACACGTTTGCAAGGAAGAACAAGAGATCTTCTCTTTGCTATTTTTTTCCTTCATATTGTAATTTGGCTATTTAGTTTTATTCGTAGATCTTGAGTTTGATCATCACAAAGTTTTGTGTGACATCTCAGATCTCGATTGCGTTAGTTTTCATCTTTGATCAAGCCCCCGGGACTAACAATCTCAAAGCAAGATCCGTATAGATGGAAAACATTAATGCTTCGCTCCTCCAATCGGACTTCTGCAAGTTGGAAAAGTTCGATGGAGAGCACTATCAAGTCTGGAAGAGAAAGGTGTACCTAACTCTTCAACTGAAAGACGTTGATCATGTTCTGTTGGAGGAAGAACCCTCTGTTCCACACACTGGATCTACTGCCGCCATCAACGCGGCTACCAAACTCCAGGCCAAGTGGAGAAGGGAAAATAGCATCTGCAGACTTCTCATCCTGAATGCTATGGAGGACTCCTTGGCAGAATCCTACTCAAAGAAGGAACTTGCCAGAGACATATGGGAGTCTGTGAAAAATTTGTATGAAGAAGACAAGAACAGGAGCAAATATTTGTGGTTGAAAAATATCACAAATTGCTCTTTGAGGACGAAAAGTCCATGTTACCACAGGTAAAAGAATTTCCGAAGCTGCGTCAGAAACTGGAAGACGAAGAGATGCCCCTTCCCGACAAGTTTGTCGTCGGAGGGATCGTCTCAAAACTTCCTGCTGGATGGAGTACCTTCTATGCAAGGATGCACAGAAGTGATCGAGGTGGAGAGTACAGGTCTCATGAATTCGTATCGTTCTGCAAAGAACATGGAATCATATGCGAGACTACTGCTCCATATTCTCCTCAATCCAACGGAGTAGCAGAGAGGAAGAACCGAACATTAACATAAATGATGAATTCTATACTGCTCACTGCAGGTCTTCCAAAATGCTACTGGGAAGAAGCTACATTAACGGCCACTTTCATTCTGAATAGAGTGCCATATGCAACTTCGGACGTAACTCCTCATGAACTCTGGTTCAAAGTCAGACCAAACTTGAATGTCATTCGAGTGTGGGGGTGTCTGGCGTATGTGAAACTCCCAGATCTGAAGATTCAGAAGCTAGGGACAAGGACTACGAAGGCGATCTTCTTGGGGTATGCCGAGAAGAGTGATGCTCGGAGATTTTTTGATATTGAGTCAAATCATATCATCGAATCTCGCGATGCTGAATACTTTGAAGACAAGTTTGTAAAAGACAAAATATTATTCTTTCGGACATTCCGAAAAATGATGTAGGCGCAAATGAGACTGAAATCTCATATGAGCCAGTAGTCCAAGAAGAAGCTGTTGTTGATGAAACAACTCTTGTACCAGAACTCGCAGAGCCGTCAACTAAGCGAACAAGAAGACCGAAAGACTTCGGAGATGACTTTGTCACCTATCATGTGGAAGCAGATCCGCTTACCTATGATGAGGCGATGAAGACCAGAGATGCTATCTTCTGGAAGGAGGCAGTGAATGACGAGTTTGACTCTATCACCTCCAAAAACACATGGGTGTTGGTAGATCTACCTGAAGGAGAAAAGTCCATCGGATGTAAATGGATCTTCAAGAAGAAGATGAAGGCAGATGGAACTATTAACAAGTTCAAGGCCAGGCTGGTAGCCAAGGGATTTTCTCAGAAACAGGGGATAGACTACTTTGACACATACGCTCCAGTAGCCCGGATGACCACCATCAGGATGTTAATCGCTCTTGCAGCTATACATAAGTTGGTGATACATCAGATGGATGTAAAGACAGCATTCCTGAATGGGGAGCTGACCGAAGAGATTTACATGCAACAGCCAGATGGATTTGTCGTCAAAGGTCTTGAAGACAAAGTCTGCAAGTTGGTGAAATCATTGTTTGGTTTGAAGCAAGCTCCCAAGATGTGGCATGAGAAGTTTGACAAAGTTATTAGGTCAAACGGCTACAGAGTCAGCGAGACAGACAAATGTGTTTACACAAAGTTCGCTGATGGAAGAGGAGTCATCGTTTGTCTGTACGTGGACGACATGCTAATCCTAGGTACGGATATAGGCTGTGTCACAGAGACAAAGAAGTTCCTCTCAACCAAGTTCAGTATGAAGGACTTGGGGGATGCAGATGTCATCTTGGGCATAAAGATCATCCGGACAGACACTAGAGTAGCGCTGTCACAATCTCACTACATTGAGAAGATGCTCACACGCTATGGGTATAAGGATCTTCCAGGGATCGATACGCCATACAGGTGTGATCAGAAGCTGAAGCCAAATTCAAGGGAAAGCGTCAGGCAGCTGGAGTATTCTAGCGTTATCGGAAGTTTGATGTACGCAACCACTGCCACAAGGCCTAACATAGCTTTCGCCGTGGGAATGCTGAGTCGGTTCACAAGCAACCCAGGGGTTGAGCACTGGAAAGCTGTGAAGCGGGTGATGAGATATCTCAAGAAAACTCAGACATATGCACTGCACTACAACGGGTATCCGACAGTAGTAGAAGGCTTCAGTGATGCTAGCTGGTGTTCAGAGGTGGAAAGCGAGAGATCCACAGGTGGATATGTCTTTTCCTTGGATGGAGCTGCTATATCGTGGAAGTCGAAGAAGCAGACTATACTCTCTCGTTCCTCCATGGAATCTGAATTCTATGCACTTGAAACTGCAGCAGATGAAGCAGAGTGGCTTCGGAAGCTCATGTATGATCTTCCAGTAGTTGGGGCTCAGATACCGGCGATACCGATATACTGTGACAACCAGGCGACTGCGGCGGTGGCATCAAATGACCTCTTCAACGGGAAGAAGAGGACTGTACGGTTGAAGCACAGGGCAGTACACGATCTTATCAAAAGAGGTGTAATTGCAGTGGTTGATGTTCGGAGTCAGGAGAACCTGGCAGATCCGTTCACAAAGGGCCTCAAGCGCCAGTTGGTCGATGACACAGCTTGTAAAATGGGCTTGAAGGCATTCTGATAGTGTGTCTTTGCAATCCTACCATAAAGTTTTATGCTATTAGTTCAAAGAGAAATCTACTAGGCATCTAACTTTTGGTTCAAAGGAGGATCACTGACTGGGAAACTATCAGGTAACGGTGGGTACTTGTTCTATGGAACATGGAAGGGATACGGACCCATAACCACTGTTGTCTACTATGTATTTTTCCTGCGAAAAAACTGATCCTGTGGAAGGTTGGCTTAAACGCCTTAATGAGTTCTCAGGCAGAGTGAATATCTGGTGTGCTTTACAGGAAGCACGGTAGAGCAGTACTACAAGGAGTGAAACTCCATGCTACAGTGGGGTGACTCCACCATGAGGTTCCCAGGTAGGGGTAATGCCTCAGCTTTGTAAGCCAAGTCACAGCGGCGTAGCACCGCAAATAGGCAGGTAGCCTAATGCTGTATGACGTAATTAAAGAGTTGTAGACAGCACTACAAAGGGGAGGACGGCCCCATGTTACAGTGGCATGACACCACGATGAGGTACCCAGGTAGGGGTAAAGCCTCGGCATTGCAAGCCATGTCGTTGCGGCGTAACACCGCAAGGAAGCCTCAGGCTTCATGCTGGGTAGTTTGGCACTACAAAGAGGCTTGTGACCTCATGCTACAGTAGTATGACACTACGATGAGGTTCCCAGGTAGGGGTAATGCCTCGGCTTCAGGCCATGTCATAGCGGCGTAGCACCGCAAGGAAGCGCAAGGCTTCATGCCATATCTCTTTAATAAAGAACTCACCTATAGTGTATGGAAAGAGATATCAGGCCGTCTCTTGAGGGTAAACTTGTAGACGCCCAAAATTATACACTGAAACCAGGCTGGCACAGGGCCTTTAATGTGCAGCCAGAAGCACACGTAACTACACTTTGTGAGTGGGAAGAATTACAATTGTGGTGCAGAATTCAAGGCGTAGTCCATTCTTGTATCACATTGTTATTTAACCCATGCGGGAAGATTCAAGTCGTCAGCGACATTTATCCTAATGCAAAATGGACAGTTACTGTGGGGAACGCTCAACCCTGGACACATATATATGTTGTGATATGTGGGGGATTGTTGGTGCTTTCTTTACATGGAGAGAGCTTGCTCTCAACATGCCTTGTGAATTTTAGTCCCACATCGGAAATGCACCATGAGTTATCTCAACATATATACTTGGGTGTATTGTTAAGAGATGCACATGGGGTGGTGACCCTAAGGAGGGAACCATGTGGGTAATTTTACAAGGAGGTAAGTATAAGGCTCCAAGGATTAAGCATTAATGCTTTTGTCATTCTCTTGGATTAAATTCCACTTGGAGCTAAGCTCCAACGGGGCTTAGCGACTCGGACTCGGACTCGGACTCGGACTCGGACTCGGGCTCATGGGCTCATGAGGCGTAATGTGGCATTTTGTTGGCGCACTTTGCACTTAGCACGTCAGCAGTCATGCGGTCTTTATGCGGCTCATATGCGGCCATGCGGTCTTATGCGGCATGCGACTCATATGCGGCCTCATGCGGCCATGCGGCCATGCTGCCATGCGGCACATGCGGTCCATGCGGTCCATGCGGCACATGCGGCACATGCGGTCCATACGGTCCATGCGGCTCATGCGGCCCATGCGGTCCATGCGATCCATGCGGCTCATGCGGTCCATGCGGCTCATGCGGCCATTAGGCTCATGCGGCCAGGCTGCTGCTGCTGCCGTATGAAGGGATCCGCTGACTGTGCAGATTACAAATCAGTTATGGAAAGGCTGTATTAATGTAATTAAATCAGATCCTATCTTTGTGGGATTTGAATTTATTCAGATCCTATCTTTGTGGGATTTGAATTAATTTCGTGGGATTTGAATTAAATCTCGTTGCTATCTTTTGGGATTTGATTCAATCTTTCCATAACTGAAGAGGCGGTTAGGGTTTCCACCCTCTCTCTATAAATACTCTCTTCTGGCCTCCTTTGTGACTACTACGAAAAATACAAGTCAGAAAAGAGAGAAAGAGAGGGAGTTGCTGCCGCCATTGCAAGTCCATCCGAGGAGTCAGAACAGAGGTGACATCGAGCGTTCCACAAGTTATTCAAACTTGCTGGTTCCTGGAAGCAGATCGTGTGGGGCGAATCTTGCTTTGAGCAACGGTGTTTTGACACCCCAGCATTGTTCTTCTTCTTATCTCTCTAGATTATTGTAACTTGTTCTGTCCCAATTGCAACACGTTTGCAAGGAAGAACAAGAGATCTTCTCTTTGCTATTTTTCTCCTTCATATTGTAATTTGGCTATTTAGTTTTATTCGTAGATCTTGAGTTTGATCATCACAAAGTTTTGTGTGACATCTCAGATCTCGATTGCATTAGTTTTCATCTTTGATCAAGCCCCCGGGACTAACACTTTTAAATGTGTTCCATATAATTTATTAAAAAATTTAGCATAAAAAATATGATAAAAACATGTTTAATTAATAAAATTTGATACCATATTTAAGAATGTAAAATTTCTAACCTCAATTTTTTTTTATTTTTAAATATTTTATAGAATTTTTTAACGTATTTTATTTGTACTGAGCCGATTTATGTTCGTATTGTTTTCGTCCGAATTTTTTCTGTTTGTCAAATTGCTAACAAGGGTCCGTACCCTCTTCAAAGTTTGGAATAATATGTGTGCAAAATTGTATTAGATTAGGGGTTATAAGATAAAATGTATATGGTTTGGTCATATAGTATGAAAAAAAAATGTTATGCGTTATACAGTTACGATCCATCTAGTGGAGTGGGAATAACAATAATCGAGACGATTGACATTGGACTGTTGGAGTACTAATTGGAACACAAATAACAGTTCGTAATAATTAAAACTATCAAATTGTTTTTTTTATAGCTCACTAGTACTGCCATTTTGATCCATTTTCAACCTGATATAATCTTATTATGCCCAATTAATCTTGATCCGGGTATGGTCGAAAATTATAAAATTCTCAAAAACTGTAGTTGGTCTTCCAAAGATGTAGATTTCTGATCGCTTGTTCAAATCGAAGCTAAATATATGCGATTCCAATAAATTAAAAGATTAATCTAAGAATTGATTTCATATAGATCGCATACAAACATTCAAAACTAGCTCACACTCTACTGATTTTTTAGTAGTAGTGTATGGTGTTTTTGTACAGAATTCATCCGAGTTGAACTTGATCGACCCGAAGCTATTATGTATATGAGCCTAATCGTAAACTTGGACTAGTACGAGTAATAGACGAGGATCTAGGTCCAACACTATCCACTTCCCACATACACATCCCTAATATAGACAACAAATTAAAGTTTTGCAAACATTTTTTTGTCCTTTAACCATAGCTACAATGTTAGGAAAATGCTAAGTTTACTATCAAAAATTTACAACTTTCTTACAACACACATCCACCTCCTGTTAACATGGTCTTATCCGATTCCACTCAGTCCCCCTTCTCTCCCAATCAAAACATGCCACGTTGCCGGTTGTAAAGTTTACAATCAAACTTGGTTGTAAGCATAGCATTTCCCACAATGTTATGTTCTTGGTGTGATGTCGTCTCCAACAGAGAAGTATTTTTAGAGACAAAATTGTCCAAACATATTCACAAGATTTGAAATTTGAACGGAAAATCTAAATGCAACAGGCAATAAATTACATATCAGCTAAAAGTTTGCAAAACTATTTACTAATAGCACAAGAAGACAGCAATTGACAAAATAAGGCATAATAGTGCAAACTAGCGTAATAAAAAAAACCAATCCACAGTCAAATAGTCTCTTAAGGTACTGTTTAGTAAAAAGTGAGAGAAAAATTAAAAGTGACGGTATTTGAAAAGGAGAAAAAATGGAAGAGAAAAATTTGAGAAAAAAAAATAGGTGGGTCCCACTAAAAAAATTTCTCTCAAAAGTGGAAGAAAAATGGAAAGAAAAGATAATTTTGAATGAATTTACTCCATCACCCCTCATAAAGGTAATAATAAATTATAATTTGAGAATATCAAAGACTAAATAGTAATTGTATCTCTATCCCTAAATAAATAAAAATTATTTTTAAACTTTTTCTTCCTCTATTTTTTGTCCATCTAAATAAATAAATAAAAAATTAACTTTACCTTTATTTTTTCCTCCTCTATTTTTCTTTTTAGGCTGTGTTTGATTGGGCTTTTTTTCCATGGAAAATATTTCCATCACAAATTTTCCACCAATTGTAGTGTTTGATAGCTTATATATTCCATGGAATTATTTTCCAAAAAACTATCATTTTCCATATTTTCTTCTAAAATGGTGGAAAATGAAACTTGTCCAACTATAGAAAAATATCATTTTCCATGAAAAATAACTATTTACCATGGAAAATAATGACAATCAAACACCAAATTAAGTTTTCCATAAATTTTTTTTAAAATTCCATAAAAATTTTTTCCTAAAAAAATAATTCCATGGAATTAATTTCTTTTCTATATCTTTTCCACCTTGCAATCAAACGGTCCCTTAATCATTTTTTTTTCTCCCTCCGCAGAAAAGTCTCCAAACACGACGTAAATGGAGGGAGGGTGGTGCGGTTCTGGACAGTTATGTGTAGAAGAAAGCAGTTAATCGGTTGAAAAAAACGTACGAGAAAGGAAGACGTGTCAATCAGTTATTCGAGAGGGCCACATGCCGGGGCATAAATGTAGCAAAAGGGCGATATCTATCACGTGAGCGCCACGCGAGTCGCATGTGCTAAACGCGTGGCGGCGTGGCGGGAATGTGCCTCGCTTCACGCCTGGGTAAAGAACGCTAGCTAGCTTAGTTTATATTTTTAGTAATCGCCCCTCACATTTAATAAGAGGAACTAATTAATTAATTATCCGGAATTAAGCAGTAATTATAGCCTACTTCAAATTGTGCGGTTTCTAATAAAGTGAATTAATTTGTGAGAGAAGTAACGAATGAATGAATGTATGTAGGGAGGACCACCAATGCAAAAACGTGTGACAGAGTACTGTGTAACTATAAACGATATTCAAGTGGTCGTCGGACACCCATAATAAGGGATGAAATTTAATTGTACGGAAAAGTTTCTTATTCTATTTTATTTTATTTTATAGATGTCTTTATTAACCCTCTTAAAATATCATTCAATATTTTTTAAAATTTTATTCATTCAAATTCTAACCGTGTTCCTGTATTAAATTTGAAAATAATTTGTGACACTCCTAAAACGTCATTACGTATTCCTCTTCTAATTTTATTCATTTAAATTCTAAATTAATGTCAAATTTAGAAATGGAATACATGATGATATTTTAGAATTGCCAATAACAATACCATATTTTATTTTCTTATTTATTTAAATTTTTGGATATTTTCTCCGAGCTATATTGTAATATATTAAATGCCATTAAGAGAGGGAAATCTTTAGAAAGTTAAAAAAGATTGCATGGGCATTTTGGCAAATGTTAAGGACCACCCCTTTTTACTAAGGGCCACAAACTTAAATTTTAAAAAAATTGCAAGTTTGCCATTTTGAAAAAACTAAGGGCCACCAAGTTATGGCATTGTCTGTTGGAATTATTCAATAATTAAGGGGCCACACATGTAAAATTAATTGTGTTTGAGCTATCTAAATAATTAAGCCAAATTAAAGTGGTCTATTTGAAAATTGGCTTAAGGGTATAATTATCATGGAATTAATGTGTAGATATCGGAGATAATTCTAATTTGATGAGGGACCAAATTAGAAATATCAAAACATATAAATATATGTATTCATTAGGGTTATAGTCTCCAACTTATACGACCACCAAAAGAGAGATTTTCTCTTTTTCTCTTCTGCATCCCCATCAACAGAAAGAGAGGGACAAAGAATTCGGATTCTTCTTTATCATTAAGGGTCGTAGCAAGTTGGAAGATCGAACCCATTAAAGACGACCGCTTCAAGATCCATCAAACCTAGCCATGGATTCAGGTACGCTTCCGCAATTTATTTTTTGGTCTTCATCTCATGAATCGACATGGCACAATAAATATCTAACAAGTGGTATCAGTGCCTTCCTGTTTGATTTATGTAACACCCAGTTTTCTAAATGAGGGTAATTTTTAAAATTTTATGATTTTAATTATTAAATTATGATATTAAATAATAATATAATTTTTGGTAATTTTTAATCATTTTTAAAACTATTAAAAACCATGACTTGTGATTTCGATGTGCAGCTAGTGAAACCGTAGAGACTGTCTTCCGTAGAGCCTAACCTTGTGATTTGGAATATTAATTATCATTTTTAGCCTAGGGATAATTTGGTCATTTTGACTTATTAGAATTATTGATTTATTTATTGGATTGACGGTTGTTGATTTTAACTTTTGCTAGTTGTGAATTAAGAGACTAACCTAGACGCTGACTCTAGTTAAGGTGACTTGATTAGCATGGTGAGACCCTAATCTAACTTAAGTCAACTTGGTTTGGACTTGAGTGATTTAGCTCTTGAGAAAATTAGGAAGAATTTTAATGTTGGACTTAAGGCTAAGGTAGAGAGCCCATTGCTCATGTAACTTGGCCCATGGCCCACGACTTGTAACCCTAACCCTAATTTTCATTCAATATGACCAGCCACTTAGGGCTCCCCTCCCTATAAATAATCTCCTCATTGAGTGTTCTTGCCTCTTTGTAATATTTCAAAAAATTAAAGAAAGAGGTAAAGAGCCATCTTCTCCAATCCATAACTTTCTTATTTCAAGTCCTTTTTGGCTCAAATCTTTTGCATAAGATTCTAATTAGTCTCTTCTTGCTGTTCATGGAGAGTAATCTCAGCCTTGGATCAATTTGGAGCTTTTGACCATCAAGGAGAATACCCTCCATTTGAAGCTTCTCTTGAGATTGACACCTATAGGTAAAACCCTCATAATCACCATTAGATTTTGATTTCTTTGCATAAGTGCATAGCCCTAGGAGTCCCCTAGCTGCTAGCATAGGTTTGGTGTCGAGTCGTGTCCATTTCGTGTCCGTTTCGGACATGTATCATTGTGTTTATACATGTGTTTGATGAAATATCACAAAGAGAATTTATTTGCTATTTTTGAAAAGTATTTGAATCAAAATATTGATTTATATGTGTTTACTATTTTCTCCATGGACTGAGTTGGAAATTGTGTCGTATTCGTGTCGGAATTGGATACGCACACACGCGCACAGACCCCATGCACGTGCCCTGCTGCCCGTGTCCTATATCTCACTTGACACGCCATCTCTTGACACCAAATTTTGTGTGGACACTCCTTAGGTGACTGACACAAGGCCCACAAAATTTCGTGGGACCTTATTGAGTGGTTAGTGAGAAATCACGCGCGCACCGATTCCTTGCTGTGTGCACGCGCAGGAATTCGTCCCTCTGACACGCACTCACACACGCGACACGACACCTTCTAGACACAAATCAGGGTCCTAGACACCTAGACCTACCCTAGGCGAACACATAGGTAGGTGCACGTGACACGTGGTGCACTGTGTAGTGTCCACGAGTGATGTGCACGTGTGCACGACACTGTCTGAACACAGATTTGTGTCTGTGTATGTGTGGTTATTTGGATACGTCTGTGTCGACTTGGTTGGACACGAAATGACTCTATGACACGTGCACATGTGTGTCTTGCTTTACCAACCTTCAATTTGTAATAATAACTTGTTTGATGATGAATTTCTCAGTATCCTATATGTGCTGATACGGCCATTTATCAGGGAATTTATTCTCTGTTTTCTGATTTTAATCCGTATTATTTTTACTGTTAATTCTATGTTATTTTGATATCTATCATACTATTGTCTAGCTAAATCTATATGCCATGGTTTAAGGTTTCGTTTTGGGTGAATCGATTGAGTTAGGCTCGATTTCTCAATTTTTCAGAAACTATATGTTAACTGGTTGTTTTCTTTTTACTGTCATTTAGTTTGGGAATACCTGAGAACTCATGTCACCACTGTTATCTATTAACTCACTCACACACGCATTGCCTACACAGTTCAGTCACACACATGATCACCCACTCCCTGTTGAAACTTGAACCTGGAAATATGAATTTACACTCACACACATGAGTATGTTCACTGTACACCCTGCACTGAAAACTAAAGGTGGATTAGACATTAAAACTGAGTTTTATTAACAGTTTACTTATGAATTTGATTGGTTTGAATGTAAATTCCTGAGAATGACACTGTGTATAAATTGTATTGGGGTTTGGGGATTCATTGAACTGATGCACTGTTGGGATTTCTGAGACACACCCTACACAATTCTATACACACACACACATGTACAAAGCCCTCATTCCTATTAACCCACACACATACACACACATGTCTCTATTTGATTTTCTGAATAGTCTACACACAACTGTAACCTGAGATGACTGAAACCATATGTACATTAACCTGAGATCTTCCTATGACTGCTACATACCCATTTCCATGTCCCCTCTCATATGCCACACACCTAAACTGTCACCCCCACTGTTTCCATCCACACACATACACATTTACATCTAAAACTGAAATCTGAAACCCCTGTCCTACACACACTCTATTGACACACTGCTAACTATTGATTTCATTTCCTATTTACACTTAATTGTCATGTACTCCTTAGATTGATATTCACACCTTCACACACACAAACTGAGATTTGATTTTGAACTTGGGAATTAGTTGAAGGTTAGATTGAAACATGAGAAGTGAGTTTGATTTGAATTTGGAAATTTATTTTGAATGTTAGGTTGAAACATGGAAACTGGAATTTTATTTGGGATTTAGTTTCATGAAAACTGAGTTTTCCCCTTAATGTATTAACCCGAGATCACCTTGCTGTCACACCCAAGAGCACAAACCTGTGAATGTATACTACTCATACACACACATGCACATGCCCCATTGACCCTACCCTTCATCACTCACACACTGGTTTGTTCACACACACACTCTACACACATGCATGTGCATGATTTTTCCCTAAATTTTACATGTATATATATATATATATATATATATATATATATATATATATATATATATATATATATGTGTGTGTGTGTGTGTGTGTGTGTGTGTGTGTGTGTGTGTGTGTGTGTGTGTGTGTGTGTGTAATATATAACTTAATGTGATAATGTGAGGTAGTATAGATATTGCCTTTTGACATATATATAATGTATTATAGATATATGCATATTGCCTATATAATTAACATGTATGAATATGTTGTTAGGGTTATATACTAAAAGCATCACTTTTGTAGTAACCTTATTTCCTTAAATTTTGAATGAGAATCATATGGGCAAATGTTTGCATATTGTATTTGTTGCAAGTGTTAATGCAAATATCTGATATTCTATATTGTAGATAATATGGTGTGTGGTGTCACACAGAAGATCATATTATCAGTTTTCTATGTAGTATATAAATAGTTCACAACCTAGATGGACTTGGACAATCTATTGGAAAGGTTGTAGTGTAATCCGGTATTAGTCTATCTTGACTATAGGTTTACACTAGTACACTTTGTGTGTATTGAACAGGACCACTTGAGGTTGTTCTCTTTGTACTGACTACATAAGAGAACAAACACCTCTGTTATTATGGATGCTTGAGCTCTTAATCCGGATATAATAACGGAAATGTATATGAAGTGTGCATTACTTTGACTCATAAAAGAGTGAGATTCATTATGGATCAACAACCTCTATGAATTGGGTAATAATATTGTATGTATGGTGGGCTGTTGATTATAAATGGAATCCATGTCCCGATACATCGGGTTGATGATGTCCTCTTAAGGAGCTCATAAAGATTGTCATGTAAACCCTGCAGGTGGATTATATCCGACATGACAAATAAAGTTGAGTGGTACTACTTAAGGATAAAAGATGTCGAATCAATATAGTTGTCAGTAACTTAATTTGATCGACGGACATACGATATCTTAACATGGAGAGCCAAACGAGCATATAATAAAAGGATCCCACAAACATAATTTGGGATTAGGGAGGTAGTGCAACAATAGCTCATTAGTGGACCGAGCTATTGTTAATGGGCCTGGATTGTGTGTTCGGGCTGAACACGGGATTTTCAGACCCGTTAGGAGGCCTAACCCTAATATCTCCTCATGGTCCCTGCCGTAGCCTATATATATCCTCTATTCTCTGGCCGCCAGATTACTGATCAGAAATCTAAAATTTTCTCTAAATTCGTGATTCACGTAAGGAGAGAAAGAGAGGGCTGCCAAGGAGAAGAAAAGGTTGGGAGATCGTCGCCCACACGACGTCCAACTCGAGGAAGGAATACATGCAGAAGATCTTGGGGTCGTCCGCTCGAGATTGCCAGGAATTACTTGTCTCCTTTCCGCCGCAGGTATAATTCGTGAACCCTAGTTTCCGCCTATGAAGGGTTAGAACACGTATTAGATCTGTTTAACTTTCTATCGATCAATACGCACACCAAAGGAAGGGTCCTGGGTATCCCCAGTTCCATCAATTGGTATCAGAGACACTTTGGATCTACGTATTGATTGATACGTCCATGTTGTCCAATATAACCTGCGCTGTGTAATAGTCGGTAGATGTAGATCTGTTCTAACTCGGTTTTGCAGGTATCTTAGATCCAACTATTATGGTTCAATGCAAGTTTTTTGATTGTGTTGTTTAAACCACGGACATGTCGTGGATGTTGTTGTTGCTGTGGATGTAATTAAAATCACGAGGGTTGATCGTGCTTATTATTTTAATTTTTCAATCTAGATTATGTGTGAACTCCTTCGGGAGGCATAGGATTGATGTAATTTTAATTATTTTTGATCAATCGTGATGGCGGTGGTGGCTGTTTCTGACGCCGGATGAGATGCTGGTTTTAAGCAGTCCAGTGGCAGACAAATGATTTTCGATGAAGGAATCGACAGCCAAAACCTAAAAAAAAAAAAATCGGGGCGCTGCCCCGAACCCCGCAACCTGACTGGGCAGGTCAAACCCCGAATAGATCTGCGCAACGCCAGATTTTGGATTCGGATAGTTAAGGACGGAGCAGCAAAGATGACGATAATAATTGGATATTTTCTCTTATTTTTGTCATTTTGCTTTTTCTGATTATGCATGTTTATTATTGTGTGGTTGTTTTTTTTGAAAAACCAAGCCTACATTAATAATGGACAAACATGGACATAATATCAACTAGTAGAAAAACCCTCATTGTTAAATAACTAAGTGGGAGAGGATTTTTATTTAGTATAAATCCTATGGTCTCCATTACTGGTTTGTAGGTGATGTAATTATACTTGCGTGTTGGCTTTAGTGCTTTCCTCCATATCGGATGAGTATAATTATGGATCACCAGTACAAACTTCCTTAGGGATAATTGTAGAAAGTTACCTAGTATGTGTTCACTTCTCCATCTGAAGGAACTCATTACAAGGTAATGGACTTAGTATTAAGTAATGGTATACACTTAGATACAAATAATGGTATCCTCCCCATCGGAGTCACTGCTATTATTTGTATGACCAGAGCAAGACCAGCATATTAATTTTATTTGTCATAAAGTTATATTGACATGATAGTAAAATTAATAAGAAAAATCTACTTGAACAAAGTTGAATTTGTATACGTCCACACTATCGTGGCATGCTAAATTCATGGTGTTCAAGGTGTTGGTGAATTTCTTATTATTGTTTTGAGGGAATCAATATTTAGTTAATTCAAAAAAGTTTTTTTTGCCCTACATAATTTTATTTATGTGATTCTCAGAATTTCAAAAATGAGTTCTTTCAGTCCACTTATGGTGATTCTTAAAGAAAACAAACTTACTGGACCTAATTATATTGACTGGAAACGTAATTTGGACATTGTTCTGACTGCTGAGGAGTACAAATATGTACTTGTTGAGGAATGCCCACCTAAGCCTGATGCTAACTCTGATGAAGAGGTCAAATAGGCTTATAAGAAGTGGAAAAAGGCAGATGAGATGGCACGGTGTTACATTTTGGCATCTATGTCAAATGTACTGCAACATCAGCATCAGGCCATGGCCACAGCTTATGACATGATGTATAACCTCAAGGAACTCTTCGGACATCAGAGTAGAGCAGCTAGGCAGTTTGCTATGAAATGTTTGATGAATACAAAAATGGCTGAGGGTACACTAGTAAGGGATCATGTTCTCAAGATGATGGGTCATCTGAATGAGATGGAGATCCTTGGAGTTGAAATCGATGGGGAATCCCAGATCGATATCATTCTCGGAACTCTGTCTAAAAGTTTTGACAATTTTTGCCTTAATTACAACATGAACAAAAGGTTGTATAGTTTGGCAGAACTTGTAAAAGAGCTACAGGATGCTGAATCTCTCTTTAGGCAGAGTGGTCATGTTTTTGTTTCTGAAAAGGCTTCTATTTCTAAGCCAAAAGGCGGTAAGAAGAAGAATAACATTCAGAAACAGGCAAACTCAGCAAAGAAGGGCATGGGACCTCAAGGCGCGGTAAAAAAGCCAAAAGGCAAATGTTTCAAGTGCAAAGGGTCAGGACATTGGAAGACTGATTGTCCACTTCTCAAACAAGGGAACAAAGAAGGTATATCTCATTTACTAGTAGTTGAAACATGTTTAGCGGTGTTATCTACCGGCACCTGGTGTGTAGATATAGGAGCCACTAATCATGTCTGCAATACATTGCAAGGGTTTCAGAAAACCAGACGGCTCAGTGATGGAGAGATATGCTTGTTCATGGGTGATGCTACAAAAGTATCGGTTGTTGCATTAGGAGATGTTACTTTATCTTTTGGTAGAAATAAGTCTTTGACATTGAGAGATTGTCTTTGTGCACCTTCACTTAGAAGGAATTTAGTTTCTGTTTCTATGTTAGTTAAGGATGGATATTCAGTTTATTTTAATCACTACAACAAAAAACCCTTTTAATGACGGCTAAAAAGCGTCATTAATGACGAACCATGACGCTTTTTTTCCACAACAACCGTTATGAAAACGGGTGTTATAAATATTTTTTTAAAAGCGTCATAAAATAACCGTCATAAATAGTTTCTATAAATGCGTTATGAATAGTTAATATATAGTACACAATTTAGAACAATTTTAAAACGTCATGAATAGATAATATGTATAGGCTCAATGCAGCACATTTATAACACTTTATATTATTCAAATTAGCACATTTATAATGCTCTATGCTGCACAGTATATATTACATTCCAAAAACTTAACATTATATATCACCATCTTTATTACATTTCTCAAAATAGAGTACATATCAACATCTTCATTACATTGAATATCCAAATACAGAATGTACCCAAAAAATAGGAATAAATCTATCTTTTGCTAAACAAATTATTAGAAATATTTACTTAAATAGATTATGACCATGAATCTTCTCTCTGCCATCTCTTGAAGATATCGGGAGTCCCAAAGAGAAGTAGTGTTGCAGCTGAGCGACGACTTGGTGCTGCTGCAGCCGGCGCCGTCGTGGGAGAGCCTCATCCTCTAGCAATCAACCTGGATTTTACCAAGCCAATAAATTAAAGAAAGTTAACAAGAGTTTGCCTGAAAAGTTGAAGATAAACTGAGCCATAAAACATGCATATGCATAACAAGAAAATCATTCCATGTACAGGTTACTATAAGCTTACTTGAGTGAACCGAAAAATGTTGTCAATAAAGAGAAGCACATCTTGCCCTTCAGCATCTCGGAAATGCTCGGCAACTGTCAACCCAGTCAACCCAACATGAGCACGAACACCAGGGGGCTCATTCATTTGTCCGTACATAAGAGCACATTTGCTTTCACTCTACAACATGGAAACCGATTCCAAACTTCAGAAGCAAGAATACAACACAACTGATTGAAGAAACACCAAAGTAGCCTAGAACAAGTACCTGTTCCCCCCCTTCTCCCTCAAACTCACTGTGGTAGAACAATGTGAGTTTGATAAGAGAGAAATAAAAAGAACAACCAACTAACACCCCCCTCAAACTCACTAGGATCAACCATCGAAAGTTTACGCAGTAGGAAGGTGTGCCTCTGAACGATATGGGCCTGCAATATACATTTGAGAGTAACATGCGGTAATGAAATTATTCCAAGGAAATATTGCGATCTAACATAGTGACAATCAACCTCAATGTTTTTCATCCGCTCATGAAGCACGATTGCAAAGCAGTAGAATTAATGCTCTACTGGGCCAAAGGCCAAGGGTCAATATACACAGCCAGTCGATGGAGTCAAAACTCCCAGGCGATGTGGAACTAAACCATCTGTTTCCAACTGTTGAATCTGTCATCCTCTGAAAATAATACTATGGAGAAGAATGGTTTCTTTCTTAGCTTGCAATGTAGATGCAGAGAAGGTTACCGGAGAATTGAACATTCTATGGGCTGATCATAAACTTCTCCCAACTGTTATAGATTGTAGTCTGGGTCAGATTCGCTTGCCTCCTACCACTATTGTTGTGAGGTGTTTCTCCAAAAGACACAAAAATGGCAAAGCAGAAGGGTCTTTCTAAAAAAAGAAGGTTGCAGGTGCTTTTGCTGTAAAATGATAATCATGTAGTCAATAGTTTTGAGGAATTTAGTATGAGACGCAAAACATCTCTAGGAAAAGGCTGAAGATGCCAACATAACATGCATGATATCACCCTATCTGTGAGATAAGAACTAATTAGGGTAACTGGTAAAAGAGAGGTATAAGGATGCCTTAGCAAAAGAGGTCGGTGTCGGTGAAAAGGAGAGTGGTTGAGAGAGTCAAGTGAACTAAAGTAGGATGCATCAATCAGTTGCTGATTTCCAATCCAAAGAGATTGAAACTTCCCCTGGTGGCTCATCATACCCTGCAAACTTAGGATTTTGATCAAGACCATTCCCATTAATGGATGTACAAGTGATGGTCCTATAATAGACCAAAGAGGCGAATCAGAAAAAAAAGTGACCTAGGTTTCTCTACTTTTTTTCCAAAAGAAATGAATGTAATTTGTGGAGAAATGGAAGCAGTAGCAATGAAGGATAAGACGAGAGAAAGTTATCTAAGATGGTCTACAGACTCTAGACATGCAAATGAGACAAATAAGTGCACCATTTAGGAGTGATAAGTTAAAGATGCTATGGAACTAGGGGTGGACCTAATCGAACTTGCATAAGGGCTGTGAAAAAGGACAAATAATATGGCCCCTCAACAGAGCAAAGTGGAAGGAAAGGATCCATCTAGCTGAGACAAAAGAAGTTATGGGATGAACATTTTGTTGTCGTTATTACATGTTCTCAATAAGCCCTAGCAGAGCTAATCCAATATGGCCAATAATGATTTAAAACCTTTATTAAGGCATAGCATCATTATCTGGATGCTTGCTAGATTTGGGTCATGCCAAAAACCAAATCAATGGAAAGTAATGTGCTTACTTTACTGTTTGGGCTAATCATCAATATAGCGCAGTACCATACTTGGCAACATGTCCTCTTAGCATAAAATTTGTAAATTATATTTGGAAATAACTAAAAGAAAAATATATAAGCTACCTATCAACATAAAGCTAAAGTTATTTAAGCATGTTATTGTGTCTCCAAAAGCCATACAGAAGATTCAAGATAAAAAGATCTACCTGTACCAAAACTTTTTTCACCATAAACTGAACAAAGCCCAGCATCCATCAAGTTTCCAAAAAATTTCCAGCCAGTAGGTACCTATGAAAAGTCAATCCTAATATCAGTCCTGTAGAAAAATTAAATTAGAAGAAAAACTTTTTCCAATTAATGGATACCTCAAAAAATTTCAAGTTTAGGTTCTTTGCCACAACATCAAGCACAGCTGATGTTGGCATGCTCCTGTAACTTGGTGAAAGACAATTAACCATCTAAACGGGATATGATTGTTCTTTGAACCACAAAAGAAAAGGTGGGATATACCAAGATAGAAGAATACCAAGGTGGGATATACCATGCCGCCTGGTCTGTAGGCCGACGCGGATACGGCCGACGGCGCGGGTGATCTTGCGGGTGACGAAGTTCTCGCCGCGGCGCGGGGACTCGTGGTTGAAGAGGATCCCGTTGCAGGCGAAGAGCCCGTAGGCCTCGCGGTAGTTGACGGTGTACCAGTGGGCGGCGCACTTAGCGGCGGCGTAGGGGGAGCGGGGGTGGAACGGGGTGGTCTCGGACTGCGGGGGAGGGGTGGACCCGAACATCTCGGAGGAGCCGGCTTGGTAGTAGCGGATGGAGGGCTTGTGCCTGGTCGCGGACTTGACGGCCTCGAGGAGGCGGAGGGAGCCGGTGGCGACGACGTCGGCAGTGTAGTCGGGGATCTCGAAGGAGACGGCGACGTGGGACTGGGCGGCGAGGTTGTAGACCTCGTCGGGGAGGAGGGAGTCGACCCAGCGGCGGAGGGAGGAGGCGTCGGAGAGGTCGGCGTAGTGGAGCTTCATGCAGGCCTTGCCGAGGTTGTGGGGGTCGACGTAGAGGTGGTCGAGGCGGGCGATGTTGAAGTTGGAGGAGCGGCGGATGAGGTTAGGGTTTGGGAAAATTAGAGTTTAGGAAAATTTTAGGGTTCAGGAAGAGAAGGGAAGAGGGGGAGGAGGGAAGCTCTGAAAAAGATCGGGTGTGAAGGGTTTTGTTGGAAGTTTATTAATTATAAGTTTGCCACTGCTCTAAAATATTAATAACGCTTTGTTTTATAAACGTTATAAAAAGCCCAGAATTAGCCCAAACCGTCATAGAAAAGAAGGTATTTCGAACTTTGATAACGCTTAGGTATCAGACGTCATTAATACGTCTTATCGAGCGTCATTAAAAGGGTTTTTTGTTGTAGTGAATGACAATATTGTTATTAGAAAGAATAAACATTTTATCTGTTCTGGTGCATTGGTTGATAATTTGTATGTCATTAATCCTATTTCGCCCACAATGTAACTTATAGAAATGAATAATATGTCATCTAACTGAAATAAGAGAAAAGAACCTTCTTGTATGAACCAAACATATCTTTGGCACTTGCGATTGGGGCATATTAACCTAAGAAGGATTCAAAGATTAGTTGAAGATTGACCTTTGAGTTCATTGGAAGTGGAGGCACTACCAGTCTGTGAATCCTGCTTGGAAGGTAAAATGACCAAAAGGCCTTTTACGGCAAAGGGGTATAGGGCCAAAGATGTGTTGGAATTGGTTCATTCTGATTTGTGTGGACCTATGACTATCCAAGCTAGAGGTGGCTTTGAATATTTTGTCACATTTATTGACGATTATTTAAGGTATGGATATATTTATTTGACGTGCCGTAAGTCTGAGTGCTTTGAAAAATTCAACGAGTACAAGGCTGAAACGGAGAAACGTCATAGAAAATGTATCAAGTCATTACGATCAGATCATGGTGGCGAGTACCTTTTTAGAGAGTTTAGGGATTATTTATCAGAGGCTGGGATTGCATCCCAATTGACTGCACCTGGAACGCCCTAACAGAATGGTGTAACCGAAAGAAGGAATAGAACTCTTATGGAGATGGTTAGATCAATGATGAGTTATTCGGATTTGCCAGATTTGTTTTGGGGATATGCCTTAGAGACTGCAGCTTATATTTTGAACTTGGTTCCTTCTAAGTCAGTACCTCTTACTCCCATAGAGCTGTGGATTGGGCGTAAGCCTAGTCTGAAACATGTTCGGATTTGGGGTAGTCCAGCACATGTGCTGAATGGGAAAGCAGATAAGTTGGAATCTCGTACAGAAGTACGCTTGTTTGTAGGCTATCCAAGAGAAACGAAAGGAGGTTTATTTTATAGTCCTAAGGATCAGAAGGTCATTGTTAGCACCAATGCCCGATTCTTAGAGGAAGACTATGTGATGAACCATAAACCCACAAGTAGAGTTGTTCTAGAAGAACTGAGACGTGAGACACCAAGTACTTCAGTACCAACAGTACAAGAGGATGAACCACAAATAATTGCACAACGTGTCACAAATGTTACACCACAACCGATAGTGCCTCGTCGTAGTGGAAGGGTTGTGATACAACCTGATAGATATATGTTCTTGGGAGAGTCGTCAGACTTCGTCCCTGAGGAACAAGATTATGATCCCTGTACCTACAATGAAGTACTCCAAGATAAAGATGCAGAGTCTTGGCAAAAAGCAATGATATCTGAAATAGAATCTATGGATTCTAATCAGGTCTGGGAACTTGTAGAACCACCCGTTGGTGTAAAAGCCATTGGATGCAAGTGGGTCTATAAGAAAAAAAGAGGATCAGATGGTAAGGTTGAAACCTTTAAAGCTCGGCTTGTAGCAAAAGGTTTTACTCAAAGAGAGGGTATCAATTATGAGGAAACCTTTTCTCCTGTAGCCATGCTTAAGTCTATTCGGATTCTTTTATCTATTGCAGCTCATCTCGATTATGAGATTTGGCCAATGGATGTCAAGACAGCTTTCCTTAATGGAAGTCTTGAGGAAGAAATCTATATAAAGCAACCAGATGGGTTCATTGAAAAGGGCCAGGAGCATCTTGTTTGTAAGCTCAAGAAGTCCATTTATGGACTTAAGCAAGCTTCCAGATCTTGGAACATATGTTTTGATCAGGTGATAAAATCCTATGGATTTGATCAATGTCAGGATGAATCATGTGTATACAAAAATGTGACGAAAATGTAGTGGTGTTCCTAGTACTTTATGTGGATGACATCTTGCTCATTGGAAACAATGTGAAGGTATTATCTGATGTAAGGGTATGGTTATCCAAACAGTTTGATATGAAGGACTTGGGAGAAGTAGGTCACATCCTTGGGATCAAAGTTCTACGAGATCATAAGAAAAGGATGTTGGGCTTATCCCAAGCTTCCTATATCAATACTGTACTAACTCGTTTTAGTATACAAAATTCTAAGAAAGGTTTCTTACCTTTTAGACATGGAATTGCTCTATCAAAGGAGCAGTGTCCGAGGACACCTAAAGAGATAGAGAACATGAAGGCAGTTCCTTATGCTTCAGCAGTAGGAAGCTTAATGCATGTAATGCTATGTACGAGACCAGATATCTGCTTTGCCGTAGGCATGGTCAGCAGATATCAGTCTAACCCAGGACAATAGCACTCGACTGCCGTAAAGCATATTTTGAAGTACCTGAAAAGGACTAAAGAGTATATGCTAGTTTACTAGGCAGATAGTTTAGTTCCCTTGGGGTATACAGACTTAGATTTTCAGTCAGATAGGGATTCCAGGAAATCTACCTCAGGTTATGTGTTTACTTTGGGAGGTGGAGCCATTGTGTGGAGGAGTATCAAGCAAAAATGTATTGCTGATTCCACCATGGAAGCCGAGTATGTGGCAACCTCTGAGGCAGCCAAAGAAGTGGTTTGGCTCAGAAACTTTCTGTTGGACTTGGATGTGGTACCTAGTTTGCCTAAGTCTATTACACTTTATTGTGATAATAGTGGTACAGTTACAAACTCGAAGGAACCACGAGCCCATAAGACAGGCAAACACATTGAGCGCAAGTACCACCTGATACGAGATTTTATAAAGAAAGAAAAAGTTGTTGTGATCAAGATAGCATCAGCCGACAACCTAGCTGATCCCTTTACAAAGAGCTTACCAGCTAAGGCTTTTGACAATCATGTTGAGGGAATGGGAGTCAGATGTGTAGCAGCATGGCTTTAAGTATAAGTGGGAGATTTGTAACAGTATACTGAAAAGCAATGCTTTGAGTATAAGTAGAAGATTGTTAGGGTTATATACTAAAAGCATCACTTTTGTAGTAACCTTATTTCCTTAAATTTTGAATGAGAATCATATGGGCAAATGTTTGCATATTGTATTTATTACAAGTGTTAATGCAAATGTCTGATATTCTATATTGTAGATAATATGGTGTGTGGTGTCACACAGAAGATCATATTATCAGTTTCCTATGGAGTATATAAATAGTTCACAACCTAGATGGACTTGGACAATCTATTGGAAAGGTTGTAGTGTAATCTGGTATTAGTCTATCTTGACTATAGGTTTACACTAGTACACTTTGTGTGTATTGAACAGGACCACTTGAGGTTGTTCTCTTTGTACTGACTACATAAGAGAAGAAACACCTCTGTTATTATGGATGCTTGTGCTCTTAATCCGGATATAATAATGGACATGTATATGCAGTGTGCATTACTTTGACTCATAAAAGAGTGAGATTCATTATGGATCAACAACCTCTATGAATTGGGTAATAACATTGTATGTATGATGGGCTGTTGATTATAAATGGAATCCATGTCCCGATACATCGGGTTGATGATGTCCTCTTAAGGAGCTCATAAGGATTGTCATGTAAACCTTGCAGGTGGATTATATCCGACATGACAAATAAAGTTGAGTGGTACTACTTAAGGATAAAAGATGTCGAATCAATATAGTTGTCAGTAACTTAATTTGAACGACGGACATACGATATCTTAACATGGGGAGCCAAACGAGCATATAATAAAAGGATCCCACAAACATAATTTGGGATTAGGGAGGTAGTGCAATAATTGCTCATTAGTGGACCGAGCTATTGTTAATGGGCCTGGATTGTGTGTTCGGGCTGAACACGGGATATCCAGATCCGTTTGGTGGCCTAACCCTAATTTCTCCTCATGGTCCTTGCCGTAGCCTATATATATCCTCTATTCTCTGGCCGCCAGATTACTGATCAGAAATCTAAAATTTTCTCTAAATTCGTGATTCACGTAAGGAGAGAAAGAGAGGGCTGCCAAGGAGAAGAAAAGGTAAGGAGATTGTCGCCCACACGACGTCCAACTCGAGGAAGGAATACGTGCATAAGATCTTGGGGTTGTCCACTCGAGATTGCCAGGAATTACTTGTCTCCTTTCTGCCGCAGGTATAATTCGTGAACCCTAGTTTCTGCCTATGAAGGGTTAGTATCACGACCCACACCCTGAAGAGGGGCACGAGCACGTGGTTACGTCCAGCCTACGCCACAGAATCGGTGGTAGAACGCTGTATATAGGGTCTGTAAATACTACAACTAAAACAGATAAATGTACATGTACAGTATATACACTTCGAATGGAGGTGACATAGCAATACAGTCTCAATCACAAATATAAAACTAAGGTAGATAGCATGGAAGAGAAATATGATAGATAAAACAGGAAATGAGTCCAAGATCTACAAGTCAGAGCTATACACAAACATCCAGTGTCTCAGAAAATATGTATAAGATACTACAAACTGAAATATGCTAGCTGGTTCGCAGGCCAGGCAAACCTAACTAAACTATGCTACTCAGGGTGAGCAAAGTCTAGTGGCTCTACCAACAAGCTACGGTCTAAGTCTAATCCATCAGACTCAACCCCATAGTAGGTCGGGCAATCAGCCTCTGAATCATCTGTAAAATTTGTCAACGGTATTCTGTCAGGAAAATGAGCAAGTACAAACACCAACAGGAGTTCCATATGAATTAAGAAATACTATAAGAGACAGTATAATGAAATACAAGACAAAGATATAGACGACTTGGGAACCATTTGAAAGTCGAGTTACAACCCTTGAACCAAACAAGGACCGGAGTTGTAACCCTTCTTTCAAACAAGACTTAGTCTCAATCATGGTACATTATAAAGGCAGGTAGAGCATGTGAGAAATGAAATCATAGCATGGTGAGAAGTACAGAAAGTAAAGCTGAACTGGAAATATAAGATACGCTAATAAATGTAAAAGGTGATTTGAACTATTAGAGCGATATGTGATCGGCTAGGGAGTCAAGAGAGAGTTATCCAATTGGCCCGATAATCTGCGGTGTCCTCAACGGAGAGTCATGCCGTCCAACCTGGATAACTGGTAATGGGGTATTTGCTACACCCTACGTGAGGTGAGGGTGGCGCTAGCAATATAGTTACATGAAGGCTTTGATCACATAACCCCTAATAATTCTCCCATCCTCGAATAGTATCACGGATCCGGACATGGCACGTCATGATATAGGGTTCGAGAGCAGGGGGCCAGCCCACTCCCAAATTAATGTCTATATAAGTACAAGAAACACAGAAATATCATATACCCATATACCAAGAAAGTCTCGAAATAACATCTCATGACAGGATCCGAAAGAATAAGACTATCAAGTTAGTCCGAGTTGCTTGGGGTCATCACTCTTTGGAGGAGTCAACGTGGGAGCGTGAGGATGATATCCGATCACGATATCCCGACTTGTTTGACTCGTGAGGTATAATGTCTTTCTTATGCCTCATGCCATCAATTTCTTGCTTGTATGATTGATTGATTGCCTAGTATAATTGCCTGTGAATAGTGTAGCTTGTTCTTGTCCCTCTAGCCTCTTAATTAAATTTCGAGGACAAAATTCTTTTAAGGTGGGTAGAGTTGTAATACCTGTGGTTCGTATTGCGTATTTTGGAAATACGTGTACGTGTCTTTTCTTGTATTATTCCTTGTTTAGTTTTTTTTGGCTTGGTTTAACTCTCGGTTTGGGTTGACTTGGTTTGGCCGGCTGGTTGCTTGGTCCATCATGGACCAAGGTGAACCCCCTACCTACCACCACCCATGATATTTATTTCCCCACCAACCTTCTCTCTCCTCCATAACTCTTATTTATTTCTTCTTCTTCTTCTTCCTCTTCTCCACCAACCAAGAACACCATAGGCAAGTGCAACTTGCTTCCATAAGAGAACTCCTTTTGATGGTTTCATTAGCTTCTCCTCATGATTCTAAACCACATTAGAACTTGTCATTTTCCATTTTGAGGCTTTAATTCTTATAGATCTAGAGTTTTGCTATTTTCGGATTTTCGGTGTTTTGATCTATTAAACTTCCCTGTTTTCAAGTTTTGATGGCTCTATGTTGGAGAGAATTTCATTCTACCCAATTTTGACCTTTTGAAAGTTGGATTCGGACTTGTTTTGACCAAGTTATGAGCAATTAGAGTTTTGGGTTCCATCCTTGGAGTTCTTGCTGTTCTTGCCATTTGGAGAATACAGTGAACAGTGAGCTAGCTTTTTAGCTTATGCCGCTGAGCTGTACGCTGCTGTTTAGCGAGCGTACGCTAGCCTTCGTACACTGCTGTTTAGCGAGCGTACGCTAGCCTTCGTATGCTGCTGTTTAGCGAGCATACGCTAGCCTTCGTACGCTGCTGTTTAGCGAGCATACGCTAGCCTTCGTACGCTGCTCTTTAGCGAGCGTACGCTAGCTTGAGCGTACGCGTGCCTTGGTACGCTAGCTTAAGCGAGCAAGGCGTACGCTGGCTCCTTTCGTATGCTAGCTCGAGCGTACGCAGTCTTGAGCGTACGCTAACTTGAGCGTACGCTGACCTGTAGCTTGAGCGTGCCCTTGTGTATGCTGACCCTTGCATACGCTTCCCATTGGAAGTGTATGGATCCTTTGGTACGCAGACCTGAGCGTACGCTAGCCTGAGCGTAGCCTGGCTTGAGTGTAGCCTGATTACCCTTGATCTTCTATAGCCCTGTATATTGATATTTTATTAGATATTTAACGTCCATTTTATATCCTTACGCCTTTTGTCATGAACTTGATAATCATGGATTTGTTTAATATGTTTGGAAATGATACCTGAGCATGACACGATAGTGACCCGTAGTGGTGCACTCCTGACATAATGACCTGACATGACCTGAAAGTGGCCCGTCGTGGCGCACTCCTGACTAGTACACTTGACATGATAAACCTGACATGTTATATCTTGATAAGCTGTTGCGACGGCTACCTGACATGACATGACCTGTATAAATAACCTGGACACCGTGGACGATTGTGCTTGTATAATAATCCAGTCCTGTCTTGCATCATGTCTAGGAGGGGACTCCTGAGTACCACGGTCAGGAATACCTACTAAAATGGACTAAGGTTAACAACTAGATTAATACATTAGTCATGAAGAGATTTTCCAGCTACAGGCAATCCCGTTACCTGGGCGCGCTTGGGATCTGTAGCCTGCCGTCGAGTAGGGCACATTTCCAGCACACTGTCATGTGTTGCACCTTTCAAGCTACTTAAGGGTACATGCATTTCCTGGACGATGTACCCACCTGAATTCAACCCTAATCTCTCGACCTGGGTGACCTGGATGGTCTGTAGGGCTTGTGGCTGTGGAATAATCTCACTACATCTTGTTAGTAATTAGGCTTGTGATAACCCTAGTTAGTTAAAGTATCAAGCCGTAGTCCTTGCTTGGCCGTGAAGTGATTGGATGGAGTCTAACCAGTCTAGTCTTGCCCTAACCCTGTTCCAGACTATTGAATGACCAGAATGCTTGTATTTATTTTACCGATAAATGGTAAGAAACCAAGCTCCGTTCAGGCGAAGGGTTACAACCCCGGTCCTTGTTTGGTTTACGGGTTGTAACCTGGCTATCTGAATAGTTCCATGGTTATCTTGTCGTATATCAACCTGATATGTTTCCTTTTATTCCTGTCCTTATTTTATTTATATTTATATTCCAGTGCTGATTGCTAGTTTTAGTTCTTAAGTGAAGCCTCCTTTGTGGCACTTGCTCTTTCTGGGGTCTGACCCAGCTGGTTTTGTGTGGCCAGATTTCGGAGCAGCTCCAGAGGATCTACCGACATTCCTGCCAGATGGTGAACACTAGACGGAACCCTGGCAACGAGTGGGTTATTTTTGGCTCTCCCACTCTATTGTAAAAATATTCTTTTGAGGCGTTTAGCCGACGAGCACCTGTTTAGCTCGATTGTACTTACTTACTGTCTGCCTACGGGCTGTAACATGATTAACAGATCCTAGGGTTGATCATGTATGACTAAACTCTTGCTAGTCCTAACATTTTGTAACGACTAGCTTCATGATCAGCTGAATATGTAATATTTGGGATGCCTTATTATTGTATATTTAATGATCATACATCTTGTAACATTTACTTACTTGCTTGTGATTGAGACACTAGGCTTGTTCATAACCTTAAGAGACTGTTGGCTTGTAGATAAACCCTCATGTATCCTAGACAGCCGTGACCGTATAGCGAGATGGAATCCATTTCAATATACGTAGCTGGCTATGTCTGCCCCCGCTCTCCAGTATTCTGGTTCTGGGACGTGACATGGTTTAAGTGGTGGCCCATGCAGGTCTTGTAAATCAAGATATGTGAGGGTTTACCGAATAGATGTCTCAATCAGTATTCGTCCTTGATCTCTACTCGTATCTTCTGAATCCCTAGATTCTTGTCCTGATCATATGCTTGTATCGTTGCTCTGTCCTGGTCCTTCCTTATTGTTCCCTATGTCATCTTCTTCAGTGACATTGTTCGTGGTCCTACCGATCAGCAAGGCGGAGCACCTCCCGCGGACCAGCAGCAACCTGGAGACCAAGCCCAGCATTCCGGAGTAGCTTCCAGAGTCGTACCTTCTGGCGGAGAGCCACCAGTCCAGCCAGTTCAACCTGTAGAACATGATGATGGCACATTAGTAGGACTCGTCAGGACCTTGATAGCTTCTCAAGATCGTCGTGGAGATGCATTGCAACAGGCAGTGACGGATGCTTTGACCAGAGGCAGTCATCTAGGGAACAGCACGGCCAACAGCTTCAAGCGCTTGAACCCTCCATTCTTCGACGGTAGTAAAGATGCTATCGCGACAGATGCATGGCTTCAGGACACAAAAGTGATTCTAGAAGCAGCTAGGACTCCAGAGAACGAGAAGGTGGCCGTTGTGTGCCTGCAGTTGTTAGATCTTGCCCGCAGCTGGTGGGCAGCACAGGCCGTTGGATTAGCAGCCCCCATTGCTTGGGCAGTATTCAGAGAGAGATTCCAGACCAAGTATTTCGATGCCGTGGCTCGGTATGATCTGCAGACGAGGTTTACCAATCTGAAGCAAGGAGGCAGGACGGTCGATGGATATGCGGCCGAGTTTTCGAGACTCAGTCGGTTTGCTCCCACCTTGGTGGCAACCGAGTATGATCGAGCCCAGCGATTCCAGCAGGGGCTTCACCTAGAGATTTTATTAGCAGTTGAGTCATCTCCTCTAGTATTGCGGATGGCAGTAGCAGCAGTTCAGTTGCCCAGGATAGTCGAGGAGTTTCCAGATGTTTTCCCAGAAGAACTTCCAGGTATGCCTCCGGAGCGGGAGATCGAGTTCACTATAGACTTGATTCCCGGGACAGCCCCAGTGTCAGAGAGAGTCTACAGGATGGCGCCGTCAGAGTTGGAGATATTGTACAAGATGATTGAAGAACTCAGGACCAAGGGATTCATTCGTGCTAGTGGATCGCCTTGGGGAGCCCCGATGCTTCTTGTGAAAAAGAAGGAAGGTACGTCCAGGTTATGTGTTGATTATCGTACCTTGAACTCAGTGACAATCAAGAACAGATACCCTCTTCCGAGGATAGATGACTTGTTTGATCAACTCAAGGGGGCATCAGTATTCTCGAAGATTGATTTGCGCTCAGGATATCATCAGATCAGAGTCAGAGAGCAGGACATTCCGAAGACAGCTTTTAGATCGCGATATGGGCATTGGGAATTCCTTGTTATGCCTTTTGGAGCAACCAATACGCCGGCAGTATTCATGGACCTCATGAATCGCATCTTCATGCCTTACTTGGATCAGTTTGTGATTGTGTTCTTGGATGACATCCTGGTCTACAGCAAGAGTGAGGCGGAGCATGAGCAGCATCTCCGTATAGTTCTTCAGACTCTCAGGGAGCACCAGCTGTATGCCAAGTTTAGTAAATGCGAGTTCTGGCTCGATCGCATTTCGTACTTGGGTCATATCATCACCAGAGGAGGAGTGGAAGTGGATCTCCAGAAGATTGTGGCTATTGAGTCATGGCCAGTGCCCAGCACAGTTGCGGAGGTTCGTAGTTTTCTTGGATTGGTCGGCCACTACCGGCGGTTTATTTCGAATTTTGCTCGAATATTAGCGCCATTGACACAGTTGACCCGCAAGGATGCACAGTTTGCTTGGACAGCAGAGTGTCAGAGTTCTTTTGAGCAGTTGAAGCGAGGATTGATAACAGCTCCTATTCTCACGCTTCCAGATGGAACCGGAGGATTCTCAGTGTATTGTGATGCTTCAGGCAGAGATTTAGGATGTGTTCTGATGCAGCATGAGAAGGTGATAGCTTATGCGTCACGACAACTTCGTGATCATGAGAGGAATTACCCAACCCATGACTTGGAGCTGGCAGCAGTGGTGTTTGCACTTAAGTTATGGAGGCACTACTTGTACGGAGACAGGGTGGAGATTTTCACCGACCACAAGAGCCTGAAGTATGTTTTCACCCAGAAGGATCTTAATACGCGGCAGAGAAGATGGCTCGAGCTACTGGTGGACTACGATGTAGATTTGCAGTATCATCCTGGGAAGGCCAATGTTGTTGCAGATGCATTGAACAGGAGAGCCGGAGTTTATTTTCTAACAACGCAGCCAGAATTGTTAGCAGATCTTCAGAAGATGGGTATTGAAGTTGTTCTCCCTTCCAGTGTGGCGTTGATGGCCAGCATGCAAGTTCAGTCCACTATAGTCGAGAGGATCCGGAAGGCACAGTCAGCAGATTCCAAGCTTCAGCGACTCAGAGCAGAGTGTGAAGCAGGACGAAGACCAGAGTTATGTATTCATGAGGATGGTACACTTAGGCATGGTAAGCGTCTTTGTGTACCCAGTGGAGATATCAGACAGGAGATCATGTCAGAGGCGCACAGTTCTCAGTATTCCATCCATCCTGGCAGTACGAAGATGTACCGTGATATCCGTCAGCACTTCTGGTAGAATGGCATGAAGCGGAAGATAGCTCGGTTTGTCTCTCGGTGTTTGGTTTGCCAACAAGTTAAAGCCGAACATCAGAGACCGGCTGGACTTCTTCAGCCCTTACCGATTCCAGCATGGAAGTGGGAGCATGTGACCATAGATTTCATGACTGGATTACCTAGATCCCCAGCTAGTAGAGATGCTATTTGGGTCATTGTGGACAGGCTCACGAAGGTGGCTCACTTTCTCCCGTTTAGAGTTGGTCAGTCGACGGCTCAGCTAGCGGAGATGTACCTCAGGCAGATTGTCAGATTGTACGATATCCCAGTCAGTATTACCTCGGACCAAAATTCAAGATTTACGTCGCACTTTTGGCGTAGCTTGCAAGAGAGCTTGGGAACCCATCTCCAGTTCAGTTTCGCATATCACCCGCAGACAGATGGCCAGTCGGAGCGCACGATCCAGACTCTTGAAGACATGTTACGGTCTTGCACACTTGACTTCGGTGGTTCATAGGAAGATCACTTGTACCTGGTGGAATTCTCGTACAACAACAGTTTCCAGGCCAGTATCCAGATGGCACCATTCGAGGCACTGTATGGCAGGAAGTGCAGATCCCCGTTAGCCTGGGATGATGTTGGAGAGAGGCAGATGTTTGGTCCAGAAATGATTGCCCAGACAGTTGAAGTGGTCAGGAGAGTCAGAGATCACCTTCGAGTTGCCCAAGATCGCCAGCGCCAGTGGGCCGATTCTCATCGGCGACCTCTCGAGTTCTCGGTCGGCGATCATGTATTCTTGAGGATTTTGCCTGACCGTGGCGTCATTCGTTTCGGCGTACGGGGCAAGCTTAGTCCTAGGTATATAGGACCGTTTGACATTCTGGAGCGAGTAGGAGATGTATCCTATCGTCTTGCTCTTCCACCGTCGCTAAGCGAGGTGCATGACGTGTTCCATGTATCCCAATTACGACGGTATATCCTAGACCCGAGCCACATCCTGGATTATTCGGAATTGGTTGTTGGTACCAACCTTTCGTATGAGGAGAGGCCCGTGTCTATATTGGACCGGAGAGAGAAGATCCTCAAGAATAAGACTATCAAGTTAGTCCGAGTTGCTTGGGGTCATCACTCTTTGGGGGAGTCAACGTAGGAGCGTGAGGATGATATCCGATCACGATATCCCGACTTGTTTGACTCGTGAGGTATAATGTCTTTCTTATGCCTCATGCCATCAATTTCTTGCTTGCATGATTGATTGATTGCCTAGTATAATTGCCTGTGAATAGTGTAGCTTGTTCTTGTCCCTCTAGCCTCTTAATTAAATTCCGAGGACAGAATTCTTTTAAGGTGGGTAGAGTTGTAATGCCTGTGGTTCGTATTGCGTATTTTGGAAATACGTGTACGTGTCTTTTCTTGTATTATTCCTTGTTTAGTTTTTTTGGCTTGGTTTAACTCTCGGTTTGGGTTGACTTGGTTTGGCCGGCTGGTTGCTTGGTCCATCATGGACCAAGATGAACCCCCTACCTACCACCACCCATGATATTTATTTCCCCACCAACCTTCTCTCTCCTCCATAACTCTCATTTATTTCTTCTTCTTCTTCTTCCTCTTCTCCACCAACCAAGAACACCATAGGCAAGTGCAACTTGCTTCCACAAGAGAACTCCTTTTGATGGTTTCATTAGCTTCTCCTCATGATTCTAAACCACATTAGAACTTGTCATTTTCCATTTTGAGGCTTTAATTCTTGTAGATCTAGAGTTTTGCTATTTTCGGATTTTCGATGTTTTAATCTATTAAACTTCCCTGTTTTCAAGTTTTGATGGCTCTATGTTGGAGAGAATTTCATTCTACCCAATTTTGACCTTTTGAAAGTTGGATTCGGACTTATTTTGACCAAGTTATGAGCAATTGGAGTTTTGGGTTCCATCCTTAGAGTTCTTGCTGTTCTTGCCATTTAGAGAAGACAGTGAACAGTAAGCTAGCTTTTTAGCTTATGCCGCTGAGCTGTACGTTGCTGTTTAGCGAGCGTACGCTAGCCTTCGTACGCTGCTGTTTAGCGAGCGTACGCTAGCCTTCGTACGCTGCTGTTTAGCGAGCGTACGCTAGCCTTCGTACGCTGCTGTTTAGTGAGCGTACGCTAGCCTTCGTACGCTGCTCTTTAGCGAGCGTACGCTAGCCTTTCGTACGCTAGCTTGAGCGTACGCGTGCCTTGGTACGCTAGCTTAAGCGAGCAAGGCGTACGCTGGCTCCTTTCGTACGCTAGCTCGAGCGTACGCAGTCTTGAGCATACGCTAACTTGAGCGTACGCTGACCTGTAGCTTGAGCGTGCCCTTGTGTACGCTGACCCTTGCATACGCTTCCCATTGGAAGTGTATGGATCCTTTGGTACGCAGACCTGAGCGTACGCTAGCCTGAGCGTAGCCTGGCTTGAGTGTAGCCTGATTACGCTTGATCTTCTATAGCCCTGTATATTGATATTTTATTAGATATTTAACGTCCATTTTATATCCTTATGCCTTTTGTCATGAACTTGATAATCATGGATTTGTTTAATATGTTTGGAAATGATACCTGAGCATGACACGATAGTGACCCGTAGTGGTGCACGCCTGGCATAATGACCTGACATGACCTGAAAGTGGCCCGTCGTGGCGCACTCCTGACTAGTACACTTGACATGATAAACCTGACATATTATATCTTGATAAGCTGTTGCGACGGCTACCTGACATGACATAACCTGTATAAATAACCTAGACACCGTGGACGATTGTGCTTGTACAATAATCCAGTCCTGTCTTGCATCATGTCTAGGAGGGGACTCCTGAGTACCACGGTCAGGAGTACCTACTAAAATGGACTAAGGTTAACAACTAGATTAATACATTAGTCATGAATAGATTTCCCAGCTACAGGCAATCCCGTTACCTGGGCGCGCCTGGGATCTGTAGCCTGCCGTCGAATAGGGCACATTTCCAGCACACTGTCATGTGTTGCACCTTTCAAGCTACTTAAGGGTACATACGTTAACTGGACGATGTACCCACCTGAATTCAACCCTAATCTCTCGACCTGGGTGACCTGGATGGTCTGCAGGGCTTGTGGCTGTGGAATAATCTCACTGTATCTTGTTAGTAATTAGGCTTGTGACAACCCTAGTTAGTTAAAGTATCAAGCCGTAGTCCTTGCTTGGCCGTGAAGTGATTGGATGGAGTCTAACCAGTCTAGTCTTGCCCTGACCCTGTTCCAGACTATTGAATGACCAGAATGCTTGTATTTATTTTACCGATAAATGGTGAGAAACCAAGCTCCGTTCAGGCGAAGGGTTACAACCCCGGTCCTTGTTTGGTTTACGGGTTGTAACCTGGCTATCTGAATAGTTCCATGGTTATCTTGTCGTATATCATCCTGATATGTTTCCTTTTATTCCTGTCCTTATTTTATTTATATTTATATTCCTGTGCTGATTGCTAGTTTTAGTTCTTAAGTGACGCCTCCTTTGTGGCACTTGCTCTTTTTGGGGTCTGACCCAGCTGGTTTTGTGTGGCCAGATTTCGGAGCAGCTCCAGAGGATCTACCGACATTCCTGCCAGATGGTGAACACTAGACGGAACCCTGGCAACGAGTGGGTTATTTTTGGCTCTCCCACTCTATTGTAAAAATATTCTTTTGAGGCATTTAGCCGACGAGCACCTGTTTAGCTCGATTGCACTTACTTACTGTCTGCCTACGGGCTGTAACATGATTAACAGATCCTAGGGTTGATCATGTATGACTAAACTCTTGCTAGTCCTAACATTTTGTAACGACTAGCTTCATGATCAGCTGAATATGTAATATTTGGGATGCCTTATTATTGTATATTTAATGATCATACATCTTGTAACATTTACTTACTTGCTTGTGATTGAGACACTAGGCTTGTTCATAACCTTAAGAGACTGTTGGCTTGTAGATAAACCCTCATGTATCCTAGACAGCCGTGACCGTATAGCGAGATGGAATCCATTTCAATATACGTAGCTGGCTATGTCTGCCCCCGCTCTCCAGTATTCTGGTTCTGGGGCGTGACAAAAGTAGAAAATTACCAAAATACCCCTGTTCATGAAAACTGGAGGTGACAAATCTATCCACCTTAAAAAAATTGTCCTCAAAATTAAAACAAACATACACTGAATCACAATACAGAAATAGAAATTATACCTCAGGGCTCGAAGAGATAAGGGAAACGCTCCCGCATGTCGTCCTCTCTCTCCCAGGTAGACTCACCTGGAGAGTGATGCCTCCATGAAACACGAACCAAGGGTATAACCTGGTTCCGGAGTACCTTCTCCCTATGATCCAGAATCTCCACTGGCTGTTTTGGATAGTGAAAAGTAGGCCCCACCTCGATCGCTGAATGGTCTAATACATGGCTGGGGTCCGCCACGTACCGTCTCAGCTGCGACACATGGAACACGTTGTGTACCCCCTCTAGCGTAGGCGGCAAGTCTAGCCGGTAAGCCACTGCACCGACCCTCTCAAGGATGGTGAAAGGTCCGATGTAGCACGGACTAAACTTTCCGCCTCTGCCAAAGCGAATCGTGCCCCGTGTCGAAGAAATCTTCAGGAACACCAAAGCACCAGCCTAGACATAAAACAAACTCAGAACACAGGACAGACAAATCACAAACAATCACAAACAGGAACTGAAACTAACCTCGAACTCTAACGGTCTCCGGTGGCTATTGGCCTAATGCCGCTGCCTATCCTGAGCCACCCGAAGTAGTATAGCCATGTGTGCCTCTTTAGTATATTTATGTATAAATCCAGCCGTTCACATGTTGACTTTGTGCTCTAAATCACTAGTCACTGGTAGCTCTCTACTTATAGTAGATATTTCCATTACACTTCTCTCTCTATTTATATCATGTACTTTCTTTCAGTTTCATGTATCGTACTCTCTTGCATATCTATATTTTCTAACCTGTTATGATCTGCGTGAGATGTATTGTGCTTGCTCCCATCCTGACTAGACCTGTTGAAAATTTTACAGAGGATGATGAGGAACCCTGCACCCCTTACTATGGACCTGGCCTAGATAACACTCACGACCTGTACCCATAGGAAGGTTCAGGCATCTACTGAGGATGACACCTATGCTTAGTGTAGATAGTCTAGACTGTTCCTTATTTTTATGTTAGTAGTTGTCTGGATTCAGAGTTGTATTATTATGGAGACTGGTAGTTGTTGAGGCTTATGTTATTTTATTCTGCTGTACCTCAGTTGAGGATTTCTTTATCTATTTCTATCGTGCTATATTCTACCTTAGATTGTGATTGAGTTGTACCTCTGTGTTGGCCTCCTTTTGGAGAGTATTTTATGTTATGTAGTTATTGTTCATGACCTAGAACAGCGTTCTACCGCCGACACTACGGCGTAGGCTGGGCGCTGTTACGTACTCGTACCCTCATAGTGGGTGCGGATCGTGACACGTTTTTAGTGGTGGCCCATGCAGGTCGAGTTTGTGTAGTGGTATTCGAACTAGAGTATCACTACAGCCTGTAGTAGGATTAGGATTATTTTGAGGTACTCAATCACATTAGGAAAAAACTCTTAACTGAATTTCTGCCATCTAAATTCCTGTTGAAGATTGCTTCCTTGAATAACTGTCCTCCCTTGAACTATCGTTTCTATCTCAGTATTGATTCCTTGTTTGATCTGTCTCCAGGATGGTGATTGAGACACGATCGCATCGCTCTGGCC
The DNA here is from genome assembly GCA_029216955.1 of Iris pallida. Classification (NCBI taxonomy): domain Eukaryota; kingdom Viridiplantae; phylum Streptophyta; class Magnoliopsida; order Asparagales; family Iridaceae; genus Iris; species Iris pallida. Next base: position 11,006,521 of record JANAVB010040419.1, on the reverse strand, counting down.
CAGCAGACGCTGGCGAGAGGCCTACCACCCCTCGCCTGATTGTGGATGCTGGGACCACAACACCCCCTATTTCTGCTCATATAGGAGCTTCTGCAGCTTTTGGGAGTGCACCTCCACCTGTCCGGAGGTCTTCTTCCGTCATTCCGGATATGTACCAACAGTAGTTACCTTTAGGGACAATAGATGTGGCTCAGATGTTTACCCTTTTCCAGCAATTCTTGGAGACTCAGCAGCAGATGCAGTAGAGCTCAGCCGTATCAGCCGAGGACTCCAGACATCCAATCCTTTAAGATGATGGGACCCTAGGACTTTAAGGGTATAGAGGGCATCATATACGTTGACGATTGGATATAGCATATTGAGGAGATATTCCGATTGGCACAGATACCAGTTGGATTACAGATCGAAGCAGCCGCCAGTCAGATGCAGGACTTGGCCCGTACTTGGTACCAGACGAACCCGAGGGTTGGTACAGCCGGTCAGACATGGGCAACGTTCAAGAAACTGTTCAAGGAGAAATTCTTTTCCGATACAGCACTCGGAGCCTTGGAGGCGCAGTTCGAGAGTTTGGTTCAGGGGAACCAGACCGTTGAGGAGTACGCTGGAGAGTTCTGCCATTTGAGCAGATTCGTCGACTATCTCACTGAGGCCGGGAAGGCGAGGAGGTTCCGCAGGGGTTTGATCAGGGAGATCAGGTCGTATACCAAGAGCGGCCGCGATGCCACTTTTGAGCAGATTCTGGTAGGAGCCATGGCAGCGGAGGACGACCTTGGGCTGAAGGAGAAGAGGAAGCGAGACATTCAGGGAGCTAGTGGCAGTACGGGCCCGACCAAGAGTCCCCACTTACAGATTCAGGAGCAGTATCCGCAGCAGGTGCCCCGCTTACAGATTCAGGAGCAGTATCAGCAGCAGATACCACCCCTGCAGTTTTAGCAGCAGTATCAGCAGCCGAGGGTCTACTTTCAATAGCGACAGTTTCAGGATCGTGTACCCTTTCAGCAGGCATAGCAGCCACAGAGGCAGCAGCAGGCCCCGGGACAGCAGCTTGTCATTATTTGCCCCTTCTGTAAGAGACCAGGGCACGATTGGGGCGAATACCGAAAGAGACTGGGCAGATGTTTACTTTGTGGAGGATCCGATCATCGGCAGAGAGAGTGTCCTGAGTCGTCTGGACGGACAGAGCAGGGAGCAGGAGCTAGGGCTCCGGTGGGCCAGCATAAGGGATTTTCCTTACCGACTCAGCAGTAGAGGTACATACAGCATCAGCAGCAGGCCAGGGGAGGCCAGTAGGGGCGAGCTTTCGCTAGGATAGTCGAGGATGCTCAGGCCATTGGAGATCTACTTGCATGTTTCGTTCTTTTGATTCCAATTTTGCAATTTTCTCTTATAACTGTCTTGAAAATTTGATTTCCTCTGTTCCTTGTTGATTGATCAATTTTGTTCTGTTGTTCTTGTGTTATGTTTGACTTTCTTTTGAGATAAATCATATGGGCTAGGTCACCTTATTTATGGGATCTAGAATCTTCGATAGTCGTGTTAGCTGGCATAGTAAGGACATATAGTCGAATTTAGGACGTATTTCTCGGGTGTGGGAATTTAAGGTTTTCGCTGCCAAGCATGTGACAATGCAAAAATTTTAAATACCATGATTCTAGAGGTATGTACCTTAGTCAAGGACTCTGTGATTATCATAGCCTTGCTCACTAGCATGACGAAGATTCTGAGTATCATGATTTTGGACAGACGCATATGATTGTCGAACCGTGTGATTTTGAGACTATGATTGTGGGGGTGTTTGACCTAGAAGTAGTACTATCATCTTAAATTTCGAGGACAAAATTTTTCTAAGGTGGGTAGACTTGTAACACCCAATTTTCTAAATAAGGGTAATTTTTGAAATTTTATGATTTTAATTATTAAATTATGATATTAAATAATAATATGATTTTTGGTGATTTTTAATCATTTTTAAAACTATTAGAAATCATGACTTGTGATTTTGATGTGCAGCTAGTGAAACCATAGAGACTGTCTGCCCTAGAGCCTAACCCTGTGATTTGGAATATTAATTATCATTTTTAGCCTAGGGGTAATTTGGTTATTTTGACTTATTAGAATTATTGATTTATTTATTGGATTGACGGTTGTTGATTTTGACTTTTGCTAGTTGTGACTTAAGAGACTAACCTAACGCTGACTCTAGTTAAGGTGACTTGATTAGCATGGTGTCACTTCCCAGAACCAGAATACTGGAGAGCGGGGGCAGACATAGCCAGCTATGTATATTGAAATGGAAACCACCTCGATATACGGTCACGACTGTCTAGATATGTGAGGGTTTTCTACAAGCCAACAGCCTCTTATGGTCATGAACAAGCCTAGTGTCTCAATCACCACAAGTAAGTAAAGTCGCAAGATGTATGATCATTAAATATACAATAATAAGGCGTCCCAAATATTACATATTCAGCTGATCATGAAGCTAGTCGTTACAAAATGTTAGGACTAGCAAGAGTTTAGTCATACATGATCAACCCTAGGATTTGTCAATCATATTTACAGCCCGTAGGCAGACAGTAAGTAAAAGTGCTTCGAGCTAACATGTGCTCGTCGGCTAAACGCCTTAAAATGATAATTTTTACAATAAAGTGGGCATAGCAAAAAGGAAAACCCACTCTTGGCCCGGGTTCCGTCTAGTTGTCACCATTGGACTGGAAGCTTGGTAGATCCTCGGGAGCTGCTCCGAAATCTGGCCACACAAAACCAGCTGGGTCAACCCCAGGAAGAGCAAGTGCCACAAGGGGGCCACGAAATAAGAACAAAAGCCAGCAAATAACACAAGAAGGACTAAAATTAAACAAGAATTACGAAAACATGTCAAGATGATATACGACGAGATAACCATGGAACTATTCCGATAGCCAGGTTACAACCCGTAAACCAAACAAGGACCGGGGTTGTAACCCTTCATCTGAACGGAACTTGGTTTCCCACCATTTATCGGCAAATAATAATACAAGAAATCAAGGCAGGGAGCAATCTTGTACTGGATCAAGACATGGCTAAACTGGTTATACCTCATTCAATCAATCACGGCCAAGCAGATACTACGGCTTACTACTTTAACTAACTAGGGTTATCACAGGCCTAATTACTAACAAGATGCAGTGAGATTGTTCCACAGCCACAAGCCCTGCAGACCATCAAGGTTACCCAGGACGAAAGATTAGGGTTGAATTCAGGTGGGTACATCGTCCAGGAGATAAATGTACCCTTAGGTGACTTAGAGGGTGCAACACTCGACGGTGCGCTAGAAATGTGCCCTACTCGACGGCAGGCTACAGATCCCAAGAGCGTCCAGGTAACGGGATTGCCTGTAGCTGTGTCATCTCTTCATGACTACTGTGTTATTCTAGTTATTAATTTTAATCCATTTTAGTAGGAGCTCCTGACCGTGGTACTCAGGAGTCCCATCCTCGACATGATGCGAGACTGGACAAGTGGATTTAACAAACAAGCAAGAAAGAACCACCTACGGTGTCAAGGCAGGTCAAGTTACAAGTCAAGTCAAGTCAGGAGTGCGCCGCCACGGGCCACTATCAAGTCAGATTGGTCATGTCAGGAGTGCACCACTACGGGTCACTGTCGGGTTATGCGAGTTCCTTGTCATACCGTGCCATGTACAATAGTCATTCCAAACATATTAAGTAAAATCAAGTTCATGACAAAAAGGCGTAAGGATATAAAATGGGCATAAAATATCTAATAAAATATCAATATACAGGACTATAAAAAAGCCAAGCTTAAAAAAATAAGACCAAAACTCCAAGAGCCAATGGGTTAAGCAAGGGGGTCGAGGGGCAGCATACGTGCAAAAGCACGCACGCTAGGGAGGGCGGCGTACGCACAAAAGTCACGCACGCAGGAGACAGCGTAAGTGAAAAGTCACGCACGCTGAGAGAGCAGCATAGGTGAAAGTCACGCACGCTACAGGAAGCAGCGTAGGTGAAAAGTTACGCACGCTACAGGGAGCAGCATAGGTGAAAAGTCACGCACGCTCAAGGGAGCAGCGTAGGTGAAAAGTCACGCACGCTACAGGGAGCAGCGTAGGTGAAAAGTCACACACGCTCAAGGGAGCAGCATACGTGAAAGTCACGCACGCTACAGGTAGCAGTGTACGTGAAAGTCACGCACACTCAAGGGAGCAGCATACGTGAAAGTCACGCACGCTACAGGAAGCTGCTGCATGAATGTCACGCACGCTCAAGGAGACACGCTTCCAACAGGAAGCGTACTCAAGTCTGCGTATGCAGCGCTAAAGAGCGCGCGTAGCTCAGTGTGCGTGAGTTAAACAGCTCTGCACACTGCTCACTGTCTTCTCCAAACAGCAAGAACACCATGTCTGAACCTAAAGCTTCAAAACATCATAACTTGGCCATCCGAACTCCAAATCCAGATTTCCAAAGTTCCAACTTGGGTAGAATTGAATGCTCTTCCACTTGGAAACATCAAAACTCATAGAAAACCAACTAAAATAGATCAAAACATACAAAAATCCAAAAATAGGAAGACTTAGATCTATAACAATGGAGGCTCCAAATCACAAAAACCCAAGTTCTAATGTTGATCACCATGTCCTAATCTATCAAATGGACAAAGAAAAGAGGGTTCTCATGTAGTGGCAAGATACACTTGCCTAGGGTTAGGAGAGTTGTGGAGGAAGGAGAAGAAGAAGAAGAAGAAAATTAATGGTGGAAGTTATGAGGAGAGAGAGTGGTAGGTGGGGATATAAAGAGGGAGAGTTGTGGTGGAGATGAGGGGTAGCATAGGTTAAGGTGATCCAATACCTATAAACCAAACCAAACCGAACCAACCCAATTAAAACCGAGCCATGAGAAAAACCCAAAATACGAGAAATACCAAAATTCCACAAGCTTGAGAAAAATAAAATACATGCCAAAATCCAGATACGAGTATAAATACGAAATACGGGAAATACGGGAAATGAGGGTGACACATGGTGAGACCCTAATCTAACTTAAGTCGACTTGGTTTTGACTTGAGTGATTTAGCTCTTGAGAAAATTAGGAAAATTTTTAATGTTGGACTTAAGGCTAAGGTAGAGAGCCCATTGCTCATGTGACTTGGCCCATGGCCCATGACTTGTAACCCTAACCCTAATTTTTATTCAATATGACCAGCCACTTAGGGCTCCCCTTCCTATAAATAATCTCTTCATTGAGTGTTCTTGCCTCTTTGTAATATTTCAACAAATTGAAGAAAGAGGTAAAGAGTCATCTTCCCCAATCCATAACTTTCTTATTTCAAATCCTTTTTGGCTTAAATCTTTTGTATTAGGTTCTAATTAGTCTCTTCTTGCTGTTCATGGAGAGTAATCTCAGCCTTGGATCAATTTGGAGCTTTTGGCCATCATGGAGAACACCCTCCATTTTTAGCTTCTCTTGAGATTGACACCTATAGGTAAAACCCTCATAATCACCATTAGATTTTGATTTCTTTGCATGAGTGCATAGCCCTAGGAGTCCCCTAGCTGCTAGCATAGGTTTGGTGTCGAGTCATGTCCATTTCGTGTCCGTTTCGGACACGTATCATTGTGTTTATACATGTGTTTGATGAAATGTCACAAAGGGAATTTATTTGCTATTTTTGAAAAGTATTTGAATGGAAATATTGATTTATATGTGTTTACTATTTTCCCCATGGACTGAGTTGGAAATTGTGTCGTATTCGTATCGGAATTGGACACGCACAGACGCGTACAGACCCCGTGCACGTGTCCTGCTGCTTGTGTCCTATATCTTACTGGACACGCCATCTCTTGGCACCAAATTTTGTGTGGACACTCCTTAGGTGACTGACACAAGGCCCACAAAATTTTGTAGGACCTTATTGAGTGGTTAGGGAGAAATCATGCGCGCACCGATTCCTTACTGTGTGCACGCGTGGGAATTCGTCCCTCTAACACGCACTCACACACGTGACACGACACCATCTAGACACGAATCAGGGTCCTAGACACCTAGACCTACCCTAGGCGAACACATAGGTAGGTGCACGTGACACGTGGTGTACTGTGTAGTGTCCACGAGTGATGTGTACGTGTGCACGACACTGTCTGAACACAGATTTGTGTCTATGTATGTGTAGTTATTTGGACACGTCTGTGTCGACTTGGTTGGACACGAAATGACTCTATGATACGTGCACATGTGTGTCTTGCTTTACCAACCTTCAATTTGTAATAATAACTTGTTTGATGATAAATTTCTCAGTATCCTATATGTGCTGATACAACCATTTATCAGGGAATTTATTCTCTATTTTCTGATTTTAATCCGTATTTTTTTACTGTTAATTCCATGTTATTTTGATATCTATCATACTATTGTCTAGCTAAATCTATATGCCATGGTTTAAGGTTTCGTTTTGGGTGAATCGATTGAGTTAGGCTCGATTTCTCAATTTTTCAGAAACTATATGTTAATTGGTTGTTTTCTTTTTACTGTCATTTAGTTTGGGAATACATGAGAACTCATGTCACCACTGTTATCTATTAACTCACTCACACACGCATTGCCTATACAGTTCAGTCACACACATGATCACCCACTCCCTGTTGAAACTTGAACCTGGGAACATGAGTTTATACTCACACACATGAGTATGTTCACTGTACACCCTGCACTGAAAACTAAGGGTAGGATTAGACATTAAAACTGAGTTTTATTAACAGTTTACTTATGAATTTGATTGGTTTGAATGTAAATTCCTGAGAATGACACTGTGTATAAATTGTATTGGGGTTTGGGGATTCATTGAACTGATGCACTGTTAGGATTTCTGAGACACATCCTACACAATTCTATACACACACACATATACAAAGCCCTCATTCCTATTAACCCATACACATACACACACGTCTCTATTTGATTTTCTGAATAGTCTACACACAACTGTAACCTGAGATGACTGAAACCATATGTACATTAACCTGAGATCTTCCTATGACTTCTACACACCCATTTCCCTGTCCCCTCTCATATGCCACACACCTAAACTGTCACCCCCAATGTTTCCATCCAAACATATACACATTTACATCTAAAACTGAAATCTGAAACCCCTGTCCTAGACACACTCTATTGACACACTGCTAACTATTGATTTCATTTCCTATTTACACTTAACTGTCATGTACTCCTTAGATTGATATTCACACCTTCACACACACACAAACTGAGATTTGATTTTGAACTTGGGAATTAGTTGAAGGTTAGATTGAAACATGAGAAGTGAGTTTGATTTGAATTTGGAAATTTGTTTTGAATGTTAGGTTGAAACATGGAAACTAGAATTTTATTTGGGATTTGGTTTCATGAAAACTGAGTTTTCCCCTTATTGTATTAACCCGAGATCACCTTGCTATCATACCCAAGAGCACAAACCTGTTAATGTATACTACTCATACACACACATGCACATACCCCATTGACCCTACCCTTCATCACTCACACACTGGTTTGTTCACACACACACTCTACACACATGCATGTGCATGATTTTTCCCTAACTTCTACATGTATATATATATATATATATATATATATATATATATATATATATATATATATATATATATATATATATATGTAATATATAACTTAATGTGATAATGTGAGGTAGTATAGATATTGCCTTTTGACATATATATAATGTATTATAGATATATGCATATTGCCTATATAATTAACAAGTATGAATATGTGTGCATGCCTATATTATTGTGATTGGCATATAGCCTATGTAGTGTAGTCTATGGGTATCCTAATATGGAAGCCTATGTGTATATGAATGTATACACATGAGTTTAGTGTGTGGTTAGACTGGTGTGACTTATGAATGATATGTGCTTGCTAGAATAGGCTGGTTAGGTCTAGTGAGACTTGTTTGGATTAGGTTTGACCTAGTTTGACTGTATAGTTAACCAGAGTTGACCAAGTGTTGACTTTAGCCTAGTTTGACCTAGACAGCATGCAGATGCATTGTAGATTACATTTATCATCCCCAATATACATCTTGACTTGTGTTGCTCTAACTAGGAGTCAGGTACCTCATCTCGGACAGTACATTTACTCAGATATTCAGATACCAGGCGAGTATATTCTCTGATCATTTCATAACTTGCTTAGAATTATATTCCTGCTCTAGTTTATTTTATTTGATGCTGTCACAATATTATCACGGATTGGTACTATATGGATCCCTATATTGAGATGTTATCCCCCTCGGGAGCATCGGATACATCATGTCGTGTGTTTTATGTACATCATGTATTCCTCGCTCTTATGTTATTCATGTTTCTCATGTGCTTCATGCTCGTTCATGCATGTTCATGGACTCTCATGTGCTCTCATGATCGGTCATGTTTCTCATCTATCTCATGTATAACCTATACTTCATGTACACTCATTTATGAGCCCTCATGTATATTTTATGTGTAACCATTTATGGGCCTTCATGTGAATTTCATGTGCACTCATTTATGAGCCCTCATGTATACTTCATGTGTACCCATTTATGGACTTTCATGTGAAAATCATGTGCGTAACATAACTTGTCTGGATCCTTGTGTATTGATTGGGATATGGGGGAGTATAAATATTCATGTGAACAATTCCAAAGTAGTATAGCCATGTGCGCCTCTTTAGTATATTCATGTGCAAATCCAGCCGTTCACATGTCAACTTTGTACTCTAAATTACTAGTCACTGGTAGCTCTCTACTTATAGTAGATATTTCCATTACAGTTCTCTCTCTATTTACATCATGTACTTTCTTTCAGTTTCATGTATCGTATTCTCTTGCATGTCTATATTTTCTAACCTGTTATGATCTGCGTGAGATGTATTGTGCTCGCTTTCGTCCTGACTGGACCTGTTGAAAATTTTACAGAGGATGATGAGGAACCCTGCACCCCTTACTATGGAGCTGGCCTAGATGATACAAGTGACCTGGACCCTTGGGAAGGTTCAGGCAGTTGCTGAGGATGACACCTATGCTTAGTGTAGATAGTCTAGACTGTTCCTTATTTTTATGTTAGTAGTTGTCTGGATTCAGAGTTGTATTATTATGGAGACTGGTAGTTGTTGAGGCTTATGTTATTTCATTCCGCTGTACCTCAATTGAGGATTTCTTTATCTATTTCCATCGTGCTATATTCTACCTTAGATTGTGATTGAGTTGTACCTCTGTGTCGGCCACCTTTTGGAGAGTATTTCATGTTATGTAGTTATAGTTCATGACCTAGAACAGCGTTCTACTGCCGACACTGCGGCGTAGGCTGGGCGCTGTTACGTACTCGTACCCTCACGGTGGGTGCGGGTTGTGACAATTTGTGAGGTTGAAGTTTCAGAATCAATTTTTTGTTATTGTTCAGAAATCATAGATCCTTCATTCTAATTTTAATTTAGGGTTCCAATGGTTCATAAAATAAAATTTATGATACACGAATATTAGATCTACAGTTTCTCAATAACTGATTTCTTGATCCTGTGAAGCACAAGAAAAAAAAATCAGATATTTGTTCCGGCCAGATCATGCTGGACATGTATCCAAACGATACATTGATAATTAATGGACTAGGATGGCACTTATGTTTGTGTTGTTTGATCAAAATTGTTGGCAGTACTACACATGGTGGGTTATAATTTATGGTGGAATATAATTTATATATTTCCTTAGTGTTGTACTAGATGGCTAAATAAAGAGAACAACTATTGGGATATTATCTTCTACTTCTGAGTTATTTTCGTACATAAACAACTGTTCCAACATGTTTGCACATCATAATTTATTTTATTTTATTTTTTGCATACATGGTTCTCCATTGCTTACAAGTTCATTGATTTGCTGTCAATCCTTCGTTGATTTGAACGCCATATTAAGAAAATCTTGATAGAAATTTTAATTTATGTACAGTAATGACCTCTCTATTCATGTTTAAATATTAGATATGGACGCATGTGATAATGACCGTATAAATTCTCTATTATATTAAATATGCATGAATATGCTTATTGCTGGACATGTGATAATATGGAATGTCGATTAGATTCCAATTACTCATGCTGATAGATATTTGGTGTTACTCAATTTAGAGTGTTTTCCAATCTAAGTTGATCATTGGAGGATAAATTGGAATCAAATATAGACAATTTTATGTTTGGCATAAATTTAGTTTCCAATAAATTTATGTTCTAAGTCATATATTTGATGTAATCTATTGACGTACATATCTTCAGCAAATTATTTTAATATAATCTTTATGGGTTATTTGAAGCAATCTATTGGTCCATATCCTCAGTAAAATATTACATGAATTTTATTATGTTGACAATACTCAGTTTAGTCAAATTAAGAATATTTTTTTAAATCATGTAAAGAGATTCACATGCTTATGATTATCTTATTTGAGTTATAATATTTTATTATGCATGTACATAAAGTTTTGGACATGATTCGATTTTGTAAAATTTAGTCAACATTCAAATTTATTTATTTTTGGTGCCTTCTGTGACTAGCAATAGTTGTCTAATTTTCTAAATAGACTCATTGAAACAAGATGTCGCCAAAGTGACCTCTCTTGCGTTGATAGTCTATGAAGGATGTTGGATATTTGTGTGTGTATATTCATGCGGGTATTAGTCGGCCCAAAGGAAAGTTAATACTTGGCCGAATTGCACACATACTTGTGGTGATAAATGTGTGACAATTGTAAGGTTTACATGTGAATAATAATCCGATCCAAATATAGGCTTATTATTTAACATGACTTATTGTCAACGTTTGATCATTGCACCAAGAGTACCACTTGCAGTTAATATCACTGTCCAAAGACTTGATATTAATGATGTACTAGGTATCTTGAGATGGGGTTCACCATTATTTGAATTTGTTTGACTATATTTTACTCTTTAGTTATTGATAAGAGTATGTTTGTCTATTTATTTGTGTTCTCTTTACAGTTATTGTTGCTACAATATCTACCAATAAGAATTTAATTTTCATGTTTAATGGGATAATCTTTAAGGGCGAAAAAGAAAATAAATACAGAAGCTGCTAAGGGTCCAGCTCAAAAGAAACAACAATATAAAACTAAGGGTTATTTCTTTTGTGACAAGCTAGGACACATAAAGAAGAAATGTACAAAGTACCACACATGGCGTATAAAGAAAAGTACATTTCCAAATTTGGTCTGTTCTGAGGTTAATTTAGATTTAGTACCTAAAAATACGTGGATATTCTGGATCGCCGGGAGAAGGTACTGAGGAACCAGGTGATACCCTTGGTACGCGTCGTATGGAGGCATCATTCTCCAGGAGAGTCTACCTGGGAGCGGGAGGATGAGATGCACGAGCGGTACCCCTATCTTTTTGGACCTTGAGGTATACTTTTCTATCCTTCTCAGTAGTTAGTTTCACCTTTAATTTCGAGGACGAAATTATTTTAAGGAGGATAGATTTGTCACTACCACATTTCTAGCTTGAGGGTATTTTGGTCATTTTTTTAAATTTTGGAATTATTTGGAATTATTTAGTATTAATTATAATTATTAGAATTTTCAGTAATTTTTAGTATTTTGATTTGGTGCTATTATAGACTTTGACTAGTGTTAACTTAGGAGAATATCCTAGAAGCTAACCTAGGTCATGACTACTTGGTTAGAGTGTGTAACCCTAGCTTGACCTAAGTTAGTGATATCCAACCAATTAGAACTTATTTGGAGAGATTAGGAATTGATTAGGCTAGCTAATGGCTTGTGGTTTCACAAGTCATGACTTGTGACTTAGGCCCATAGAGGCCCATAGACCACTTGTAGAGCCCTAACCCTAGTCCAATCCACCTATGGCCAGCCAAGCCTATCCCCCCTCTATTTAATGCCTTCTAGAATTTAGGACTAGCCTCCCTTAGAAATATTTGCAAGTTTGAGAAAGAGGTAAGTCTCCAACTTCAATAATTCCTAGAAAATTTTATTTAATTCCATTTCTATCCAAACAAATTGCATTAGGTTCTAATTCACCTGTTCTTGCTGTTTATAGAAGATTATTTCAGCTTGGAAGCAATTTGGTGAAGTTTGGCTATCAAGAGGAACACCCCTCTTTGGAGCTTTTTGAGGATTTTGACACCTATAGGTAACTCCTTCAAAACTTATTGTAATTGCTGTTATTATTACATAATAGCCTAGATCTAGGTGTCCCCTAGCTAACCCTAGATTTCTGTAGGATTTCGTGTCCAATTCGAGTCCCATTTGGACACGTATCGGTCCTCTCATGTAGGTGTTTGATGAAATACCCCAAAGGGCATTTCGATTCATTTTGTACAAAGTGTTTGATTGGAAATCTTTATTGGGTTGTGGCTTGTCGATTCCTATTCGACTGAACACGTATTCGTGTCACGTCGTGTCAGATTATGGACATGAACTCATACGAATCTGCCCGCGAGCAGTGCCCTGCTACTTGGGTGTGATTGCACAGTGGACACGCCACGTGGACGCATGATTTTGGACACCCACGAAGGGGCACTGACTGACACCACGTGTGTCAAGTTTCATGACCTCTTGTGTCATGTCGGACACGATATCGCGCGCGCATGGGGAATGCACTGTGCGTTTCAGTGCACTATTTTGGGTTCTCTGTTTAAATTCAGTTTTAATGTTTTAAATTGTGTTTTTAATTGTTAATTAGATCCTAATCATGTCTAATTATATATGTTAGATTTAGTTTACATGTTAGAATAGGTTTTGAGGTGAGTTTTGGATTCGAATTGTTAAATTTGCCATGGTCGACTGAGCACTGACACTCATTACTGATACTGTTTTGTTTCTAAATTCCTAAACATGTAAATCCTTTTCTGAGTAATGTTTCCACTATTAATTGATCCCCACAAAATTGCTAGTTCATGTTAATGAAGTGTTTCATTCGAATTTGGCTTATGGTTTGAGAATAGGATATTGGATATGTGGGTTCGATTTGAATTGGTTTGATGAAAATTCAGGAATTGGGTTCCTGTCCTTCTTTTTAGAACTGAACTGTAATTGATTCAATCCCAATTCCTGAGTGTTCTCCCCATTTTACCTAGTTGAATGTTCATTCATTCCTAACAATGTACACTGAGTTTAACTCCTATTAAACTGTCATGTGAACCATGTTTAGCCACTATTTTCTTTAACATTTCACTGACTTCCTATGACACATGCACACTTCACTAATATTTTGTACCAGGTTGCCTAATCTACACTGTCAATGTTTTTCCAGTCTTGCACATATCACTGCACACAGGGTCACTCATGTACACAGGTTCTAGCTACTGATTTCATTTGACATATGTACACAAGTGTATCACTACACTGTTCTGAATTTAGGATATTATATCCAATGTATCCATTGTTTTCTTCTAACTGTTTCCTTAATGCTACACTGCATACTCTTGTTTCCTGATTCCAGGATCACTGTACACAGGTTATCTCCATTGCCATGCCATTGTTTTCATTGACACACACTCTTGTGCCCTCTCACACACACATGAGAGTGCATTGCCTTTCCTATTTTCTATGTATGTATATATATATATATATATATATATATATTTGAGATGTATAAATAGGTATCCTATATATGTTAGTGATGTATGTGTACATATATATTACATTAGATACATTTTTAGGATGTATGTTACTATATTATATTAATGTGTGTATTATATTTTAGATATAAATATTGTCATGTGTAGATGTGATTATAGGTTGGTTTTAGGCTTGGTATTGCCTAATAGCCTAGACTAGGGAATATGGCCTATGGGTGTGGCTTAAATGCCAGTATAGAGTCAAGTTAGACTTGTTTAGTCTTGATTAGACTAGTTAGACTAGTATAGGCTTGTTTGACTTAGGTTTGACCTAGTTGACCCAGTTTGACTTCTAGGGTTGACCAGAATTGACCAAGAGTTGACTTTGGCCTAGATTGACCTAGATTCATGTAGAATGCATTGTAGTGCATCTTATTGCCATTCTGGACTTGTTGTGACTTGTACTGTTCTAAATAGGAGCCAGATACCACTCCTCGGACTGTACTTTCATCTTGGACATTCAGATAGCATGCGAGTATATTCTCTGATCTTTTCATACCTGTCTGGACTATATTCTTGCTCTAGATTACTTTACTTGATGCTGACACGTATCTTCACGGATTAGTATTATATGGATCCTTTCCTGAGATGTTATCCCTTTACGGGTGCATCGGGTATTTCATGTTCATATACTTTATCATGTGCATCAGGTACTCCTTGTACTCGTACTAGTTTATGTATTTACATGTTCTCATGTGCCTTCATGTACTATCATGTGCCTCATGTACTACTCATTACATGAGTTCACGTATCTTTAGCTGTATTCATGTGCCAATAACGTAACTTGAATGGATCCTTGTGTATTGATTGGGGCGGGTGAGTAGAATTGGTTATGTGAACACTATCCCCAGTAGGTATTCATGTGCTTCTTAGTTGTATTCATGTGCTCCAAAGCCGTTTACATAACCATATTGTACTCTAAATCACTTAGCCACTTACAGTCTTTACTTATCATGTATTTACTTTCAGTTACAAAATATCTCCTCTTTTTTCGTACTTCTTTTTCAGCATTTCCTGTATTTTACTCTATTGCATGCTTTATACTCCTAACCTGTTATGAACTGTTTTGAGAGATATGTGCTCGTTCCCGTCCTGACTGGACCTGTTGAAAATTTTACAGATGACGAGGAGGAGGCCTGCTTAGATACTTTCTATGGGACAGCCTTAGAGGATACTTGCGATCCGGACTTCCAGTCGGATCCCTTAGCTGTAGAGACTGTTGCTCCATAGATATCTTTATCTTATTTCATAGTATTGGAGATTGAGTTGTATATTTGGATCTGTATTATCTCTGGATGTTAGTGGAGTTTATCTAGACACTTAGCTTTCTCTCTATTTGTATTTCCTGTGGATTTGGATCTTGCATCTTTTATATCATTCTATCTTTATCCTGTTCTACCTTAGATGTGATTGAGATATATTCTGTTATGTCACCCCCATTCGGGGAGTATAACTGTTTATTACCTTAAACTGTTAGATGTTGTGACCTAGGACAACGTTCTACCGTCGACACTGCGGCGTAGACTGGACGTACCCACGCCTCGTGCCCTTACTCTAGGGTGCGGGTCGTGACACATTTTTAGTGGTGGCCCATGTAGGTCTAGGTCGAGTTTATGTAGTGGTATTCGAACTGGAGTATCACTACAGCCTGCAGTAGGATTAGAATATTTTGAAGGTGCTCAATCACATTAGGAAAAACTCTTAATCAGATTCCTTTATCTAAATTGTTGCATATTGACCTTCCTTGAATATAAACAATCCCCCTTTGAATTTTTGCTTCATTCTCAGAAATTGCTTATTGTTTTGATCTGTCTTCACGATGGTTATGAAGACACGATCTCATTGCTCCGGTCCGGGGAATACTATCGAGAGGCTGGCCACCTCTCGCCCTGTTCATCAGGGCCTCGAGACCGCAGCTCCTGTTGTGCCGACTCAGGTTGGCATTTCTGCTACATTGGAGGTGCACCTCTGTCTGTACAGAGACTTTTTCCGTCATTCACGATTTCTCTCAGCAGCGGCGGTTCGACCAGCACCAGCAGCAGGCACGAGGTGGACAGCAGGGGCGAGCTTTCGCCATGGCGGCCGAGGATGCAGAGGCCATCGGAGAGCTGATAGCAGGTTCGGTTCTTCTCGACTCCCTTCCAGCATTTGCACTCTTTGATTCCGGGGCTTCCTACAGCTTTGTGTCAGTATCTTATGCTATTAAACACAGTCTGGTTTTTGAACCATTGCCTAGGACCTGCAAGATCACGACCGGGGGTGGGGTCATCCTCGTGAGTGATGTTTGCAGAGGGCGGAGCGTCATATTGGGAGACCGAGAGTTGGGATTGAGTTTACTCGTCATGCCACTACCGAACTACGACATTGTATTAGGTATGGACTGGCTGAGTAGACACCATGCCCGTATTGATTGCTGAGGGGGTAGAGTTTTGTTTGGGGTGCCAGGAGAGCCAGAGTTTGAGTACACCCGGCGGCAGGCAGAGCAGGACAGCGGAGTCTTCTGTGGAGCTTTAGTTGAGGAGCAGGTGGCTCCGCATCCCTTGATCGCAGAGTTTATGGACGTATTTCCAGAGGAGTTGCCAGGGCTTCCACCAGACAGGGATATAGAGTTCTCGATAAACTTGGTTCCCGGTGCGGAACCGATTTTTCAGCATGTCTATCGAGTGAACAACAGTAAATTGGTGGAGCTGAAGAAGCAGGTGGATGAGCTGCAGGACAAGGGCTTCATCCGATCGAGTTCTTCACCTTGGGGTGTACCGGTACTCTTCGTACCCAAGAAGGATGGGTCGGTACGGATGTGTATCGACTACAGGGCACTTAACAACCTGACGATCAAGAACAGATGCCCACTGCCGCGGATCGATGATCTTTTTGATCAGTTGAGCGGAGCTCGGGTGTTCTCCAAGATTGATTTGAGGTCAGGTTATCACCAGGTGAAGGTGAAGAGGGAGGATATTCCCAAGACCGCTTTCAGGACGCGGTACGGGCAGTTTGAGTTTTTGGTTATGCCGTTTGGGCTGACCAATGCACCAGCAGTATTTATGAACCTAATGAACAAGGTGTTCCTCCAGTACTTGGACAAGTTCGTGGTGATATTTATTGATGATATCCTGGTGTATTCGAAGATAGAGGAAGAGTACGAGGAGCACTTGAGAGTGGTTCTGGAGACACTCAGGAGGGAGAGATTGTATGGCAAGCTCTCGAAGTGCGAGTTCTTCCTAGACAGAGTTGACTTCTTGGGTCATGTGGTGACTGGAGATGGTATCTCAGTGGACCCGAAGAAGATCACAGCAGTTGAGGCTTGGGCAGCACCGACTTCAGTGGCAGAGATCAGGAGTTTCCTGGGGCTGGCAGGATATTATAGGAGATTTGTACAGGATTTCTCCCGGGTTGCAGAGCCGTTGACTCGGTTGACCCGGAAGGATACTGAATTTGTTTGGTCAGAGGAGTGTCAGAAAGCTTTTGATGAGTTGAAGAAGCGGCTTACGACAGCTCCGATTCTGACATTGCCTTCAGGATCGGGTGGATTCACTATTTATAGTGACGCTTCAGGGAAGGGGCTGGGTTGTGTCTTGCAGCAGCATGGGAAGGTGATTGCCTATGATTCTAGGCAATTACGTCCCCATGAGAAGAACTACCCTACCCATGACCTGGAGTTAGCAGCGATGATTTTTGCTTTGAAGTTGTGGAAGCACTATCTGTATGGCAAGAGGGTGGAGATTTTCACATATCACAAGAGCTTGAAGTATGTGTTTACACAGAAAGAGCTCAACATGAGATAGCACAGATGGCTAGAGTTAATGAAGGACTTTGACATCTCACTTCAGTATCACCCGGGAAAGGCCAACGTGGTTGCCGATGCCTTGAGTAGGTATCCGACAGCCATGTGTTTGACTATGGATCGGCACTTGCTTGCAGACTTGGAGAGCCTTGGGATTGAGGTGATTGTGTCCGGAGTGCAGATGCAGTTGTGGGGCCTTCAGATACAGTCGGACTTGATGGAGAGGATCAAGGCGACGTAGTTCGAGGATGTGGCTCTGCGGTATATCCGAGAGCAGGTTCGTGCAGGGTTGGTGGATGGCGAGTTTTCTCTTGCAGAGGATGGTACCTTGAGGCACGGTTCCAGGTTATGTGTGCCTAGCGGGGAGCTCAGAGAGCAGATCATGCAGGAGGCTTATAGATCGCAGTACTCTATACATCCTGGTGCCAACAAGATGTACAGGGATCTGCGAGAGCATATCTGGTGGTACGGGATGAAGCGGGAGGTAGCTTGCTTCGTAGCTAGATGCTTGGTTTGTCAGCAGATCAAGACAGAGAGGCAGAGGCCCGGAGGATTATTGCAGCCGTTGCCCATTCCAGAGTGGAAGTGGGAACATATCACCATGGATTTTGTATCTGGGTTGTCGCGTACACCAGGAGGAAAAGATGCGATTTGGGTCATCGTTGACAGGTTGACCAAATCGGCCCACTTCTTGCCATTCAAGGTGGGTACGACTACAGAGAGGCTTGCGGAGTTGTACATGCGGCAGATAGTCTGGATTCATGTAGTTCCCGTCAGCATTATCTCAGATCGGGATAGTCGCTTTACTTTCCATTTTTGGAGGAGTCTGCAGACTAGTTTGGGCACTCAACTCAAGTTTAGTACTGTATTATAGCACCCCCAGACGGACGGACAGTCAGAGAGGACTATTCAGACGCTTGAGGATATGCTGCGGACGTATATCCTGGATTTTGGAGGTTCCTGGGAGGATCATCTACATTTGGTGGAGTTTGCTTACAACAACAGTTATCAGGCCAGCATTGAGATATCACCTTTTGAGGCTCTGTACGGGCGTAGGTGTCGTACACCCTTATCTTGGGATGATGTTGGAGAACGAGCTTTACTGGGAACAGAGATGGTTGTTGACGCAGCCGAGAAGGTGAAGCTCATCAGGGACAGACTTCGCGTGGCGTAGGACAGACATCGGCACTGGGCCGATAGCCACCGGAGGCCGTTGGAGTTTGAGGTACAGTTTTAGAGATAGGATTAGAAGTAGGTTGTATTTTGTTTGTTCGATTGATCATGTTTGATTTTTAGTAACATGAGACCTTGCTTGTGTTTAGGATTGGAGACATGGTTTTTCTGCGGATATCTCCGACTCGTGGTACGATACATTTTGGTGGAGGTGGGAAGCTTAGCCCGCGCTTCATCGGACCTTTCGTGATCAGCGGGAGGGTCGGTGACGTGGCTAATAGGCTAGACTTGCCACCTGCACTTGTAGCCTCCCTTCCCGGAATTTTTGAAATTTTTTTATTATTTATTTGATTTAAATAGTGAATTTAGAATTTTTATAAATAATCTTCAATTAGTTTTTACGGTAGATGCCTTTAGCCACTGATGAGTTTTGGAGTACAAGACGACTAGGAATCATGGCACGGGTAGTGCAGTAGCGTGCGTTGACTAGTGTTTAGCCATGGTAGGGGAGTGCCAAGCCATCAGTGTGTCCTAACTAGGAACACCAGGCCAAGCTATAGCATGACCATTAGAAATAGTTTAATTAATTATTATTAGATTTATTGACTTGCAGGAACCCGGTTGAACCAAGTAAGTTCGAACTGGGCCGAACAAAATCCAAGCCCATGTAGGCATGCAGTGAAACCCGGGACGGCCATGTAGACATTTTATGTGTGTACAAATATTTTCTTATTTATTTTTAGGACTTGACAAATACTTTTTTTAAAATATTAATAGTTTATTTAAAATGTTGTTTTGGAACAATTGTACGAATTTCTGGAGCCAAATAAGTGGTGTGTTTGATGAGTTCACGAAAATATATTGTTGGTTTAAGTACAATATTATTAGGGTTATTATTATTATTATTAATGTTAATATTGCGGTTATTAAATAAATAAATTATTTATTATTAATAATTATTAGTATTTTATTTTCTATCATAGCTATATATAAATATAAATATATATAATGTGTGTGTGTATATATAGATATATATTATATGTGTGTATTTGTATGCAAATATAAGTACATTATATAAATATGTGTAATTATTTGTATATATAAATAGATTATATAAAGTATGTGTATTTTTGTATATATAAATATATTATATAAATAAATGTATACGTATATGTGTGAATTTTGTAGATATATAAATGTATGTGTGCGTGTGTATATATAATTATATATACGTATGAATTTGTATAGGTGTGTATGTATATATACATATATATATACATGTGTATATATGTATTACTAAACATAGAAAAAAGAAAAATAGATAAATCCCAGCCCAGACCGGCCCATGAGCCAGGGCCCAGCACTGTATGGCACCCCAGCCTAGGGTGGTCTGAGCTACTCCCCTGCAGCCCGACCCAATGGCTTAAGCCGAACAGAACCAGTAATACACCCGAGCGTGTATATATAAAGAAGAGAGTCGAGAGGAGTTACTAAAACCCTAAAACCCTAAGCACCTTCACCGCCACCACCCCCAGCCTGACCTGGCGCACCACCCTGGCCACGCGCGCCGCCGGCCAGAATGGTCGCACGCGCGCGAGTGCAACTCAAGCAGAGCAGCAACAGCAGCGTGACGAGGCCCACTTCGTATGGGTTTTTCTCCGCGCACGGTCGACGGTTCTTCGAACCGTTTGTTCAGGTATGGACCCAATGTATACCTCTTAATTCCCCTTTAGGTAGATTGAATTATCAAACGATAGGTTGCCCAAGGAATCGATTAGAAGATCGACGAAAACCTATAAAAACATAACACTATTTTTAGTCTAGCCATCCATGTTCGACGATCGATTCTGATCGATCCAGTAACTTATTAGGAAAGCTATTTGAAGAGACTTTTAGACAACATATAGGTCTTCATCACCCTTTTTGCGGAATTTGAATTCATCGACAACTCGTCGAGAAATCGAATCCCAAAGTTTCCCAAAAACCTGTTTTAAAAACATTGAAATTGTTCCACACGACGTGCGTCACGCCAATCCGAACGACGTGGTCGCGAACCGAAAGCATCGAAAGCTGCGTAACGGTTTCGTGGTCGTGTGGGCTTTGACGGAATTCAAATCGGTCGCATGTGCGCGACGAATTTGATGCGTATCCGTCGAAATTCACCGTATCGTGCACTTTGCAAATTTCTCAATTACTTTGTGCACGCTCGTCAGATCGAGACGAAACTTACGCCATCAGGACCGCATCATTTTTCTGGTCCTGTATGCCAAGTTTGGTCCGATTCTGAGACATATGATAAAATTGCCGTATCGCGGGCCCCCGGTCCGACTCAACGGGTGATTTTGTGCACGGCCCGCCGGAATCCAACTTTGGACATACGGTTGGGTTCGTATCGGAAAATCGAATCCGTAGACATGTAGTTTGACGACTTTGGAGACCTTTGACTCTGGCACGCTTTTCGGTACAAAGCGGATCCAACGACGGACATTGTTTTTGCCCAAAATTACCGTTTTGCTCCTGTGTCCAGAATTAGACTTAAGGACAGGCAATTCTAGCTGATTTGACTATTCTGAGAATGTTGGTAATATTTGTTTCAGCTTTCGGAGACAGTTGTGATGACTTGGACTGTATGGCTTACCAGTTGACATTATTTTATTGGTTCTTCGCGCTGCCTCCAGGCAAGTATACCTTGCCTTCCTCTACAGTTTTACTTACATGCATTTTCTTTCGTTTTTCTGTCATTTGATTATTTATGGACATGTGCTTTTCGTGTTATTTTTTGTGGAGTTGTTTTTATTGTTTATAGCCATGTTCATGTTTTGGCCTTGTGTTTCACATTCGGAGTTCTCGTCAGTACCTTGCTTGAGTCGTGTCATAGAACGAGTACGTGTAAGTGAACTGCTAAATCCTTGACATTGTTGTCCTTGGCACCAGAGAGTCCACACACGGGACGAGGGTGTTTTTCTTGATCTGTTTACCTACGTGAGTCCACACTAGGGACTAGGATGTGGATTATTGCACCAGAGAGTCCACGCTCGGGACGAGGGTGTAGACTTGACTTGACTTGACTTGCACCAGAGAGTCCACACTCGGGACGAGGGTGTTTACATCAGAGAGTCCACACACGGGACGATGATGTAGTATTTGCACCAGAGAGTCCACACTCGGGACGAGGGTGCCTTGCCGTGAACTAACCAGAGAGTCCACACTCGGGACAAGGGTTAGTACTGACTAGAGAGTCCACACTCGGGACAAGGGTTAGTATTGACCAGAGAGTCTACACTCGGGACGAGGGTTAGTATTGACCAGAGAGTCCACACTCGGGACGAGGGTTAGTACTGACCAGAGAGTCCACACTCGGGACGAGGGTTAGTGTTTAGTTCAAACCCGTGAGTCCACACTCGGGATGAGGGTTTGGTTTCTTCCATTGATCTCGTGATTATCGTTCATTCGGCAGTTCATTTATACGTAGTTGTTCTAGTGTTCGTATTCGTGTTCGTGTTTGTGTTCGTAGTCATTTGTCTTGTCCTTGTTCTTTCTTGTTTATTTCCTTGCGCATGATAAAACTGTTATATAGGCATGTATATTATGTATCTTGCTATGTTCTCTGAGGACCTGATGATCTCCTCAGGTTTAGCGATTGCATGGAGTTAGCTAGTAGTTCTGGATGGCAGAGGATTTGCGGTTCTTGCGGGATTCAGGTATCGTATCATGTTTATTATTTCGCTCGTGCCTTATGTTCCTTATCATGATATACTTTTCTTGTTAGTTACATTTATAGACTCATATCATTTCATATAGTCTAATCGGACATATATGCTAGTGGGCTGCAGACCACGACCCATAGTGTTCATTCATATTTCATATTCTTATTGTGGATTGAGGTATAGATTGCATTGCCATGATTTGGCAGTAAACCATAGCCTTAACAGCGTTTACGTATTCGTGATGGGCTAGAGTCCGCTCGATGCGTAGCTGGGCTTGGACACGCTTCGTATCCGAAAAGCGGGTACGGGTCGTGACAAGTTTTTTTGGTGGCCCATGTAGGTCAGAGCATATCGTATCGGTTACGTAATTATACTGATACGAGCCTGCGACTTTGACTAAACCTTAGAAATCTCAATCCACTCTGCTTTGAAAATTCTCCTAGAAATTCTCTACGTCTTTGAAAACTCCATATTTGCTCTCGATTATACTTCCTTGCTTTCCGTACCATTGATTCTCGTCAGGTCCTATTTCAGAGTGACGAACAATCGTGCTATTTAGAATTCATTAGAAATCCTTAAATTATAGTACTATTGCTTGACTATTGAATATTTGGTCGTCTGATAGATATGTGGGGATTGTAGAAGCCATATGTCTTAGATATCTAAGGATAATGACTCTAGCGACTTGAAGGAAGGTTATAAGTTTTAGTGACATACCTTTGAGGGAGTAGTATGACCAAAGGTGGGTAGTAGTCCTCAAGTATTCGAGGTTATAAAATATTTTGAGGAATTAAATTGAGAAGATTAAAATTAGGGTAGCCTTTCTTTTTAAGGAATAACTATGAATTAGAATTTCGAGGACGAAATTATTTTTAAGGTGGGTAGATTTGTAGCCTCCCTTCCCGGAATTTTTGAAATTTTTATTATTATTTATTTGATTTAAATAGTGAATTTAGAATTTTTATAAATAATCTTCAATTAGTTTTTACGGTAGATGCCTTTAGCCACAGATGAGTTTTGGAGTACAAGACGACTAGGAATCATGGCACGGGTAGTGCAGTAGCGTGCGTTGACTAGTGTTTAGCCATTGTAGGGGAGTGCCAAGCCATCAGTATGTCCTAACTAGGAACACCAGGCCAAGCTATAGCATGACCATTAGAAATAGTTTAATTAATTATTATTAGATTTATTGACTTGCAGGAACCCGGTTGAACCAAGTAAGTTCGAACTGGGCCGAACCAAATCCAAGCCCATGTAGGCATGTAGTGAAACCCGGGACGGCCATGTAGACATTTTATGTGTGTACAAATATTTTCTTATTTATTTTTAGGACTTGACAAATACTTTTTTTTAAAATATTAATAGTTTATTTAAAATGTTGTTTTGGAACAATTGTACGAATTTCTGGAGCCAAATAAGTGGTGTGTTTGATGAGTTCACGAAAATATATTGTTGGTTTAAGTACAGTATTATTAGGGTTATTATTATTAATGTTAATATTGTGGTTATTAAATAAATAAATTATTTATTATTAATAATTATTAGTATTTTATTTTCTATCATAGCTATATATAAATATATATATATATATATAATGTGTGTGTGTATATATAGATATATATTATATGTGTGTATTTGTATGCAAATATAAGTACATTATATAAATATGTGTAATTGTTTGTATATACAAATAGATTATATAAAGTATGTGTATTTTTGTATATATAAATATATTATATAAATAAATGTATACGTATATGTGTGAATTTTGTAGATATATAAATGTATGTGTGCGTGTGTATATATATAATTATATATACGTATGAATTTGTATAGGTGTGTATGTATATATACGTATATATACATGTGTATATATGTATTACTAAACATAGAAAAAAGAAAAATAGATAAATCCTAGCCCAGACCGGCCCATGAGCCAGGGCCCAGCACTGCATGGCACCCCAGCCCAAGGTGGTCTGAGCTACTCCCCTGCAGCCCGACCCAATGGCTTAAGCCGAACAGAACCAGTAATACACCCGAGCGTGTATATATAAAGAAGAGAGTCGAGAGGAGTTACTAAAACCCTAAAACCCTAAGCACCTGTACCGCCACCACCCCCAGCCCGACCTGGCGCACCACCCTGGCCACACGCGCTGCCAGGGGGCGGCCGCCGCCGGCCGGAATGGTCGCGCTCGCGCGAGTGCAACTCAAGCAGAGCAGCAACAGCAGCGTGACGAGGCCCACTTCGTGTGGGTTTTTCTCCACGCACGGTCGACGGTTCTTCGAACCGTTTGTTCAGGTATGGACCCAATGTATACCTCTTAATTCCCCTTTAGGTAGATTGAATTATCAAACGATAGGTTGCCCGAGGAATCGATTAGAAGATCGACGAAAACCTATAAAAACAGAACACTATTTTTAGTCTAGCCATCCATATTCGACGATCGATTATGATCGATCCAGTGACTTATTAGGAAATCTATTTGAAGAGACTTTTAGACAACATATAGGTCTTCATCACCCTTTTTGCGGAATTTGAATTCATCGACAACTCGCCGAGAAATCGAATCCCAAAGTTTACCAAAAACCTGTTTTAAAAATATTGAAATTGTTCCACACGACGTGCGTCACGCCAATCCGGACGACGTGGTTGTGATACGAAAGCATCGAAAGCTGCGTAATGGTTTCGTGGTCGTGTGGGCTTTGACGGAATTCAAATTGGTCGCGTGTGCGCGACGAATTTGATGCGTATCCGTCGAAATTCACCGTATCGTGCACTTTGCAAATTTCTTAATTACTTTGTGCATGCTCGTCAGATCGAGACGAAACTTGCGCCATCAGGACCGTATCGTTTTTCTGGTCCTGTATGCCAAGTTTGGTCCGATTCTGAGACAGATGATAAAATTGCCGTATCGCGGGCCCCCGGTCCGACTCAACGGGTGATTTTGTGCACGGCCCGCCGGAATCTAACTTTAGACATACTGTTGGATTCGTATCGGAAAATCGGATCCATAGACATATAGTTTGACGACTTTAGAGACCTTTGACTCTGGCATGCTTTCCGGTGCAAAGCGGGTCCAACGGCGGACATCGTTTTTGCCCAAAATTATCGTTTTGCCCCTGTGTCCAGAATTGGACTTAAGGACAGGCAATTCTAGCTGATTTGACTATTCTGAGAATGTTGGTAATATTTGTTTTAGCTTTCGGAGACAGTTGTGATGACTTGGACTGTATGGCTTACTAGTTGACATTATTTTATTGGTTCTTCGCGCTGCCTCCAGGCAAGTATACCTTGCCTTCCTCTACAGTTTTACTTACATGCATTTTCTTTCGTTTTTCAGTCATTTGATTGTTTATGGATATGTGCTTTTCGTGTTATTTTCTGTGGAGTTGTTTTTATTGTTTATATCCATGTTCATGTTTTGGCCTTGTGTTTCACATTCGGAGTTCTCGTCAGTACCTTGCTTGAGTCGTGTCATAGAACGAGTACGTGTAAGTGAACTGCTAAATTCTTGATATTGTTGTCCTTGGCACCAGAGAGTCCACACACGGGACGAGGGTGTTTTTCTTGTTCTGTTTACATCCGTGAGTACACACTAGGGACTAGGATGTCGATTATTGCACCAAAGAGTCCACGCTCGGGACGAGGGTGTAGACATGACTTGACTTGACTTGCACCAGAGAGTCCACACTCGGGACGAGGGTGTTTACATCAGAGAGTCCACACACGGGACGAGGAGGTAGTATTTGCGCCAGAGAGTCCACACTCGGGACGAGGGTGCCTTGCCGTGGACTAACCAGAGAGTCCACACTCGGGACGAGGGTTAGTACTGACCAGAGAGTCCATACTCGGGATGAGGGTTAGTATTGACCAGAGAGTCCACACTCGGGACGAGGGTTAGTATTGACCAGAGAGTCCACACTCGGGACGAGGGTTAGTACTGACCAGAGAGTCCACACTCAGGATGAGGGTTAGTGTTTAGTTCAAACCCGTGAGTCCACACTCGGGATGAGGGTTTGGTTTCTTCCATTGATCTCGTGATTATCGTTCATCCGGCAGTTCATTTATATGTAGTTGTTCTAGTGTTCGTATTCGTGTTCGTATTCGTGTTCGTGCTTGTGTTCGTAGTCATTTATCTTATCCTTGTTCTTTCTTATTTATTTCTTTGTGCATGATAAAACTGTTAGATAGGCATGTATATTATGTATCTTGCTATGTCCTCTGAGGACCTGATGATCTCCTCAGGTTTAGCGATTGCATGGAGTTAGCTAGTAGTTCTGGATGGCAGAGGATTTGCGGTTCTTACGGAATTCAGGTATCGTATCATGTTTATTATTCCGCTCGTGCCTTATGTTCCTTATCATGATATACTTTTTTTGTTAGTTACATTTATAGACTCATATCATTTCATAGAGTCTAATCGGACATATATGCTAGTGGGCTGCAGACCATGACCCATAGCGTTCATTCATGTTTCATATTCTTATTATGGATTGATGTATAGATTGCATTGCCATGATTTAGCAGTAAACCATAGCCTTGACAGCGTTTACGTATTCGAGATGGGCTGGAGTCCGCTCGATGCGTAGCTGGGCTTAGACGCACTTCGTATCCGAAAAGCGGGTGCGGGTCGTGACAGCACTAGTGGAAGTTCACAACGTATTCCACGTATCACAGTTGAGACGGTACATGGCTGACCCTAGCCATGTGCTCGATCATTCGGAGATTGAGGTTGGTCCTACTCTCAGTTATCCATAGCAGCCTGTGAAGACTCTGGATCGCCGGGAGAAGGTACTGAGGAACCAGGTGATACCCTTGGTACGCGTCGCATGGAGGCATCATTCTCCAGGAGAGTCTACCTGGGAGCGGGAGGATGAGATGCGCGAGCGGTACCCCTATCTTTTTGGACCTTGAGGTATACTTTTCTATCCTTCTCAGCAGTTAGTTTCGCCTTTAATTTCGAGGACGAAATTATTTTAAGGGGGGTAGATTTGTCACTACCACATTTCTAGCTTGAGGGTATTTTGGTCATATTTTTAAATTTTGGAATTATTTAGAATTATTTAGTATTTATTATAATTATTAGAATTTTCAGTAATTTTTAGTATTTTGATTTGGTGCTATTCTAGACTTTGACTAGTGTTGACTTAGGAGACTGTCCTAGAAGCTAACCTAGGTCATGACTACTTGGTTAGAGTGTGTAACCCTAGCTTGAGCTAATTTAGTGATATCCAACCAATTAGAACTTATTTGGAGAGATTAGGAATTGATTAGGCTAGCTAATGGCTTGTGGTTTCACAAGTCATGACTTGTATCTTAGGCCCATAGAGGACCATAGACCACTTGTAGAGCCCTAACCCTAGCCCAATCCACCTATGGTCGGCCAAGCCTATCCCCTCCTCTATTTAATGCCTCCTAGAATTTAGGGCTAGCCTCCCTTAGAAATATTTGCAAGTTTGAGAAAGAGGTAAGTCCCCAACTTCAATAATTCCTAGAAAATCCTATTTAATTCCTTTTCCATCCAAACAAATTGCATTAGGTTCTAATTCACCTGTTCTTGATGTTTATGGAAGATTATTTCAGCTTGGGAGCAATTTGGTAAAGTTTGGCTATTAAGAGAAACACCCCTCTTTGGAGCTTTTTGAGGATTTTGACACCTATAGGTAACTCCTTCAAAACTTATTGAAATTGCTGTTATTATTGCAAATTAGCCTAGATCTAGGTGTCCCCTAGCTAACCCTAGATTTTTGTAGGATTTCGTGTCCAATTCGTGTACCATTTGGATACATATCAGTCCTCTCATGTAGGTGTTTGATGAAATGCCCCAAAGGGCATTTTGATTCATTTTGTACAAAGTGTTTGATTGGAAATCTTCATTGGGTTGTGGCTTATCGATTCCTATTTGACTGAACATGTATTCGTGTCGCGTCGTGTCGGATTGTGGATACGAACTCACTCGAATCTGCCCGCGAGCAGTGCCCTGCTACTCGGGTGTGATTGTACAGTAGACACGCCACGTGGATGCGTGATTTTGGACACCCACGAAGGGGCACTAATTGACACCACATATGTCAAGTTTCACGACCTCTCATGTCGTGTCGGACACGATATCGCCCGTGCATGGGGAATGCACTGTGCGTATCAGTGCACTATTTTGGGTTCTCTGTTTAAATTCATTTTTATTGTTTTAAATTGTGTTTTTAATTGTTAATTATATCCTAATCATGTCTAATTATATATGTTAGATTTAGTTTACATGTTAGAATAGGTTTTGAGGTGAGTTTTGGATTCGAATTGTTAAATTTGCCATGGTCGACTGAGCACTGACACTCATTACTGATACTATTTTGTTTCTAAATTCCTAAACATGTAAATCCTTTTCTGAGTAATGTTTCCACTGTTAATTGATCCCCACAAAATTGCTAGTTCATGTTAATGAAGTGTTTCATTCGAATTTGGCTTATGGTTTGAGAATAGGATATTGGACATGTGGGTTCGATTTGAATTGGTTTGATGAAAACTCAGGAATTGGGTTCCTGTCCTTCTTTTTAGAACTGAACTGTAATTGATTCAATCCTAATTCATGAGTGTTCTCCCCATTTTACCTAGTTGAATGTTCATTCATTCCTAACAATGTACACTGAGTTTAACTCTTATTAAACTGTCATGTGAACCATGTTTAGCTACTATTTTCTTTAACATTTCACTGACTTCCTATGACACATGCACACTTCACTAATATTTTGTACCAGGTTGCCTAATCTACAGTCAATGTTTTTCCAGTCTTGTACATATCACTGCACACAGGGTCACTCATGTACACAGGTTCTAGCTACTGATTTCATTTGACACATGTACACAAGTGTATCACTACACTGTTCTGAATTCAGGATATTATATCCAATGTATCCACTGTTTTCTTCTAACTGTTTCCTTAATGCTACACTGCATACTCTTCTTTCCTGATTCCTGGATCACTGTACACAGGTTATCCCCATTGCCATGCCATAGTTTTCATTGACACACACTCTTGTGCCCTCTCACACACACATGAGAGTGCATTGCCTTTCCTATTTTCTATGTATATATATATATATATATATATATATATATATTTGAGATGTATACATAGGTATCCTATATATGTTAGTGATGTGTGTGTACATATATATTACATTAGATACATTATTAGGATGTGTGTTACTATATTATATTAATGTGTGTATTATATTTTAGATATAAATATTGTCATGTATAGATGTGATTATAGGTTAGTTTTAGGCATGGTATTGCCTAATAGCCTAGACTAGGGCCTATGGCCTATGGGTGTGGCTTAAATACCAGTATAGAGTCTAGTTAGACTTGTTTAGTCTTGATTAGACTAGTTAGACTAGTATAGGCTTGTTTGACTTAGGTTTGACCTAGTTAACCTAGTTTGACTTCTAGGGTTGACCAGAGTTGACCAGAGTTGACTTTGGCCTAGATTGACCTAGATTCATGTAGAATGTATTGTAGTGCATCTTATTACCATTCTGGACTTGTTGTGACTTGTACTGTTCTAAATAGGAGCCAGACACCACTCCTCGGACAGTACTTTCATCTTGGACATTCAGATAGCATGCGAGTACATTCTCTAATCTTTTCATACCTGTCTAGACTATATTCTTGCTCTAGATTACTTTACTTGATGCTGACACGTATCTTCACGGATTAGTACTATATGGATCCTTTCCTGAGATGTTATCCCTCTACGGGTGCATCGGGTATTTCATGTTCATGTACTTTATCATGTGCATCAGGTACTCCTTGTACTCGTACTAGTTCATGTATTTACATGTTCTCATGTGCCTTCATGTACTATCATGTGCCTCATGTACTACTCATTACATGAGTTCACGTATCTTTAGCTGTATTCATGTGCCAATAACGTAACTTGAATGGATCCTTGTGTATTGATTGGGAGGGGTGAGTAGAATTGGTTATGTGAACACTATCCCCAGTAGGTATTCATGTGCTTCTTAGTGGTATTCATGTGCTCCTAAGCCGTTTACATAACCATATTGTACTCTAAATCACTTAGCCACTTACAGTCTTTACTTATCATGTATTTACTTTCAGTTACAAAATATCTCCTATTTTCCCGTACTTTCTTTTCAGCATTTCCTGTATTTTACTCTATTGCATGCTTTATACTCCTAACCTGTTATGAACTGTTTTGAGAGATATGTGCTCGTTTTCGTCCTGACTGGACCTGTTGAAAATTTTACAGAGGACGAGGAGGAGGCCTGCTTAGATACTTTCTATGGGACAGCCTTAGAGGACACTTGCGATCCGGACTTCCTGTCGGATCCCTTAGCTGTAGAGACTGTTGCTCCATAGATATCTTTATCTTATTTCATAGTATTGGAGATTGAGTTGTATATTTGGATCAGTATTATCTCTGGATGTTAGTGGAGTTTATCTAGACACTTAGCTTTCTCTCTATTTGTATTTCTTGTGGATTTGGATCTTGCATCTTTTATATCATTCTATCTTTATTCTGTTCTACCTTAGATGTGATTGAGATATATTCTGTTATGTCACCCCCATTCGGGGCGTATAACTATTTATTACCTTAAACTGTTAGATGTTGTGACCTAGGACAGCGTTCTACCGCCGACACTGCGGCGTAGGCTGGACGTACCCATGCCTCGTGCCCTTACTCTAAGGTGCGGGTCGTGACAGACAGATCGATGGGTTAATAATTGTACAGTCCCACATAAATGAATTTTTTTTGAGACAAGAAGTGTAATATTTTTTGAGGATGTTGTTGAGTTTAGGGGAGAAATAAAGTCAAAGACATTATCTTTGAGGAGGAATCGATTGTGATTCCTACTATCACTTTTGACAATGTGCATGATTTTGTACCTGTCATTGATCAAAAAGTGAATTCAGAGACTCAACAAGACAATGTCGAATTACCTCTATAAGTCGTTGTTGAGATACCTTGACAAGATAATGTAGCAGCACACCCATTCAAGATCAGGTAATTATTTTTGAGGAACAAACTCAACAACCTCAAGAATCGGTAATGTTAAGATGGTTCACAAGAGAAAGGAGAAATATAATTTCGGATAATATTGTCATATTTCTATAGGAACGTAAGGAAAACTATGGAATATTGGAAGGTGATTCAATCATCTTCCGTCAGGCCATGGAAAGTTCCAACTCTTAAAAGTGGATTGAGGAAATAAATAAGGAGTATAAGTCTATGCAAGACAATAAAGTTTAGGAACTTGTCACATTACCAAAAGATACGAAGTTCATTGGTTGAAAATGAACATTTAAAACCAAGAATGATTCGAAAGGATAATATGGAGAGGTATAAAGTACGTCTTGCAGCTAGTGACTTTACTCAAAAGTTAACGATTGATTTTAAAGAGACTTTCTCTTCGGTATCTTTGAAAGACTCTTTTAAAACAATCACAACACTTGTTGCATATTTTGATCTTGAGTTACATTAAATGGATGTCAAAATTGTGTTTCTCAATGGTAACATCGACGAAACAATTTATGGTACATGTAGAAAACTTTGTGTCGAAAGACCCAAAGAATATGGTTTGTAAATTGACAAAATCTATTCATGGACTCAAGCATGATTCTCGTCTACTTAAAGTTTTACCAGTGATTATCTCATTTGGTTTTTGAGATAAACACTATTAAAGATTGTGTATATCACAAGTTCAGTGGGAGTAAACAATTTTCTTTAGCTATATATGTTGATGACATACGGCTTGCCAAAAATGATATAGGTATATTGTACGACACTAAAAATTTCTACCAATTAACTTTCAGAAGAAATATCTTGGTGTTGTTTCTTTTGTATTAGGAATCCAGATATACCGTGATCGTTCTCGGAATATTCTTGGATTATCACAAAAGATCTATATCAATAAAGTGCTTAAAAGATTGGCATGCAGGAATGCAAACAAGGTGACAACCCTTTCGTTAAAGGAGACAAGTTCAGTCTCAGTCAAGTGCCCTAAGATTAGCCTTAAAATTAAGAAAATACAATAGATTTTTCCTTCATGATCAGTTGTAGGGATTCTAATGTATGCTCAAGTATGTACGCGTCAGGATATTGCGTACATATTAGGATGTTAGGCAGATATTTAAGCAAATATGGATGGATCATTGGGTAACAGCCAAACTACTTAAGTAATTAATAGAGAACAAGAAATTATATGCTCTTTGTAGGAGATCGGATAATTCTGGAGATCATAAGGTATTCCGACTCTGATTTTGTTGGATGCCAACACAGCAGGAGATCCACATCAGGTTATGCTGACTAATGGAGATATATTTTGGATGAGTGTCAAACATGCACTCATAATTTTTTTCACCATGGCAGCGAGGTTTATAACATGCTGTGGGGCATCTATTCAGGAAATATGGTTGCAAAATTTTGTCACAAGGCTGCGTCTACAGTACGGTGTTGAAAGACCACATAAAATTATGGTGTGACAATAAATCAGCAGTACTGTATTCTAATAACAATAGAAACTTGTATAAGTCAAGGATATTGACATAAAGTTTCTAGTTGTGAAGAAAAGAATTCAGAATGGTTAAAGTGTCCATATAGCACATTATGACAAACTCCATGTTAGCGGATCCGCTCACAAAAGTATTATCACCCAAGGTCTTTCATGAGCATACTGCTCATATGGGTATTAATTAAGAATATGGCAATATAGTAGGAGTTTGTATTTTATGTATTTGGGTGCTATTTGGTTTTGGACACATTTATGTATTAAAGTATTTTGGATATTTATCTGATCGGATATATGGAAATTCAGTTCATTCTGTTTTCATTATGTTAAAGTATTGATCTCACTAAAGTTAAGGAGGACTAGTTGGAAATAGACATGTATTGATCACATTGCGTGTAATTTCCATGCTACGCATCCATGATTGATCTATGTCGTTTAGCTATATTGGTATATGTGACCATTGATGGTTTAGTTACGCTATATGTGACGGAGGACGCTTTGATCCTATGTTGATATGGTTAATGGACGAGATTGTCCGGATATACCCTAAGGATTAAGATAGCAATTTATGAGCTCACTAAGGTTAACACAATTATAAGGTTACATATGTGGCCCAGTAGGAGATTGTTGGAATTATTCAATAACTAAGGGGCCACACATGTAAAATTAATTGTGTTTGGGCTATCTAAATAATTAAGCCAAATTAAAGTGGTCTATTTAAAAATTGGCTTAAGGGTATAATTGTCATGGAATTAATGTGTAGATACCGGAGATAATTCTAATTTGATGAGGGGCCAAATTAGAAATATCAAAACATATAAATATATGTATTCATTAGGGTTATAGTCCCCAACTTATACGGCCACCAAAAGAGAGGTTTTCTCTTTTTCTCTTCTGCATCCCCATCAACAGAAAGAGAGGGACAAAGAATTATGATACTTCTTTGTCATTAAGGGTCGTAGCAAGTTGGAAGATCGAACCCATTAAAGACGACCGCTTCAAGATCCATCAAGCCTAGCAATGGATCGCTTCCGCAATTTATTTTTTGGTCTTCATCTCATGAATCGACAGGGCACAAAAAATATCTAACATTGTCTTCTTCCTCCATTGTCTTCTTCCTCTTTTCTCAATCATCAAACCACTTTTCTCAATCTCCACCTTTATTGTTCCACACCACTCCATTGTTGTCCCCACATCCACCATTGGTGTCCCCACCTCCAGTGACAGTAGTCTTTCTCGATTTTTTTCAAAAAATTTAACCTACAGTGACTGCAGGGACACCCTGCAGTCCTATTTGAAGAGAGGACAGCAGGCAAGTCCTGCAGTCCTCAAGTGATAGAAGCTTCTTTTCTCTATTTTTTTTCCAAAAAATCTAACCTATTTGAAGAGAGGACTGCAGGCAAGTCCTGCAGTCCTCAAGTGACAGAACGGGGAAGGGGGGCTGTCGGGTGGAGGAGGGGGAGAACGATCGGGAAGGGGGAGGGGGGCATCGTGTCACGACCCGCACCCTAGAGTAAGGGCACGAGACGTGGGTACGTCCAGCCTACGCCGCAGTGTCGACGGTAGAACGCTGTCCTAGGTCACAACATCTAATAATATAATACTAAGCAGTTTATAATCCCCGAATGGGAGTGACATAGCAGAATGTAAACTCAATCACAACTAAGGAAGAAGAAACACGATATGTTATAGAACTCAAAGAAATACAGATGATCAAAAGAGTCTCAGATAACATCTCAGCAATATCCAGAAATACATGGTCTCAGCTACTGAATATGAAAGAATATATACAACTCAGATCGCAAGACTGAAATAAAGTCTAACTACTAGTCTCAAGCCAACATAAGTAAGATAAGGCCTAACTAAGCTAGTCTAGGCAATAGGGGTAATGTCTTCAGCTAGAGCTGGGTCCTCCTGAGAGTCCAGCTCGCAAGTGTCGTCTAGGGCTGCCCCGTAGAAGAGATATCCACACAGGCCTCCTCCTCGTCCTCTGTAATATTTTTAACAGGTCCAGTCAGGACAGGAGCGAGCACAATACATCTCAACAGTTCATAGCAGGTTAGAAAATATAATCATGCAGTAAAGTAAGATACATGTACTGAAGGAAATACAGTATGTAAACAGAGAGAGAGCTGTAATAGAAATATCTACTATAAATAGAGACTAACAGTGGCTAGTGAGTCAGAGTACAATATAGACATGTAAATGGCATAGGAGATTCTGATGCTACACTATGGAAAGATTCTGATGCTATACTACTTGGATAATATTCACATGTCCACTTCTACTCCCCCGTACCCCTAATCAATAGACAAGGATCCAGCCAGGTTATGTTATGATTCCATGCAATGGCCCCCGAAGGGTGATACATGGATGCCCATAAATAGGTGATTTTCGGAATGCCCATAAGTGGGTGATTCAAGGAGACTCTGTGATCATGAGAGTACATGTCACAAGTGATCAATGAACCAAGAAGCATAGT
This sequence comes from Iris pallida, assembly GCA_029216955.1. Lineage (NCBI taxonomy): Eukaryota > Viridiplantae > Streptophyta > Magnoliopsida > Asparagales > Iridaceae > Iris > Iris pallida. The sequence continues at coordinate 10,971,144 of JANAVB010040419.1, read as the reverse complement.
GATACACAATATAAGTGAAACGCACAGAACATGTAATATTCGATGCTCCTAAAGGATAATATCTCAAGAAAGGATCCATATAGTACCAATCCGTGTGACCAACGTGACAATATCAAGTAAAGTAATTTAAAGCAGGAAAATAATTCTAAGCAGGATATAAAATGATCAGAGAATGTACTCGCCTGGTATCTGAGTGTCCGGATGAAATGTACTGTCCGAGGAGAGGTGTCTGGCTCCTAATCAGAACAGCACAAGTCACAACAAGTCTAAAATGATAACAATATGCAATTCAATGCATTCTAGATGATTCTAGGTCAATCTAGGCCAAAGTCAACTCTTGGTCAACCTTGGTCAACCAAGAAGTCAAACCTAGGTCAACTATGGTCAAACTAGGTCAAACAAGTCTAAATAGTCTATTCTAGGCCTAACTAGTCCATACTAGTCTAAACAAGGCTAAACTAGCCTATGCTAGCATACCAAGTCCTTACAACCTATATAACACAAGTCAAAACTAACATCACACAACCTATTATTGCATCTAGGCCTACACATGGAGTTTACAAAATACATACATATATTTACACATTTAAACTACCTACAGGTATACCACACATACATAAATGATAGCACACATACATATTATAATATATATGATACTTACATATATGTATCCACATATCTACATAATATATTATATACATAATTAGATATGCATACATATACATTACACACACATACATAAATTACATACATATATTTATTCATATATAATATATGCTTACACATGTTATAGAAAGAGAGAAGGCTTGTGTGTGTGTGTAGAGAGTGAGAGACAATGTATGTGTTAGAGTGTACTGTGGTGTGAGCAGTGAGAGAGTGATGTGAGAGTGCTTGTGTGTGTGATAAAACAATGTGTGAGAGTATATTAAAACTGTGTGTGTGTGTAGTGTGATATGGGCTGTGTTAGCCTCATAGGAAGAAAGGGAAAGGAAACCAATTCATCTTTAACAGTTTTCAGACCAAGACTCTAGTCCCCAACCAATGCACAATATTCAGATTTTCAGATTTCAGAAAGAAGAAAGACATACACAAAACAGTTTCAGTTTTGACAGTTTTAGTCCCAAATAGTCACAACCCCATTTCGATTCCACTTTTCAACCAAATCACACCAAAATCGAAACCCAAGTAGATTACATATAGGAAAACCATATTAGGGACTTAAACCACCAGTTAACAATATTTAATTAGGTCAATTTTTTTTGTCAAAGTTCATTTTTAAAAATTGGGTACATGCTGAAATATATGTATCAGGAAATTTAGGGTAAACTGAAAATTGTAAATCAAAACAACCTGAAATACTAATTTAAAGGTTGGTAATTCAAACACTAATAGTGTACGTGTCCAGCAATGTGTTTATGTCCACCCAAGTGGACACAAACGTGTCCAAACACAGAAAAACCAAATATCAGAAACTGTGAAATAATAGGCCTCGTGCACGTGGTTCCAATGCTCGTGCACACGACACGACACGACACAGATCTCGTGATCGTGTCCCAGTATCGAGGGGGACTAGGGCTAGGTCGGGGACACCCTGATACGTGTCCACGACACGCGTGTGTGCACCACGACACGCGTATCAGTGTCAAAAATCGACAGTAGTCGATTCAGTGTAAACCCAGTGCACGGCTTCGTGCGTGTCCGACACGACACGAGAGGCACTAAGACTTGACACACATAGTGTCAGTCAGTGCCCCATAGTGTGTGTCCAATTTCACGTGTCCTAGTTGCGTGTCCGCTGCGCAAATGCACCCGAGTAGCATGACACACAAACTGCCCGTGCGCGCGTGTGCACCCACGTGTACACGTATCAATCCGACACGACACGACACTATTTCACTCCCAGTCAATCAAGAACATGCAAGCTACATCAAAACAACATTTTTTATTCAAATACTTTTACAAATACAAATCGAAATGCCCGTTGGGGCTTTTCATCAAACACTTAAACCCTAGGACTGATACGTGTCCATTTAGGACACGAAAATGACACAAAATCCTACAGAAATCTAGGGTTAGCTAGGGGACACCTAGATCTAGGTTAGAATGCAATAAAAATAGCATCTAACAAGGAGTTTTAATGATTTACCTAATGGTGTCACAAGTCCTCCAAAAGCTTCAAAGAGGAGTGTCTCCTTGCTCCCCAAACTCCACCAAATTGCTATAAAACTGAGAAATAAATATAACAACAGCAAGAAAACTTAATTTAAAACCTATTGCAATTTGTTTGAGGGAAAAGGAGTTAATTTGGATTTTCTAGGAATTTATGAAGATGGAGACTCACCTCTTTCCAAAACTTGTTCTTTCCTAAAGAGGCTAGCCATAAATGGAGGAGATTATTTATAGGGGGATTCCCAATGCTAGTTGGCCGGCCACTAAGGATTAGGGTTAGGGTTTGGCTCATAGCTAATGGGTTGGCTTAGTCAAAACAACAGTTCAAAATCACAAGTCATGACTTGTGTCTAAATGCCTTCTATTCTAACTTGGGTGTAAATGACTAAACCATAGGTTAACTCTAGTCTAACTAGGGTTACATGACCTAACCAAGTCCAAACACAACTAGGGTTAGCTTCTAGGTTAGCCTACCAAGTCAAAGCTAGTCAAAGTCAACCTAGTCAACCTTCATTCAAACAATTCCAAAGTAAATCCTAAAAATTCCCATAAATTCAAATAAATTCTAATAAATTCAAATAACCCCAAAAATGACAAAAATACCCTTAAACTAGAAATGTGGTAGTGATAAATCTACCCTCCTTAAAACAATTTCGTCCTCGAAATTGAAAGACGAAATGCAACTGATGAGAAGGATAGAAAGTATACCTCACGGTCCAAAAAGATATGGGTAACGCTCGCGCATCTCATCCTCCCGCTTCCAGGTAGACTCTTCTGGAGAATGATGCCTCCATGTGACACGTACCAAAGGTATCACCTGGTTCCTCAGAACCTTCTCCCGTCGATCCAGTATCTCCACTGGCTGCTCTGGATAGCTGAGAGAAGGCCCAACCTCAATCTCTGAATGATCGAGCACATGGCTAGGGTCAGCCACGTACCGTCTCAACTGTGATACATGGAATACGTTGTGGATCCCCACAAGTACAGGTGGCAAGTCTAGCCTGTATGCCACATCACCGACTCTCCCGCTAATAACGAAAGGGCCGATGAAGCGCGGGCTAAGCTTCCCGCCTCCACCAAAACGTATCGTACCACGAGTCAGAGATATCCTCAAGAAAACCTGGTCTCCAACCTAATCACAAGTAAGGTCTCAATTAATAATGATAAACAAACATGATCAATAAAACACAACAAACAAACCTAAATCTAATCCTACTCAAATCTGTACCTCAAACTCCAAGGGCCTCCGATGGCTATCGGCCCAGTGCCGATGTCTGTCCTGTGCCACGTAAAGTCTGTCCTTGATGAGCTTCACCTTCTCGGCTGCGTCAACAACCATCTCTGGCCCCAGTAAAGCTCGCTCACCAACATCATCCCAAGATAAGGGTGTACGACACCTACGCCCGTACAGAGCCTCGAAAGGTGACATCTCAATGCTGGCCTGGAAACTATTATTGTAAGCAAACTCCACCAAATGAAGATGATCCTCCCAGGAACCTCCAAAGTCTAGGACGCACGTCCGTAGCATATCCTCAAGTGTCTGAATTGTCCTCTCTGACTGTCCGTCCGTCTGGGGGTGGTATGCAGTACTAAACTTGAGCTGAGTGCACAAGCTAGTCTGCAAACTCCTCCAGAAATGGGAAGTAAAGCGACTATCCCGATCTGAGATAATGCTGACCGGAACCCCATGAATCCTGACTATCTGTCGCATTTACATCTCCGCCAGCCTCTCTGTAGACGTACCCACCTTGAATGGCAAGAAGTGGGCCGATTTGGTCAACCTGTCAACAATGACCCAAATCACGTCTTTCCCTCCTGGTGTACGCGACAAACCAGATACAAAATCTATAGTAATATGCTCCCATTTCTACTCAGGAATGGGCAGCGGCTGCAACAATCCACCGGGCCTCTGCCTCTATGCCTTGACCTGCTGACAGACCAAGCACCTAGCTACGAAGCGAGCTACCTCCCGCTTTATCCCGGACCACCAAACATGCTCCCTCAGATCTCGGTACATCTTGTTGGCACCAGGGTGTATAGAGTACTAAGATCTGTGGGCCTCCTACAAAACCTGCTTCCTGAGCTCTCCGCTGGGCATACATAATCTGAAAGCGTGCCTCAAGGCACCATCATCTGCAAGAGAAAACTCATCGTCCACCAATCCTGCTCGAACCTGCTCTCGGAGACACCGCAGAGCAACGTCCTCAAACTGTGCAGACTTGATCCTCTCCACCAAGTCTGACTGAATCTGCATGCCCCACATCTGTATCTGCACCCCGGGCACGATTACCTCAATCTCCAGACTCTCCAAATCAGCAAGCAAGTGACGGTCCATAGTCAAACACACGGCTGTCGGATACCTACTCAAGGCATAGGCAACCACATTGGCCTTCCCTGGGTGATACGGAAGTAGGATGTCAAAATCCTTCATCGACTCTAGCCATCTGCGCTGCCTCATGTTTAGCTCCTTCTGAGTGAACACATACTTTAAACTCTTGTGATCTATAAAAATCTCCACCCGCTCCCCATACAGATAACGCTTCCACAACTTCAGAACAAATATCACTGCTGCAAGCTCCAGGTCGTGGGTAGGGTAGTTCTTCTCATGGGGACGTAACTGCCTGGAAGCATAGGCAATCACCTTTCCATGCTGCTGTAAGACACAACCCAGCCCCTTCCCTGAAGCGTCACTATAAATAGTGAATCCACCTGATCCTGAAGGCAATATCAGAATCGGAGCTATCGTAAGTCGCTTCTTCAACTCATCAAAAGCTGCCTGACACTCCTCTGACCAAACAAACTCAGTATCCTTCCGGGTCAACCGAGTCAACGGCTCTGTAATCCGAGAGAAATCCTGCACAAATCTCTGATAATATCCTGCCAGCCCCAGGAAACTCCTGATCTCTGCAACTGAAGTCGGCGCTGTCCATGCCTCAACTGGTACAATCTTCTTGGGGTCAACTGAGAGACCATCTCCAGTCACCACATGCCCCAAAAAGTCTACCCGGTCCAAAAAGAACTCACACTTGGAGAGCTTCCCGTAAAGCTGCTCCCTCTTGAGAGTCTCCAGCACTATCCTCAAATGCTCCTCGTGCTCCTCCTCAGTCTTGGAATATACCAAGATGTCATCAATGAAGACCACCACAAACTAATCCTTGTACTGGTGGAACACCTTGTTCAAAAGGTTCATAAACACTGCTGGTGCATTGGTTAGCCCAAACGGCATAACCAAAAACTCAAACTGCCCGTACCGCATCCTGAAAGCGGTCTTGGGAATATCCTCCCCCTTCACCTTCACCTGGTGATATCTCGAACTCAGATCAATCTTGGAAAATACCCGAGCTCCGCTCAACTGGTCAAAAATATCGTCGATCCGCGGCAGTGGGTATTTGTTCTTAATCGTGAGGTTGTTGAGTGCCCTATAGTCAATATACATCCGTACTGACCCATCCTTCTTCGGCACAAACAACACTGGTGCACCCTATGGCGATGAACTCGAACGGATGAAGCCCTTGTCCTGCAGCTCATCCACCTGCTTCTTCAGCTCCACCAACTCACTATTGTTCACCCGATAGACATGCTGAGAGATGGGTTCCGCTCCTGGAACCAAGTCTATCGAGAACTCAATGTCTCTATCTGGTAGAAATCCAGGCAACTCCTCTGGGAAAACATCCATATACTCTGCTATCAAGGGGTGTGGAATTGTCTGCTCCTCAACCGAGACTCCGTAGAAAACTCTGCTGCTCTGCTCCGCCTGACGTCTGGAGTACTCGAACTCTGGCTCCCCCGGCGCTCTGAAGAGAACTCTACCCCCTCTGCAATCAATGCTGGCGTGGTGCCTACTCAACCAATCCATGCCGAGTACTATATCGTAGTTCGGCAATGGCATTACGAGCAGGCTCACCTCCAACTCACGGCCTCCCAAAACTACACTCCGACCCTTACAAACATCACTCACGAGGATAATGCCACCCTCGATCGTGATCTTGTAAGTCCTAGGTAACGATTCAGCTACGATACCGTGTCTAATCGTAAAAGATACTGATATGAAGCTATGCGAAGCACCAGAATCGAATAATACAAAAGCTGGACTGGAGTCGAGAAGGATCGAACCTACGATCAGCTCTCCTATAACCTCTGCATCTCCAGCTGCCATGGCGAAAGCTCGCCCCTGCTGGCCTTCCCTGGCCTGCTGTTGGTGCTGGACGAACCTCTGCTGCTGTGTCGGCAGGGCTGGTCCCCTTTGCCGGTCTGCTGGAGCTCTGACTGCTGCTCCTTGAGCTGCTCGTCCCATACGGCACTCCCTCATCTGGTGGTCTGCTGAACCACACACTAGGCACTGGCCCAGCCTCTTCCGGCACTCATTGAAGACATATTCGAGCTTCTTGCAGTAAGCACAGGTAATACCCTGTCTCTGGCCCTGCTGGTGCTGTCTCGGCTGCTGCTGCTGGTGAACTGGCCTCTGCTGGATCGGCTGCGGCTGGAACTGCCTCAGCTGCTGGTGCTGAAAGTGGGGCCTCTTGGCCTAGCCTCCGCTGCTGCTGTCCCCAACTGGGTTCTACCTCTTCTTGAGCCTAAGCTCAAGATCATCCTCAGCCAATAAGGCTCCCGTCAAGATCTCCTCAAAAGTGGCATCTCTGTTGCCCTTGGTCAGGGACTTGACCTCCTTGACCAGACCCTTCCGGAACCTCTGGACCTTCATCGTCTCGTTCAAGCCCTCTACAAACCTGCCGAGGCGGCCAAACTCCCCAGCGTACTCCTCCACTGACAGGCTCCCCTGAACTAGGCTCTCGAACTGTGACTCTAAATCTCTGAGCGCTGAATCTGGAAAGAACTTTCTCTTGAAGAAGCCCTTGAAATCCTCCCAGGTCTGCCCAGCTACCCCCACCCTGGGGTCTGACTGATACCAGGTGCGAGCAAGATCCCGCATCCGGCTAGCTGCTGCCTCGATCTGGAGATCTGTCGGTATCCGGGCCAGGCGGAAGATCTCCTCTATATGCTCGATCCACTCATCAGCATATAGAATCCCCTCTGTCCCCAGGAAGTCTCTGGGGCTCATCTTCTGGAACTGCTCTATCCCCGGTGTCCTCGGCTGCTGCACCACTGGTCGAGCTGCGACCGTCGTAAGGGCCAACTCCATGCCCCTGTCCTATCGGGCCTGCTGCCGGTCCATGAACTGCTGGAAATAGGAGAACATCTATGCCGCATCCATGTATCCTGTAGGCGACGGCTACTGGAAAGGCATCTCTGCGATGACTGGGTCCTACCTCCGAGCCGTTGGAGGCATACCCCCTGCTGCTGCTGCTGGAGCCTCAATATGAACAGAGGTGGCAGGAGCTGCAGTCTCCTGGCCCTACTGTACTGGCTGAGAGGTAGCAGTCCCCTCCATAGCATCCCCATGAATGGTACGCTACGACCGAGTCTCTACCATCCTGAAGACAGACCAAACAAGAGTATCAATTTCTGAGAAAGAAGCGATATAACAAAGAAGGAAAATTATAATTCAAAAGAATCAACTGACAAAAAGGATTTAGATGGCAATAAAAGAATTTTTCCTAATGTGATTGAGTACCTTAAAAACTAATGTCCTATATCCTACTGCAGGCTGTAGTGATACTCTGGTTCGAATACCACTACATTTCTAGTCTAGACCTGCATGTGCCACCACTAAAAACGTGCCACGACCCGCACCCTAGAGTAAGGACACAAGACGTGGGTACGTCCAGCCTACGCCGCAGTGTCGGCGATAGAACGCTGTCCTAGGTCACAACATCTAACAATATAATACTAAGCAGTTTATACTCCCTGAATGGGGGTGATATAGCAGAATGTAAACTCAATCACAACTAAGGAAGAAGAAGCACGATATGATATAGAACTCAAAGAAATACAGATGATCAAAAGAGTCTCAGATAACATCTCAGCAATATCCAGAAATATATGGTCTCAGCTACTGAATATGAAAGAATATATACAACTCAGATCTCAAGACTGAAATTAAGTCTAACTACTAGTCTCAAGACAACATAAGTAAGATAAGGCCTAACTAAGCTAGTCTAGGCAATAGGGGTAATGTCCTCAGCTAGAGCTGGGTCCTCCTGAGAGTCCAGCTCGCAAGTGTCGTCTAGGGCTGCCCCGTAGAAGGTATCCACACAGGCCTCCTTCTCGTCCTCTGTAATATTTTCAACAGGTCCAGTCAGGACAGGAGCGAGCACAATACATCTCAACAGTTCATAGCAGGTTAGAAAATATAATCATGCAGTAAAGTAAGATATAGTTACTGAAAGAAATACAATATGTAAATAGAAAGAGAGCTGTAATAGAAATATCTACTATAAATAGAGACTAACAGTGGCTAGTGAGTCAGAGTATAATATAGACATGTAAATGGCATATGAGATTCTGATGCTACACTATGAAAAGATTCTGATGCTACACTACTTAGATAATATTCACATGTCTACTTCTACTCCCCCGTACCCCCAATCAATACACAAGGATCCAGCCAGGTTATGTTATGATTCCATGCAATGGCCCCCGAAGGGTGATACATGGATGCCAATAAATGGGTGATTCTGGGAATGCCCATAAGTGGGTGATTCAAGGAGACTCTGTGATCATGAGAGTACATGTCACAAGTGATCAATGAACCAAGAAGCATAGTGATACACAATGTAAGTGAAACGCACAGAACAAGTAATATCTGATGCTCCTAAAGGATAACATCTCAAGAAAGGATCCATATAGTACCAATCCGTGTGACCAACGTGACAGTATCAAGTAAAGTAATTTAAAGCAGGAAAATAATTCTAAGTAGGATATGAAATGATCAGAGAATGTACTCGTCTGGTATCTGAGTGTCCGGATGAAATGTACTGTCCGAGGAGAGGTGTCTGGCTCCTAATCAGAACATCACAAGTCACAACAAGTCTAAAATGATAACAATATGCAATTCAATGCATTCTAGATGATTCTAGGTCAATCTAGGCCAAAGTCAACTCTTGGTCAACCTTGGTCAACCAAGAAGTCAAACCTAGATCAACTATGGTCAAACTAGGTCAAACAAGTCTAAATAGTCTATTCTACGCCTAACTAGTCCATACTAGTCTAAACAAGGCTAAACTAGCCTATGCTAGCATACCAAGTCCTTACAACCTATATAACACAAGTCAAAACTAACATCACACAACCTATTATTGCATCTAGGCCTACGCATGGAGTTTACAAAATACATACATTTATTTACACATTTAGGCTACCTATAGGTATACCACACATACATAAATGATAGCACACATACATATTATAATATATATGATACTTACATATATGTATCCACATATCTACATAATACATTATATACATAATTAGATATGCATACATATACATTACATACACATACATAAATTACATACATATATTTATTCATATATAATATATACTTGCACATGTTATAGAGAGAGAGAAGGCATGTGTGTGTGTGTAGAGAGTGAGAGACAATGTGTGTGTTAGAGTGTACTGTGGTGTGAGCAGTGAGAGAGTGATGTGAGAGTGCTTGTGTGTGTGATAAAACAGTGTGTGAGAGTATATTAAAACTGTGTGTATGTGTAGTATGATATGGGCCGTGTTAGCCTCACAGGAAGAAAGGAAAAGGAAACCAATTCATCTTTAACAGTTTTCAGACCAAGACTCTAGTCCCCAACCGATGCACAATATTCAGATTCTCAGATTTCAGAAAGAAGAAAGACATACACAAAACAGTTTCAGTTTTGACAGTTTTAGTCCCAAACAGTCACAACCCCATTTCGATTCCACTTTTCAACCAAATCACACCAAAATCGAAACCCAAGTAGATTACATATAGGAAAACCATATTAGGGACTTAAACCACCAGTTAACAGTATTTAATTAGGTCAATTTTTTTGTCAAAGTTCATTTTTAAAAACTGGGTACATGCTGAAATATGTGTATCCGAAAATTTAGGGTAAACTGAAAATTGTAAATCAAAACAACCTGAAATACTAATTTAAAGGTTGGTAATTCAAACACTAATAGTGTACGTGTCCAACAATGTGTTTGTGTCCACCCAAGTGGACACAAACGTGTCCAAACACAGAAAAACCAAATATCAGAAACTGTGAAATAACAGGCCTCGTGCACGTGGTTCCAGTGCTCGTGCACACGACACGACACGACACAGATCTCGTGATCGTGTCCCAGTGTCGAGGGGGACTAGGGCTAGGTCGGGGACACCCTGATACGTGTCCACGACACGCGTGTGTATGCCACGACACGTATCAGTGTCAAAAATCGACAGTAGTCGATTCAGTGTAAACCCAGTACATGGCGTCGTGCGTGTCCGATACGACACGAAAGGCCCTAAGACTTGACACACATGGTGTCAGTCAGTGCCCCATAGTGTGTGTCCAATTTCACGTGTCCTTGTTGCGTGTCCGCTGCGCAAATGCACCCGAGTAGCAGGACACGCAAACTGCCCGTGCGCGCGTGTGCACCCGCGTGTGCACGTGTCAAATCCGACACGACACAACACTATTTCACTCCCAGTCAATCAGGAACATGTAAGCCAAATCAAAACAACATTTTCTATTCAAATACTTTCACAAATACAAATCGAAATGCCCTTTGGGGCATTTCATCAAACACTTAAACCTTAGGACTGATACGTGTCCATTTAGGACACGAAAATGACACAAAATCCTACAAAAATCTAGGGTTATCTAGGGGACACCTAGATCTAGGTTAGAATGCAATAAAAACAGCATCTAACAAGGAGTTTTAATGATTTACCTAATGGTGTCACAAGTCCTCCAAAAGCTTCAAAGAGGAGTGTCTCCTTGCTCTCCAAACTCCACCAAATTGCTATAAAACTGAGAAATAAATATAACAACAGTAAGAAAACTTAATTTAAAACCTATTGCAATTTGTTTGAGGGAAAAAAGAGTTAATTTGGATTTTCTAGGAATTTATGAAGATGGAGACTCACCTCTTTCTAAAACTTGTTTTTTTCTAAAGAGGCTAGCCCTAAATGGAGGAGATTATTTATAGAGGGGATTCCCAATGCTAGGTGTCCGGCCACTAAGGATTAGGGTTAGGGTTTGGCTCATGGCTAATGGGTTGGCTTAGTCAAAACAATGGTTCAAAATCACAAAATGCCTTCTATTCTAACTTGGGTTTAAATGACTAAACCATAGGTTAACTCTAGTCTAACTAGGGTTACATGACCTAACCAAGTCCAAACACAACTAGGGTTAGCTTCTAGGTTAGCCTACCAAGTCAAAGCTAGTCAAAGTCAACCTAGTCAACCTTCATTCAAACAATTCCAAAATAAATCCTAAAAATTCCCATAAATTCAAATAAATTCTAATAAATTCAAATAACCCCAAAAATGATAAAAATACCCTCAAACTAGAAATGTGGTAGTGTCACATCGCCTGGGGGAACAAGGGGGAGGGTTTTGTGTTTTCTTGTTTTCTATTTTTTTTCTTTTTGGTTTATCCTTTTGGTGGCCCTTAGTAAACTTGTGAACTTACCCTTAGTAAAAAAAAATAGAAAACATGGTTCCCCTTAATATGATGGTTGCCCTTAGTAAAAAGGGGGTGGCCTTTAACATTTGCCGGTATTTTTACTAATATTTTAAGGTGGCTGGTTGAAAGTTGACTATTTCTTTTACCATGAAGAACGGATGCTTCAGACAAGATAAATTATGGATAGGATGGGATATAGTTTTTTTTGCTGTATTTAATAAAAGAAATTACTTACCATGTATTCTTATACTTACAAATGTGTCTTAGTAGAATGAAGAATCAGTCTTATTTGATCACAATTATTCAAAACTTGATATTTGGATATTAAATGCATTTGATCTTTATTAAGACAGTCTATGATTTATGTCCGTATATTTATTTTATAGCATAATCCAAACAATAGTTGTAGTAAAACATATCTGTTCTTGGGAAAAATAAAATAAAATAAAATTAACGATAATTAGATGTCATCTTATCTTATGTGTAAGTTGAAACTTTTCCAAAAAAATTCAACCAATAAACTTCTAGAAATCTCAATGCCCTTTTAAGATTTTATGTTAAAAGAATTATTCAATGTTGACAACTTTAATTTTGGCTCATACTTCTTAATGTAAATAATAACAGGACATGGAGGAAAAGTCCTACGCAAACCTTGGATGGTATTTGGGTTTTCAAATAAGAAAGCACAAGTTATTATTTTTTTCTCCAGAAAATTTGCTGTAACTATAGAAAAATATTAAAAATTGGCTCAAATGAAAAATGTTTCAAGAAAAATTAGGAAAAGAGAAAGTTTCTGCCAGATGGTCTGGCAAAAATTGGACATGGTTCCGCCAGACGGTTTGGTGGAAATTGAACATGGTTCGGTTTTTGTTGATTTGGTTTTGGTCGAATTTTCGCCAGACGGTCTGGTGGAAATTGAATATGGTTCGATTTTGATTGGTTTAGTTTTGGTTTTCTTTTGTTTTGAATTTTTTTGGTTGATTTTATTTGGGTTTTTGTTTGGTTTCATTTTTTATTTTCTATTTTGTGTTAGTTCGGTTTTATTGGTTTGTTTTTAATTTTTTTTAGTTTGGTTGATTTTATTTAGAAAAGATGTTTGGTTTGATACTCTGTTCTAAACAATACATGTCTTGAATTTATAGAGGTGTGCAAATGAACGTTGGAATTGAACTAACAAGACCACAATGTCCAATTTTTGCCAGTGGCACCGACGGAAATCGTATGTGTTCATTTTTCTGCAAATTATTCTAGAAAACATTTCCGTTCACCCTAATATTTTCAAATATAATATCGCCATAGCAAATTTTCTGTTACATAATTCTAATAAACAAACAAAATCAAACAAACTATAACTTTCAAACAAACCTAGAACTAAACTACTAAAAAACCAAATCTAACAAAGTAAATAAAACTAACAAAAAAATATAAAAAACAAATCAAACAAAAAAAAAACAAATCAAACCAACCAAATAAATCCAAAACCAAAGAAAATCAAAACCAAACTAACAAAACCGAATCATGCTCAATTTTTGCCAGACCGTCTAGCAGAACCGTTCTCTCTCCAAAATTTTGTAATCCCACTTCTCGATTTTTTTATTTTTTATTTATTTTTGAATTTTTTCTAGTTAGAATATATTTTTATTTGAAATCATATAAAGGATATGATTGAAGAAAGGAATTGCCAAATTATTTTAATTTTAATTTTGTATTTATAAAAATATAGTTTTACTAAATTGATTATTATCATTTATTTTCTAGGTTTAAATTTATAAAATCTATTTTTGAAATATATTATTTAAAGTAATATTATTGTGATAATTATGGATTAAGATTTAGTCAATCTTTTTTATTTAAGTTTATTGAAGATTTGTTCCATAAACCTAATCATATTCCTTCCCTAATTAGGGAATCCCCAACTCCTATATAAAGGGGGAGTCCTCACTTTATTTCTCTCCACAAATTCCTCAAACACCATAGCCAATCATGTGAGTGCACCATGTCCATGTCCACCCAATACTTTCCATTATCTTATTACAATTATATTTTGTCTCGCGTGTCCGACAAACCTGGACACGATCTTCCTGTGTCTCACAGGACATGCCAATTCCTAAAACCCCTAATCTTTGAAAATCCCCAACACAACCAAAATCCTAATCCTAACCCTAATTTTCTATTTTTTTGAGTCCCTGTGTCCGAGGATACGAACACAAAGCGTTTTCCTGACCGCCTCAGCGTCGCATACGGCTGTCGTCACTCCTGACCGCCGTAACCTGGCCACTGACTCCGGCCTAGTGCTCTAGGTCCGACGATCTGCTCCGTTCCATAGTGGAAAACCCTAGCCAACATCGCCACACGCCACCTGTAGAAGCATAAAATTTCAGGCGCATCTATAGGCCAGAACTCCTATGCGCTTAACACTACGTGACTAGATTCAAACATGCGCCAGGGAGCTCAAACGAAGTACTTGGCACAGCAAAGGACAACAAAAGTATAGACATCAAAAGAAGGTTTTTATTTCATATAAAAGTCTATTACATGTCTAAAGAAAGGCTTTACAAAGGAGAACTTCTACAAAAAGAAAGATCCTAAAACTACAGTCAGGCGCAGCAACTGCCATGTGCCCCATGCCAGGCGCATCATCCGTCAGGCGCATCTCTTCAGCGTCTCAGTCAGGCGCATCTCTTCAGCGTCTCAGTCAGGCGCATCTCTTCAGCGTCTCAGTTAGACGCATCATGAAGTCTCAGCATATGCGCTCTACTTCGACCCGATCAAGTGCTTCGGCTAATGAAGCATTTATTGAGCATAACAAGGGTGGACAATCAACCCCACTCTAGCTGGAGGAAGAGCTCTCCAAAGCCTAAGGAAGATAGGAGCACCATAATTCCGATCTGTGGCTCTTCCAGCATAACAAAGACGGGACTCGAACGTCCCGATCTTTGGATGCAACAGGCACCTTCGGCCTGCATCGAGACCCCTCAATCCCAACTTTTGGATGTAACAGTCACGTTCACGAGTGTGTGTACGAAGACAACTCGACGCATCTTCACCCTCGGGAGCGTCTTGTCAACGGAATGTGCTCGAGCGGAGAAGTTCATCTCCATTCGAAAAGACATGAGAGAACGAAAAATAAACTCTCTCCTTGTTGCTATTTATAGGCCGGGCAAATCAAACCCATGCTCCAAGTGGCGGGCTCTCCGAATTTCATGCAATGAATTTGCATTCATGGTGATGAACCTATCCCTTCGAAATTAGCTCAGTCAACATACACAATAAAATATTAGGAACCCAACAGTCGGAATAATGAAGATACGCCATGTAACAGACGCGCCGGTCAAAAACTGCGCATCATACAGACGCGCCCATCAGTACCAAGCGCCTCGTAAGGATGCGCCCTATGCGTCCCTATGCGCCTAGTGGAACGCAGAGCAATGAGCCCACTCAAAAGCTTATCGTCCATCAAAAAGCAATAAATGCTGAAGTCTGAGACGACAGCAGCCGTGCCTCGATGACAGAGCGACAGCAGATTTTACAGAAAATAAAGCATCGCTGATGTCAGCATCATCATTAATCTCCTCTGTCGGTTACAAGCCACATGGCCGACCAACCACTCGCATGCGCCTCTGCAGGCATGCGCCCGAAGATTTGTATGCGCCTCAAAAGCCATACGTCTTTGACTTACTTCTGATCACAGAAGTCAAGTCGCTGCATGTGTCTCCCCAGCCATGTGACCAAAACATGTGCCGCAAAAGCCATACGCCCAGACTGGTTCATGATTCCTAAAGATAACGAGCTAAATCTCCCTATGCGTCGGATCCCAGGCGCAGCTCATCAGATCCCTCTCCACCAAATTCGATATCTTTGAGCCACGGACATATGCCACGTGTCCTTTGACTCAGTTCAGTCCACGAAGGGGTACTAACCATCCAAGATCTCAGCAACTGAAGAATCCTCTCAGTCGGCACGTGTCAGCTCTTTCGTAGCACCACAGGCGTAATAGAAAGGATTTAATCCCCAAATCAGGGCGCATCAACCATGCGCGCCCGCCAGCATCAGCCATGTGGCGTTCCTACGACCAGGCGCATCTGACATATGCGCGCATGAGCAGCTCAACCTACTGCTTATAAATAGAGGGATCATTTCCTTCTTCTACACACAGAGACAAAGACAGAGAACGAGATCATCAGAGTTACAGAGACGCACGTCCACTCATAGAGATCGGAAGAGACACTCAACGTCTTCTTCCCCTCCGCAAGCTCTAGCATCCAGAGCAACCCAGACCTTCGGAGAACCTAAGATCGTCGTCAGATCGTCAAGGGAGTCAACGCATTACCACTCGCTCCATCGACACAGGACCCAGATAAAAACAAAAGTGTACTCCTAGGACTACATCTAAGTCCTACATTGTAATACTGTTCTGTTTGTAATTAAAATTCCAACTCAAAGATTTTAATAGCAAACAAGCTGGCGACTCTGCTGGGGACCTCTTTCTCCTCCGATAAGAAAGCTGTATCGCAATCTGACAGCGTGAAGGCGGGCTCCTCCCATAAGACACTAGTCATACGCCTCGATTAACAGGCGTATGAGGAGTTCATCTCTGAAGGCAGAGCAAGTCCTTCGAAGCGGCTGCCGAAGCCGAAGAAGACTCACCAAGCCTGGGTGCGCAAGGTGGAGGCCCCTGGCACCATCACTGAAGGGGATGGGCCGATGTAGCCTACCCTTCTCGCTGATGCCCTCAGTAGCCAGGATGTGTCCAAGGGTGCAGCGCATCTCTCGAGAAAATGTGGTGCTGACCACATTCCCCAACCATCTCCTTCTCAGCCAAGGAAGATTCATCGACGGAGCAGGGGCACATCTAACGCCCCGCGCATGAACTCTGGTGTGCCGTATAAGGCCTCTGTCTTTGACAGACTCACTCGCTGTCATGGCGAGGATAATTTGGACTCTGAGTACTATACGCTCCAGCGGGCTGGTACGAAGAAGTCCAAGGCGGCACGGGCCATGCGCCTCAAACGTACTATGCCAACGGCAAACCAGAAGCATACGCTCACAATCATGTGCGCTGCTGATGGTAAGCTGTACAAAGTCGACTCGGGTGCTTCTGTGCCAGAAACGAGCCGACCCTCAAAGTCCTTGTCTCACTTAGGCGCATCTGCTGCGTTCACAACCAAGTCGTGCAAGGCAAATTCTGTGGTCTTGAACCCCCGTGCCTATATTGGTTGTGCGTCTGAGGCTGGTTCAATTCACTATAAATGTTGTTCCCCCACTACTGATCTGGGCGCATCTTATGTGCTGGATTAGGGGGTACATCATTCACTTGATCACCCCGACGCTTGGCCTTGCCATGCGCCTGATAGGGGTAAAAAGGTGGGACTCTCCTCCAATGATTTACATAATGTGATCATTCACAAACGCCGATCAGAAAAGTCGACCGACAAGCACAATACGCCGCTCACAGGGCACACCTGTGCTGTGGTCACCATCAACTGTTGTTGTAAGACAGCAGTCCCACCACAAAGGCAGTCTGTGTTCCAGCGACTGCAATCGTCAACATCCCTCCGACGTCGCCTCGTAAAAAAGGTGTCGATTGAAGAAGAGCCGGAGCTAAAGGTTGTTTCTTACAACGTAGTCTCTAACTCCTCATCAATCCGAAAAGCGACTAGCAACTCCTCGACCTCGTCCTCATCCAAGAGCCAGTCGAGGATGACCAAGGTGACTGTCCCGTCCTCAGGAGTGTTTGAAGGCACTCGAGCGAGAAAGAAGATTTCAGAAAAAGTAATAGCTGGGGGTAGTCAAGCCCTTGTTGATCCTCCTTCCGAAGACGAAGTCCTCCAGAGCATAACTGGAGGTAGCCAGGATGAAACTCCAGGAGAAGTGACTCTTTTTCAGGAGAGCGAGGCTGAAAGTGAAGCTTCAACCGATCCATCCACTTCCAGTCACGTCATGACAGTATACATGATAGAAGGTGGTGATATGGAGTCAGATGCTCCGCCAGTAGACCTCGTTCAACGCATGGATACTTTGGATGGGGGACTCAAAACCCTCTCTGCCTCCATGCAAACACTAACTCAAGCAGTATTTGAGATACAGGCAGCTTTGGCCAGGGCACCTTCCACCAATCCTGACCCAGGAGCCACGGGGAATCAAGTGTGCCCATCCAACGGACATCTTTGAATACCGATTGCTGCGAAGCACCTCGGGTATCGAAACCTTCGAATGTACAACTCCAGACTATTCTACCTTCTTCGACTCCCAACTCCACGGAAGACGTGGTTGAGATGATCAGAGATTTGCGTGAATGCTTCGAGTCAAAGAACAGACATGAGGAACGCCAGAAGATGGGGATCCCACAGCCATACCCCCTCGAATGGAACAAAGTGGTCTATCCTCCCAAGTATAAACCACAAACATTAACACCATACGATAGAAAGGACTCTCCGTGCCATTATCTGACGTACTTCCAGTCTCAAATGGGACATCTCTCGAAGGAAGACGCGCTACTCACCAGCCTGTTTGTCGGGGTATTGAAAGGAGTGGCTTACGACTAGTATTGCAGTCTTCCGGACAACTCCATATCCTCCTTCGATGACTTGACACGCCTCTTCCTCGATCGTTTCTACGACGAAGGGAGAGACATGACGATGGTATCCCTTATAGAAGTATGTCATACGGAAAAAGAGACCGTTCGAGCATTCATCGAACGATTCCGACAAGCCTGCTTAAGACTGCCCCCGGGTATGCCAGAACATGCACTCCTCTTCTCCTGCAGCATGAACATGCTTCCTGCGGTTAAGCTCTGGCTTAACTCCACTCCTCCTCCAGACTGGAGCTCATTGATTATTGAGGCCGAAGCAGCTGAAAAGAAGGCATGCAATGCTCGCCTTCTGGGAGTCAGTTTTCCTGCCTTTGAGGATAAGGGAAAATGGCCTGCTACCAGCAACCCTGGACGTGAGGCGAAGGGGAAGCATGCATTGACAGTCAATGCTTCTAAAAGTGCACAAGCACCTACTCAAAAGCCTCCGCTTGTACCGAAGCCAAAGGAGGTCTACTCCTTCAATGACGAAGACACCTTACAACTTTTCAAAATGTTGAAGCAAGGTGATAAGATTAAATTACCGGACCCAAAGCGTCCCGATGAAGTTGGGAGAGTTGACAACCCGAGGTACTGTCACTACCATCGGTTTGTTGGACATCCAACTCAGGACTGCTACGTCCTCAAGAATTATATCTAGCGCATGATCAATGCGAATATCATCTCCATCGATTACGAGGAGAAGACAGTCTCGGTCAACCTGGTGTCGCTCTAATTCGGTACCTTGCCGCCAACCACAACATAAGATGGTCTCGTCCCCATCCTAAAGGCGATAATGGAGGTGGTCAACCTACCTTCTACCCGTGATAACATGAGTGGACTCATCCCACTCATCACATCTCGGAGAGAGATCGTATGGGTTCACCCATACCTCGTCTTTGAAGTTACTCAATCGAGGGTACGCTCTGCTCCTAAAACTAAGGGCAAGAAGACCAAGTCTTACCGCATGGTCTCTTTCTCCACGGAAGAGGCACTTCCTGTACAAATGCGTTCGCAGCAGAACGCCCAACCTGACGAAGCTGCCGTCGAGGTGGTGCCTCCCTGCACCACCCCTGCTGCCCAGGAAGGGGGTCCATCCAGACCTCCAGCAGCCAATAAACAGAAGCACGTAGAGGCCCGCTTCGATAAGCCTTTGCGAAGAGAAAATGCTTTGGGGCTAGCCGAGCCCCACAACTTTGACATACTGGCGCAACTTGCCGGTACTCCTGCTCGCTTATCTCTGTTCGAGCTTCTTCGTCTTTCCAAAGATACCCATGAAGCTCTCTGTGAAGCCTTGAAGGATGCTGAGTCCTTTATCAGTCAGGTTAAGCAGCCTGAGGGTCTCCCAACAACATGTGTGCACTGCCATCGTGCGGAAGAGGTCATCCCCAACATAACCTTCACCCAACAAGACATGCTGCTCAAGCACAACCGGCATAACAGGCCGCTATATTACACGGGGTATGTGGGTTCCATCAAGGTGAAGTAAATTCAGATTGATCCAGGGTCTTCCCTCAGCATCATCCCGAGGACTCTGCTCTCAACATTGGGAACCTGATGTACCGTTTGGCGCCTTCCAACACTACAATCAGCTGTTTCAATACCAGCAAAAGTGAACCGTTGGGCAAAATCTGACTGAAATGTCATATCGGTCGGCTGTGGCTGCACGAGTACATGGTGGTGCCGTCTACACTCCACCAATGCATGAAGTACATGTCCACTAACAACATCATCCGAACAGAGTTCGTCGACATTGACCCCTTCAAAGGGGTCGAAGCCTACTTCACCGATGCTAGCTTATATAAGTCGCTCGATGAAGGGGAAGCCAATGATGCTGATGACGAAGCAAAAATGGCGGCGGAGACGGACATGGAGACAGAGATCGACCTCATGCGAGCGCATCAACTCAAGATGAACCCCGCTAAATCCTTCCTTGGGGTTTCTAGCGGAAAGTTCTTGGGCTTAATTATCACGGCGAAAGGCATTCATGTCGACCCCGAGAAGACCAAAGCCATCCTTGACATGAACCCTCCGAAGAACCTCTGAGAACTTCGAGGCCTGCAAGGGCGTCTTGCATACATCCGAAGGTTTATAGCAAACCTTTCCGAAAAATGTCAACCCTTCACCCAGCTCATGAAGAACGGAGTCTCCTACGTCTAGACAGAAGAATGCCAAAAAGCTTTCGATGATATCAAAGCTTACCTGACGAGCCGCCAGTCCTGGTGGCACCCGTCGCAGGCAAACCATTTCTCCTCTACATCCGTACCATGGATCATTCCCTCGGTGCTTTGTTGGCTCAGAACAACGATGCAGGCTACGAGCAAGCTATCTACTACCTTAGTAGAACGAAGATCGGGGCGAAACACCGGTACAACCCCATCGAAAAGGAATGTTTGGCTTTGGTGTTCGCCATCCAGAAGACTCACTATTACGTTTTGGGCCAGACAATTCATGTCATCTCCCGAGTCAATCCACTCAGGGTTCTCATGACGAAGCCGGGATCATTGAACTCCCGACTAGCTACATGGGCAATCCTGTTGACACCGTATAACATGGTATTCATCCCACAGAAGGCCGTCAAGGGTCAAGCTCTAGCCGACTTTTTAGCCGCTGTAACACCCACTTTTCTAAAATGAGGGTAATTTTAAAATTTTGTAATTATAATCATTTAATAATGATATTTAAACCATGTTATGATTTTTGGTGATTTTTAATTATTTTAAAACTATTTAAAATACTGAATTGTGATTTTGATGGTTAACTAGTGTAACCCTAGAGACTGCATGACCTAGAGACTAACCATGACCATGGGGACCTAACCATGTGATTAGGATGACTAATTGTGACTTTTTAGCCTAAGGATATTTTGGTCATTTTTGACTTATTAATGAAAATAAATTTTGATTAATTAGTATTGTGCTAATTGAATTATTAGAGACTAACCTAGTTTTGACTAAACCTAGATGTTAATGATGCTCATGGAGGTTTAGTTAGAAGGTTAGAGACTTAATGGTTAAGTTAGATTAACAATATCTAGATATTTCATAGTAGGATATTTACCCCTTAGGATATTTGTGAAAAAGAAAGCCTTATGACTAGTTGAACCAATAGGAAGGCTTAGAATTGGGTGGACAACTCCTAGTCACTCATCTACATAAAAAATTAACCCTAATTCATCTAATGACCAGCCATCAAGTGCCCCCTCCCTTCCTATAAAGAATCCTTAAGAAAACCCTTGCCTCTTTTTACCTCTACATAGAACCCTAAGTGTTCTTCCCCAAATTAGAGAGCTTCCCTCTTTGATTTGATTTCCTTTCCCTCACATTTCTCTATCCAAAATTCTTTTAATCCATCCCACACCATCAAGGAAGGATTCTATCCAAGAATTGGGGCAAGGTGCAAAGGGAGGTGTCCTTTTGGATAGATCTTCGTATCGGAGCCGTGTCCTAAAGATTTTCATTGGGATTCCACTCCCAATAGGTAAAACCTATCCTCTAACTTGATTTTCTTTGTATATTAATTAGTTTTGTATGCAACGGATCCACCCCCATGCACATGTCCCCTTTAGATTCAATTTTGAGACCATTTGGAGTCCATTTGAGGATGTTATAGGTGTGTCTTGTGTCCTACTTGATAGATCCCAAATTAGGACACCCCATGTGTATGTATGTATGATAATTTAAATAGATATTTAAATTCTATTTTAGAATGGTTAGAGAGTGGATTGATCTTAGTTAGGATGGTTAGAATGAGTTTTATTTGGATACCTATGTTGGTATCCAGGTATCTTGGCCAACCCAAATTCGTCATAATTTTTATCCACGTTTTTATTAACCAAAGCAACTTAGAAATATCATAACTTTTAGCTAGAACTCCGATTTATCTTCCGTTTTTTTAAAAGAACCGTATCGAAGTTAGCTTTCCAAATATATATTTTAATAAGCCAAATTTGTTCTGAAACTTTCTGTAAAATTATTTGAGTCAGCTGTACGAAAGACGAACGTGTTTCGGTATTTTTGCGATTCCGGGTGCTTCCAGACACGAAAATGCGATCCGTTTAAAGGTTCGGAAAGCTAACACAAAGGGCTATGACATACCTTAATCCTAGAATTTAGTGAAGGCCTAATTGATACAGTATTGGTTTTAAGTAGAAGAGTGACTATACGATATATGCATTTTGTGTAACCTATGAGCCTATGTAGTATGGATATTAAATGAATATAGAGTATGTAATGCATGATATGTTAGATGAATGAAATGATATATATATGATATATATCCTCTTTACATTAATGTATATATATGGTTGAATGCAAGCATGTAGGAATGCAATTCATATAATGTATGTAAGCAATGCATAAATGCATGAATGAAAGAATGATATATAATGTATGCATGAAAGTATATAATGAATGCTAGATATGAATGCAAGGTATACATGTAATGATAGATATGAATGCATAATGTATAACTAATGTAATGCAATATATAAGGATAGCATGTTTGGTAATGTAGAATATATGATGCAGTATGTATATATGATATGTATGTAGGCATTTATGCAATGTATGTATGTATACATGATATGTATGTATACATGTATGCAATGTAAGTATGTATGTATTCATTTCTATAAACTGAGTTAACCTATAACCTTTTACACACATGCATTCATACACCCTTTGACACCATGTATCACATGTCACATACACCTACCTATCAGTAAATCTGAGAATATTAACACATATCCTTTTACACACATGCCAAACACACACATACTCACTTACTCTTTTACCTCTCTTTCTCTCTCTCTCTCTCTATATATATATATATATTTTTATATATATATATATATATATATATATATATATATATATATATATATATATATATATATATATATATGTGCCTATATATATATCTATGTATATGAATATGTGAATGTGAATAATATATACATTATATGACTAAGTTAGTATGTCTTGTTAGCTTATGGTTTAGTTTTGTGCTTGGTTTAGCAAGTGACTTAGGCTATGAGTTAGTAGCTATCTTGGATACTTGATTTGTATATACTTAGTTTGTTTAGACCAAGAATTGACTAAACTAGACTAGTTAACCATTGTTGACCCAACCCTAGCTAGTTTGACCACAGTTGACCTAGTTTGACTTTATAGTTGACCAGAGTTGACTTTGACCTAGATTGACTTAGACTCATGTAGATTGCATTATAATTTCAATTACCATATAAATTGAACTCTTTATCACCTGTGTTGCTATAACTAGGACTTTGTGACTCCAGTTTGCCATCTTTTCATATCAGCTATTCAGGGTATCAGGCGAGTACATTCTCTGATCATTTCATACTTGTCACGACTTGTATTCTTGCTCTAGATTACTTTACTTGATGCTGTCACGTTATCATCACGGATTGGTATTATATGGATCTTTTTATGGAATGTTATCCCCTTAGCGGGCGCATCGGATACTTCATGTAGTGTGTTTTATGTACATCATGTATTCCTTGCTCTTGTGCTATTTATGTACACTCATGTTCTCTCATGTTCTTTCATGTACGCTTATGTACTTTTGTATGCTCTCGTGTACGTTCATGTTTCCTCATGTGCTTCGTGTGTAACCAAAACATCATGTTCGTAATGTAACTTGACTGGATCCTTGTGTATTGATTGTGGGTAGGGGTGAGTATAAATGGTCATGTGATTTACCCATCATGTTCACTCTGTTACTTTTCGTGTGCAACACAGCCTTCTTGGCTAGTGTCCCTCATGTTCACTCATGTACATCATGTTCAACCTAAGCCAATTACATGCTATCTCGTACTCTAAATCACTAGTCACTTACAGTTCTTACTTATCATGTATATATTTTCAGTTATCAAATATCTCTCCTGTTTTTATGTACATCTTCTTACAGCGTTTTATGTATCTTACTCTATTGTTTGCTTTATATTTCCTGCCATGATATGAACTGCATGAGATGTACTGTGCTCGCTCCTGTCATGACTGGACCTGTTGAAAATATTACAGGTAACATAGAGATTCACAGCTAGCCTAGAGGACCACTAGAGCTTGGAGTACATTGCTAGTTTATCGTTTAGTTTTCTCAGTTGGAACTTGTATTGTAATAAGTAGAGACTTGAGTTGTATTATGTTTTGTTATTATGTCATTTAGACACTTAGACTTACTTCTCCTTCTGTTTGTATCTTCCTTTGAGATTTTTATATCTATGATATCGTGCTATTTCTGTCTTAGTTGTGATTGAGACTGTATTTTGTATTGTCACCTCCACTCGGAGTATATATACTGTACAGGTACCTTATATTGTTAGATGTTATGACCTAGAACAGCGTTCTACCGTCGACACTGCGGCGTAGGCTGGACGTACCCACTTCTCATGCCCTTACTCTAGGGTGCGGGTCGTGACACATTTTTAGTGGTGGCCCATGCAGGTCGATTCGTATTTGTACGAAGTCGTAGTAGTACAACGATTAGTTGTATTGCTGTGCACCTGCGATTAGAGATAAGGAATAGGTGTTAGAATGAGAGGAACTCAATCACTGTTAGAATTTCTTGAGAGATTCCTGGGACGACCCTTGAGAATCTTATTTTAACTTCGATTTGAAATCTCTTTTTCCCTTGATTTGATTCACCCTTACTTTCTGTTATTGAAATTGATTTTTGATGGATTATTGTTGAATTTTGAATCTTTATGTTAGTTGTTGAATTTGAGTTGTATTTATATACATATATATACATCTTTTTGGAATTAAGGTATAACATGATAACATACTTGATAAGGACAGTGAGAAAGGTAAAAGTCTGCTTTATTTATGGAGTTTAGAATTATCGCAGTCATATTTGTTAGCATGACAAGGACGTAGAGCCTGATTTAGATATACTTATCCTAATTATGAAATCTAGATTTTCTTACAGCCGTACCGGGTGGCGTGGTAAGAATTCTAGATAATGTGACTATAGGGTGTATACCTTCGTTATGGACTCTATTGTTTATTGCAGCTATGCTTACTGGCGTGGCAAAATTCTGACAACATAATTTTAGGAAGACGTGTATGGTATCAGATTTTATCTTAAATGAGTTCATTTCTTTTAACAGTTGATGAAGAACAGATTTTACCATTATTTCTTTCTTGCCATTATTTCTTGTATTACCATTTTTTGTAAAAAATAAAACTGTCCTGATTACATCAATCACCTGTCTCGTATCTAATTATGTCAGCTATATTTTGAAACCCTTGAATCTCCATATCTTTTCACCTTCGAAAGGTCGAGGAAGTAACATAAATCATCTAACTCGGAAAAGACTTAATTTGTTATCTTGTGATAATCTTGCTAGGGGTATAATATGATGGACCTTGATATAGGTTTGGGATAGAGATGCGACTGAATTTCAGGATGAAATTAAGAGAGTTATATTATGAATTTAGGAACAATCATACTTAGAGAAATCTTTTGGGTATGAATAATTTATAGATGTATTTCATAACTGATGAGGATATTCGAGGTCAACTTAGTTTCGAAAACTTGGATAAATTTTGGTTATTGATTCTTGAGACGTTACACTTTAAGGCTATGATGTTAAATTTAGAAATTTAGTAATAGAGAAGATATTTTAACTATATGCAATGATGATACGAAATTGAATAAGATATTGTAAGAAATATCTAGAAACATAAAGAACGCAAGGATTTTGAGTTATATAAAATACAGAGATTTTGTGAAAATTTTAAATTTCAAGAGAATAATATTGAAGGTGTACGTTGAAGGAAATATGAAGGTTGAATTTATAATGAAGAATAAGTTTTGTAAGGCCTAGTGGGTTTAGATTTAAATAATACAAGGAGAGTAAATTGAATAAGTTCAAGGATTACATAAAACTTGATTTAGAGGCTTCAGATCCAATTCAGGATAAGGTGGAAGAATTTAGATTTATGATGATTAAGTAGTCAGTTTTGATTCCTAGTAAGAAGGGTATGCTTCAAGAATAATGTTTCGGAACTTAGAAATTTAGCCTATGGTGATCATGGCAAGGTCAAATCTTTATGACAGTAGGGTATAATTTTGATGGTAGTCATACAAAGGTTGATTTTTATACTGGAACTTATGAGAAAAAAAAATGATTGGCAAATGATAAACTTGATAGTATCATAGAGAGATGATTAACTTGACTTTCCTATGAAATATTTTCTCTTGTTTTCCCTTTAAAAGGAGAAATTTGACTTATTCCACATCTTTGAATCACCCTTTAAAAGTTTTCAATATTATTGAATTCTAGCTCCCTTAATCACGACCAATCGACTTTGATCATCTTTTCTTATCATATTAATATCTTGGGTCGTACTCAATTGAATTAAATTTAATTGTGACCTGAATCTCCATCCTTGTATGCTCGTGCTCAGACTTCAATGACCTTGTCCTTCATATTGCCCAAATCTTGATTACCCAGAATTGATCAACTTAGATCGTATCGAGACTAATTTTTTTTAATATATATTGTGATTGGATTTCAATGCTATTTGACTTTCGTTCTTCAACTTTTGATTTTGATTTTTCTTTGAATAGTACCCCTTTATAGATAATTACTAGTTATCATTATTTTATTTTTAATAATTACCAGTTTTCATATAGGATGGTCGACTGCCTTACAGCCTTGATGATTTGTTGTTTCTGTAACTTTTTCAGTTTAGCACCCCAGATTGCTTGTATGTTTTGATACCCTATGACCGTTTTGGTTTAGCATGACTAGTATACCTAGATGAGACCTTCAACTGCCACCGTATGCCATGACCCTGTATGCCATTCTTTTAAATTGTATGATTTAGGTAAGTTCTGAGACCTTGATTGCTGGGGACGAGACTCTAGAAGAAGTACGACCATCTTAATTTCGAGGACGAAATTCTTCTAAGAAGGGTAGACTTGTAACACCCACTTTTCTAAAATAAGGGTAACTTTGAAAATTTGTAATTATAATCATTTAATAATGATATTTAAACCATGTTATGATTTTTGGTAATTTTTAATTATTTTAAAACTATTTAAAATGCTGAATTATGATTTTGATGGTTAACTAGTGTAACCCTAGAGACTGCATGACCTAGAGACTAACCATGACCATGGGGACCTAACCATGTGATTAGGATGACTAATTGTGACTTTTTAGCCTAAGGGTATTTTGATCATTTTTGACTTATTAATGAAAATGAATTTTGATTAATTAGTATTGTGCTAATTGAATTATTAGAGACTAACCTAGTTTTGTCTAAACCTAGATGTTAATGATACTCATGGAGGTTTAGTTAGAAGATTAGAGACTTAATGGTTAAGTTAGATTAACA
Organism: Iris pallida; assembly: GCA_029216955.1. NCBI lineage: Eukaryota > Viridiplantae > Streptophyta > Magnoliopsida > Asparagales > Iridaceae > Iris > Iris pallida. The sequence goes on along the minus strand of JANAVB010040419.1, from coordinate 10,943,491 downwards.
ATATCTAGATATTTTATAGTAGGATATTTACTCCTTAGGATATTTGTGAAAAAGAAAGCCTTATGACTAGTTAAACCAATAGAAAGGCTTAGAATTGGGTGGACAACTCCTAACCACTCATCTACATAAAAAATTAACCCTAATTCATCTAATGACCAGCCATCAAGTGCCCCCTCCCTTCCTATAAAGAATCCTTAAGAAAATCCTTGCCTCTTTTTACCTCTACATAGAACCCTAAGTGTTCTTCCCCAAATTAGAGAGCTTTCCTCTTTGATTTGATTTTCTTTCCCTCACATTCCTCTATCCAAATTTCTACTAATCCATCCCACACCATCAAGGAAGGATTCTATCCAAGAATTTGGGCAAGGTGCAAAGGGAGGTGTCCTTTTGGATAGATCTTCGTATCGGAGCTGTGTCCTAAAGATTTTCATTGGGATTCCACTCCCAATAGGTAAAACCTATCCTCTAACTTGATTTTCTTTGTATATTAATTAGTTTTGAATCCAAAGGATCCACCCCCATGCATGTGTCCCCTTTAGATTCAATTTTGAGACCATTTGGAGTCCATTTGAGGATGTTATAGGTGTGTCTTGTATCATACTTGATAGATCCCAAATTAGGACATCCCATGTGTGTGTATGTATCATAATTTAAATAGATATTTAAATTCAGTTTTAGAATGGTTAGAGAGTAGAATGATCTTAGTTAGGATGGTTAGAATGAGTTTTATTTGGATACCTATGTTGGTATCCAGGTATCTTGGCCAACCCAAATTCGTCATAATTTTCATCCACGTTTTATTAACAAAAGCAACTTAGAAATATTATAACTTTTAGCTTAGAACTCCAATTTATCTTCCGTTTTTTAAAAGAACCGTATCGAAGTTAGCTTTCCAAATATATATTTTAATAAGCCAAATTTGATCTGAAACTTTCTGTAAAATTATTTGAGTCAGCTGTACGAAAGACGAACGTGTTTCGATGTTTTTGTGATTTCGGGAGCTTCCGGACACGAAAATGCGATCCGTTTAAAGTTTCGGAAAGCTAACACAAAGGGATACGACATACCTTAATCCTAGAATTTAGTGAAGGCCCAATTGATACAGTATTGGTTTTAAGTAGAAGAGTGACTATACGATATATGCATTTTGTGTAACCTATAAGCCTATGTAGTATGGATATTAAATGAATATAGAGTATGTAATGCATGATATGTTAGATGAATGAAATAATATATATATGATATATATCCTCTTTACATTAATGTATATATATGGTTGAATGCAACAATGTAGGAATGCAATTAATATAATGTATGTAAGCAATGCATAAATGCATGAATGAAAGAATGATATACAATGTATGCATGAAAGTATATAATGAATGCTAGATATGAATGCAAGGTATACATGTAATGATAGATATGAATGCGTAATGTATAAATAATGTAATGCAATATATAATGATAGCATGTTTGGTAATGTAGAATATATGAAGCAAGTATGTATATATGATATGTATGTAGGCATTTATGCAATGTATGTATGTATACATGATATGTATATGCATGTATGCAATGTAAGTATGTATGTATGCATTTCTATAAACTGAGTTAACCTATAACCTTTTACATACATGCATTCATACACTCTTTGACACCATGTATCACATGTCACATACACCTACCTATTAGTAAATCTGAGAATATTAACACATCCTTTTACACACATGCCAAACACACACATACTCACTTACCCTTTTACCTTTCTTTCTCTCTCTCTCTCTCTATATATATATATATATATATATATGTATGTGCCTATATATATAGCTTTCCTATATATATCTATGTATATGAATATGTGAATGTGAATAATATATATACATTATATGACTAAGTTAGCGTGTCTTGTTAGCTTATGGTTTAGTTTTGTGCTTGGTTTAGCAAGTGACTTAGGCTATGAGTTAGTAGCTATCTTGGATACTTGATTTGTATATACTTAGTTTATTTAGACCTAGAATTGACTAACCTAGACTAGTTAACCATTGTTGACCCAACCCTAGCTAGTTTGACCACAGTTGACCTAGTTTGACTTTATTGTTGACCAGAGTTGACTTTGACCTAGATTGACTTAGACTCATGTAGATTGTATTATAATTTCAATTACCATATAAATTAAACTCTTTATCACCTGTGTTGCTATAACTAGGACTTTGTGACTCCAGTTGGCCATCTTTTCATATCAGCTATTCAGGGTATCAGGCGAGTACATTCTCTGATCGTTTCATACTTGTCACGACTTATATTCTTGCTCTAGATTACTTTACTTGATGCTGTCACGTTATCATCACGGATTGGTACTATATGGATCTTTTCATAGGATGTTATCCACTTAGCGGGCGCATCGGATACTTCATGTAGTGTGTTTCATGTACATCATGTATTCCTTGCTCTTGCGTTATTCATGTACACTCATGTTCTCTCATGTTCTTTCATGTACGCTCATGTACTTTTATGTGCTCTCGTGTACGTTCATGTTTTCTCATGTGCTTCGTGTGTAACCAAAACATCATGTTCGTAACGTAACTTGACTGGATCTTTGTGTATTGATTGTGGGTAGGGGTGAGTATAAATGGTCATATGATTTACCCATCATGTTCACTCTATTACTTTTCGCGTGCAACACAGCCTTCTTGGCTAGTGTCCCTCATGTTCACTCATGTACATCATGTTCAACCTAAGCCAATTACATGCCATCTCGTACTCTAAATCACTAGTCACTTACAGTTCTTACTTATCATGTATATATTTCCAGTTATCAAATATCTCTCCTGTTTTTATGTACATCTTCTTACAGCGTTTCATGTATCTTACTCTATTGCTTGCTTTATATTTCCTGCCATGATATGAACTGCATGAGATGTACTGTGCTCGCTTCTGTCCTGACTGGACCTGTTAAAAATATTACAGGTAACATAGAGATTCACAGCTAGCCTAGAGGACCAGTAGAGCTTGGAGTATATTGCTAGTTTATCGTCTAGTTTTCTCTGTTGGAACTTGTATTGTAATAAGTGGAGATTTGAGTTGTATTATGTTTTGTTATTGTGTCGTTTAGACACTTAGACTTACTTCCCCTTCTGTTTGTATCTTCCTTTGAGATTTTCATATCTATGATATCGTGCTATTTCTATCTTAGTTGTGATTGAGACTGTATTTTGTATTGTCACCTCCACTCGGAGTATATATACTGTACAGGTACCTTATATTGTTAGATGTTGTGACCTAGAACAGCGTTCTACCGCCGACACTGCAGCGTAGGCTGGACGTACCCACTTCTCGTGTCCTTACTCTAGGGTGCGGGTCGTGACAGCCGTGCACCCGATCCCAGAGTCCTCCAGACTCTATGAAGACATCCCGGATGAGGTTCAAGAATCAAACGTCGTCAAAGAAAACTTCGTCTGGCGGGTGTTTTTTGAGGGTGCTTCGAGAACAGACCCCAAAGGCCAAATCATCCTAGGAGTGGGGGTGGTCTTAGTCTCCCCCGATCAGCTGGTCATCCAGCGTGCTTACTCCCTTTCGAATCCGTGCTCCAACAATATTTCCGAGTACAACGCTCTCATCATGGGACTCCAGTTGGCACGACAACTGGAGGTGGATCATCTGGAATCTTATGGCGATTCAAAACTCGTCGTTAACCAGATTCGAGGGCAGTACGAAGTTCGTCATGAAGATCTGGTTCCTTACCAGGAAGTTGTATTGAATATTATCTCAACCTTCACCAAGTTCTTCATAGAACATGTACCACGGCTACAAAACCTGGAGGATGACGCTCTGGCTGGCCTCGCAGCTTCATTAGCGGCACCCCTTGGGACTCAACTCTTCGTCACGGTAGTTGGTCGAGACTTGGTCTGTCCTAAAAACAACCTATGCACACAAACGACCCATGCCATGACAATAAGTGCCGGTGTTAATGTCCGAGACTGGAGGTTCCCGTTTATCGACTTTGCTGTCTATGGAATTCTTCCAGAAGACCCGAAAGAAGCCGTCTCGGTCAGAAGACGTTCCCTTTGATTTCATTATGATACAGCCACTAAAACGCTGTACCAACGTTTCTACGATGGACTTCTCCTTCGATGTCTATCCAATGAAGAAGCAGCCGAAGCCCTTCGAGAAGCTCATGACGGAACTTGCGGGGCTCATCAACCCGGGCCTAAGTTGCAGGATCGACTGCGACGCATGGTTTACTACTAGCCAACCATGGCAGCCGACGCCGTCGACTATGCTATAAAGTGCCACGCTTGCCAGCTTCATGCTGACTTTATCCATACACCATCGGAACCACTACATCCTACGGTCGCCTCTTGGCCCGTCGAAGCTTGGGGCATAGACATTATAGGATCTATCACCCCTTCTTCATCGAGGGGACACTGCTTCATTCTAGCCATCACCGACTACTTCTCCAAATGGGTAGAAGCAGTTCCACTGACGGAAGTAAAAAGCTCTAGGGTGATCAGCTTCATCAAGCATCGTGTCATCTACCATTTTGGGGTACCCCGTAGGATTATCCACGACAATGGTCCAAAGTTCATCAGCCATGTTTTTGGCAGATTTTGTGGCAAGAATCATATTCAGAACGTGGCATCAACCGCCTACAATCCGGTAGAAAACGGATTAGCCGAGGCTTTTAACAAGACTATCGTCAGGCTACTCAAAAAGGTCGTGTCATCCAAGAAACGCGACTGGGACGAAAAGCTCGGCGAATGCCTTTGGGCCTACCGTACAACGGTACGGACTCCGACAGGTAACACACCATTCTCCTTAGTCTACGGGAGCGAAGCGGTATTGCCTCTCGAGATCCAGATACCCTCACTCCATGTAGCAATCACAAACCAATTGACAGAAGAGGACAATCAGCGTCGTCGTCTGCGAGAATTGGAGGCACTTGACGAAAAATGCCTCCTAGCTCAACAGCGTATTGAACTCTATCAAGCCCGTATATCACAGGCTTTCAACAAAAAGGTCAAGCAGAGAACTTTTCAAGTAGGAGACCTGGACCTGGCAGTCAGGAGGCCGATGGTGTTGACTCACCAAACACCAAGAAAGTTTGAGCCCAAGTGGGAGGGACCTTTTATCATAGAGACGGTATACTCAAACGGTGCTTACCGCCTCGCCCGACCAAACGTGGACTTGTTCATGATGCCCATCAACAGCAAGTTCCTAAAGAAGTACTACTCTTGACATCTTTCAGATATGTACTTCCATCTCTACCAAGCAAGGGAATCAGTGGACCTGATCATCAGAGCTCACATACACCTCCCTTTCACAAACATCTTATGCTTTCGGAACCCAGTTGTTCTGCGGCATTCTATCTCCAGTAGAAGAACAACCACGTCCACATTACCTCTGAGTTGCTCTTCTACACCCTGTAAAGCAGAATCTAACACTACGTAGGATTGCGCTACTTATCATGTTTACCATGTCCACATTACCTCTGAGTAAACATCCCGTACAGACAACCCCCGCGTTGCCGTACATCGATCGTAGTACTTCCATGTCCATATTACCTCTGAGAAGTTCCGCGTATTCCACCAGTCACTCCTACCACGTCCATAACACCTCTGAGTAGGAAGATTCCGTCATTTGAACCCCATATTTGCCACGTCCATATTACCTCTGAGCAAACATATCGGTCCTCTCCAACTTATTATCTGTACCTAAAAACTAAGGTACGCAATAGATAATAGGTCGACACAAATCGCTAGTTCATGACAGTAAAGATGAACACACCAAAAAATTCTTTATTTTGCATTCAAAGTAAAGGATTACATCCCCAGCAAAGTTGCCAAAAAAATTGGAGACTATAATCCCTAAGGATCGTTGGGATTGGCAGAAAGCTCTTCGATCCGATGCTTCAAGTCTTCAGCCCGAGTCCCTACAGTCGCCAAGACTCGGCGTTCAGCTTCTTGACGCATCACCTCCACAGCCTCAGGAGTAGTATCATTCTCGTGCTTAGCGTCCAACTCTTGTCGCTAGCAGGTCAGAGAAAGAATATGGCAGGTAAAAGCTGCTTCTTCCTCCTTCGATGCTACGTGCTCAGCCTGGGCTCGCTCAGTATCTAGCAAAAGTTGGGCTCGCTGGTCTTCAAGGAGGCGAATCTTGGCAGTCACCTCCGCTATACTAGCATCCAATAAGGTCCGCAGCTCCACCTTCTCCTGAGTGGACTGAGATAGTCTCTCCACCGCAGCCTCAACATCGGCCACCTCGTGGTCCCAGATGGCCACCGTGGCCTGATAAGACAACTCAACTTCAGCTATCAATTTCTCCTTTTTTGCTTCTATCAGAGCAAAAAAGTCATTCCTCCGAGTACTCTGAAGTTTGGAAAGATGCTGGTCGAGCTTAGCCACCGACGCCTCCAGAATCTTAACCATATGATCATGACCCCGGTGGGAACGTATCAGACCAATGTAAGGGAGCGCCATGGCTTTTGCCGTCGTGAAACTTCCATTTGCATTCAGTACTGTCGATACTCCTTTTTGCAGCATCTTGTACACTGCCTCGACAACAAACTGTACATACTCGTCCGTATCAGCCAACACTTGAGGCATCATAGCAGGAGTTGTAGGAGCTGCTGTGATAGACGGCGGACCAAAAAAAGATCCACCAACCTCAGTCCGCGAGGCTGAAACCTCAACATCAGCGGACCCTCCCTCATTTGGGACTTGAACTTCGCTGCTCGCCCTAGGAGCCAAGAGGGCAGAAGTAGCCGAATGGGGCATCGATATCGTCCCCAAGGTACGAGGAGCAACAAAGGGTTCATTCATCAGCAAACCCTTACCCTTTTCAATCTCAGAGGGACCACCGACGTCTGGGGTTGTCTCTTCCATCTCTAAAACATCACCTGCAGCCCGCATATGACCTACCTCCTCCGGCAAGACAGCAGGATCCGCACCCGTTACCTTACTCGACATTTCCTCTAGAGTCGGACTCGGCAGACGAGTCTCGCCTCCCTCATCAAATCCCTCTGCGGGAATGGAATCTGTCAGTACCTCCTGGTCGACAGCCAGCTCAGCTTCCACTACTGGGTCTGGGGTAGGGCTCGGCAACGGTGTAGCCGACCTCCCTTCATCATGACGAGAAGAGGAATCAACCCTCTTCTCTGTTACAACCATGCCTGCTGCCCCTACTATAGGCTCAGGGATCTCTGGAGGAACGTCATCCGAAGAAGACGAACTCTATTCCTCTTCCTCATCCGAAAGCACCGCTTCTGCTGAGACCTCGATACCAGAGGCCCCCATCGCAGCTTTTACTATCCTGGGAACTGCTGCATCTTCAGCTTCCCTTCCAACATAATATGGAGATACTAAAATCTCTACAGAAGCGACATCATCAGGGTTCTCCTCCACGAGAGACGCGACAATCGGCGAAATACGCTCATCAGATGTGCTCGCCACCAACTTCGGTCTGCTAGCACCCGGTTTCGAAGCTCCGGGTCTCCTCTTCAGTGGCTCCTACAAAAAGAAAGCATATGTCACAAGAATGGTAGAATGAACCAGGCTATGTAGAACGTCCTTACCTCTACAGGAGCTGATTCTGTTGACACTACCGGTGACTCTGCTTTCCTCTGCCTCTTCGGCGCAGAAGAACCGACCTCCGTGTTGGTACGTCTCTTTGGGTAATCAGCCGAGGGCTCTGCCTGAGTACCCTCCGAGGATACGGCAGGGGTATCTCGGTAACCAACCTCTGACGGACGGTACAATCGAGCCTTCGCAAACGTGTTCCCAGTCGCCTCTAATTGGGTGCCGACAATAAAACTGGTCTCCCTGTCATATCTAGGGGATACGGTGTTCATAGCACAATAAAATTTGGCGGCTGAGAAAAGAATCGGCGGCCGTGGATTCAGAACTGGCATGGTAAAGCGAGCTCCGGTGCATCCGGTATTGTAGTAATGCCAAGCTCGTGCCCCGTCCAGCAGACTCCCAGTATACCCCAGGCTAGTACTGGGGTTCTCCAACATCAATTGAGCATAGCCGAATTGACGTACAAAACGGCTCGGTAAATACGGCTCCAGGTAATACTGGTTCCTATTCCGGTACACCAAATGAGACGGCTGGATGCTTTGCAACCAACAGAATCCCTACGGAGACAGAGTTGTTGCGTCTTCACCCGAATCTGCTAAATCTTCGTTAGCCTCGAAGCCTGTAAAGATGGGACCAACTTTGGTGATCTCCCATCCCTGAAGTAGGATAAAACTTTCCTACAAACAGGAATACTAGTATGCAGCCATTTCCTCTGATAGAAGCGGCGGAGGAATGCATCTTCGGCCACGTGATCTTCTTCCTGGCCCGGACTCATCACGTTGGGATGGTGCAAAATCAACCACCCCATTAGATAATGAAACGGCAGTTCGGCACGAGGAAAGTTGTCATTCTTACCTCGTCCATGAACGACGTTACCCGTGAATTCTCGTAAACCTCGCAGCAGGTTACACACCATCGCGGGGAGTAGAGCTAGACGACGGCCATAAACCAACTTTACAGCTGGCAGAATGAGGTTCCTGCTCACTCTCTTTACATATCCTGACCCGCCCGAAAAGACATAATCCCGGAGCCAAATTATCACATAAGCAGCCAATACTGCTTTAGACGACATCCGATGGGTACGGTGCCAGAAACAGCTATAGGAACGCTCGTCCGACTCCCGGTCCTCGTTTTCGCGGGGACTCTTCTCATTTAGTCTGCTCATTTCGGATAGCACATAAGTACTGGAGAGAGCTGGCAGAGTCGTGAACCGAGAGGGATCCTCCTTGTCTTGCTCAAAGACATAATCCCTCCAAGCAGTCACATGGGGCTGCGCCCCGCCCTTATCCTTCTTCTGTATATAATAGTGATGACTCGCCACTTCTTTGAAGACAACCATCATCTCCTCTTCTTTGTCCCCCAGGACTTGGAACTCCTTGTTAGTCGGGAAGTACTCCTCATAGGGTTCTGATCCCCAAGAAAGCCTTGACACCTCATATATTTCATGAAGTGCAAGTCCTAGTTCCTCCACCGGAGTGAAGAAAGTCCCGGTCTGGGTATTAAACATCTCCATGAGCGCAAGGAACATATGCCTATTGATGTCGACGCCCGCCTGGGTGGCACGGATAGCGGCAGTCAGCCCAATCTCCCTGAGTTTGGTTTGAAAGTTCTTCAGAATCCAGAGTGTCAGCCTGTCCCACTTGGATACGTAATGACACCAACCCTCTACCCAAAATTTACCCTTCGGGTACGACCGCTTCGATGACAGCATACGATTTACGAATATTGAAGCACCAAAGGCAAAAGTGTCGGTAGGGACGCCACTATAAATACTTCTAGGAAGCAGAGTTCGCTAGGTGAAAGACGGCCTAGCCCGCGTGGCGGCCAAAGTATCCCTCTGGTTCGAGGTAGCATCAATCCTGATGGTGCCCGCCACCGCTTCCCCCTGAGACGGGGTTAGCTCCCATGTCATCCTCCTCTTGGAAGCAAGACGACAGAAAGCTGTCAAAGGCTATTGTCGCTCGAGCTGCTTAATGGACATGTGCACGTCTTTGGATATGAAGAACCAGTCTTCCTTGATCCTCAACACCTTCGCCTCAGTAGAAGTGAAGAGATCCCCAAACAGAAACTCAGGCTTTAAGAAAGTCACATTATCATAAACGGCAGATTTCAAACTGCCACGCTCCATCATCCATTGGAGGAACGCATACTGTTGTTCCCAGATTTGGGTCATTCTCTCAGGAGGCTGATCCAGCATGATGGCAGCTCGGACAGGATTTATCACCTCCTCGTTAAATAGTCAACTCCCATCTGACAGAGAGCAGTGACTAGAAGCACTTCGTTCAAGAGCGGGACGGTCATCAAAACTGGCGGTCAGGGAAAGATGACAAAGACTCAGATATGTTAAAACGACAAAATATCTGAGCCGCGTTCTCATCGGAAGCGCATACACTGAATCAAAGTCCATGCGCATCAGTGAAAAGCTTCAGCGCATCATCAGGACTCGAAGTCCATGTGCATCAGCAAAAAGCTTCAGCGCATCATCAGGACTCGAAGTCCATGCGCATCAGCAAGAAGCTTCAGCGCATCATCAGGACTCGAAGTCCATGCGCATCAGCAAGAAGCTTCAGCACATCATCAGGACTCGAAGTCCATGTGCATCAGCAAGAAGCTTCAGCGCATCATCAGGACTCGAAGTCCATGCGCATCAACAAGAAGCTTCAGCACATCATCAGGACTTGAAGTCCATGCACCTCAGCGAGAAGCTTCAGCACATCATCAGGACTCGAGGTCCATGCACGTCGGCGTATGTGAGTTCTAAATTTTTTTTATGCAAGTACAGAAAGGTACGATAAAGGATGATGAAACCCACCAATCACCGTCGGCCGAACGTCGATGGGCGTCCTATGGACATCATCAACGTCGACCGCCGCAGGCTTTTTTCCTTTGCTTCGCCCTCGGCTAGCACCACCGCGAGGAGTTTTGGGAGCCACCTCTTAAAAAAGTTAAGGGTTTTTTTGAAAGAAGAACTCTAAAGGAAGGAAGCAAAGAGAGGAAGGACTCTCTCTCCATCAGATGCCTATTTATAGTCTTGGGCATACGCGAAAACCGATGAACGGTGACGTCAGCCACCGCTTGGGGTTCTACGAAATGATAACTGTAGATATCCAAAAGATCATCATTAATCTTTTTGTTTATTTCGAAGCGTTATCATTTATATTTAAAACTGAGAGGAGCGTGCGCCCCATCACAGATGTGCGGAGCAATCATGCGCCCCGAACAGTCATGTGCCCCATTGAAGACACTACCATGCTTCTTATTCAAAGTATTCCAAAACTTGACGAAATATTTTGAAAACTTTGAAGGAGGTCTTGTAGAAGCATGGAATTTCAGGCGCATCTATAGGCCAGAACTCCTATGCGCTTAACACTACGGGACTAGACTCAAATATGCCCCAGGGAGCTCAAACGAAGTACTTGGCACAGCAAAGGACAGCAAATGTTTAGACATCAAAAGAAGGTTTTTATTTCATATAAAAGTCTATTACATGTCTAAAGAAAGGCTTTACAAAGGAGAACTTCTACAAAAAGAAAGATCTTAAAACTACAGCCAGACGCAGCAACTGCCATACGCCCTATGCCAGGCGCATCATCCATCAGACGTATCTCTTCAGCATCTCAGTCAGGCGCATCTCTTCAGCGTCTCAGTAAGGCGCATCTCTTCAGCGTCTCAGTTAGGCGCATCTTGAAGTCTCAGCATATGCGCTCTACTTCGACCCGATCAAGTGCTTCGGCTAATTAAGCATTTATTGAGCATAACAAGGATGGGCAATCAACCCCACTCTAGCTGGAGGAAGAGCTCTCCAAAGCCTAAGGAGGATGGGAGCACCACAATTCTGATCTGTGGCTCTTCCAGCATAACGAAGACGGGACTCGAACGTCCCGATCTTTGGATGCAACAGGCACCTTTGGCCTGCGTCGGGACCCCTCGATCCCGACTTTTGGATGTAATAATCACCTTCACGAGTGTGTGTACGGAGACAACTCGACGCATCTTCACCCTCGGGAGCGTCTTGTCAACGGAACGTGCTCGAGCGAAGAAGTTCATCTCTATTCGGAAAGACAGGAGAGAACGAGAAACAAACTCTCTCCTGCTGCTATTTATAGGCCGGGCAAATCAAACCCATGTGCCAAGTGGCGGGCTCTCCAAATTCCGTATAATGAATTTATATTCATGGTGTTGAACCTATCCCTTCGAAATCAGCTCCGTCAACATGCACAATCAAAACATTGGGAACCCAACAGTCGGACCAATAAAGATACGCCATGTAACAGACGCACCGGTCGGATCCCGTACATCATACAGACGCACCCATCAGTACCAAGCGCCTCGTAAGGATGCGCCCCACGCATCCCTATGCACCTAGTGGAACGCAGAGCAATGCGCCCACTCAAAAGCTCATCGTCCATCAAAAAGCATTAAATACTGAAGTCTGAGATGACAGCAGCCATGCCTCGATGACAGAACGGCAGCAGATTTTGCAGAAAATAAAGCATCGCTGACGTCAGCGTCATAATCACTCTCCTCTGTCGGTTACAAGCCACGTGGCCGACCAACCACTCGCATGCGCCTCCGTCGCCATGCACCCGAAGAGTTGTATGCTCCTCAAAAGTCATGCACCTCTGACTTACTTCTGATCATAGAAGTCAAGTCGCTGCATGTGTCTCCCCAGCCATGTAACCAAAACATGCGCACCAAAAGCCATGCGCCCAGACTGGTTCGTGATTCCTAAAGATTACGAACTAAATCTCCTCATGCATCGGATCCTAGGCGCAGCTCATCAGATCCCTCTCCACCAAATTTGAGATCTTTGTCACGACCCGCACCTACTGTGAGGGTACGAGTACGTAACGACGCCCAGCCTACGCCGCAGTGTCGGCGGTAGAATACTGTCCTAGGTTACTATCTAACCAAAAACTCACGCAATATATAATGTACTCATCATGATCAACTCCGAACGGAGGACAAGTATAAGATGTTGTAACTCAATCACAGTCTAAGCACGATAAGATAATCACAGAAGAATTAACTAAGAATAGAAAGGCAACTACTAAAATAATAACAACTCTCAACAATCTTAAATACTACACAAGTCTCAAATCAATACAAAAGTTCGACATGAAAAACAGATGCTAGTCTACTAAACTAAATCCTGATCACTCCTGAGTGTCGGGGCCAAAGGTAGTCATCCCGTCTTCGGGTCCATAATATGTAGGGCAAGTGTCCTCAGGGCAATCATCTGTAAAATTTTCAATAGGTCCAGTCAGGACAGGAACGAGTACAACTCATCAAGAAATCCCAAGTAAATGACAGAGAACTATAAAGCAGTTATAGACAGTTATATTGATAAATCATGGCAGTTTTATACAGGTAATAATATATAGAGAATAATTAAGGTACAAGGAAAGGAAAAGTACTAAACAAGAAGAGAAGCATGGCAATGAAGGCTGTAAAATATAATCTAGCTGAACTAGAATAGCATGATATAAGTCCAGACAGAATAATAAGAGTCATGTGTGAGTCCAAACAATGTAATCTAATACCAGGTGATTCCAGTACGAGATGAGTCCGATATAAGGTGAGTCCAGTCAGTGATCAAAGGTTCCAGGGTGAGTCCAGCCTATACTCTAACAGTGTGTTTTAAAATATCGGGATCGACATGTGAACGGCTGTAGGTAATACGGTACACCGTACACTCGGCCAAGTGTAGGATGGCTATTATTCCAGTATAATTCCAAGGGAGTGGTTCCAGTATTTGGGTATGTTTACATATCTATTCCAATATTTTCCCGCCCAACAAGTACAAGTGAATCCATAACCCGACACGAATATAAGTATAAGTCCAGCCAGTACACGAATGGTTCAAGTAAATGATTCTAGGGTGGTTCCAGTAGGTGGTTCCAGAAATAGAGGCCAGACACGAATAAGTGAGTGTCGCATGAAATGGATCCAGTAATATCAAATCGTGTTTGTAATATAGAATCAAATAGAACTAGCTATAACTGAAGTACAGTAAACGACAAGTAAATGGAAGAACTATCAGAGAATGAACTCGCCTGCTACTCTGAAAAGAGTAGTGTAATATCAGATGTCTGCACCCGAGTCACAATGCCCTAAACAGAGTAATATGGATTATAATATGTTTAAAATAAGATAAATGATGTTTATGATGCAATCTATATGGTTTCTAGGCCAATCTAGGTCAAAGTCAACTCTAAGTCAAACCTGGTCAACTGTCTAGGTCAAACTAGGTCCAAGTCAAACTTCTAGGGTATTGGTCAATTCTAGTCAACATGGTCAACACCCTAGGCTACTAGGTCAACACTAGGCCTAAACCATAATCACTAAGTCTAATAGAATTCTATACTAAGCTAACAACCTAGGGAAACCTAATACTAGTTATAGGCTAGAAATCCTATAGGTCTAAGTACCAAACCCAAGCCTATAAGGTAAACTAAACTAAAGCTAGCACCATAGCCTACTACTACTCTACCTATAGCCTAAACCAAGCCACAAGCCAAAGCCAATATACCCAAAACCTAACATCACATATATGTATATACTCATATATATACATTCACACATATATATAAACTCACATATATCTGGTATACATTACATAGATGTATACATTCATTCATTCATTATCTACCTTGCATACACATGCATACATATAAATTACACATATAGATATAGAGGTGATATATGGCATGTGTATGGGGGTGTAGATAAGTGTGGGACAGGAATTTTCAGTTTTTTGTGTATGTGTGATGACAGGAAAGTATAGTGTGCAAATACCAGAAAACAGCAATGGATGTGGCAGTTCAAAACAGTATGTTTTTGAGAGTTCAAAATTAGTGAGTGAACTAAGTATCAAGTGAAGGGTGTGTACAAATCAGTGCAAGATATCCCAGGTTCTCAAGTTTAGAGTATACCACAGTCCCCAAATTGACAGAACTGGAAGTGATGTGAATTTTAGGAATTTTAATGTGTGTTAGGGAAGCAATAGAGTGTGTATGGGCATAGTGTCAAATGTGTACAAACTCAGGATTTACAATGTATGTTATGTGAGTGACATGTGGACTGAATAATGTATATGATCATTCATAAATCCTCAGGAAACTGAGATTAAGTTTCAGGGAAAAACAGGTTCAATGCATTGACAGTTAACTAACCGATCCCAAGTGAACCTATTCCCAGGTTCTCAAATGACAGCCCAATCCCCTATACAAATTTCTATTTCTCATGAATAACTTATTCTGACATGAAAGTCCAACTTGACAGTATCTATTGCAGGTGTACATGAATCTAATATGTAATTTAGATCATCAAAATTTAGTTTTAGAATAGGAAATAAAATCAGGAATTAACAGTGTTCATAGAGTAAGTTTTACAACTCAGTTCAACCTCCCAAAAACCAAATTCGAAATCTAAAAAAAACCCACCAAATCAGTAAACAATCTTATAGTAGACTAATACACATGTAGAAGAATCTAAACATGGTTAATAAACTTCAAAAATTAGTTTTGGAAGCAATAAATTTCAGAAATCTAAATTTTCAAGACTGTGTATCAGTCCACATTCAACAAGCAGTCCAAAATCCCATTTACTTGATAACAAACTGATCTAACATGAAAAACCTATCTATCTGTAGTTAATACACATGTGTACATGAATATACATATAATTTGAATATCAAAAATCAGTTAAAATGGGATTTAAGTTTGGAAATTCAAAACTGCAGAGCATGTATCAGAACTATGGGGAAATACAAATTTCGAATTCAAAACATGATAACATACTAAATTAAAGGGTTAGTAATTAATCTAGCACACATGTACATGTCACAGGGGGTGTTTGTGTCCAACCAAGTGGACACAAACGTGTCCAAACGACCACACGTACACAGACACAAAACCGTGTTCAGGAAGTGTCGTGCACGCGTGTGTGTCACTTTAGGACACGACACAGGGCACGACACGACTCGTGCTCGTGCCCACGTGTCCGTCTAGGGTAGGGCTAGGGGTCTAACACCCTGCACCGTGTCCTAGACACGTGTCGTGTCAGCTAAACGTGCGTGTCAGTAGCTAAAACTCACGCGTGCACAGCGCACACGCGCGGCCAGTACGGCCAGTACGAGGAGGAGAACTCCTCGCACACTGCACCATATGGCCCCAAATTTTGGAAGAGCCATGTCAGTCAGTGCCCTGATATTCTCCCAAAATTTGGCGTGTCCACGTGTCCGACACAGTGAGATATCCTGCCCGTGATACGGGACAGTGCGCTCGTGTCGTGCACGCGTGTCCAACAACAAAAACGGACACAAAACGACACCAAAATACCTAACATCCTTCACAAAAATTAATGTACATCCTTAGATCTACAAATTCATATAATTACATTTTCAAAAATTGAAAATAAATTCCTAAGGGGCATTCTATCAAACACCTACACTTACACATTGACACGTACCCGATACAGATACCAAACGGACACAAAATTGGCTCAAACTCCAGGGACAGCTAGAGGACTCCTAGATCTAGCCCTAAATACAAAGAAAACAGAAATTTAACACAATTAGAGGTTTTTTACCTATGGATGCAAATAGCAAAAAAAAGCTCCAAATGGGGGGTTCCTCCTTGCTAGCAAAATGCTCCCAAATTGTCCCAAAGCTGGGATTAAACTCCACAATCAGAAAATAGGAGGGTATTAGGTTCTAATGCAAGAAACTAGAGTTAAAAAGGATTTAAAATGAGAAATCTATGGATTGGGAAAGAATGGACAAACCTTTCTTTTCTTATGTGTTGAAATAAAATAAAAGAGGCAAGAACTAATGAATAAGTGTTTATATAGGGTGGGGATCCCTATGTGGCTGGTCACTTAGGGTTTGGTTAGGGTTAGGGCTTCTAGTTATGGGCCATGGGCCAAGTCACAAGTCATTAAGTCCTTAAATCACTAGTCATTTCATTAAACCATAAACCATGAAATAATTTCACTTAAACTAATCCTCCTAATCCAAAATTAGTTTCTAAGTGACTAAGGTAGGTTAACCTAGGTTAGACTAGGGTCACCATGGCTAGGGTTAGCTTTTAGACTAGTCTACAAGTCTCTATAAGTCAAAGCCCAAACTAGAAATCACAAATTCAATAAATCATCAAATAATTCAATTAAGTCAAAATAACCAAATTACCCCTAGGCTAAAAATGATAATTAAATCATCCTAATGACATGGTTAGGCTTTAGGTCATGCAGTCACTAGGGTTTCACTGTCAGCACATCAAAATTATAAGTCATGACTTAAAACAGTTTTTAAATAGTTTAGAAATGATTAAAAATCACCAAAAATCATAATATAAAATAAATATCAATAAATAATAATTATAATTACAAAATTTCAAAATTACCCTCATCTGGAAAATTGGGTGTTACAATCTTTGAGCCACGGACATACGCCACGTGTCCTTCGACTCAGTTCGGTCCACGAAGCGGTACTAACCACCCAAGATCTCAGCAACCGAAGAATCCTCCCAGTTGCCACGTGTCAGCTCTTCCGCAGCACCACAGGTGCAACATGAAGGATTTAATCCCCAAATCAGGGTGCATCAACCATGCGCCCCCGCCAGCATCAGCCACGTGGCATTTCCACGACCAGGCGCATCCGACATATGCGCGCATCAACAGCTCAACCTGCTGCTTATAAATAGAGGGATCATTTCCTTCTTCCACACACACAGAGACAAAGACAGAGAACGAGATCATCAGAGTTATAGAGACATATGTCCACTCATAGAGATCGAAAGAGACACTCAACGTCTTCTTCCCCTCCGCAAGCTCCGGCATCCAGAGCAACCCAGACCTTCAGAGAACCTAAAATTGTTATCAGATCGTCAACGAAGTCAATGCATTACCACTCGCTCCATCGACACAGGACCCAGATAAAAACAAAAGTGTACTCCTAGGACTACATCTAAGTCCTACATTGTAACACTGTTCTGTTTGTAATTAAAATTCAAACTCAAAGATTTTAAAGACAAACACCACCCATCACCACCGAAGTACCACCCTGTCACTGGTGACCAGTTTGACTTCCACCCCACTGCCTTTTCCTCCGCCCCTCCAATACCCGGCCAACTCCCCTCATGCCAACACCGACACCCCCTCAACCACCTGCTCGCTTACCACACCACCCCATCGACACCATGCCACAATAACCACCGACCACTACTCGAACCCCCTAAAATCTGACTAACAACACACCAGCAAAACCACCACAGGTATATAGAGAGAGATAACCTAACCGCCCTTCGCCGTTCGCTCCGCCCGGTGTGACCCCCAACACCGAGGAACCGCCGCATCGAAGACTTCTGTCACCCTCACTTTTCCAAGATAGGGGTAAAATGGTAATTTTCCATTTTTTTAATATTTTGGGATTTTTTATTTCATGAATGTTAATATATAATGATTATAGGAGTCGGGTTCGAATTTCATCTCATTCCGACTTGTTTCGGGATTCCGGAGAATTTTGACTTAAGTTGTACTTAACACATTAATTAGCCATGGCCCACCAATCTCATCATTTAGGTCTAGAAGTTTGGTCTAATCCCACATGAGTGGTTAGACCAAATTATGATATTTATTTGGTCATTTGTAATCCCCAAACCCTAATAGCAATTAACCCTTCATAAAGAAAAGGAGAGGGGCAAACTTGTAATTATACAATAGAACAAATATCCCCTTTATATGGCAGCCACCCCCTCCCCCTTTTCACCCATTCACACTTCAATATTTTCCCCATCTTCTTCTCCAAGTGTTCTTCCAAGAAAAAAAGAGCAAATCTCTTGGAATCATCTCCAAATCAAGGTTCCCTTTCCAATATTCTTCCATCAATCTCTCCCTCTACCTCAAGTGGTGCTTCTACAAACTTTTGGGAGCAAGAGGAGAAGAGGTGTGTCCTAAACAATTCACTTTGTGTCGGAGCCGTGTCGGAGGATTTTGTATTGGGATCCATCTCCCAATAGGTACAAACTATCCTCTATTTCTATTTCTTCATCATGTAGAATAGTTTTGACCAAGTAGGATTTATCCCTATGGTTGTGTCCCTATTTGTGTCAAGTTTGAGTCCATTTGGTGTGTCCTAGGAAGAGTTATGATTTGTGCTTGTGTCCTAGTATTTTCCCCCAAGTTGGACACCCCAAGAATATTTAGTTTTGCCTCTAAGTGTTTTAGACACTTTAATTTCAGATTTTTGTTTATATATATATATATTATATATATATAAATATATATATATATATATATATATATATATATATATATATATATATATATATATATATATATATATATATATATATATATATAGAGTGAGATAGAGGAGAAGAATTAGAGAGGAAGAGTTAGAAGAAGGGAGAATAGAGGGTGAGAAGGAGAAGTAGAAGAAGAGCAAATAGCAGCAGCATTAGGGGGGACTAGGGGCTGCTGCCCCCCTCTGAAAACAGCAGCAGTAATAGTAGCTTTAGCAGCAACAGCAGCAGTTTAAGCAGCAGTGGCAGCCCCCCCAAGCCCCCATTTAACCCCCACAAACCCCCCATATATATACCTATATATATATACATATATACACCTCTATATATACACCTATACCCTATATAAATACCCATATAACCCTCTAAATAACCCCCCTAAATAGTCCTATGTGTGTGTGTGTGTGTGAGTGAGTTTTGTGTGTGTGTGAGAGTGAGTATGACTGTTTTATGTGATGTCACTACCACATTTCTAGTTTGAGGGTATTTTTGTCATTTTTGAGGTTATTTAAATTTATTATAATTTATTTGAATTTATGGGAATTTTTAGGATTTATTTTGGAATTATTTGAATGATGGTTGACTAGGTTGACTTTGACTAGCATTGACCTTGGTAGACTAACCTAGAAGATAACCCTAGTTGTGTTTGGACTTGATTAGGTCATGTGACCCTAACCTAACATTAAGTTAATTCCTAATAGGCCAATTAGAATTTAAGTTAGAATAGTTAAGTCGTAAGCCATGACTTATGGTTGAACCATTAATTAGTAACTTAGCACATAGAGGCCCAAAGCCCAACCCATTAGCTAACCCTAACCCTAATACATTAGTGGCCGGCCACACTAGCCTAGGGAATCCCACCCTATAAATACCCTCTTCCATTAGGGCTAGCCTGTTTAGGAAAGTTTCATTTGGAAAGAGAGGTATGTTCCAACTTCATTAATTCATAGAAAATCTAAATTAATTCTTTTTTCCCTCAAATAAATTGCAATAGGTTTTAATTTAGGTTTTCTTCCAGTTGGTATATTTTATTCTCAGTTTGATAGCAATTTGGTGAAGTTTGGAGAGCAAAGAGACACCCCATATTTGGAGCTTTTTGAGGAGTTTGGACACCTATAGGTAAATCCCTAAAACTTGATAATAGATGCTGTTATTATTACATATTGACCTAGATCTAAGTGTCCCCTAGCTAACCCTAGATTTCTGTAGGATTTTGTGTCCATTTCATGTCCTAAATGGACACGTATCAGCCCACTAGTTAAGGTGTTTGATGAAATGCCCCAAAGGGCATTTCGATGTGGTTTTCAAATTATTTCTGAATAGGAATTTGTGTTTTGATGTGGCTTACATGATTCTGGTCGACTGGGATTGATTTGGTGTCGTGTCGTGTCGGTTTGGACACGTGCACACGCGGGTGCACACACGCACGCGAGCAGTGTGTTTCCCCTGCTGCTTGGGGTCGTTTGCATGCAGCACACGCCACGTGGACACGTGCCACTTGGCACGGAGGCGGAGAAAACCAGTGACAGGCCCCCCTTCGAGTCTCACGACACTTAGTGTCGTATTGGACACGAAATCCGTCGTGCACTGATTTTCTACTACACGCGTACTTGCTGTCAGTGAGCACTGATACGGCTCGTTTAGTTGGACACGACGACACGTAGACCTAATACAGGGTGACACGAACCTAGGTGGACACTAGAAGAACCACTCTGCACAAGGACATGACCCAATTCGTGTTGTGTCGTGTGCACGACACGCGTGCACACACGCACGAGACTGCTTTCCTGTGTAGTGTCCAGTTTGTGCTCGAATTGTGTTTGTAATCTATTTGGACACGTCGTGTCACATTATGGTGGACACGTATTGGGCCCTAAGATACGTGCACAAGTTATATTTATATTACCAACCATTTATTGTACATTTTAACATGTTTTTATTCATCATTTTGTATTTTCCCTAAAATCTTGATACCAGTTATGTTTTCAGTATTTTTTAGATTTTTAAATAGAATTTGGGCAATCTAATTAGCTCTTATTAATGCAAATATCCACATGTTTCTAACCCTAGTGTGTGTACCTATAAGTAATCTACATGTATGCAAATTTTGGAGATGTTTGGTTGAGTTTTTTTTATTTCGAAATGGGAATGTAAGTGTTGGACTGTTTTTCAAATCAGTAATATGTAAACCTGAGATTGTTTTGCTATATGACCTGAACTGAGTTCACTGGGAATTATAATATGTGGTTTGGCTTCTTAATTCTGAACCTGAGATTATTGTGGGTTCACTATTTTCCTGTGCAATGATTTTTTGAGATTTTAGGACACATACACACACCAATTTATATCCTATGCTACTGTTTTCCCTACCTATATGTACTGTCATTTGGTTCCCTGTTTCACTGTACACAGGTTCAGTCCTTCACACACTCTTAACAGTCCAGTTTTGGACTGAGATGTTAACTTTTCATTGATACACACACACACACTCTATTTTCTTGTCACACACCTATAGCTAAGTCTCTCTCACACTCACAGTTCACTCTTGACACACACACACCCTCTTCACACATGCACATGACACACATTGACACTCCCCTCTACCTCTCTATCCTTCAATCTCACTATATATGTAATGTATATAATATGTATGTGTATGTAATATGCATCTAAAGTATATTATGTATTATGTTGGTATCATATATATTATAATATGTGTGTGTGCTATTATATATATATATTATATATATGTATGAATGGTATACATATAGGTAGCCATGTGTATATATATATGTATGTGTTATATGATTTCCCTGTGTAGGCCTAGATGCAATATAGGATGTGTGAGGTTAGTATAGTCTATTATAGTAGTGTATTGACCAATATGGACTTGTTAGGACTTAAAATGACTGTTAAACCTAGTTTAACATAGCCTAGACTTGTTTAGACTTAGAATGACTTGTTTGACCTAGTTTAGACTTGTTAGACCTAGTTTGACCATAGTTGACCTAGTTTGACTTCTAGGGTTGACCAGAGTTGACCAAGAGTTGACTTTGGCCTAGATTGACCTAGACTCATGTAGAGTGCATAGTAGAACTTCATTTTACCATTCTGGACTTGTTGTGACTTGTGCTGTTCTAAATAGGAGCCAGACACCACTCCTCGGATAGTACTTTCATCTTGGACACTCAGATACCAGGCGAGTACATTCTCTGATCATTTCATATCCTGTTTAGAATTATTTTCCTGTTTTAAATTACTTTACTTGATACTGTCACGTTGGTCACACGGATTAGTACTATATGGATCCCTTCTTGAGATGTTATCCCCTCAGGGAGCATCGTATACTACATGTTCTGTACGTTTCACTTACATGGTGTATCACTATGCTTCACGGTTCATTGATCACTTGTGACATGTACTCTCATGATCACAGAGTCTTCCTTGAATTACCCCATTTATGGGCATTCCTAGAATCACCCATTTTTGGGCCTTCCATGTATCACCCCTTGTGGGCCTTTACATGGAATCATAACATAACCTGGCTGGATCCTTGTGTATTGATTGGGGGTACGGGAGAGTAGAAGTAGACATGTGAATAATATCCAAGTAGTATCTCACCTGATCACCTCTGTAGTGTCTCATCAGAATCTCCTATGTCATTCACATGTTTATATTGTACTCTGACTCACTAGCCACTGATAGTTCTCTATTTATAGTATATATTTCCATTACAGCTTTCTCTGTTTACATTCTGTACTTTTTTTCAGTTCTTGTATCTTACTTTACTACATGATTATATTTTCTAACCTGCTATGAACTGTTGAGATGTATTGTGCTCGCTCCTGTCCTGACTGGACCTGTTGAAAATATTACAAAGGACGAGGAGGAGGCCTGTGTGGATACCTTTTACGGTGCTACCTTAGATGAGTGTCTAGACCTGGACCAGCAGCAGGTCCCACTAGCAGTGGATGAGACACCTCTAGACTAGGATGTTTTCATTTACATTACTCTCTGGATGATTGTATATATTTGATACTTGAGATATGTACTTATCTTAGACACTTAGACTCTCTATTTGTACTTGTGGCTTTTTTTTCATTTCAGCAGTATTTATCTATCTATCTTCTATCCTATCCTTCTGCTTTAGTTGTGATTGAGTTTACTTTCTGCTATGTCACCCCCATTCGGGAAGTATAAACTGTTTAGTATTACATTGTTTGATGTTGTGACCTAGGACAACGTTCTACCGCTGACACTGCGGCGTAGGCTGGACGTACTCACTTCTCGTGCCCTTACTCTAGGGTGCGGGTCGTGACACGTTTTTAGTGGTGGCCCATGCAGGTCTAGATTAGAAATGTAGTGGTATTCGAACTAGAATATCACTGCAGCCTGCAGTAGAATTAGAAAATTTTTGAAGGTACTCAATCACATTAGGAAAAACTCTTTATCAGATTCCGTATATCTAAATTTTGCTGCTTATTGTCTTCCTTTGAATTTAAACTGTCCTCCTTTGATATTTTGACTCATTCTCAGCAATTGTTTCTTTTTGATCTGTCTCTCCAGGATGGTTGAGACGAAATCGCATCGCCAGGACTAGGGGGACGCCGATGAGAGGTCTGCCACCTCTCATACTCAGCAGCCAGCCCCTGGTACCGCAGCCTCAGTCATGCCAGCTGGGGTAGGCGTTTCAGCTGCTTTCGGAGGAGCCCCTCCACCTGTGAGGCATGAGCCGAGTCCGATGATTCCGGATACGCTTCAGCAGCAGCAGCCACCACCTGTGGGGACAGTTAACGCCGTTCAGCTGTTAGCCTTCTTCCGGCAGTACATGGATGGTCAGCAGACCCAGCAGCAGAGGCGCACAGCAGAGCTCACACGAGGCATTGAGCTGGCCGTGACTGCGGTAGAGAGAGTTGTAGCTCAGCCAGTGGCAGCCCCACAGCCGTACCAGCCGTGGGAGAAGGGCATCCAAGATTTTCAGAAGATACACCCGAGAGACTTTCGAGGGACAGAGGGGATCTTGTATGCCGATGAGTGGATTGAGCATATGGAGGAGATATTCAGGTTGGCTGAGATTCCGACGAGGCTCCAGATTGAGGCAGCGGCCAGCATGATGCAGGATCTGGCCCGTACATGGTTCCAGACCGACCCGAGGGTTGGTACTGTAGGACAGACTTGGGCAGCATTCAAGAAGCTGTTCAAGGAGAAGTTTTTCCTGGATGCAGCGCTGGGAGCCCTCGAGACTCAGTTCGAGACCCTAGTCCAGGGGAGCCAGTCTGTGGAGGAGTACGCAGGAGAGTTCTGCCGCCTGAGCAGATTTGTGGAGGGCTTGTCGGAGGCGACGAAGGCCCGGAGGTTCCGGAAGGGCTTGGTAAAGGAGGTCAAGTCCTACACCAAGAATGCCCGCAGTGCTACCTTTGAGGAGATCCTGGTGGATGCGTTAGCTGCAGAGGATGATCTTGAGCTTAGGCTCAAGAGGGGGCGAGACTTCCAGGGAGGCAGCAGTAACGGATGACCGGCCAAGAGGCCGCACTTTCAGCAGCAGCACCAGCAGCACCACCAGCAACAGAGGTTCCAGCCGCAGCAGTTTCAGCAGCCGAGGCATCAGCCAGTGCAGCATCAGCAGCAGAGGGTGCAGCAGCAGGCACCGAGGCAGCAGGCCACCACCTGTGCTTATTGTAAGAAGCCAAGGCACGGGTGGAGCGAGTGTAGGAAGAGACTGGGCAAGTGCCTGGTATGTGGTTCAGGAGACCATCAGATGAGGAAGTGTATCGTA
Organism: Iris pallida; assembly: GCA_029216955.1. Classification (NCBI taxonomy): domain Eukaryota; kingdom Viridiplantae; phylum Streptophyta; class Magnoliopsida; order Asparagales; family Iridaceae; genus Iris; species Iris pallida. The sequence goes on along the minus strand of JANAVB010040419.1, from coordinate 10,918,835 downwards.
GCACGAGCAGCTCAGGAAGGAGGAGCCAGAGCTCCAGCAGACCAGCAGAGGGGGCCAGCCCTGCCGACACAGCAGCAGAGATTTGTTCAGCATCTGCAGCAGGCCAGGGGAGGCCAGCAGGGGCGAGCTTTCGCCATGGCGGCTGAGGATGCAGAGGCGATAGGAGAGCTGATCGCAGGTTCGGTTCTTCTCGACTCCAGACCAGCTTTTGTATTATTTAATTCCGGTGCTTCGTATAGTTTTATATCAGTATCATTTGTGATTAGACACGGTATCATAGCTGAATCGTTGCCTAGGACTTACAAGATCACGATCGGGGGTGGGATTATCCTCGTGAGTGATGTTTGTAAGGGTCAGAGTGTTGTTTTGGGAGGCCGTGAGTTGGAGGTGAGCCTGCTCATAATGCCATTATCGAACTACGATATAGTACTCGGTATGGATTGGTTGAGCAGGCACCACGCCAGTATTGATTGCAGAAGGGGTAGAGTTCTCTTCAGAGTGCCAGGGAAGCCAGAGTTCGAGTACTCCAGACGTCAGGCGGAGCAGAGCAGCAGAGTTTTCTGTGGAGTCTCGGTTGAGGAACAGACGATTCCACACCCCATGATAGCAGAGTATATGGATGTTTTTCCAGAGAAGTTGCCTGGATTGCCACCAGACAGAGATATTGAGTTCTTGATAGACTTGGTTCCAGGAGCGGAACCTATTTCTCAGCATGTCTATCGAGTGAACAACAGTGAGTTGGTGGAGCTAAAGAAACAGGTGGATGAGCTGCAGGACAAGGGCTTCATCCATTCGAGTTCGTCGCCATGGGGTGCACCAGTATTGTTTGTGTCGAAGAAGGATGGGTCAGTACAGATGTGTATTGACTATAGGGCACTCAACAACCTCGCGATCAAGAACAGATACCCACTGCCGTGGATCGATGATCTCTTTGATCAGTTGAGCGGAGCTCGGGTGTTCTCCAAGATTGATTTGAGGTCAGGTTATCACCAGGTGAAGGTGAAGAAGGAGGATATTCCCAAGACCGCTTTCAGGACGCGGTACGGGTAGTTTGAGTTTTTGGTTATCCCGTTTGGGCTAACCAATGCACCAGCAGTGTTTATGAACCTAATGAACAAGGTGTTCCACCACTACCTGGATCAGTTTATGGTGGTGTTCATTGACGACATCTTGGTATATTCCAAGACTGAGGAGAAGCACGAGGAGCACTTGAGGATAGTGCTAGAGACTCTTAGGAGGGAGCAGCTTTATGGAAAGCTCTCCAAGTGTGAGTTCTTCTTGGACCGAGTTGACTTCTTGGGGCATGTGGTGACTGGAGATAGTATCTCAGTTGACCCCAAGAAGATTGTAGCAGTTGAGGCATGGGCAGCGCCGACTTTAGTGGTAGAGATCAGGAGTTTTCTGGGGCTGGCAGGATATTATAGGAGATTTATGCAAGATTTCTCCCGGTTGCAGAGCCGTTGACTCGGTTGACCCGGAAGGATGCTGAGTATGTTTGGTCAGAGGAGTGTCAGGCAGCTTTTGATGAGTTGAAGAAGCGGCTTACGACAGCTCCGATTCTGACATTACTTTCGGGATCAGGGGATTCACTATTTATAGTGATGCTTCAGGGAAGGGGCTGGGTTGTGTCTTGCAGCACCATGGGAAGGTGATTGCCTACGCTTCCAAGCAATTACGTCCCCATGAGAAGAACTATCCTACCCATGACCTGGAGCTGGCAGCAGTGATATTTGCTCTGAAGTTGTGGAAGTACTACCTGTATGGGGAGAGGGTGGAGATTTTTACAGATCACAAGAGCTTAAAGTATGTGTTCACTCAGAAGGAGCTGAACCTGAGGCATCGCAGATGGCTAGAGTTGATGAAGGACTTCGACATATCACTTCAGTATCACCCAGGGAAGGCCAACGTGGTTGCCGATGCCTTGAGTAGGTATCCGACAGCCATGTGTTTGACCATGGACCGTCACTTGCTTGCTGATTTGGAGAGCCTTGGGATTGAGGTAATCATGCCCGGAGTTCAGATGCAGTTATGTGGCCTGCACATTCAGTCAGACTTGGTAGAGAGGATCAAGTCGGCACAGTTTGAGGACGTTGCTCTGCGGTGTCTCCGAGAGCAGGTTCGTACAGGATTGGTGGATGGCGAGTTTTCTCTTGTAGAGGATGGTGCTTTGAGGCACAGTTCCAGGTTATGTGTGCCCAGCGGAGAGCACAGGGAGCAGGTTTTGCAGGAGGCCCACAGATCTCAGTACTCCATACACCCTGGTGCCAACAAGATGTACCGAGATCTGAGGGAGCATGTTTGGTGGTCCGGGATGAAGCGGGAGGTAGCTCGCTTCGTAGCTAGGTGCTTGGTCTGCCAGCAGGTCAATGCAGAGAGGCAGAGGCCCGGTGGATTATTGCAACCGCTGCCCATTCCCGAGTGGAAATGAGAGCATATCACTATAGATTTCGTATCTGGATTACCGCGTACACCAGGAGGAAAAGACGCGATTTGGGTCATCGTGGACAGGTTGACCAAATCGGCCCACTTCTTGCCATTCAAGGTGGGTACGTCTACAGAGAGGCTTGCAGAGATGTATATGCGGCAGATAGTCAGGATTTACGGGGTTCCGATCAGCATCGTCTCGGATCGGGATAGTCGCTTTACTTCCCATTTTTGGAGGAGTCTGCAGATTAGCTTGGGCTCTCAGTGAGGATATGATGCGGACGTGCGTCTTGGACTTTGGAGGTTCCTGGGAGGATCATCTATATTTGGTGGAGTTTACTTATAATAACAGTTTCCAGGCCAGCATTGAGATGTCACCTTTCGAGGCTCTGTACGGGCGTAGGTGTCGTATACCTTTATCTTGGGATGATGTTGGTGAGCGAGCTTTACTGGGACCAGAGATGGTTGTTGACGCAGCCGAGAAGGTGAAGCTCATCAGGGACCGACTTTGCATGGTGTAGGACAGACATCGGCACTGGGCCGATAGCCACCGGAGGCCCTTGGAGTTTGAGGTACAGATTAGAGTTGGATTAGATCTAGGGTTGTTTGTTGTGTTTTATTGATCATGTTTGTTTATCATAATTAAATTGAGACCTTGCTTGTGATTAGGTTGGAGACCAGGTTTTTTTGAGGATATCTCCGACTCGTGGTACGATACGTTTTGGTGGAGGCGGGAAGCTTAGCCCGCGTTTCATCGGCCCTTTCGTTATCAGCGGGAGAGTCGGTGACATGGCATACAGGCTAGACTTGCCACCTGTACTAGTGGGGGTCCACAACGTATTCCATGTATCACAGTTGAGACGGTACGTGGCTGACCCTAGCCATGTGCTTGATCATTCGGAGATTGAGGTTGGGCCTTCTCTCAGCTATCCAGAGCAGCCAGTGGAGATACTGGATCGACGGAAGAAGGTTCTGAGGAACCAGGTGATACCTTTGGTTCACGTCGCATGGAGGCATCATTCTCCAGGAGTGCCTACCTGGGAGCGGGAGGATGAGATGCGCGAGCGATACCCATATCTTTTTGGACCGTGAGGTATACTTTCTATCCTTCTCATCAGTTTCATTTTGCCTTTCAATTTCGAGGACGAAATTCTTTTAAGGAGGGTAGATTTGTCACTACCACATTTCTAGTTTTAGAATATTTTTTGTCATTTTTGAGGTTATTTGAATTTATTATAATTTATGGGAATTTTTAGGATTTATTTTGGAATTATTTGAATGATGGTTGACTAGGTTTACTTTGACTAGCATTGACCTTGGTAGACTAACCTAGAATCTAACCCTAGTTGTGTTTGGACTTGATTAGGTCATGTGACCCTAACCTAACATTAAGTTAATTCCTAATAGGCCAATTAGAAATTAAGTTAGAATAGTTAAGTCATAAGCCATGACTTATGGTTGGACCATTAATTAGCAACTTAGCACATAGAGGCCCAAAGCCCAACCCATTAGCTAACCCTAATTCATTAGTGGCCGGCCACACTAGCCTACGGAATCCCACCCTATAAATACCCTCTTCCATTAGGGCTAGCCTCTTTAGGAAAGTTTCATTTGAAAAGAGAGGTATGTTCCAACATCATTAATTCATAGAAAATCCAAATTCATTCCTTTTTCCCTCAAACAAATTGCAATAGGTTTTAATTTAGGTTTTCTTGCTGTTGGTATATTTTATTCTCAGTTTGATAGCAATTTGGTGAAGTTTGGGGAGCAAGGAGACACCCCCTCTTTGGAGCTTTTTGAGGAGTTTGGACACCTATAGGTAAATCCCTAAAACTCAATAATAGAAGCTGTTATTATTGTATATTGACCTAGATCTAAGTGTCCCCTAGCGAACCCTAGATTTCTGTAGGATTTTGTGTCCATTTCATGTCCTAAATGGACACGTATCAGCCCACTAGTTAAGGTGTTTGATGAAATGCCCCAAAGGGCATTTCGATGTGGTTTTCAAATTATTTCTGAATAGGAATTTGTGTTTTGATGTGGCTTACATGATTCTGGTCGACTGGGATTGATTTGGTGTCATGTCGTGTCGGTTTGGACACGTGCACACGCGGGTGCACACACGCACGCGAGCAGTATGTTTCCCCTGCTGCTCGGGGTCGTTTGCACGCAGCACACGCCACGTGGAAACGTGCCACTTGGCACGGAGGTGGGGGCAACCACTGATAGGCCCCCCCTCGAGTCTCATGACACTTCGTGTCGTATTAGACACGAAATCCGTCGTGCACCGATTTTCCACTACACGCGCACTTGCTGTCTGTGAGCACTGATACGGCTCGTTTAGTTGGACACGATGACACGTGGACCTAATACAGGGTGACAAAAACCTAGGTGGACACTAAGCGAACCACCCTGCAGAAGGACAAGACCCAATTCGTGTTGTGTCGTGTGCACGACACGCGTGCACACACGCACGAGACTGCTTTCCTGTGTAGTGTCCAGTTTGTGCTCGAATTGTGTTTTTAATCTATTTAGACACATCGTGTCACATTGTGGTGGACACGTATCGGGCCCTAAGACACGTGCACAAGTTATATTTACATTACCAACCATTTATTGTACATTCTAACATGTTTTTATTCATCATTTTGCATTTTCCCTAAAATCCTGATACCAGTTATGTTTTCAGTATTTTCCAGATTTTTAAATGGAATTTGGGCAATCTAATTAGCTCTTATTAATGCACATATCCACATGTTTCTAACCCTAGTGTGTGTACCTATAAGTAATCTACATGTATGCAAATTTTGGAGATGTTTGGTTGAGTTTTTGATTTCGAAATGGGAATGGAAGTGTTGGACTATTTTTCAAATCAGTAATATGTAAACCTGAGATTGTTTTGCTGTATGACCTGAACTGAGTTCACTGGAAATTATAATATGTGGTTTGGCTTCTTAATTCTGAACCTGAGATTGTTGTGGGTTCAATGTTTTCCATTGCAATGATTTTCTGAGATTTTAGGACACATACACACACCAATTTATATCCTATGCCACTGTTTTCCCTACCTATATGTACTGTCATTTGGTTCCCTGTTTCACTGTACACAGGTTCAGTCCTTCACACACTCTTAACAGTCCAGTTTTGGACTGAGATGTTAACTCTTCATTGAAACAAACACACACTCTATTTTCCTGTCACACACCTATAGCTAAGTCTCTCTCACACTCACAGTTCACTCTTGACACACACACACACCCTCTTCACACATGCACATGACACACATTGACACTCCCCTCTACCTCTCTAACCTTCAATCTCACTATATATGTAATGTATATAATATGTATGTGTATGTAATATGCATCTAAAGTATATTATATATTATGTAGGTATCATATATATTATAATATGTGTGTGTGCTATTATATATATATTATATATATGTATGAATGGTATACATATAGGTAGCCATGTGTATATATATATATGTATGTGTTATGTGATTTCCATGTGTAGGCCTAGATACAATATAGGATGTGTGAGGTTAGTATAGTCTAGTATAGTAGTGTATTGACCAATATGGACTTGTTAGGACTTAAAATGACTGTTAAACCTAGTTTAACATAGCCTAGACTTGTTTAGACTTAGAATGACTTGTTTGACCTAGTTTAGACTTGTTAGACCTAGTTTGACCATAGTTGACCTAGTTTGACTTCTAGGGTTGACCAGAGTTGACCAAGAGTTGACTTTGGCCAAGATTGACCTAGACTCATGTAGAGTGCATAGTAGAACTTCATTTTACCATTTTGGACTTGTTGTGACTTGTGCTGTTCTAAATAGGAGTCAGACACCACTCCTCGGACAGTACTTTCATCTTGGACACTCAGATACCAGGCGAGTACATTCTCTGATCATTTCATATCCTGTTTAGAATTATTTTCCTGCTTTAAATTACTTTACTTGATACTGTCACGTTGGTCACACGGATTAGTACTATATGGATCCTTTCTTGAGATGTTATCCCCTCAAGGAGCATCGTATAGTACATGTTCTGTGCATTTCACTTACATGGTGTATCTCTATGCTTCACGGTTCATTGATCACTTGTGACATGTACTCTAATGATCACAGAGTCTTCCTTGAATCACCCCATTTATGGGCATTCCTAGAATCACCCATCTTTGGGCCTTCCATGTATCACCCCTTGTGGGCCGTTGCATGGAATCATAACATAACCTGGCTGGATCCTTGTGTATTGATTGGGGGTACGAAGGAGTAGAAGTAGACATGTGAATAATATCCAAGTAGTATCTCACCTGATCACCTTCGTAGTGTCTCATCAGAATCTCCTATGCCATTCACTTATTTATATTGTACTCTGACTCACTAGCCACTAATAGATCTCTATTTACAGTATATATTTCCATTACAGCTTTCTCTGTTTACATCCTGCACTTTCTTTCTGTTCTTGTATCTTACTTTACTGCATGATTATATTTTTTAACCTGCTATGAACTGTTGAGATGTATTGTGCTCGCTCCTGTCCTGACTGGATCTGTTGAAAATATTACAGAGGACGAAAAGGAGGCCTGTGTGGATACCTTTTACGGTACTACCTTAGATGAGTGTCTGGACCTGGACCAGCAGCAGGTCCCACTAGCAGTGGATGAGACACCTCTAGACTAGGATGTTTTCATTTACATTACTCTCTGGATGATTGTATATATTTGATACTTGGGATATGTACTTATCTTAGACACTTAGACTCTCTGTTTGTACTTGTGGATTTCTTTTCATTTCAGCAGTATTTATCTATCTATCTTCTATCCTATCCTTCTGCCTTAGTTGTGATTGAGTTTACTTTCTGCTATGTCACCCCCATTCGGGGAGTATAAATTGTTTAGTATTATATTGTTAGATGTTGTGACCTAGGACAGCGTTCTACCGCCGACAGTGCGGCGTAGGCTGGATGTACCCACTTCTCGTGCCCTTACTCTTTGGTGCGGGTCGTGACACGTGAGGGTTAGTAAAAGTGGAATTTTGAGATACGAGTGTCGAAACGTATCCAAATTGAAATAGGACTTAGGTAATGTGAAATAGAGTTTGTGGGTAGGCTCCTAAGTTAAAATCGGGGTTTCGTTTACGGTTAGGAGAATGGTATCTCATGATACCATTGAGTATGTTACGATACTCAAGATAATGGGTAATTGAACAACATGAGTCGTAAGATGGACTGGATGTCCACCTTACCTAGGAGACTTGGTAGGTAATATTAGTATAGGTTAATATCTTACTACCCTAGGAAGCGGGGAGCGAAACTCCCAAGGGAAAGCCACTTGGCTTTAGTATTAGAGTTGTAAGGGTAGATATTATATAGAGGGTAAACGGGTAAATTCAAGATACGAGATACGGGTTGTCGGTTTAACTTAAAACTTAGGTGTCTTGATAGGTGCACCCTACAAATGTCATATTTGAACCAATTTTGACTCGGTTGACCTAGAGTTGACTTTTTACCTAAAAGTCAACAACGAGTCAACCCTTTGTCTAAAATGGTCCAAATCCAAACTAGAGTTGACCAGTTGACCAAAAGTCAAATGTTAGTCAACATTTGACCAGTTTGACCTAGGGTTGACCTAGAGTTGACCAGAGTTGACCAGTTGACTAAAAGTCAACTGTAAGTCAACTCTTGACCCTATTTGACTTGCTTTGACTTGCTATGACTAGTATGACCTAGAGTTGACTTAGTTTGACTTAGATTGACTTGGCATGACTTAGTTTGACTTAGATTGACTTGACATGACTTAGTTTGACTTAGATTGACTTGACAGGACCTAGTTTAACCTAGATTTCATATCATACATTAGAAATCATTCATAACTTTGTTAAACCCAAATTAACATGCAATATCTTATCTTTAGGTCTCTAATTACCACTCTGAGCATTGATATACCCTAGAGCTCCGGATAGCAAGCGAGAACATTCTCTGATAGTAGTTACTTGTTTTGATATCTTCTCTACCAGCTTAGTTATAGTATTTACTTGATTCTCGACACATTGGTGCACGGACTAGTATTGTCGGATTCCTGTCATGAGATGTCATTCCTGGATTTCTTGGGATACTGGTACTTGCTTGGCCTTGATTCTTGTACTTCTATTGATGCTGATTCCTGAAGAGGACTTGCTCCCCTCTTAGGGAATCCTGCATCATGACGTGCTATATCCGAATTCGTATACTATTCGGGGAATGGGGAATTTTATAGATAGTGTGATCAATGCCCACCTTGAGTTACTACTTGTATCATAGCTATACCCTCACCTCGCGATGGGTATAGCCTGACCTGTGCTACTACTTGCTCCATAGCTTGCCATCCCCGCCGGGCCAAGTCCACGTACTTGTAGTCGGTCGGCTGGAAGCCTGATCTTGACCCTTACCGATCACATTATGCTATAATATTCGAGGCACATTTTATATTTATTACATCAGTTACATGTTACAGTTCAGCTTACTTCTTCTGTATGTTTTACCTTGACATAATTTCTAGTTTACATATCCTGTTATACTTACATCTTGATATTGTTCATCTTGTACTCTGTTATGATTGACTGTTAGAGTATTTGTTATTATTGTGGAATTTGTTGCCAGCGTTGTACTCATTCATTTACCTGACAGGATACCGTTATGATATATCCAGATGACATAGATGCGGACTGTTCTACCCACTATAGGTATGGTCAGGACATAGACTGCGACCAGCTGACACCCTCGGAGCCAGTGGATGACAGTGCACCTCTCTAGATCTATTAGCTAGGTTTATCTGGACTGCGATCCAGCTTATGTTAGACTTTTGATATTTATGTTATTCGGGACCTTATGTTATGTCTTCGACTCATCTATGGTTGTGACCTTGCTTTATTTCCGCATTCTATATTCACCATATCTATATGATATTCGTGCCTATCTTTCCTAGTTGTCTTGTGATTGAGTTGAGATTATATACCTCCGTGCGGAGATGACATGTCTTTATATATTGTGTCTAGATGCTATACTTTCTAGGAGACCTATACAGCGTTCTACCGTCGATTCTGCGGCGTAGGCTGGACGTAACCGCTTCTCGTGCCCCTAATCAGGGTGCGGGTCGTGACACATTTTTGTGGTAGCCCATACAGGTCTCTGAGTTAGAGTCGCAACTAGTACGATTTTTTGTAGTGGTGCTCGACTTAGAGTGCTGCTACGAGCCTGCTATTAGATATTTGGTCCTAGTTATTATTACTAGAATTTCTCAATCATACCTAGGAAAATTTTCAATCTTTCGATTATCATGATGACTCTCCTTGTATTAAAATTAACTGTCCTTCTTTGATAATATCTTTTCATGTGCCATATTGATCTCTTTGTTTCAATTCGTCTCTAGGATGACGAAGACGCACCCGCAGGCCACTGGATCGAGTAGCTTGCACGAGAGATCTGACCAGGCTGAGGAGTAAGTTCAGGAGATTGTCCCTATTGTTTCCACTATCCCGGAGGCCATGGCAGTTTCGCAGGAAGGTCTACCACCTCCACCCCAAAGGATTTCGGTTGTCGTTCCAGAGATGCTACCGCTACCACCTCCGATACCGATGGATACACACCATATGTTCCTTCTCCTTCAGCAGATGATGGAGACTCAGCGAGCCCAGGTAGAGGCGTCGCAGCACCAGACGGAGGCATCATACCGCCAGACTGAGATGCTGAGGCAGAGCATGGAGAACTCGCATCAGCTTGTACTGGCGGCCGTGGAGAGAGTGGCTCCGGGTACGGTGTAGGGCCCTACCGGCCAGCAGCCATACCAGCAGCAGTCTAGGCCAGGGACAGTATTAGAATTTAGGAAGATGAGCTCCAGGGACTTCACGGGCACAAAGGGCATCCTTTATACAGACGATTGGCTAGAGGACGTACAGCGGAGTATGGAGCTGGCAGAGCTTCCGAGATGACTTTGGGTTTCAGCCGAAGCCAGCCGATTCTTCGATATCACACTGACATGGTACCACACGGATCCTCGTGCGTCGGTGAGAGGGCTATTATGGGAGAACTTTTGGAGGCTCTTCAAGGAGAAGTTCTTCCCGGATGTAGCTCTCACAGCGTTGGAGGACCAGTTTGTGGGTCTATTGCAGGGAAACTCGTCGGTGGACGAGTATGCAGCAGAGTTCTTCCGCCTTAGGAGGTTCGCTCCCGATCTGATCCAGGACGAGGGGCAAAAGGCTTGTAAGTTCCGTAGAGGACTTATTCATGCAGTGCGCACCCGCACCTCGGGTCGCCGTGATACGACGTTCGATCAGATATTGATGGATGCACAGATTACAGAGGAGGACTTCGGCCTCAAGCCGAATAGGAGCGGTGATACCATAGGGGCGAGTTACAGTGCGGAACCGGCCAAGCGCCCCCATATTCAGCATCAGTAGAGGCCATTTCAGCAGCAACCTCAGGCACCAGCACGTGCCCATCAGCAGCAGGGTCAGGGCCAGAGGCAGACCCAGCAGTGTGCTTTCTGCAGAAAGTTGGGGCACAGTAAAGACGTATGCAGGAAGAGGTTAGGCGCTTGCCTATTCTGCGGAGGGACCGACCACCAGTTGAAGGGATGCCCTATTCGAGCAGCCAAGGGAGGCCAGGACAGGGCACTGACGGGACCGACAGTTCAGCCGAAGGGTCAACCACTCCAGACGCAGCCGCAGCGATTCGTCCAGCATCATAGGGCACCCCAGGGCAGAGCCTTTGCACTAGCAGTGGAGGAGTTTGAGCCCGAGTCAGATGTTGTGGCAGGTCATGTTCTCCTTGATTCCTTTTCTGCTGTCGCTTTGTTTGATTCTGGTGCCATGCACAATTTTGTGTCTGTTTCTTTTGCTCTTAGACACAACATCATTGCTAAATTTTTGGGTAGGTCCTGCAAGATTATGACCGAAGGAGGCATTATCCTGGTTAATAATATTTACAAGGGGCGGAGAGTTATCCTGGGAGGCCGGGACTTGAGTACATGTCTGCTCGTAATGCCCCTTCCGTGGTACAATATGGTACTCGGTATGGATTGGTTGAGCAGACACTATGCTAGTATAGATTGTAGAGGAGATAGAGTTCTTTTTAGGCCGTCGGGAGAGCCAGAGATCGAGTTTGCTCGAGGAGCAGCGGAGTCGGAGGCTGGATTCTGTGGAGCATTATTGGCGGGGCAGGACTTGCCATATCCGTTGATTGCTGAGTTCTCGGATGTCTTTTTCGAGGAGTTACTGGGGATGCCGCCAGACATGAATGTTGAGTTCTCTATAGACTTGGTGCCGGGAGCCGAACCCATTTCACAGCACGTCTATAGGGTCAACAACAACGAGTTGATAGAGCTGAAGAAGCAAGTCGACGAGCTGCAGGACAAGGGATTTATCAGATCTAATTCTTCGTCGTAGGGAGCGCCAGTCTTGTTTGTGCCGAAGAAGGACGGTACGGCCCGCATATGTATTGATTACCGGGCGCTCAACAACCTCACTATCAATAATAGATACCCTTTGCCGAAGATCGACAATTTGTTCGATCAACTGAGTGGGGCGAAGGTATTTTCGAAGATAGACTTGAGGTCTGGGTATTACCAGCTGAAGGTGAAGCGGAATAACATTCCGAAGATGGCATTTCGGACTTGGTACGGCCAGTACGAGTTTACAGTGATGCCATTTGGGTTGACCAATGCTCCACCGGTATTTATGAACTTGATGAACAAGGTATTCTATCAGTACCTTGACAAGTTCGTGGTGGTCTTCATAGATGATATCTTGATTTATTCGAAGAAGCAGGAGGAGCATGAGAGGCATTTGAGAGTTGTGTTAGAGACTCTGAGGATGGAGCAACTCTACGGGAAGCTTTCGAAGTACGAGTTCTTCCTGGACCAGGTCAAGTTATTATGTCATGTTGTGACCGAGCACGGGATCTCAGTGGACCAAAAGAAGATTTTAGCCGTTGAGACTTGGTCTACGCCCAGTTCAGTTGCCGAGGTTCGGAGCTTTCTGGGTTTGGCTGGCTATTATCGGAAGTTCGTCCAGGACTTCTTACGGATTGCAGAGCCGATAACTAGACTCACCAGGAAGGACGTGGAGTTCGTCTGGACTGATGAGTGTCATGCTGCATTCGATGAGCTGAAGAAGAGGTTGACCTCAGCTCTGATCTTGACCTTGCCATCGGGGTCAGGTGGTTTCTTGATCTACAACGATGCTTCAGGGAAGGGCTTGGGTTGTGTTCTTCAGCAGCAAGGGAAGGTGATTGCTTATGCATCTAGGCAGTTACGTTCTCATGAGAAGAACTATCCTACTCATGATCTGGAGTTGGCCGCGGTTATTTTTGCTTTGAAGTTATGGAAGCATTACCTGTACGGAGAACGAGTTGAGATCTTTACAGATCACAAGAGCTTGAAGTACGTGTTCACTCAGAAGGAGCTGAACATGCGGCAGAGGCGCTGGTTAGAGCTGATGAAGGACTTCGATATATCACTGCAGTACCATCCGGGGAAGGCCAACGTAGTTGCAGATGCCTTGAGCAGGTATCCAGTAGCTATGTTCTTGACGACAAATCGTCATCTTTTGGCCGACCTGGATAGTTTGGGTATCGAGGTCATCATTTCGGGCGTAGAGATCCAGATGTGGGGTTTATAGATTCAGTCTGAGCTGATGGATAGAGTTAGGTCAGCACAGTATGATGACGTTGCCCTGAGGAGCATCAGGGAGCAGGTGCGGACAGGTTTGTTCGATGATTTCTCTTTAGCCGAAGATGGTTCGTTGCGGCACGATACTAGGCTGTGCGTTCCGAATGGAGAGCTTCGGGAGGAGGTTCTTCAGGAAGCACATCGCTCTCAGTATTCTATGCATCCTGAAGCCAACAAGATGTATAGGGACCTGAGAAAGCACGTATGGTGGTATGGCATGAAGTACGAGGTAGCTCAGTTTGTATCTCGTTGCCTTGTATGTCAACAGGTGAAGGCCGAGAGACAGAGACCAGGTGGATTCCTACAGCCGCTACCCATTCTCGAGTGGAAGTGGGAGCACATCACCATGGACTTTGTATCTGGACTTCCATGATCGCCAGGAGGGAAAGATGCGGTTTGGATTATCGTTGATAGATTGACCAAATCGGCCCACTTTTTGCCTTTCAAAGTGGGTTTGTCTACGGAGAGGCTGGCAGAGCTGTATGTTCGTCAGATCGTGAGATTGCACGGATTCCGGTGAGCATAGTCTCTGATCGGGATAGTCGTTTCACTTTTCACTTTTGGAGGAGTTTGCATACTCACTTGGGCACCAAGCTCATGTTTAGTACCGCTTATCACCCCCAGACAGACAGACAGTCAGAGAGGACCATTCAGACCTTAGAGGATATGCTTCGCACATGTGTGTTAGATCTCGGGGGTTCTTGGGAGGACCATCTTCACCTGGTAGAGTTTGCTTACAACAACAGCTACCAGGCCTATATTGAGATGTCACCAATCGAGGCTCTATATGGACAGAGATGTCGTACTCCTTTATCTTGGGACAATGTCGACGAGAGGGCGCTTCTTGGGCCAGAGATGGTTGTGGATGCGGCCGAGAAGGTCAGGTTGATTAGAGACAGACTTCGGGTGGCTCAGGATAGGCAGCGGCATTGGGCCGATAGTCACCGAAGACCGTTAGAGTTCAAGGTTAGTTTTAGTTTCCTGTCGTGTTTGTTTATTATTGTTTGTTTAGTTATGTGCTGAGTTTTGTCTTATGTCTAAGCTGGTGACATGGTGTTTCTGAGGATATCCCCGACACGTGGCACGATTTGCTTTGGCAGAGGTGGGAAGCTTAGTCCGCGCTACATCGGACCTTTCACCATCATAGAGAGGATCGGTGCAGTAGCCTACCGACTGGACTTGCCGCCTACGCTCGAGGGAGTGCACAACGTGTTTCATGTATCTCAGCTGAGGCGGTACGTGGCAGATCCTAGCCATGTATTGGACTATTCAGCGATACAGGTGGGACCTACTCTCAGCTATCCAGAACAGCCAGTGGAGATTCTGGATCGCAGAGAGAAGGTGCTCCGGAACCGGGTCATACCCTTGGTTCATGTTGCATGGAGACATCACTCTCCAGGTGAGTCTACCTGGGAGAGGGAGGATGACATGCGGGATCCCTTTCCTTATCTTTTCGAGCCCTGAGGTATAAGTCCATTTCTTTTTACTTTCTGCTTGTGATTCCTGTGTTGTTGTCTTCAATTTCGAGGACGAATTTTTTTAAGGTGGATAGACTTGTCACCCTCACTTTTCCAAGATAGAGGTAAAATAGTAATTTTCTATTTTAAAATATTTTAAGATTTTTTTATTTCATGAATGTTAATATTTAATGATTATAGGAGTTGGGTTCGAATTTTATCTCATTCTGACTTGTTTCGGGATTCCGGAGAATTTTGACTTAAGTTGTGCTTAACACATTAATTAGCCGTGGCCCACCAATCTCATCATTTAGGTCTAGGAGTTTGGTCTAATCCCACATGAGTGGTTAGACCTAATTATGATATTTATTTGGTCATTTCTAACCCCCAAACCCTAATAGCAATTAACCCTTCATAAAGCAAAGGAGAGGGGCAAACTTGTAATTATACAAGGGGATAAATATTCCCCTTATATGGCAGCCACCCCCTCCCCCTTTTCACCCATTCACACTTCAATATTTTCTCCATGTTCTTCTCCAAGTGTTCTTCCAAGAAAAGAAGAGCAAATCTCTTGGAATCATCTCCAAATCAAGGTTCCCTTTCCAATATTCTTCCATCAATCTCTCCCTCTACCTCAAGTGGTGCTTCTAGAAAATTTTGGGAGCAAGAGGAGAAGAGGTGTTCCTAAACAATTCACTTTGTGTCGGAGCCGTGTCGGAGGATTTTGTATTGGGATCCATCTTCCAATAGGTACAAACTATCCTCTATTTCTATTTCTTCATCATATAGAATAGTTTTGACCAAGTAGGATTTATCCCTATGGTTGTGTCCCTATTTATGTCAAATCCATTTGGTGTGTCCTAGGAAGAGTTATGATTTGTGCTTGTGTCCTAGTGTTTTCTCCCAAGTTGGGCACCCCAAGAATATTTAGTTTTGCCTCTAAGTATTTTAGACACTTTAATTTCAGATTTTTGTTTATATATATATATATATATATATGTGTGTGTCTATATATATATGTGGAGTGATATATATATAGAGTGAGATAGAGGAGAAGAATTAGAGAGGAAGAGTTAGAAGAAGGGAGAATAGAGGGTGAGAAGGAGAAGAAGAGCAAATAACAGCAGTAGTAGGAGGGACTAGGGGCTGCTGCCCTCCTCTGAAAACAGCAGCAGCAGCAGTAGTTTTAGCAGCAGCAGCAGTTTAAGCAGCAGTGGCAGCCCCCCAAGCCCCCATTTGACCCCCACAAACCCTCCATATATACCTATATATATACATATATACACCTCTATATATACACCTATATACCCTATATAAATACCCATATAACCCTCTAAATAACCCCCCTAAATAGTCCTATGTGTGTGTAAGAGTGTGAGTTTTGTGTGTGTGAGAGATTGAGTGTGAGTGTTTTGTGTGAGGGTGGGTGAAAGGGGAATTTTGAGATACGAGTGTCGAAACGTATCCAAATTGAAATAGGACTTAGCTAATGTGAAATAGAGTTTGTGGGTAGGCTCTTAAGTTAAAATCGGGGTTTCGTTTGAGGTTAGGAGAATGGTATCTCATGATACCATTGAGTATCTTACGATACTCAAGATAATGGGTAATTGAACAACATGAGTCGTAAGATGGACTGGATGTCCACCTTACCTAGGAGACTTGGTAGGTAATGTTAGTATAGGTTAATATCTTACTACCCTAGGAAGCCGGGAGAGAAACTCCCAAGGAAAAGCCACTTGGCTTTAGTATTAGAGTGGTAAGGGTAGATATAATATAGAGGGGAAACGGGTAAATTCAAGATACGGGATACAGGTTGTCGGTTTAACTTGAAACTTAGGTGTCTTGATAGGTACACCCTATAAATGTCATATTTGAACCAATTTCGACTCGGTTGACCCAAAGTTGACTTTTTACCAAAAAGTCAACAACGAGTCAACCCTTTGTCTAAAATGGTCCAAATCCAAACTACAGTTGACCAGTTGACCAAAAGTCAACTGTTAGTCAGTATTTGACCAGTTTGACCTCGGGTTGACCTAGAGTTGACCAATTGACTAAAAGTCAACTATAAGTCAACTCTTGACCCCGTTGACTTGCTTTGACTTGCTACGACTAGTATGACCTAGAGTTGACTTAGTTTGACTTAGATTGACTTGACATGACTTAGTTTGACTTAGATTGACTTAACATGACTTAGTTTGACTTAGATTGACTTGACAGGACCTAGTTTGACCTATATTTCATATCATACATTAGAAATCATTCATAACTTTGTTAAACCCAAATTAACATACAATATATCATCTTTAGGTCTCTGATTACCACTCTGAGCATTGATATATCCTACAGCTCAGGACAGCAGGCGAGTACATTCTCTGATAATAGTTACTTGTCTTGACATCTTCTCTACCAGCTCAGTTATAGTGTTTACTTGATTCTCGACACATTGGTGCACGGACTAGTATTGTGGGATTCTTGTCATGAGATATCATTCTTGGATTTCTTGAGATACTGGTACTTGCTTGGCCTTAATTCTTGTACTTGTATTAACGCTGATTCTTAAAGAGGACTTGCTCCCCTATTAGGGAATCCCGCGTCATGACGTGCTATGTCCGAATCCGTATACTATTCGAGGAATGGAAAATTTTATAGATAGTGTGTGTAACACCCAATTTTCCAGATGAGGGTAATTTTGAAATTTTGTATTTAATTTATTTAATTATGGTATTTAAAATTTTAATATAATTTTTGGTGATTTTTAATAATTTTTAAAACTATTTAAATCATGACTTATGATTTGGTGTTGTGCTAGTGAACAGTAGAGACTGCCTACCCTAGAGCCTAGCCATGTGATTAGGGTATTTAGACATTTTTAGGGTTATTTGATTTTATTATAATTTATTTGAATTTATAGGAATTTTTAGAATTTATTTTTTGAATTGTTTGGATGAGGGTTGACTAGTGTTGACTAGGAGACTAACCTAGTGACTAACCTAGGTTAAGACCACTTGGTTAGGTTAAGTAAACTTGGTTAGACCTAATTTAGTGAGGTTTAAGTCATTAGAACTTGTTTGGAGAGTTTTGGAGTTGATTATGCTAAAATGGCTTATGACTTCATAAGTCATGATTAATGACTTGAGACTTAAAGCCCATAGGCCCACACCATGTAGTCAAACCCTAACCCTAATCAGCCCATGGCAGCCAACATAGGGTTTCCCACCCTATTTAATGCCTCTCAATGCTAGGGCTAGCCTCCCTTAGGTTTTCTTGCCAAGTTTTAGAAAGAGGTATTTCCCATCTTCAATAAATCCTACTAAATTCATTTTATTTCCTTTTTAACCCAAACAAATTGCATTGAGTCCTAAATTTCCTCTACTTTCTGTTGATACCAAGTGTTCTTAGCTTTGGAGCTCATTGGAGGAATTTGGCCATCAAGAGGAGCACTCTTTGTGGAGCTTTTTGGGAGCTTTTGATACTCATAGGTATATTCAAATCCACACCATAGAACTCTGTTATTTTTGCATCATTAGGAAGCCCTAGGTGTCCGCTAGCAGTAGGTATTGGATTTGTGTCGTTTCGTGTCCGTTTGGTGTCCGTATCGGACACGTGTCTATGTGTAGTGTAGGTGTTTGATGAAATGCCACACTCATATTTATTTCTTTATTTTTGAAAAGTGTTTGAAGGGTTTTGTAGATGTATATGAGTACTTTAATTTTCGTGAAGAGGTGATGGTGTTTTCGTGTCTTATTGTGTCGGATTTTGTGCTTGGACACGCAGCACGGGGCTCGTTTGGGTGCCCTGCTGCTCGTGTCCCAGTTCTCCACGGACACGACACTTCGTGACCCAAAATTTTGTGTGTATGTTCCCTAGGTGACTGACGTTGAGCCTACAAAATTTCATAGGATTTTATGGAGTAGTTTGGGAGCAATCGAGCCCGTACCGGTTTTGTACCGGTTGTGCACGCGTTGAAAAATGCCACTGACACGCGGCTACAACTTTCGACACGACTCACTTGGACACGTTTCAGGTGGTTGGACACGAAGCCCTAGACCTAATCTAACTTAGGACTCGACCATAGTACTCGTGGTTAGACACACATGTCCCTATCTCGCCCGACACATGCCCACGAGGCTGTCTGTAGCCTGTGTTCTGACACTGTAATTTTGGTGTTTTGGAAACGTTTGTGTCCCCTTGTTTGGACACAAACACCATGTTTGACACGTGTATGTATGACACAATGTTTACCAATCTTTGCTTTGGGTTTTTATCATGTTTTGATATTCGAATTTGGGTTTTTCGAAATGTTCATTGATACCATGTTAAGTTCTTCATTTTCAGAATTTAAATGACATTTAAATTGTTAATTTTGAAGTTTAAATGTAGATTTTGAATTATGATCAGATTTACATATGTGGGTTTAATCCAAAACAGGGAAAGCAAGCATGAGTTGTTGTATATAACTGAGATTTGAAATTCTTGATTTAGTTCTGAAATGATTATCAAGTCATTGTAAAAACCTGAGAAATTCTTTTTATTTCAAGCCTGTAAACTGAGTTGAGTTTCCTACTTATTTGCATTACCTGTTACATTCTGAAAATTGGTTTCTATTCCTTCTTGCACTGTCACATGCTACACACACATAATCCTGAGACACACCACAGTGCACATTGGACACTGTTGCACTCTTCCACTCCCACATATTCTCTAAGAACCTGAGAATTTAATGTATTCTTTTTCCTACATTCCTGAGAATCACATTGCATTCACTGATAGGATGAAATGAGATGACTGTTTTACACAAACACCTGAGTTCACAATACTTGAGAGTGATTTCTTTTTCCTGTGCACTATTTAACCCTCACACTCTCAAGCCTAACCTAAACACACACACACACATGTCTACACATACATAATGCACACACACAACACTCTGAAAACCTGGGACTGATTCCAGGTTTTCCTCACATCCCCCTTAACACACTGTTTCACTCTAATATCTCACACACACAGTGACACATTATGTTCACTCACCTACCTACATTGCTGTCTTAGTACCTGTCCCAAAAAAACCCCCCTACATGACAGCCCAAACAGGCCCTTAACCAACTCATGGCTATCCTAAACCAGTCTTTATCACTCCACAACCTGTCACACATGTGCAAGCCTCATTCCTATGTCCTATTACACACCAAGTACACACACACACATATACATTGACACCACACACATGTATCTACACTCTCATGACATTTTTCCCACACTCACATCATTACCCACTAGCCTATACTCATTTCCCTTACACACATACACCCCCTCTCCTTGTACATGCAATACATATAGCTAAAGTATGTATGCATGCCTATATGTGTATATCTAAATGTCTAAACTAATGTGATGTGTATAATGATAGAGTAAAGTGGAAGGGTAAGTTGAAATCAATATGGTATTTTCTATGTAATATGAGTGTAATGTATATAGCCTAATATAGAGTGCCTAATTGAATGCCTGTATATAATACAACCCTTCCTCTCTCCTTATACAATGTGGATTATAGCTCAATGTGAATGTACTCTTGATGTGTTTGGCTTGTATAGCCTCGTGATTGGTGTGTGATTGCTAGACTAGGCTTGGTTAGGCCTAGTGAGACTTATTAGACTTGTTTGGGCCAGTCTTGACCTAGTAGACCTAGTTTGACTAGCATAGTTGACCAGAGTTGACTAAGAGTTGACTTTGGTCTAGATCGACCTAGATTCATGTAGAACTTATAGTAGTGCATCTTATTACCATTCTGGACTTGTTGTGACTTGTGTTGCTCTAACTAGGAGTCAGGTGCCTCATCTCGGACAGTACATTTTCACAGCTATTTAGATACCAGGCGAGTACATTCTCTGATCATTTCATAACTTGCTTAGAATTATATTCCTGCTCTAGTTTACCTTATTTGATGCTGTCACGACATTATCACGGATTGATACTATATCGATCCTTGCTTGAGATGTTATCCCCCTCGGGAGCATCGGATACATTGTGCCATGTGTTTCATGTACATCGTGTATTCCTCGCTCTCCTGTTATCCATGTTTATCATGTGCTTCATGCTCGTTCGTGCTTGCTTGTGTACTCTCATGTGCTATCATGTTCGATCGTGTTTCCTATGAATCTCATGTATAACCTATACTTCATGTGCACCCTTCGTGGGCCTTCGTATGGAATTCATGTGCACTCAGTTCTCTGAGCCTCGTGAATACTTCATGTATACCCATCTATGGGCTCCATGTGAAAATCATGTGCGTAACATAACTTGTCTGGATCCTTATGTATTGATTGGGGCTTGGGGGAGTATAAATAGTCATGTGAACAATTCCAAAGTAGAATAGCCATGTACACCTCTTTAGTATAGCCATGTGCAAATCAAGCCGTTCACATGTCGACTTTGTACTCTGAATCACTAGTCACTGGTAGCTCTCTACTTATAGTAGATATTTCTATTACAGTTCTCTTCCTGTTTACATCATGTATCTTCTTTCAGTTTCATGTATCGTACTCTCTTGCACGTTTATATTTTCTAACCTATTATGATCCGCGTGAGATGTATTGTGCTCGCTCCCGTCCTGATTGGACTTGTTGAAAATTTTACAGAGGATGATGAGGAACCCTGCACCCCTTACCTTGGAGCGTGCCTAGATGACACTCGCGACCAGGACCCCTGGGGAGGTTCAGGCAGCTGCTGAGGATGGCACCCTTGCATAGTGTAGTTAGCTTAGTCTGTTCTTCTTTTCATGTTTAGTTGTTGTCTTATTTCCAGAGTTGTATATTTTAGAGATATTAAGACTAGTAGATGTTGAGACTTGTATTTCATTTCAGTTGTACCTCAGTTGAGGATTTCTTATCTATTTCATCGTGCTACATTCTACCTTAGATTGTGATTGAGTTGTACCTCTGTGTTGGCCTCCTTATGGAGAGTATTCATATTATGCTATTTATAGTTCATGACCTAGAACAGCGTTCTACCGCCGACACTGCGACGTAGGCTGGGCGTTGTTACGTTCTCGTACCCTCACAGTGGGTGCGGGTCGTGACAGTGTGATCAACGCCCACCTTGAGTTACTACTTGTATCATAGCTATACACTCACCTCACGATAGGTATAGCCTGACCTGTGCTACTACTTGCTCCATAGCTTGCCATCCCGGCCGGGCCGAGTCCACGTACTTGTAGCCGGTCGGCTGGAAGCCTGATCTTGACCCTTACCGATCATATTATGCTATAATATTTGAAGCACATTTTACATTTATTACATCAGTTACATGTTACAGTTCAGCTTACTTCTCCTGCATGTTTCACCTTGACATGATTTCCAGTTTACATATTCTGTTATAATTACATCTTGATATGTTCATCTTGTACTCTGTTATGATTGACTGTTAGAGCATTTGTCATTACTATGAAATTTGTTGCCAGCGTTGTACTGGTTCATTTTCCTGACAGGATACCGTTATGATATATCCAGATGACATAGATGCGGACTGTTCTACCCACTATGGGTATGGTCAGGACATAGACTGCGACCAGCTGACACCCTCGGAGCCAGTGGACGACAGTGCACCTCTCTAGATCTATTAGCTAGGTTTGTCTGGACTGCAATCCAGCTTATGTTAGACTTTTGATACATATGTTATTCGGGACCTTATGTTATGTCTTCGACTCATCTATGGTTGTGACCTTGCTTTATTTCCGTATTCTATATTCACCATATCTATCTGATATTCGTACCTATCTTTCCTAGTTGTCTTGTGATTGAGTTGAGATTATATACCTCCGTGCCGAGATGACATGTCTTTATATATTGTGTCTAGATGCTATACTTTTTAGGAGACCTATACAGCGTTCTACCGCCGATTTTGCGGCGTAGGCTGGACGTAACCGCTTCTCGTGCCCCTAATCAGGGTGCGGGTCGTGACAACTTCAGTGAGAACCCTTCGCCGTGAGTCGTCCATAGCCATGATCGCGTCTTCCTGGCTTTAGCTTTGAGAGCCTGTCCGCTCCTCCATAGCAGCGCCATCTCCGCCGGAACCCTAGATTTGAACCCCCTTCTCGCTGGCGTCCAGACCGCCATAGATCTTCCACCGTGTTCAACGCCATGGCTGAACCACTCCTCTGCCCGAGCACACCGTGCCCCGTGCTCCGCCGCGATGCCCTGAGCCAGAGCTTCCTTTGTGAGCCTCCCCTTCGTTTTTCCTTTCCTTTCTCTATCGAGTCTGTTTCTTCTTTTCTTTTGGTTTTTTTCTCTCTTTTTCTCAATTATTCTCTCTCTGGAAGAGAAAGTATTTGAAGCCAGGACTTGGCTTTTGAGTCTTGGATCGGGTCTCATGGGCCAGGCTAGAAAATCATGGGCCAGGCTAGAAAATATGGGCTCTATTATACTTAGTTTTGGGTTATTTATTAAATATTTTCTTTTAAGGTTGGATTTAATGATTTTGGGCTATAAATTCTTTTGGGTTCTTAATATTTAGTATTAATAGTTATCTTGGGGTTTTATTAGAGATTATATATTAATTGGGCTGAAATAAAATTATTAGATTTATATTTTAAAATAAAAGTTATAAGTACTTTTGACTTATATATAAAATATTTTAAATAAATTTTATTGATTATAAATGTTTGACTATTAAGATATAGTTTTCTATATATGATAAGTATTTTATGAAATTATATATTTTCTAAAACTATATATATATATATATATATATATATTTATATATATATATATATATATATATATATATATTTTTATATATATATTTATATATATATATATATATATATATATATATATATATATATATATGTATATATATATTCTTTAACTTCTATAAAAAAAAACAAAAAAAAATATATATATATATATTCTTTAACTTCTATCTTGATCGTGTCTAGTCATACGTTCATATTTCTTGTGATTCTGACCACTTCATATCGACCTTAGGCTAATCGGACTATCATGAACCCAATGGCACGGCCCGTTCCATAATATTTGAGGTCTTGTGTAGTTATAACATCCACGACTATTTTGTGCCAACATGATCAAGTCACACAACAACTGCAACATAACTCGAGGCAAGTACACTATTGCTTTATGTACTTCTTACATTGTAATGCTATCTTTTACTATTTTTCATTGAGTATCCAGATTTTGACACGATTGTGACACGATAGGATTGATTGTATCATTACTCATTTATCGACTATTTAGTGAGTCGAAAGAAAAAATACTCGGAAGGTATGTGAACAAACCCAACTATTGTTATTGAATGATAGCTAAGTCATACACCTCACGTATGGGTTAGCCGTACCAATATTGAATGATAGCCATCTTATGATGTATCGTGTTAGCCCAGCCGTTCACATGTCAAAAAGTATTTCAAATACACTGTCTGTTTATTGTACATGTTCATTGCTAGTTGTCTTGTTCATCCATGTTCTTGATAGTAGTTTCTTGTATATGTTTATTGTTTCCAATTCATCTACATGTTTTTTTCTATTGCATCTCTATTGTCTAGCTTATTTTGTATTAAGTTACATAAATTCAATAGGGTTGTACTTTGCTCCTTTTCTGACTAGATCGTTGCAGGTGACTTGGCATGCTTCCTACTTTTGTTCTAAGGACCATACAAGGGAGATAGAGATCTTAGATTCTAGAGAGATTAGTTAGTTTCTTTTATTTAATTATTTAGCGGTTTTGTTCCCCAAAGATCATTTATGTTGTAATATTGGATTTGTAAATAAAACAGTTATTGTGAATGAGCAATTATTTATAATTTTATTGTATTTGCATTTTACATTAAGACCTAAACATCGTACTACCGTCGATGCTGCAGCGTAGACTGGACTTGGCTGCGAACTCGTATCCGAAAAGCGGATGCAGGTCATGACAAATTTTGTGAAACATATTTTGTTTTAGCCAATTTTATATAATTTTCGATCGTTGCAACAAATTTTATGTGATTCATTAGGACTGAGTTTCTATATATGACATCATGGCTTGCCATATAAAAGGATCTAAGCTTCCAAGGTAGATTATCCTTCTGCTTGTATATAAGTGTTGGGTAGTCACTAATAGATTAAAAGTAATAAATTAAGAGAGGTTGAAATAAAGAGATGTTATTTCTTGGATCTATTTTGATGTAACCAATAGAATCTTTTGGATTTACTTTGTGCACTTACTCTAATATTTGTGGTTGCAAAGTTATAACAAACATGTAAGCTTTCTAACCTTGTTTTACGAATGCTATTTCTCTATCCCCCATGATGGTTTTAGTGATTAGGATTTTCAATATAACAACTATGTTATTTGAGTCTTGGATTTTGATGTTTATTACTAAGTAAAAGTCGACCATTTGTTCATCATTGTGGTGGGTTCGTCGAAGAACATGATTCATAGGGAATAAATTATGTGCTTATTTCCAACAAGTACCATCAAAACTTCGATTTTATGAGGATTCATAAGATCAACATTAATGGAGGAAAAGTCCATGGTATACTCAAACCATTTAAGGTGGAGAAGTTCTATAAAATATAAAAGTTTGAGTTGTGGCAAAGAAGGGTGGTTTAACATGATTCACAAGGTCTTGTTGGGAAAGCCAAGAACCTAGAGTGTGTAAGCAACAATGAATGGAAACATTACAAAAATTAGTCATATTAGTGACATATTCAGCGACTCCAATATCAGACGTTGCTAAATTGTAAATAAATAGAAACTTTAATAAAATACATGGCTGGTTGCTGTAGAAGTATGAAAATATAAAATAGCGCATAAACTTTATCCGCCTAAGTGAGAAATCTCAAGTCTGAAGCAAATTCATCTTTGGAGTTTTATGAGTTTTTTGGAGATACTGTCACTACCAAATTTCCAGAATAGGGGTATTTTTGTCATTATCTAATTTGTGTATATTTTTTTCTATCTAAATATGATTGTTACATTTATTAGTTGACAAACCTACTTATTGGACCTTTGACTTGTGGACCTAATTAGACTAGATATGACTACTTGGACCTATACTCTAGGATGAACCAAACTAGACATATTTAAGTCATGTTAAGTCTAGTTTTGGAATAGGAATTAATCCAACACTTAGAGCACTGCTAACCCTTAATTTAAGAGAGTGTTCATGACAACTTGAGGGATAGAATGGTCTTTTTATAAGGGATTTTAGGGCTTCATTTATGGCTGGTCATAAGAGGGTTTACTCCTTCTTCATTTCATTTAGAGCCTCCATAAACCCTAGAAGAAGCCCTCTTCAAGCCCCCTTCCATTTCTTTCATTTCCACTATTAAAACTCCTCCAAATTCCTTCAAAACCTTCCCAAATCCTCATCCTACAAGACTAGAAGCTTGGAGACTAAGGAGCTCGTGAGAAGGAGTCTAAAGGATAGAGAGATTATGTCAAACTTGACACAAGAGCATCCCTAGAAGGTTTCTTTGGGAATCCATCTCCCGATAAGTAAACCCTTATCATTTTAACATGGTTTGAGCTCTATTTTCATGCATGACACTTGTGGGAACACTCACAAGGACTAGGGGTACCCATGGGGAGAAGAGCAAGGCTATAACCTTCATTTTGGCATATTTTATTTGGGGTTTTTGTGTCATCCTTAGAGAAATCCAAGAAGAGCGCACCAAGTATTTGTTAAAATGACAAATAGACCATTTTAATCTCGTTTTTCAGTTTTGTGCATATGAATATCTTGGGTTGCTCATTTAGGATAGGCATGTGTGATTTCTAGCATTTATATCTAGGCATATATATATATATATATATATATATATATATATATATATATATATATAATATATATATATATATATATATATATATATATATATATAAAAATATATATATATATATATATATAAATGTATGGATATAAAAATATGTGTATTGCATATAGGCCTATGTGTTCACTATTTTAAGCCTTTTGAGAGGGACTGCCATTTGAGTTGTGTGTCCTATTTTCAGTTTTGACCAAGTGTCTCTGAGTATGTGTGTGTGTGTCATAGTGATTAACCATTGTATTGGTTGTATGCAGGAATGAGAGTGTCCAAGTGCTGTTAGTGAGTATCCTAGTGTGTCATGTGCCCATGTGAGATTAGTAAGTGTATGCCTAAGTGTTTGTGAGAGTGAATGGAACTTGGGTTCAGCTACTTGGCCATTGGCCACTGATGCAGGGGATAGGTGGCAGGTCCTGTCAGGACCTGCAGTAGTCACTACAGGCTGTGCAATGTACTGCAGCTTGAAGTTCGACTTGGCCTTAGGCCTATGAGTTAATACCCCAAGTGTTTCAGTCCGTATATTAGTAGGGGATTTGAGGCTTTAGTGTAGTAGCACACTTAAGTTTTGTGAGTGTCAAAGGGATCTAGAGAGAGTAGTGTTAGTGATAGTGTCTCAGTCCATATAGTAAGAGGAGAGAGCATCAGTGTAGTATCCAAGTGAGATTGAGTGAATGGTATATGCGAAGTGGGTGTGTTGGTGCCTACATAAGTGTGGGTGTCATAGTTGGCCTTAATGTAGTTAACTGTCAATGTGACAGTATAATGTGAGTTAGAGTAGGGAGTTCATGAGTTGTAGTGAGTGTCTCTATGTGAGGGTGAGTGTCTAGAGTGTTTAGAGTGTGTATCAGTGGTTGGTATCTTGTATCAGTGAAGTGGGAGAGTGAATATCATCCTCTAGTGTTAGTGACTGTTTTGTACAATCCCTATCTCTGTTAAGTGGCTCGAGTGTACTGTGTCCTAGTGTTAGTGTCAGGAAACCAAGATGAGTGTCCTAATCAGTGAGAAAGTAGGGTGTGTGATAGTGAGCTAGTGTTAATATCAGTTATGATACATGAGTAAGAGTATCAGTGAGAAGTTCAGTGTCTATATATTAGTATCAGTCAGTGAGGGAAATTCGAGTGTTCAGTGAGAGGGGTATCTGTTAGTTCAATTAGACATCAGTGTTAGTGTCCTAGTGTCAAGGTTTAGTGATCAGAGAGTGAAGGAGGGTTCTTGCAATGTACATGAACTGTTGTAAATGATTTTTCCCTATTGGATTTCAGAGTGCTATTTTGCCTATAGTGGCAGCAGGCCCAGGAAATGCAAAATGCTGCATTAGCAGAGCAGTAGGCTGCTTTGATAGTAGCAGCAGCAGGGGATCCTGCCCCCGGCTGGACATTGTTTGGTTAGAGCCACTTTAGCCATTGGCCATTTGGCCTATAAGGTTTGAGTAAGGGATGTCATGGTTAGTAGGTAAATGAGCAGGTAACCAAGGTTTACCTACTTGATTATGAGTTAAACAGAAAACTGAGATAATATTGGATAGGTAATGACTTTACCTATCTAACTAAGGTAATGACTTTACCTATCAAACCAAGGTAAAAAATTACCTATATCTAGGTATAACTATAGTAGGTGACCTAGAATAGGTAAATGGAAATATCACCCATCTAAGATAGAGTAGGGGCATCATCTAAATATGTAAGTAAATACCTTATAAGGTAAATATTGAATAATAGGTAAATATCTAATATGAGGGTAATATCCTATATACATATAAATAGGGTATCTAGGTAGGTAATTTACTTGAATTGGATTAACCTAACCTAAGCTGACTTGATTTGACTAGGGTTTGACCAGTGTTGACCAGTTGACCAAAAGTCAACTTTAAGTCAATATTGACCTAGATTTGACCTAGATTGTATAACACACACTAGAAAACCAAGTTTAACGCTACTAAACACCAAATAATAATGTATATCTCATATATAGGTCTTGTGACTCCACTTTGAGCCTCGATTCATATTGACTGCTCAGGATCGCAGGTGAGTACATTCTCTGATAGTTTCTATTATTTGATTACCACTATAATTCAAGTATTTAGAAATGTTACTTATGATTCTTGACACGATGGTACACGGATTGATATTGTCATTGGATCTCCAGTCATGTGATGTTACCTTAATTCATCGCAATGGTATCGAATACCATCCTCATTGGTATTAGATAATATTGGATAACACTGAAATATATTGGCTAGTAACGTGTCATGGTTGGATCCATCGTATCAGTCGGAGAAGGAGAAATACTAGTTAGATATGTGATCAAGAACTATCGACAAGTAGTGTAAATCATTGGCTACTAGCTATCATACATTTTACATATGGTTGAGCTAGCCTTCCTTCGTGTAAATCATTGAACCTCCCAAGCCGATCACATATCTAATTTGGTATTCGAAAGCACAATGTCTATTATAGTTTCATACTCAGTTCACCAGCTACATTGCTCTATCTCTGATATGGTAGTTCCTCTTCCATTACTTGCTCGCACAGATTACACTTTTAGATTATATTTCCTGTCTCTTTCCATTATAATATTGCCTCAGATATGTTTTTTTCTCATCGTATATAGCATTCTCTTTATTACTGCTTTATAGTTTTTGTCAATTAAATGGAACTGCTATTTGGGTTGTACTTCGCTCCAATCCTAACTGGATAATATTTTTCAGAGTATTAGAGGACTAGCGTCCATACCCAGGAGATTTCCTTTGGAGTCGGTGCTCGCTGAGGGTGCACCTTTAGTAGTGTTTTAGCTAGTGGCTAGGGTTACTGGATCTTGTCTCTAGTTTATGAGATTGAGATGTCATATATATTTCAGGACATGTATTATATTAACTTAGACTTCTAGACTTTTGTGTTGTGACTTCTGTTGCTATTCAATTTTATCTTCAATATCATCTATCCAAATATCGTGCTTAGAACTTCTAATTAAGAAATATATTTTATATGTCATATTATTCCTCCGTGCGGAGATGACAAGTTTATATTTCATATTTTTAGATGCTAGATAGTATAGACAACCTCTACAGCATTCTACCGCCGACACTGCGGCGTAGGCTGGACGTACCCACGTCCTTGTGCCCCTAAACAGGGTACGGGTTGTGACAGATACTAATCAAAAAGACGTATAGCCAAAGAAAGATCAGAAAGACGCATAGCCAAAGTAAAAGAGAGAAAGACGCATGGCTCAATTGACGAATGATCAAGAGCCGGATGATTTTTGTCTTCTCCTTGGATGAAGTGATGAACTTCGGGCAATGTGCAGTGTTCAAACTCCAAGGAAGACATAGTGGTTTCGTCATCATCATCATTTCACTTTTAAAGTTGTACAGGAGCAGTCCTAAGCAGCTATTTTGTTGTATGCAACGGAAGATGCTATGTATCAAATGCAGTTAGACGCATAGCTACTCTCCATGAAGAGATCATGTACTGACATGGCAATATTTTGTGCAGCACGTCTCTGTGGAGTCGATGGCAACTCTAGGGGGATGAATAGATGTAGCAGAGGCAATGTCCCCAATTTAAAAATAATTTAGTAATGATAAGGCAGTACATAGCTACTGTGTATAATAAAGACAAATAAGTAAACTGCAGAGTTATAAAGAGAAAACTCAAAACACCGAGAATTTTATCCTGGTAACCCTCTGCGATGACCAGTCCAATCCAGAGAACTCTTGCTCAGATTTAATTTCCTATTTATGAAATAGTAGTTACACCACGTGCGTTTATCCGAAGGACACGTCGACTTCTTACAACCTCGTGCTTTTATCCGAAGGGCACGACGACTTCAACTCTAAACAAAATAGCTTTGGTACGCTAAGCTGGTACAACTCGATCACTTCTAATCAGAATACGCCCCACTTAGAAGAATAAAAGTTATCTTAGAAATTTGAAGATTGAATAGCTGTATAAAATAGAGAAGAAGAAAAAAAATGAGTTGATTGATTTGAAATGGAAAGTTTCTTCTCTATTTATAACATCTTTTGGGATAGAGTTCAGGCAGAACTTGGATTCCCTAACGTTCAAAATTTTGAACATTGGGTGCCAAAAGAATAGGTGGCTTATTTTGACCAGGACGATTTTCAGGAGCACCGAGTTCGAGGCAAACTCATACCTTTGGTTTCCTGAATTCCGGAATGTTAGGGCCAGATTTTGGTTCAAGGAAAATTTAATATTTTGGTGGAATAATTTTGGGATAATTGGATAGGATTTTTTGAGTGGAAGTACGACTAATTTCCAGTACGATCTGACTAACAA
Source organism: Iris pallida (assembly GCA_029216955.1). Taxonomy (NCBI): domain Eukaryota; kingdom Viridiplantae; phylum Streptophyta; class Magnoliopsida; order Asparagales; family Iridaceae; genus Iris; species Iris pallida. Next base: position 10,888,123 of record JANAVB010040419.1, on the reverse strand, counting down.
AAATTCTACACTCAATAAATAAAAAATACAGAATCAAATATAAAATGATTTGACTGATTCGCCACTTCTGAATTGATTTGGTACATCATTCTATAGTCTTGTATTTCATATATCGACTCGAAGTTTATGTTAATTATCGAAATCAAGTTGAATGTGACCGGATGGGTTGTAAGCAACATGTTTTTTGGGGATTATTTTACTTATTTTATATGATTATTATATATTAAGCCATATTTTATTTTTAATTATGGATATATAGGCACTTTGTCGTAGCTTTGATTTTTGAAGCACAACATTGACCAATTCCTCGAAACAAGTTCCATATTTGTGTTCTAGACGAGTCCACCATTATTTTGGTATATCATATCCCACTGAAACTGTCATGCCCCAGAACCAGAATACTGAAGAACGAAGGTGAGACAAAACCAGCTACATATATCAGAGTACGCTAGTACCCCAATATACAATCACGGCTGTCTAGATGACAAGTGGGAGGACTCTAGCATGCCACTGACGACTCCTATGGTCGAACAAATCCTATTCAATCCTATCAACACAAGAAGCAATAAAGAGTAAATCACATATGAGATGGGTAAGACATCCCAAACACAAATGCATACATAATCATGAGAGCTGACATAGTGAAAAGATACATCAACTGAATATAGAAAAGGTACATAAATATACAACTAGCTGCGGTCTAGAATATACATCCATGCCGTCTAGAGACAGAGGGAATAAACTCAGATACAAGGACTAACACATGCCCTTGGCTAAACACCACTAAATAAAAGTACAAAATCGGAGTGGGAGATAAAGGTAACCCACTCGTTAATCCGTGTCAATCCTCTGAGTGCGAACCATCCAGAGAAGAAGACGGTATATCCTCGGGATGAACTATGGAACCTGACCATGCAAAACCAGTGGGGTCAGACCCCAAATAGCAAGTACCACAAAAAAAGCTCCAGGTGAACGACAAAGCCCAACAACAACACAAGAACATAATGACAAAAATAAATAAATACGGGTCGAGACCAGTGCGATACCAATGCACGTATCTCGAGAATTGAAATGACTGAATGAAAATACTGAACAATATATCAATAGAGAAGAATAAGCTGATGAGCAATAAGGGACTTAGGAACTACTCGAAGTCGGAGCCACAACCCTTAAACCAAACAAAGATCGGGGTTACAGATCTTTTCTCGAGCAAAACTTAGCCTCTGGCTACTCACCGACACAAAGAACATATAGAGTAACGCACAACCAAAAGTGCATGGCCAATCAATGTCTACGACTTGCTATTATTAACTAACTAGGGTTGTCACAAACCAAATTACTATAATGCAAGTTAAGGAACTTCACTACCACCTACGTTGCAGTAACTCGGGTGGCCAATGGGGTGACGATGGTAGAAAGAAAAGAAATACATACAACCAATAATCTCTATCAATAGTAGATAAACATCTACTCAAAAACATATCAATAGTAGATAAACATCTACTGAAAATCATATCAATAGTAGATAAACATCTACTCAATCACTAGAGGTCAGGGACCCACGCCGGTCGAGGTTATCCCTACCACTGTAGGGCCCCCTAGCGACCGAGTCGCGGTAGCATGAAGTGTCCTCCCCTCCCAATGACCTATATGAGTTTACTAGTCAATTGCCTATAAGATTCATTTTCAATTCTCAAGTCGTGGACACTCAAGAATCGTCCTATAATGACGAGCCATGGGTACAAGTCACTTGCGAGATATCTCTGGCAAATGTTCTCAATACACACAACATGTGATAGAATAGACAATACTCACACTCAATTGTCCATTGCCAAGATGCAAATAGATTAGACATATAACAAGTTAAATCCACTGTAACCACCACTTTTCTAAAATAAGAGTATTTTGGTAATTATGTGATTTTATTTTTATGGGATTAATTTATATTATTTTAATTGGTGTTGTGTTAGTTGTCGGTTTAACCTAAGCTAACCATAATTAGAGACTAACCATGACATTAGAAAACTAATTTCCTGTCACACTCACTTTTTCTAATTAGGGGTATTTTAGTCATTGTGCATTATTCGATTTTTATTGATTATTGTGTAGCTTTGATTGATGTTTCGGGTGGTAGAAGATGGTATAACCTTAATCAACCTTGTTTAGAAGCCTAATAATGTAATTAGATTTATTATTGGCTTTTTAGATTTAATTTAGAACTATTACCGATTTTTTTAGAATTATTTAATAATTTTTAAGTCATTTTTTATAAGCCTTTTGTCATTGGGCCTTTGTAGCAACTTAAGAGTGCTTGGCCCATGACTAACCCTAACCCTAATAGCCCCCTATGCATGGCTGGCCAAGCACAGCAGCCTCCCCCTCTCATTTATGAAGAAATCACATAGCCTCCACAAGATCAACCGGCCTAGTTTCTCCTTTTCTTCAAAACACTAACTTTCTCATCCGGTATCTGATTCACGCCAAACGAATTGCATTGTGACCGTGGGGAGGAGAAGTACTTGCTGGAGCATTGCTAGCAAGGAGTTGGAGACGTTTGCTCAGGAGAAACCAGTCGTCAAAGTGCTCGAGGATTCACTTTCATTGAGATTCCAACTATCAATAGGTAAACCTCGTTCTACCATTGTTCCTTCTAAAATATCTGTATTTTAGCATCCAAATAGGTACCCCATGTCATGACCCATTACCTAAATTGTGGGGCCGGGCCGAGCCATGTCCAGCCTACGCTTGTTAAAGCGTAGTAAGCTGTTCTAAGAATAGACAATAAAGGATCTAAGCTACTAACAGTTCTAAAATCACATTTAAATGTTCATCACAACACAGCATCTATAAGCGAAGGTAAACAAACACAGATTTAATAATACATAACCAAAGTATCTAACTGGAGACAAAGTCCAGTATCCAAATTTAAGAACAGACAAAGTCTAAGTCTACTAAACACATGAAAGATAACTAAGCAAGGTTCCCCGCTGGGGCCTCTTCTGGAGCTAAGGCCAGGTCCATGGTAAGTAGGGCATGTATCCTCAGAACTATCATCTGTAATATTTTCAACAGGTCCAATCAGGACAGGAACGAGTATAACCCATCTAGAAAACCCAAGTAAATGACAGAGAACTCTAAAGCAGTTATAGACAGTTTTATTGATGAACATGGTAGTTTATATTCAGGTGTTGGTATAGAGAAACAGTTAAGATACAAGAAAAGAAAGGTAACTAAATAAGAGAAGAATCATGGCAATGATGACGATAATAAAAGCTAACTGAACTAGAATAACATGTATGAGTCCAGACAATACAATATAAGTCTAATGTAATCCCAGTGTGAGTCCAGTCCACATAATCCGATACCAGATGATTTCCGATACAAGATGAGGCCAACAGTGATCAACGAATCCAGGGTGAGTCCAACTATGATCTAACAGTATGTTTTAAAATGTCGAGGTCGACATGTAAATGACTGTAGGTATCATGCACATCTCTTACGGATCAGGCAAGAGATGGCTTTGTTTCCGGTAGATTCCTGTGGGAGATTCCGGATTTGGGGTATGTCTACATGTCTTACTCAAAATTTCTCCGCCCAATAAGTGAATCCAGTACAAGATACAAGAATCGAGATGATGTCCGGCCAAATGGTGATTCCAGAAATAATCCCGAAATGATTCCAACGATTCCAGTAATAGAGGTCAGCAAGTAAGGTATGTGTCGCATACATGAATCCAGAAATATCCATATGTGTTGATACAGAGAATCATATAGAACTAACTAGAACTGAAATACAGTAATTGACAAATAAATGAGAGAACTATCAGAGAATGTACTCGCCTGATACTCTGAAAAGAGTAGTGTAATATCAGATGTCTGTACCAGGGTCACAATGTCCTAAAATAGAGTAATACAGTTATGACATGTCCAAAATGAAAGTAAACGAAAGAACTAATACAATCTATATGATTTTTAAGCCAATCTAGGTCAAAGTTAACTCTAATCAAACATTTTAGTCAAACTAGTCAAGTGGGGACCTAGCATAAAAAGTCTAATGTGGAGTGCCACTATACACAAACTAACTTCCTAGGATCTTTACACTAGTGCGGGGTGAGGTCCAATACGTCTATAACTCAAAACAACACAAAATATTAAAAGTCGTAATTATTCAATAAATAAATCAAATTGTACACTATAGTCCAATAATTTTAGAGATAGACAAAAAGCTCAAATATATATAAAATAAAGTACCAAAATAATCCTTGTTAATTATAGAAATTTATACTAATTTTTCTGGAATTTATGAACCCTCATAGATATTTAATAAAAATCAGCAAACATAAATATACTGAAAATGAGTTCTGTTTTCCCATTTTTATAAAATACGAAAAGTACTTATTAAATACTGGAAAAATTATAATAAATTAGCTAAATTAACATAGTATCTAACTATAATTTTCCCATATTTTTACAGCAATTAAAAAATATATATAAATTTAAAACCAGAAAATAACAATTTATGAAAAAATAATTAATTATAAATTAAGGATAATACATAAGCAAAATCTACAGATGTTGTCGGATGATAAATTAAATATCACCAACGTGTCCAGAACAGTCAAACCAGCTAGGTTAGCCTACCCATGAGTCCAATTTGGACACAGGGGCAAAACGGTAATTTTGGGTCAAAATAATGTCCGTCGTTCGACACACTTTGCACCGAAAAATGTGTCAGGATAGAAGTCTACAAAACCTAGCAAATTATATGCCCACGAATCCAAATTGACGATACGAACCCAACGGTATGTCCAAAATGGAATTCCGATGTGCCGATCTTAAAATGATACGTTGACGCGGACACTTGGTATCCGGTTTGCACAAAAATGCGTACCAGAGCAAATGCCTTCAAAACTCAGCAAATTATATGTCAACGAGTCCAGAATGACGATACGAACTCAGCGGTATATCCGAAATTGGATTCTGATGAGCCGATCTCAAAGTGACCCATTGACTCGAAAAGTGGGACCCGCTTTGCACCGAAATACGTGCCAGGGCCCACGTTCTCCAAATCAAGCAAAATTTATATGAAAACATGCAAGAACGACGCCACGAGTCTACTGGTGGTGTCAGAAATTGAATCTGGAGTCCCGGGTTCAAAAATGGAATTTTACAAGTGCAAATTAAAGAATTCGGACGGCCAACTTTGGCGTCGAATTCAACCAACCAAACGTGCTTATAATAAAACGAAACCTAAAGGAGGCAGGAAGAGGGTTATACCAGCTGTGCACCGGAACTGACGGTGTGCAAAACGGAGCTGCGACGGCGGAGTTACGAACCCGCGAAGTTGGCGTCACGAAACTGTCCAAAAACAGTTCAATTTAAAACGTCAACTTGGTGGCCAGTTTTGAGGTATCAAACGACAAAATTAACGGACAAAAATTGACAGGAGTAAAGATGGATATACCGAGATTGATACGGAGCAAAGAGTTCACCGATCCAACGGTCGGATCTTCCGAAAAATGCGCACAAACTTGCTGCGACGGAGCGCGAATTCTGAGTTCCAAACTCGCGCGTGCCGACGGGATTTCGACGTAAATGCACAAATAGTGTGTTTCACACGTCGGGGAGGATGGTGTTGGCCAGGGTGTGATCGCCGGAGGGTCGCAAGCCGGTGGGGGTGCCGCCGGTGGCCGGTGGCCGGCCACGTGGTGGCGTTCGGCCTCGCGGCAGCGTGCGTACACGCGCGCGTGCATGCGCATGCAACTGCTGCCGCAGCTTGCTGTACGCGGGGGCTGTGCGTTGACAGGCCAGGCGGGGCCACGGCGAGCGACGTGGTCGCCGGCGGTGGCAGAGGCTCGGTGGCGTGCGGTGGTGGGGGTGTTGGTGATGATGGTGTGGTGGTTAATGGTTAATGGTGATGTTGATGGAGTTTGATGATGGTGATAATGGTGATGATAGAGTGGAGGATGGTGGTGTTGCTCATGGTGGTGGTGGTGGTGTACATGAGGGTGAGCTCGGGAGGGGGTCGGCCATGGGGAGGAAGGGTGCTGTGGTGGTGTTGGTGTAGTGTAATGAAAGAGGGAGAGAGAGATGCATGTATGTGTGTGTTTGTATGTAATATATAGAAGAGAGAGAGATAGATATAGATATTAATTTGAGAGAGTAGAGAAAATATGGAGAGAGGGAATAGTAGGTCGGTCCAAGGGGGGGTTCGGCTGTGAGCTGGTGTGTGGGGATGGTGAGGTGTGTTTGTTTATAAATAATTGAAGAGAGAGAGGTATATATATATATATATATATATATATATATATATATATATATATATATATATATATATATATATATATATATATATATAAGAAATAAAAATGAGATATTTGTAAAAATAGAGAGAGGAAGAGATATTTTCAAAATAGGAAAAATAGGAAAATTATGCGGGGTATTTGGGCAGTCATGAAAGGGCAACGTGGAGCTTGGTTTCGGGTTCGGTCGAGCCGGGTCGGGTCAAAATCGAACCGGGTGCAATAATTGAATTAAAATAGGGATTTATAATCACGGGAAAATAAATAATATGCGGGGACTCCAATAAATAGGACACAAGCGTCATGTGGGTAGTAGGCTTCATGTGGGCCACGTCCATACTTTGGGTCGGCTAGGTTGGGTCGATGTCGGGTCCCGAAATTAAATTGGAAAATAAATCAGGTTTCACGGTAGAAAATAAATCGGCCTAAATTGACCCGAAAGTTGTGCGAAGAAAATGAAGCACAAAATGGAGTGTCTGAGTGGGACACGAAGGTCATGGGTGTAGAGCGTCTCGAGTAGATCATTTATGAGAAGTTGGTTCTGAGAAAACGACTGGTCTGGTGCTCCTAAATTAAAAGTCACGGTGACGTGCAAACGAAGATCAAAAATAAAAGTGGGAATAATTATTCAATGATTAATTGGTCTAAGTTGACCCGAAGTTGCGTGATACAAAAAGAGCACAAGGGAATGAGTTCAAGTGGGACACGATATATCAACAGAAAGATAATCTTGCCTACTTCAAAACCCATGAAGAGAGTTTACAGAGATTGGCATCCCTGACGCTCCAGAAGTCAAAGTTACGGAAAGGCACATAAATGATCAAAACAATTAAATAAATAAAATATTTATCGATAATAATTCATTTAGAAAAATTTAAATCAGCCCTGAAATTCAGGGGGCTTACATCCTACCCACCTTACAAAAATTTCGTCCTCGAAATTAAAAATCATCCAATAGGTCAAACTATAACAAGCAGCTGCTCTGGCTACAATACTCAATCTGCTACTCTTGTAATCATTTCTTCTGTTTCTCTTTACAATCTTTTTGGTTCAGGTTCAACAAAGTCCTTCTATCATAAACTATGTCATATATCCTTTAAAATCTTCCACACTAACATGAAACATTTATGTATACCATAAACTATAGGTCATTCTCTGGGTATGTTTATAAAGCTATAATGCTTAATCATCAACCATATTTCCAACCTCAATTGTAAATACTGGATTTCCTTATTGTATCCTAAGTATCCATATTCTATCAATCCACAGTTCCTTAGCATCATTTATCGTCAATCCTTTCCTACATTTTCTCTTTGAAATGATACGTTCAATTCTTATCCTTGGCGTAGAGCCTTCTTCTTTTTACTCAACAAGTCCTCCGAATATAAATTCTCGATTTCAAACTCCCGATTTATTAATTATCAATGTACATATGTCTTTGTCTTGTTCCATGTCTTTTTAACTGATGTTTTTCCCGGTCTCGTATGCAATACGATAACTCATTCTAACTTATTCTATATCAATCCACATATCGATCTACCTTCTAATCACATGCAATTAGCTAGAGATAACCAACAAAAATTCTACAAATGCTAAATCCTCAAACAGCTAAGCACAAGATTCTAATCCTCAATCCATAGTCACAATAATATACTATCTCATTTCTCCATCTTAGATACCCTATCATCAAGTCATACTATCAATGCAATCGTTCTTAATGGTTTCCAAGTCTGCTACAGTCAGTCACCCATACTTGTCCTATAAGCTTAATCTAACCAATCCCTAGGAAAAGTACTTATCACAAACACACAATACATTTATAGTTATACTACAGGATCAGTTAACAAGGTTTGGCTATTTCGGTCGCCTATGAAGCAGAAGGTAACAAGGCCTAAGACTGGGTTAAGCAATCCATAACAGTATCCAAACAAGTTAAAGGTCAAGCAAGACAGGAAAGTTTATTGGAATATCTCCAAGAATGGTATAAAGACAACGAGATTTATAACGAGAAGAATTATCCAAGAGGTTAACGAAGAAGAGTTTGGTCAAGTCATAGGAAAGATGGAACGTAAAAATAATTATGTCCAAAAGATAACGCAAAAGCAATCATGTTGGAGAGTCCTAGAGAGCCTATAATCCTAGTTGTAGATATAGATAGAACGGAGTTAATCAAGACGGGAAAGAATGATGATAAGAATTTATTCTTGCTCATTCGGTCATAACAAATTGAACCAAATTGAGATATTATCTGATAACCATACACGTCTTCCTGAAATCATGTTGCCAGAATTTTTGCCACACCAGTAAGCTTATATGCAATAAACGATAAAGTCATAACTAAGGTATACACCCTATAATCATGTTATCTAGAATCCTCGCCACGCCAACCGGTATGGCTGCGAGAAAATCTAAACTCCATAACTAGGATAAGTATATCCGAAATCAGACTCTATATTTTTGTCATACCAGCTAATATGGCTGCGATAAATTCTAAACTCCATAACTAAAGCAGACGTTTACCTTATCAGGATATATCATAATTCAATCCACAAAATTTATCACGATGCAAGATCAAAGTTAACAACGAAAATCAGAAATTAAATTCAACAGCGAATTTAAAGGAGGGTAAATGGAAACAAGTGGAAACAGATTTCTAGGTAAAATTAGAGTGAGATCCTCAGGGGTCATCCCAAGGGTACAAACTTGGTCTAAATTGACCCACTGAAATACAAACAAGAAACTAATTATAGCTAACGGTTCTATGCTGTGATGAGTTCTCCTATGTTGCAATCCTAGAAATCCTCTAGGTGTTCTAAATGTCATCCTTAGTGTTATCAAGTTGTCCTAGATCCTAATTGCAGGCATGCTTGGTACAATAACGTAACCAAATAACTTAAGTCTGGACCTGCATGGGCCGCCAAAAAAAATATGTCACGACCCGTTACCCAAATTATTGGGCCAGGCCGAGCCATGTCCAGCCTACGCTTGTTAAAGCGTAGTAAGCTATTCTAAGAATAGACAATAAAGGATCTAAGCTACTAACAGTTCTAAAATCATATTTAAATGTTCATCACAACACAGCATCTATAAGCGAAGGTAAACAAACACAGATTTAATAATACATAACCAACGTATCTAACTGGAGACAAAGTCCAGTATCCAAATTTAAGAACAGACAAAGTCTAAGTCTACTAAACACATGAAAGATAACTAAGCAAGGTTTCCCGCTGGGGCCTCTTCTGGTGCTAAGGCCAGGTCCATGGTAAGTAGGGCATGTATCCTCAGGACTATCATCTGTAATATTTTCAACAGGTCCAATCAGGACAGGAACGAGTACAACCCATCTAGAAAACCCAAGTAAATGACAGAGAACTCTAAAGCAGTTATAGACAGTTTTATTGATGAACATGGTAGTTTATATTCAGGTGATGGTATAGAGAAACAGTTAAGATACAAGAAAAGAAAGGTAACTAAATAAGAGAAGAATCATGGCAATGATGACGATAATAAAAGCTAACTGAACTAGAATAACATGTATGAGTCCAGACAGTACAATATAAGTCTAATGTAATCCCAGTGTGAGTCCAGTCCATATAATCCGATACCAGATAATTTTCGGTACAAGATGAGGCCAACAGTGATCAATAAATCCAGGGTGAGTCCAACTATGATCTAACAGTGTGTTTTAAAATACCAAGGTCGACATGTAAACGGCTGTAGGTATCAGGCACATCTCTTGCGGATCAGGCAAGAGATGGCTATGCTTCCGGTAGATTCCTGTGGGAGATTCCGGATTTGGGGTATGTCTACATGTCTTACTCAATATTTCCCCGCCCAATAAGTGAATCCACTACAAGACACAAGAATCGAGATGATGTCCGGCCAAATGGTGATTCCAGAAATGATCCCGGAATGATTCCAACGATTCCAGTAATAGAGGTCAGCAAGTAAGGTATGTGTCGCATACATGAATCCAGAAATATCCATACGTGTTGATACAGAGAATCACATAGAACTAACTAGAACTGAAATACAGTAATTGACAAATAAATGAGAGAACTATCAGAGAATGTACTCGCCTGATACTCTGAAAAGAGTAGTGTAATATCAGATGTCTGTACCAGGGTCACAATGTCCTAAAATAGAGTAATACAGTTATGACATGTCCAAAATGAAAGTAAACGAAAGAACTAATACAATCTATATGATTTCTAAGTCAATCTAGGTCAAAGTTAACTCTAATCAAACATTTTAGTCAAACTAGTGAAGTGGGGACCTAGCATAAAAAGTCTAATGTGGAGTGCCACTATACACAAACTAACTTCCTAGGATCTTTACACTAGTGCGGGGTGAGGTCCAATACGTCTATAACTCAAAACAACACAAAATATTAAAAGTCGTAATTATTCAATAAATAAATCAAATTGTACACTATGGTCCAATAATTTTAGAGATAGACAAAAAGCTCAATTATATATAAAACAAAGTACCATAATAATCCTTGTTAATTATAGAAATTTATACTAATTTTTCTGAAATTTATAAACCCTCATAGATATTTATTAAAAATCAGCAAACATAAATATACTGAAAATGAGTTCTGTTTTCCCATTTTTATAAAATACGAAAGTTACTTATTAAATACTGGTAAAATTATAATAAATTAGCCAAATTAACATAGTATCTAAATATAATTTTTCCCATATTTTTACAGCAATTAAAAAATATATATAAATTCAAAACCAGAAAGTAACAATTTATGAAAAAATAATTAATTATAAATTAAGGATAATACATAAGCAAAATCTACAGATGTTGTCGGATGATAAATTAAATATCACCAATGTGTCCAGAACGGTCAAATCAGCTAGGATAGCCTACCCATAAGTCCAATTTGGACACAGGGGTAAAACGGTAATTTTGGGTCAAAATGATGTCCGCCGTTGGACACAATTTGCACCGAAAAACGTGTCAGGATAGAAGTCTACAAAATCTAGCAAATTATATGTCCACGAATTCAGAATGACAATACGAACCCAACGGTATGTCCAAAATGGAATTCCGATGTGCCGATCTCAAAATGATACGTTGACGCGGACACTTGGTATCCAGTTTGCACGGAAATGCGTGCCGGAGCAAATGTCTTCAAAACTCAGCAAATTATATGTCAACGAGTCCAGAATGACGATACGAACTCAACGGTATATCCGGAATTGGATTCTGATGAGCCGATCTCAAAGTGACCCGTTGACTCGAAAAGTGGGACCCGCTTTGCACCGAAATACGTGCCAGGGCTCACGTTCTCCAAATCAAGCAAACTTTATATGAAAACATGCCAGAACGATGCCACGAGTCTATTGGTGGTGTCAGAAATTGAATCCGGAGTCCCGGGTTCAAAAATGGAATTTTACAAGTGCAAATTAAAGAATTCGGACGGCCAACTTTGGTGTCGAATTCAACCAACCAAACGTGCTTATAATGAAACGAAACCTAAAGAAGGCAGGAAGAGGGTTATTCCAGCTGTGCACCGGAACTGACGGTACGCAAAATGGAGCTGCGACGGCGGAGTTACGAACCCGCGAAGTTGGCGTCACGAAACTGTCCAAAAATAGTTCAATTTAAAACGTCAACTTGGTGGCCAGTTTTGAGGTATCAAACGACGAAATTAACGGACGAAAATTAACAGGAGTGAAGATAGATATACCGAGATTGAGACGGAGCAAAGAATTTGCCGATCCAACGGTCGGATCTTTCGAAAAATGCGCACAAACTTGCTGCGACGGAGCACAGATTCTGAGTTCCAAACTCGCGCGCGCAGACGGGATTTCGACGTAAATGTACAAATAGTGTGTTTCACACGTCGGGGAGGATGGTGGTGGCCAGGGGGTGATCGCCGGGGGGTCGCGCGTCGGTGGGGGTGTCGCCGGTGGCCGGTGGCCGGCCACGTGGTGGCGCTCGGCCTCGCGGCAGCGTGCGTACACGTGCGCATACATGCGCATGCAACTGCTGCTGCGGCTTGCTGTACGTGGGGGCTGCGCGGTGAGAGGCCAGGCGGGGCCACGGCGAGCGGTGCGGTCGTCGGCGGTGGCGGAGGCCTAGTGGCGTGCGATGGTGGGGGGGTTGGTGATGATGGTGTGGTGGTTAATGGTTAATGGTGATGTTGATGGAGTTTGATGATGGTGATAATGGTGATGATAGAGTGGAGGATGGTGGTGTTGCTCATGGTGGTGGTGGTGGTGTACGTGAGGGTGAGCTCAGGAGGGGGTCGGCCATGGGGAGGAAGGGTGCTGTGGTGGTGTTGGTGTAGTGTAATGAAAGAGGGAGAGAGAGATGCATGTATGTGTGTGTTTGTATATAATATATAGAATAGAGAGATAGATATAGATATTAATTTGAGAGAGAGAGAGAGAGTAGAGAAAATATGGAGAGAGAAAATAGTAGGTCGGTCCAAGGGGGTTCGGCTGTGAGCTGGTGTGTGGGGATGGTGAGGTGTGTTTGTTTGTAAATAATTGAAGAGAGAGAGAGAGAGGTATATATATATATATATATATATATATATATATATATATATATATATATATATATATATGAAATAAAAATGAGATATTTGTAAAAATAGAGAGAGGAAAAGATATTTTCAAAATAGAAAAAATAGGAAAATTATGCGGGGTATATGGGCAGTCATGAAAGGGCAACGTGGAGCTTGGGTTCGGGTTCGGTCGAGCCGGGTCGGGTCAAAATCGAACTGGGTGCAATAATTGAATTAAAAATAGGGATTTATAATCACAGGAAAATAAATAATATGCGGGGACTCCAATAAATGGGACACAAGCGTCATGTGGGTAGTAGGCTTCATGTGGGCCACGTCCATACTTTGGGTCGGCTAGGTTGGGTCGATGTCGGGTCCCAAAATTAAATTGGAAAATAAATCAGGTTTCACGGTAGAAAATAAATCGGCCTAAATTGACCCGAAAGTTGTGCGAAGAAAATGAAGCACAAAATGGAGTGTCTGAGTGGGACACGAAGGTCATGGGTGGAGAGCGTCTCGAGTAGATCATTTATGAGAAGTTGGTTCTGAGAAAACGACTGGTCTGGTGCTCCTAAATTAAAAGTCACGGTGACGTGCAAACGAAGATCAAAAATAAAAGTGGAAATAATTATTCAATGATTAATTGGTCTAAGTTGACCCAAAGTTGCGTGATACAAAAAGAGCACAAGGGAATAAGTTCAAGTGGGACACGATATATCAACATAAAGATAATCTTGCCTTCTTCAAAACCCATGAAGAGAGTTTACAGAGATTGGCATCCCTGACGCTCCAGAAGTCAAACTTACGGAAAGGCACATAAATGATCAAAACAATAAAATAAATAAAATATTTATCGATAATAATTCATTTAGAAAAATTTAAAATAGCCCTGAAATTCAGGGGGCTTACACCCCAGACTTGTGCATGAAGTTTGGTAGGTTTGTGATTTCGTTTGATAGCCGTATCGGACACGTGTCGGTCCTATGGAACACGTGTTCGACGAAATACCACTTAGAACTGAAAATTGTTATTTTTCAATTCTGTTTTAACGAATTCTTTGCTAGTATTATTTGTAACAACTTTTGTGAAGACGGATCTAAAATCGACACGATTTCAGTATCCGAATCAGACACGGACATGCGTGCATGAGGCCCGTGCATGCCCTGCTGTCCGAGCGTCATAAATCGACGCTCACGGCTCTGTTTCATGTGAAATTTTATGAACATGTGGGGGAAACCTATGCCCACATGCCCGTAAAATTTCATGTCATTTCGTAAAGCGTGCGCAGAGAAATCTCGCGTGCACTGTTTAGCCCGTACTGTGCACGTGGCTGAAAAGTGCCGCTGACACGGCCTTCGTACGAGGACACCGCACGTCGAGGACCCATTCCAGGAGCACGAGCACGAAGCCCTATACCTATACTACCCAGGGAATCGATCTCGAGTCGCGACGTGGCTCGAATCACGAGCCACGAGGCCCGACACGCACCCATGGGAAAGTACGCACGTGCACGGGGTTCGTGTGTCGCTGTGTCGCATAGATGCGACGTGGTGTCATATCAGCGTGTCCTAGACCTACCCCGGGACCCTACCTAGCTATGTGCACGAGCACGAGGCTTCTCGTGTTGTGTGCGTGTAACACCCAGTTTTCTAAATGAGGGTAATTTTGAAATTTTGTGATTTAATTATTTATTTATGATATTTAAATCGTAATATAATTTTTAGTAATTTTTTAATCATTTTTAAACTATTTAAAAACTATGACTTGTGATTTTGTTGTGTTGCTAGTGAAACCCTAGAGACTGTCTGACCTAGAGCCTAATCATGTGATTGGGATATTTATTTATTATTTTTAGCCTAGGGGTAATTTGGTCATTTTGACTTATTAGAATTATTTGATTAATTATTGGATTGATGGTTGTTAATTTTGACTTTTACTAGTTGTGACTTAAGAGACTAACCTAGATGTTGACTCTAGCTATAGTGACTTGAATAGCATGGTGTGACCCTAGTCTAACTTAAGTCGACCCAAGTTTAGTCATTTAGAATCAAGTTTGAAATAGGAGAAGAAATGATTAGGTTCAATGACTTGTGACTTATGAATTGATTTCCTTTACCATTGAAACTTGGCCCAAGCCCATTAGTCATAACCCTAACCCTAATTTTATCCTTTTATGACCAGCCACATAGGGATCTCCACCCTATATAATCACTCTTCCTTTGGTTCTTGCCTCTTTTGTATTGAAACAACTCTTGGAAAAAGAAAGGTATGGCCATTCTTCCCCAATCCATAACTTTTCTATTTTAATTCCTTTTTGACTCTAGTTTCTTGTATTAGTGGCTAATACTCCTCTATTTTCAGATTAGAGAAAATCCCAGCTTTTGAACAATTTGGGGATTTGAGCTAGTCAGGAGGAACACTCTATTTTGGGACTTTTCTTGCTATTGGACACACTATAGGTAAACCCTCTAAATTGTGTTTTAATTCTGATTTCTTTGCATGGATGTGTAGATCTAGGTGTCCCCTAGCTGTTCCTCAAATTTGGTTAGAAATCGTGTCCATTTGGTGTCCGTATCAGACACGTGTCAATGTGTATGTACAAGTGTTTGATAGAATGCCACTTAGGAATGGATTTTTGTATTTTGCTAAACTAATTACATGAATTTGTAGATCTATATGTGTATATTAAATTTTGTGAAGACTGAGTTGGATTTTGTGTCGATTTTGTGTCCAAAACTGGACTGGACACGCTGTACGACACAGCCGCACGAGTGCCCTGCTACCCGTGTCCTATTTCTCTCTGGATACGGCGTTTCAATACGTGAAACTTGGTGTGTACCTTGGGGCAGTGACTGACAGGTCACCCCCCAAGTCTCGTAGGACCATGTGTCGTATCGGACATTTTATTGCACCTGTACTGGGTTTGTACACAGACACAACGCACGGGTTTTAGTCTCTGATACACGCATCGTGTCGTATCCTGATACGACGTGGACTCATGTCAGGGTGCTAGACATGTAGCCCTAGACCCACTCTATTACTGGACACAGACACGACCCTCCTCGTGTTGTGTGTCGAGTCCTATTTGATTCGACATGTCCCTACGAGATACTGCTTTGACTGGTACTCTGGCACAGGTTTTGATACATGTTTTGACACAAATGGACACGATTGGTGACACAATATGGACACACACTGACCCCCTATGCTGGCACACATGACTCCCTGTTGATTCGTTTGTTGTTATGGTTTTCAAATGGGAAATTAGGTTCGAAAATGGGATTTCTTGATACAGTGCACTATTCATCATAATTCCGAGTTTAATTAGGTTTTAATTCGATAATTAATGATTAATTTGTTGTTATTGATATGTGAGCATGTATGGGATAATAGTTTACACCTCTGCGACCAACTGTGATGTGTTTTTGGGTTTTAATTTGAAATTTGCTTTTCCAGGAGACTGAATAAAATGTTAAACTGAGAATGGGTTGTTAACAGTGAAACCTGAGATTTCAAGTTCCTGTAAACCTGAGAATACATGTACACTTGACTGAAAACAAGAAATCAAATTCATGTTTACACTCACTCACACATGCTACACACACAAATTCCCGATACCACATGTACACTTGACTGAAAACAGGAAATCAAATTCATGTTTACACCCTCATATCACATATACACACACATGTGTAAACTAAACTGAGATAATGTAAAAACCTGGGAACCATGCCTATCTACTGCTCACAAATTCTCATGCACAAACTAATTTTCCAGACACCCTTACACTTCATCCTTTGTTACATTGCCTATCCACTGTTGCACTGATACACTGTTTATTGTGCACTATTTTTTTATTTGCACACACACACACACACACACACACACACACACACACACACACACACACAGAGTAAACTGAATTTGGAGAAGGTTGGGTTTGAATATGAAAAATAAGATTACATGTGCACTAAACTGATACCTTGATTGTGTACATTGATATCACTCACACACTATGACACACACTCTTAGCCCCCTCTCTACCTTTCTATGCATTATGAATGTGAATGAATCTAAATAGATATATATATGTAATGTATATATAATGCAACATTGAGATGTATGAATGAATGCATTATAATATGTAAAATAATAAATGCATGAATGAAAGTCATATATGGATGAATCAATCAAAAGTAGAAGTAAAATGCAATGCTTGTAATGAATGTTAACATGTATAATGCAAGATGATGTAAACCATGTATATACATCTATGTAATATGGAATATGTATAAATTGCCTATATAGATGTATATAATGTGTGCTTAAATGGACATGTATGTACACATGATAACCATTGCCATGGTTCACATTTCCCCTTCACATCACATACCCCTATTTTATATGTACATTGATATATATATAATTATGCATTGCCATGTTCTATTATGATTCGTATTATCATTGAACACTTGGACACCTTACACTACCCTTAATTGCTATGAACCTTGAACCCATAAATAAATATGCATACATGTGTGTACATTGCTTGTATGCTAGACTCTTAGCCTATGTAATTCTATATATAGTGTATGTATGTATACTAGTATGTGTGATGCTTGGTTTTGGCTTTGTAATTGTGTGTGAGTGCTAGCCTAGGCTTGGTTAGGTCTAGTGAGACTTGTTAGACTTGTTTGGGCTAGGACTTGACCTAGTTGACCTAGTTTGACTAGTGTGGTTGACAAGAGTTGACCAAGTGTTGACTTTAGTCTAGTTTGACCTAGACAGCATGCAGATGCATTGTACATTTCATTTATCATCCCCTGTATACATCTTGACTTATGTTGCTCTGAATAGGAGTCAGATACCTCATCTCGGACAGTATATTCTCACAGATATTCATATCGCAGGCGAGTACATTCTCTGATCATTTCATAACTTGCTTAAGATTATATTCCTGCTCTAGATTACCTTATTTGATACTGTCATAATATTATCACGAATTGGTACTATATGGATCCCTACATTGAGATGTTATCCCCCTCGGGAGTATCGGATACTTCATGTCATGTGTTTCATGTACATCATATATTCTTCGCTCTCATGTTATTCATGTTTCTCATGTGCTTCATGTACGTTCATGTACGCTCGTGTACTCTTATGTACTCTCATGTACGGTCATATTTTTTATGTACTTCATGTGTAACCTATACTTCATGTGTACCCCTTCATGGGCCTTTATATGGAATTCATGTGCACTCAGTTCCGAGCCCTCATGTATACTTCATATACACCCATCTATGGGCTTTTATGTGAAAATTATGTGCGTAACATAACTTGTCTGGATCCTTGTATATTGATTGGGGTATGGAGGAGTATAAATAGTCATGTGAACAATTCCAAAGTAGTATAACCATGTGAGCCTCTTTAGTATATTCATGTGCAAATCCAGCCGTTCATATATCGACTTTGTACTCTACATCACTAGTCACTGATAGTTCTCTACTTATAGTAGATATTTCCACTTCAGTTCTCTCTTTTACATCATGTACATTCTTTCAGTTTTCATGTATCGTCCTCTGTTGCATGTTTATATTTCCTAACCTGCTATGTTCTGTGTGAGATGTATTGTGCTCACTCCCGTCCTGACTGGACCTGTTGAAAATTTTAGAGAGGATGATGAGGAACCCTATATCCCTTACTATGGAGCTTGCCAAGATGACACTCGCGACCTGGACCCTTGGGAGTTTCAGCAGCTGCTGAGGATGATACCCATGCATAGTGTAGATAGTCTAGACTATTCTTTCTTTTCATGATAGTTGTTGTCTTTGATTTCAGAGTTGTATTATTATGGAGATGTTGAGACTTGTGTTTGTTAACCTTGATTTATGTTACTTTTGTTTGCACCTCAGTTTTGAGGATTTCCTTATCTATTCTATCGTGCTATATTCTACCTCTAGATTGTGATTGAGTTGTACTTTCTGCGACTTGGCCTCCAGTTGGAGAGTATTTCAAATTATGTTAGTTATGTTCATGACTTAGCTATATATATATATGTGTATGTGTGTATTCCTTATCTATTCTATCGTGCTATATATATATGTGTATGTGTGTGTATATTACAAATGATTAGGATTGCTGCGATACTTACTATGGAGCAGGCCTAGTTGACACAGGTGACCTGGACCCTCAGCAGGATCCAGTAGTCGCTGAGGACTTGCCATTAGCTTAGTCTAGAATTTCTTATTATCTAGCATTATGAGACATTTATGATTGTATTGAGTTGTACTCTATATATTGTTCTCCTTTCGGAGCATATTCACATTATGTTAGATGTTGTGACCTAGGACGACATTCTACCGCCGACACTATGACGTAGGCTGGATGTACCAACTTTTCGTGCCCTTACACTGGGTGTGGGTCATGACACATTTTTAGTGGTGGCCCATGCAGGTCCAGATTCGCATTAGTGCGATGTCGTGGTAGTACGACAACTTAGTTGTACTACTACGAGCCTGCTATAGAGTATATGAAGTAAAGTGTTAGAATGAGAGGATACTCAATCACTGTTAGAATTCCTTGAGAGATTCCTGGAACGACCCTTGAGAATCTTATTTTAACTTCAATTTGAAATCTTTTCCCTTGATTTGATTCACCCATTACTCATTTGATACACCCATTACTCCTTGTTATTGAATTTGATTTTGATGGATTCATTATTGAATTTTGAATCTTGATGATTAGTTGTTAACTTTGAGTTTGTATTTAAATATATATATATTTTTCTTTACTTTATTTTTGGAATTTAGGGTATAACCTGATAACATACTTGATAAGAACAACGAGAAAGGTAAATGTCTGCCTTATTTATGGAGTTTAGAATTTATCACAGTCATATTGGCTAGTATGATAAAGACATGGAGCCTGATTTTAGATATACTATCCTAGTTATGGAATCTAGATTTTCTTGCAGCTATACCGATTGGCGTGGTAAGAATTCAAGATAACATGATTATAGGGTGTATACCTTAGTTACGGACTCTATTGTTTATTGTAGCTATGCTTACTGGCGTGGCAAAATTCTAGCAACATGATTTCAGGGAGATGTGTATGGTTATCAGATTATATCTTAAAATTGGTTCATTCCTTTTGAACAAATGAGCAAGAACAGATTTTTATCATTATTTCGTTTTTGCCATTATTTCTTGTATTACCATTTTTCCTCATCTTAGTTAACTCTGTCCCAATTACATCAATCACCTATCTCGTATCTAATTCTGGCATCTATACTTTGAAACTTTGAATCTCTGTCTCTTTACCTTGGAAAGGTCGAGGAAGTAACGTAAATCTTCTAGCTCGGAAAGGTCGTAATTTGTTATCTCATAATAATCTAGGTAGGAATATAATATGATGGACCTTGATATAGAATTTTGAGATAGAGATATGGTAAAGATTGGGAATGAAATCAAGATACCAATATTATCAATTAGAAACGATCACACATAGAAAAATATTTTGGATATAAATAATTCATAGATGTATTTCCTAACTGATAAGGATATTCGAGGTAAACTTAGTTTTGAAGACTTGGATAAATTTTGGTTATTGATTCTTGAGACATTTTACTTTAAGGCTATGATGTTACATTTCGGGATTTAGTAATGGAGAAAAGATTTTAACTGTATTCGATGGCAATAAGAAATTGAATAAGATGTTGCAAGAAAATGGTTAAGAACAGAAAGAACACAAAGATTTTGAGTTATAGAAAATATAGAGATTTTTGAGAAAATTTTAATTTAAGGAGAATAATATTTGACGATGTACGTTGAAGGAGATATGAAGGTTGATTTTATAATGGAGAATAAGTTTTGTAAGACCTAGTGGTTTTAGATTGAATAAACGAGGAGAGTAATTTGAACAAGTTCAAGGATTTCATAAAACTTGATTTAGAGGTTTCGGATCTAATTTAAGACAAGGTGGAAGAATTTGGACATAAAGATGATTAAGTGTTTAGTATTGAGTACTAATAAATAAAAGGTTATGCTTCATGAGTAATGTTTTGGAATTTAGGAATTGAGCCTATGATGATCATGACAAGGTCCAATCTTCGTATCGAAAGGGTATAAATTCTTGGTGGTAGTCATATAAAGGTTGATTTTCATATTTGGACTTACAAGATAAAGATATGATTGGCAAATGATGATTAGATAAGTTTGATGGTATCAGAGAGAGATGATTAACTTGACTTCCCTATGAAACCTTGTCTTTTGTTTTCCCTATCAAAAGGAGAAAATTGACTTATTCTATATCTTTGAATTATCCTTTAAAAGTTTTCAATATCATTGAATCCTAACTCCCTTCATCACGACCAATCGACTTTGATCATCTTTTCTTATCATATTAATATCCTGGGTCGTACTCAATTAAATTTAATTGTGACCTAGATCCCCATCCTTGGATGCTCGTGCTCAGACTTCGATGACCTTGTTCTCCATCTTGTCCAAATCTTTATTTACCCAAAGATTGATCTACTTAGATCGTGTCGAGACTAAATTTTCTTTTATATATATCGTGATTGGATTTCAATGCTAGTGACAGTCGTGCTTTAAACTTTCAATTTTGATCATCTTTAGAAAAGTAACGCTTTATAGTTAATTCCTAATTATTTTTTTTATAATTACCAGTTTTCATATAGGATGATAGACTGCCTTATAGCCCGATGATTTATTGTTTTCCTTATCTTTTCCAGTATGGCACCCATGACCAGAGTCTGTCCCCAATGTACAGCTGTAGTTCCGGATGAGACCGAGATTGTACTTTCCTCTTTCATTGCTCAGGAGGTGTTAGCAGCCTCACCGGAGAGTTTTTCTCCATCTTCGATCCTTCAAGAGAGGGCTACAGTTCAGCCGGAGACTGAGGGCCTCCCTTTGCCTCATGGAGTGGTACCCCATGCCATTCCTGATGGGGCTCAGATTTACAGACTTCTTCAGGATGTGTGGGAGGTATAGAGATTTCAGGCTGAGCTTATGAGAGAACAGAGTCTCAGTATCCAACTGTTGTGGGATTATATGCATTCGAGGGGAGAGCCTAGTCCCAAGAGGGCGAGGAGCAGTATATACCCAGAGCCTCAGGAGTACCCCGGCTTCCAGCCTATACTAGCCTATCAAGTTCAGATTTCTGTCCAGCAGAGGCCAGTTGAGCGAGTGCCTACCTGTGCCTTCTGTAAGAAGCCTGGGCACGTATGGAAGGACTGTAGGAAGAGACTAGGATTGTGCCTATTTTGTGGGTCAGCTGCACACAAGATACGAGACTGTCCTACTACACCTGCCCCTAGTCGAGGCCTACCTCCAGGAGAGAGTTCCAGCTACCAGACCTAGTAGAGGTGAGTTCTTGACCTATACCTTACCCTGCCTTGATGATTACTGTACCCTACCATATTGTTTATATGTTTTGATACCTTATGTCTACTTTTGATCTAGCATGACTATAATGGCTAGATGATGAGACCTCAGACTGATATTACCTGCCATAACCCTGTATGATATCTTTCCAACTGCGTGACTTAGATAAGTTTTCTTAAGACTATGATTGTTGGGGGTTTGACTTAGAAGAAGTACGACAACTTTAATTTCGAGGATGAAATTATTTTAAGGAGGGTAGATTTGTAACCACAACTTTTCTAAAATTAGAGTATTTTGGTAATTATGTGATTTTTTTGGATTAATTCAAAATATTTAATTAGTGTTGTGTAAGTAGTCGGTTTAACCTAAGCTAACCATGATTAGAGACTAACCATGACATTAGAAACCTAATTTTTTGTCGCACTCACTTTTCCTAATTAGGGGTACTTTAGTCATTGTGTATTATTCGATTTTTATTGATTGTTGTGTAGCTTTGATTGATGTTTCGGGTGGTTAAAGAAAGTATAACCTTAGTCAACCTTGTTTAGAAGCATAATAATATAATTAGATTTATTATTGGCTTTTTATATTTAATTTAGAATTATTACCTATTTTTTTAGAATTATTTAATGATTTTTAAGTCATTTTTTATAAGCCTTTAAAGCCTTTTGTCATTGGGCCTTTGTAGCAACTTAAGAGTGCTTGGCCCATGACTAACCCTAACCCTAATAACCCTCCATGCATGGCCGGCCAAGCACAGCAGCCCCCCCTCTCATTTGTGAAGAAATCACATAGCCTCTACAAGATCAACCCTAATTTCTCCTTTTCTTCAAAACCCTAACTTTCTCATCCGGCATTCGATTTGTGCCAAACGAATTGCATTGTGACCGTGGGGAGGAGAAGAACTTGCTAGAGCACTGCTAGCAAGGAGTTGGAGACGTTTGCTCAGGAGGAACTGGTCGTCAAAGCGCTCGAGGATTCACTTTCATTGAGATTCCAACTCTCAATAGGTAAACCTCGTTCTACCCTTGTTCCTTCTAAGTTTTTTGCATTTTCGCATCCATATAGGTACCCCAGACCTGTGCATGAAGTTTGGAAGGTTTGTGATTTTGTTTGATAGCCGTATCGGACACGTGTCGGTCCTATGGAACACGTGTTCGACGAAATGCCACTTAGAACTGAAAAGTGTTATTTTTTGATTTTGTTTTCACGAATTGCTTACTAGTATTATTTGTAACAACTTTTGTGAAGACGGATCTGAAATTGACACGATTTCAGTGTCCGAATCGGACACGGACACGCGTATACGAGGTCCGTGCATGGCCTGGTGCATGCCCTGCTGTCCGAGCGACATAACTCGACGCATACGGCTCCATTTTGCGTGAAATTTTATGAGTACGTAGGGGAAACCTTTGCCCACATGCCCATAAAATTTTACATCATTTCGTGAAGCGTGCGCGGAGAAATCTTGCGTGCACTGTTCAGCCCGTACTGTGCACGCGACTGAAAAGTGCCGCTGACAAGGCCTTCGTACGAGGACACCGTGCGTCGAGGACACGTTCAAGGGGAACGAGCACGAAGCCCTATACCTAGACTACCCAGGGACTCGATCCCGAGTTGAGGCATGGCTCAAATCATGAGCCACGAGGCCTGACACGCGCCTACGGGCAAGCACGCACGTGCGTGCGAGCGCAGGACGTACGGGGGGTTCGCGTGTCGCTGTGTCACGTAGACACGACGTGGTGTCATGTCAGTGTGTCCTAGACCTAACCCGGGACCCTACCTAGATATGTGCACGAGCATGAGGCTTCTCTTGTTGTGTGCGGCGTCCAATCGTACGAAACACACGTGTACGACAAGCGAGTTCGATTTTCCGATATGCGCTCCGTGGACACGATACAGACACGGGTTCGACCCTGTGAGTATCCGAGCACGTCACACGCATAGAAACCTTCGTGTTTGCTAAGTTTCGTGAGTTCTAGTAGTGTATATTGCATTTTGGACATTGAGTTGGATTTCGGGTTTCGACTTATATATATATATTTGAGTTGTTTTGTTATATTTCAAATTTCTGAGATTTAATTCATATTTTCTGAGTTAATATGAAGTTACTAAGATTCTGGACTTGTGGGTTTTAGTCCCTAATTTTACTTTCAAATATTTCTATCATATATGTATATATATATATCCCCTTTTTGCCTTATGTATAAATAAATATATATATATTTTTTGTATAAGTATTTTTTTAAGCTAACCCCCCTCGTTTATTAAAGAAGGCTCAAAATGCCGAAGCCTGCTGACGTATACAAGACGAAAACAAATATACAAGTATACCACCAAAAGAAAGATGAAGGGGAGGGACACTCAACCACTAAGAGTTATGGGTTGAGCGAGGACCAGAATGCTTTCGGACTATGTGAGCAGCCGTTGCACCTTTTGCAGCATTGGCGGAAGATCTCCCGAATGAGCTGGTCTGCAGAATATTGGTGTCCTTCATATCTAGCCTTATTGTGATTATTCTAAATCGCCCACGTGGCGACCGCTGCGACGATCTGGTGGCCATGGGAGGCTGATCCCCAGGTGGCTGCGAGATCGTTGAAGCGTCCACTGGTCTGCTCAGTAATGTATAGCTGGTTCAGAGACCTCCAGACACTGCCGGGCAGGCTCCCCTGACAAAATATGTGGTCAAAAGTCTCCATCTGGGGCTCAGAGAAGCACGAGCAGGCTGAAGCTAAGCTAATGCCAATGGTGTTGAGGATATCGTCGGTAGGCAATTTCTTCCTAATGACTCTCTACATTAGGATAGACCACTTCTTAGGAATGCAGGATTGCCAATGGAGTGCCATGGGATAATGCGGCTGCCCGGAACCCTGGACTGTACTTCTCGCCGACCTCACGAAAAAAAACCCTGAGGCCTCTAGCGTCCATATCAGTGCGTCGCCCTCGAGGCCGATTCTTAATCCGAGCGTACGGATGCTATCCGCCGTTCCGTTGCCAGACCATTCTCGAATTCTGTCCCAGTTCTAGTCGTCGGTGGTGGGATTCCATAGGTCTTTAATCCTGGTGTCTCTCGGGGTCTCAGTGAGACTCGGGATCATGCTATCCCCCACCTTTTTTTGTATAAGTATATATATATATATATATATATATATATATATATATATATATATATATATATATATATATATATGTTGTGATGAGTATTGTCGAGATATTTTGTTCTCAGATCTGAGTTTTCAATCCCCCATCGTAAATCCAACATTCTTTCTCCCCTATACATATATGTGTATATATTAGGATATGTCTATATATGTATAAAGTTTCCTTTTAAATAGACTTGTGTATATATACAATATAAAAAATAATATATATATATATATATATATATATATATATATATATATATATATATATATATATATGTGTGTGTGTGTGTGTGTGTGTGTGTGTGTGTGTATACCTAGAATGAATGAATATATATATATATATATATATATATATATATATATATATATATATATATATATATATATATATATATATATATATATATATATATATATATATATATATATATGTAATTGTTTGCTTGTGAATGTGACCTAGGGAGTATTGAGTCAGTTTAGGATTCACCCAATGAGCCTATAATGGCTGAGTCGACCAACAAGTTGACCAAGTTGACGAAAGTCAACTTTAGGTCAAACTTGATCCAAATCGACTCAAACGAACTTAGAATGACTTGAAAACTTGTGCTTGACCTAAAAATTAGTAAACGGACTAGTTGACTTATATTGACCAGGTTTGACCAGCTTTGACTAGAGTTGACCAAGGGTTGACTTTGACCTAAAAGGACCTAGGTAGAATTACATTGTAGGCATTCCTTAAGATATTTTAGACCTTGTTGTGGTTTGTGGTTGTTTTAAATATGATTACATCACTCCAGTTCAGTTACACTTTCTCATCAGCAGCTTGGATTGCCAGGCGAGTACATTCTCTGACCGTTTCATTCTTGCTTGGACATATTTATTTGTTATAGACTAGTTTACTTGTTGCTGTCACGATGTTATCACAGATTAGCACTATATGGATCTCTTCATACGATGTTATCCCCTCGGATACATCGGGTATATTATGCTCATGTACTTTATCATGTGCATCATCAACTCTTTGTATTCATATTTATTCATGTATACTCATGTGATGTTCATGTACACTCATGATCATGTGAGCCTTCATGTATAACCCATTATTCATGTGGACTAGCTATCCATGTGACACACTACTTTCATGTGCAATAACATAACCTGGACAGATCTTTGTGCACTGATTGGGGCAGGGGGAGTATTTATTTGGTTATGTGATCTACACCATTTTCATGTACAACTCCAAACTAGATTTAAGTCATGTATAACCTAAGCCAGTTTACATAACCAGATTGTGCTCTATACCACGTAGTTAGTTTAGTTCTCTTATTATATCATGTATATCTATTTTTATATACCATGTTTTCTTTTACAGTCTCATTTCTTTATCAGCAGTTCATGTATATTATTCAATAGCTTGTTTTATATTTCCTTTCATGTTATGATCTGTGTGAGAGATATGTATTCGTTCCTGTCCTGACTGGACCTGTTGAAAATATTACAGATGATGAGGATTGCTGCGATACTTACTATAGAGTTGGCCTAGTTGACACAGGTGACCTGGACCCTCAGCAGGATCCAATAGTCGCCGAGGACTTGCCAATAGCTTAGTCTAGACTTTCTTATTATCTAGCTTTATGAGACATTTGTGATTGTATTGAGGTATTGTTTAT
Source organism: Iris pallida (assembly GCA_029216955.1). Lineage (NCBI taxonomy): Eukaryota > Viridiplantae > Streptophyta > Magnoliopsida > Asparagales > Iridaceae > Iris > Iris pallida. The sequence goes on along the minus strand of JANAVB010040419.1, from coordinate 10,861,076 downwards.
GGTGTGGTTTACATCGAGACTTATTATTTATATTTGTGACTCTCTGTTGAGATTATCTTATCATCTTCTATTCCATCTTAGATATGATGATTGAGTTGTACTCTATATATTGTTCTCCTTTTGGAGCATATTCACACTATGTTAGATGTTGTGACCTAGGACAGCGTTCTACCGCCGACACTGCGGCGTAGGCTGGACGTACCCACTTATCGTGCCCTTACACTGGGTGCGGGTCGTGACATCCACGGTATCAATAAAGAACATGCATTCAATCTCAATCTATAAGTCAATCAAAAAATCAGTACAGGAGTGCGCTACTACGAGCCACTAAATCGATCTGGACATGTATGGTAGTCATGAGTACGCCATGATAGGCTACTATCAATCAATGTACGGCTAGACAATAAATGTACTGGATAATAAAATCTGGAAAGGCATGGCAATACATATCATGGCATGTAGGGAAAATCAATAAGAAAACATATCATGACATATCCGAAAATCAAATAGGAACTATATCATGGTATGTAGGAAAAATCAATAAAAGATAAGTACATAACATAAAACAATGTATGTACATATATTAGTGTCAAGTATATATAGGGTGTACAATCATTCTCTAACTATACAAGGTCATCTAATCATGTTAAGAGTTCATTACAATCGAAAAAATATCAAAAACAGACAAAAATGGACAGAAAGGGCAAAAACAGCCTAACCGGATCATCCGGCGGATTACCGACGGATTTTTCGAAGTGACACAACAAGTTTTGTGGGCAAATTCGGATGATCCGGCGGGTTTTTGTGGATGATCAATAGATTATCCGAACCGTCAAAGAAAGTTGAATTTGGAAAACTCCAAAACTTGTTTCGACCATAAAAACTTCGTATTAAATCGAAATTCGGATTTTCAAAAGTCATAATTGCATAGAATTGAATTTTCTACAACATGGAATCATTAGTTTTTTTTTACTGAATTTGAAAATTGAAATATGAATACCTCAAAATACTCAAAAATATTATCTACAAACTCAGATCTACGCAATACCATCGATCAAAAATAAAGGTGCTATATACTAAAGATGTTAACAATTTAGAGAAGCATATTATAGAACAATAAAACTTTAGTTTCTATGGAAAAACAAAAAATGAAGCATGGTCATATCACTTTTGAGCAATATGTATTTGTCTAGGTTTTAGCAACCAACCCTAATCTTCTACTCCACCACCAAGAGGGGTTCCGAAACCACATTCTAGGCCTCAAGGCCAAGCTTTTCTAAGCTTGAGGAAGAGGAAGGAGAGTGACGAGGAAAATGAAGAAGGAAAGAAAAAAAGATGATAGAGAAACTCAATGGGTATATATAGAAGGGGTGAATTAATCGTGACCGTTGGATTGTGATCCATGTCACAATCTAAATTGATCCTAACTGTCCAAAGAAAACCAAGTATCCATTGGATAATAGAATGCATCTATGCTATTAACAAAAATATCTAAATACTATTCATCAAAATATCCAAAACACTCTTCATAAAATATCGGAAACACTATTCATAAAAATATCTGAAATCGAAAATATCTAAAATGTGGAAAATCTGTCCTGGCGGTATGCCGTCGGTATACACCAGTACACCATCGGTATGCCGGTCAAGAAGAAAATATATAATTTGGGAAAAATTTCAAAGCATTCCAAAAATCAATAAAGTATGAAATATACTACAAAATATGTATCCGTATATAAATACCGATACTGTGAGACTAGTCTCACAACTCTCCACAACTTAGAAAAATTTCGTCCTCGAAATTTCCTAAAGCCAGTCGAAAAAATACGCATGCTAAAATTATGTAAAATTATAACTCATCGGAAGAAAACATCCCGTATTCAAGAGATAATTAAGATACAGAATTTAAATAAATACAGAAAATAATAAGTACATACATATATAATACATGGAAAGACAAGAACTATGAGGTATATGGAATAATATACCCCTGAGTCAGTTGAGTAGGGATTCGTCCTCGCTTGCCTACGCTGACTCACCAAGTAGAAAGGGTCAAGTCTCGAAGTAAGTCGGTACCAATGACTCAGTCGAAGACATAACTCTAATCCAGGACGCACGTTCGTAGTTGAGATACATGATAGATATCGCGTATCATGAGAAACAAAGGCGAAAGAGTTGTATGAATAACTCGCCTTCACTTATCGAATATGTCAAGCAGACCATTGCATTCTGGGTATAAGTGGAATACAAGGCCGTCGACGGAACCCAAGAATGAGAATGACTAAAGGAACACCTCAGAAGCTTACCAACAATCTGACTGCCCTCAGCCAACATCTGCTCTATGATAACAAACTCTCTCTGCCCATGCATTGAGCTGCTGCACTGACCTACTGTTGATTTTACCTGACTTACTGGACCTAGGTAAACTGCGCCGGATGCTGACATTAAACTACTGAGACCGCGTCGGAAGGGGATGCTGAACATAGGATCAGGCCGACTCTACTGGTCCTTTCTGGCCTCAACTACCAATGGCACTAAGCAGCTAACGAAGCCTCTGGATATAAAATTAGGCATGACCCTATCTTTGATCAGACGCTCTACTCCTGAGATATTTACCATTGTCCATCATGTACTGAGATATGATGTACCCCAGGCTCTCATAGTAGGTATACTCTGACTGCTACATCGATACCGCCGTCGGAGCTGATAGTACTACATGACTAAGAGCTCAATGATCTGGAGCTGTAACTGCTAGAGCTGTAGGCTGTATAGTAATGCCCCTTATCATCTCGAGCATAGCCTGCTAATCTCTCTATGCTGGCTAAACTGATGGAAGTGAAGAAGATGACTAAGCTGACTAAGCTTGCTGAACTGACTGGAATGGAGTAAAGTAAGTTGCCAATAGATGCTGAGATGGTACTGGCACCTAACTCTGCAAAGACAAAATCTGATGCCGACATACTGCATGAACTAGAGAACAAAGTAAGGAAATCCTCGAAATAATAAAATAAGAAGGTGGGGTATCCCTGAAGGATTAGGACACGTGATATCAATAAGGGACATGAATAGAGTAAAGACATATCAAGCATGTTCACAATTCAAGGAAACGAGATAGCGCAATAAGCAAGAGGAGATCAAATGAAGACAAATATTGGATTGAGATTCTAACAAGATGAATCCCCCACAAGTCTGAAGACAGACCTGTATGGGCCACCAAAAAACCCTGTCACGCCCCAGAACCAGAATACTGGAGAACATGGGCGAGACAAAGCCAGCTACATATATCAGAGTAAGCCAGTACCCTAATATACGATCACGACTGTCTAGATGACAAGTGGGAGGACTCTAGCATGCCACTGACAACTCCTATGGTCCAACAAATCCTATCTCAATCCAATCAACACAAGAAGCAATAAATAGTAAATCACATATGAGATGGGTAAGGCGTCCCAAACACAAATGCATATATAATCATGAGAGCTGACATAATTAAAAGATACATCAACTTAATATAGAAAAGGTACATAAATATACAACTAGCCGCGGTCCAGAATATACATCCATGCCATGTAGAAACGAAGGAACAAACCCAGATACAAGGACTAACACATGCCCTTGGCTAAACACCACCAGATAAAGTTACAAAATTGGAGTGAGAGATAAAAGTAACTCACTCATTAATCCATGTCGGTCCTCTGAGTGTGAACCATCTAGAGAAGAAGACGGTACATCATCGAGATGAACCATGGAACCTGGCCATACAAAACCAGTGGGGTCAGACACCAAATAGCAAGTACCACAAAGAAAGCTTGAGGTGAACGACAAAGCCCAATAACAACATAAGAACATAATGACAAAAAAAATACGGGTCGAGATCAGTGTGGTACTAATACACGTATTGTAGGAATGAAATCGTAAAGCAGAATACTCTAGAGGGGGGTGAATAGAGTAGGTAGCGGAATATTGCTAATTAAAAAACTCGTTAGTAGTTAGATCACAGATATAATTATAATCACAAAATAAATGATAGTAATAAAAGAGTGATCAGAAGGCAAACACAAACATCGAGATTTATACTGGTTTTCCTCTTGTGAGGACTAGTCCTGTCGGAAGAACTCTAGCTTCCAATTGAATCCACTATTGGAAAATTCCACAAGTTTTCATACGAAGTCCTTGTAACTTCTATAGACGCGAGCTTTGATACGAAGAACTCGACCAACTTCAATTGTGAAGAGTCAATCTTCAATCCAGCCTCTGATTACAATCGCTCTGAAACTTCTAGACCGTACCGCACTGGCAAATCGACTAGAGGATTGTAACTGGCTTAGGATTTGAAAATGGAAGCTTTTTAGAACTCTTTGGAAGAAATGTAAGCTTTAGAAGAGAAGAGATTGAAAGTGAATTGGTGTTTTGAAATGATCGAAATGCTTCTCTATTTATAGTTTTTTCAAAGGCAGAACTCTGGCAAAATTCGGGCAGAATTCGGACAGAACTCCTTGTAACCAACCGCAACTGAAGGGAGACCAAGTTCAAAATCAAACGTTCACATAACGTTCAACTTGGTCGAACTCTGGCCGAGTTCTGTCAGGGTTTGGTCAGTTGATTTTGTGAAAAATAATTTTGGCTTTTTGAAAAAGTCCTTCAGAAGCTTTTTGCAAAAATAGATATTTTTCAAAAACATAGGTCATTTTGAAAAGATAGGTCAGTTTTGAAAAACGTTTTTGGATAGCCTATTTGCCAGTATGACTTGGTGTAGAATGTATTCCTAGACTCAATAAAATAAAAAATCACATTGCTTTGAAGAAAATACATTCTGAGTGGCAAACAACTTCGATCTTGAACGGAGTAGATATCCATCTTTGATCAGTGTCCAAAACGTCGTTAGTAAACATCTGAATTGACTCGCATTTATATCGAGACAGAGTTTGATCAATTATTAAAATCATGTTTGACCATGACCAAAGGGTCAACAATCTCCCCCATTTTGATAATTGACAAACCTTGGCCGATATAACATCTTGGTTTTGATCAATTCAAAAGTGTACCGAAAGTACCGAGAGATAAAATGAAAAAAATTGTTCATAACCTGTATTCATGAAGTTGTTAGATCTTATTTCTCCTCCGTTGTCTCTTAGCAAAATAATTGCAAAAGAGAAAGCTCCCCGCAATAAATGCATAAGTAACAATCAGTGAAGAAACACAATAAAATGGAATAAACATCACAGGCATGGTGTAAACATTTATAGAAAAATAAGAGAAACTGAAATGATATAAACAACACAGGCATGGTATTTGTCACAGACAGTTTATATGAAGCATAAAGAAAGATAATGCTATAAAGCTGAAACAAATAAAATGCTAAGCTGAATAATAAACTAAAGTAAAACATATGCCAAACTGAGGCATAAAAACATGTCTATGAAGAGTCACAAATCATATCCAAAAATAAAGTGTACTGATAATATCTTGGAATGTCGGAGCATTTCCAAGTAAACATAAGACAAAATAGACAGTCTCAAACAGTAACATCTCGAAAATCTTCATCCTCATCCTCTTCATCATCGGCTGCAGCGCCAGCATGTCCAGAAGGACCAGCTCCAGAAGTGTCGGCTCCAGAAGTATGAGGAGTGGCACCAGAAGTACGATACCAATCGTATGTGTTCCCTGGCTGGAACAGAGAGTAGACCGCCTCATCATCAATACGGTAGCCAGAAACAGAAGGGTCTCGAGGTAGAGAGCTAGCAGAGTGACTCGTCTGTGCAAATCACAGATCGGCGAAGGAGTTGGCAATAGCCTGGAACCGAGTCACGTCACGAAACTCATGTTCCCTGGAAGTGTCAACATAAAATTTCTGCAGATCTGATAGATGCTGGTGAATACCCTCAAAGATTATAGTATAAGACTGAGGTGGACCAGGTGCTGTGGGAGTAGGTACAGGAGGAGCAGGTGTAGTAGGTGGAGGAACAGTGGCAATGCTGCGACGAGAGAGTTTAAGGAACTTTGGCTCAGGGTCCAGAGCACAAGTGGATAAGTTAATATCGAATCTATGCAAGATTCGTGGGATGATCATCGCATAAGAGAGGTTGCGATCTCTACCACGACATCTACTCATCATCTGAATAATAGTCTTAGGGGCAGAAAAAGGAATCCCCTTTAAAATGTGATATAAAGCAGAAAGCTTAAGTGCAGTGATATCATCTTTTGAAGTAGATTTTGGATGTAGAGTTGAATAGATGATGCGATGTAATTCATAGTTAAACAAGTTCAATTTATTGGCCTTGAACTTTCCAGGACGAGCACATACGGGCGCACAAAGCTCATTCTTGTAACTAACGAGAGTCGTACCATCGGGGAAATCGAAGTCAGTGATGTCATCGAGTGGTGCACCTTCATTTGGAAGACCAAGGATTTTCGCTAGCGATTCATCATTGAACTCGATATCTATCCCGTCGACACGAGTTCTCACAGTAAAAGTGTCTAACACGAAATTACAGTAAAATAATCTAATGGCATTAGTAGCTATAGGGAATTACAAAGTAACAAAGTGATGTAACCCTAATACCTCAAAGTAGGGACGGTGGTCAAGAAAGACAGTCCATTTGATCGGAGATCCGGTACAAATAGTACGCATAATAAAATTGGCATACCAAAGTAGGGCTTGGTCGGGAGTTTTGAAATAAAACTCGTCCGATGCACCGTCATCCGATTGTACCGAAGAAAAGAGGGAATCCGTATGCGGATCAGAAGACGATGCCTCTTCACTGGCATTGGTCTTCTTCCTCTTGAAAGAATTGAATCCCTTAGGCATTATATCCCAAAAATTAGAAACCCTAATAATTTAAAAGTAGAGGAGAGAAGGAATTATACCTTCCGAGAATCAGAAATGCTGTAGAGAACGAGATTCTCTGCATGAATCCAAATTTTGGACTAAGATCTCCACGTGGATTGGAAGAAGGTAGGTGGAGGAGAGCTAGGGTTTTCGAGGCACGGCTGCTGCTGTTTTGATGAGGTTTAGAAGAATGAAGAAGAGGAGGCCTCGGGTTCTGATTGGTACATATAAATATCCAGCCGAACTCGGGCCGAATTCGGACCGAACTCGGGCCGAATTCTCCAAGGGTTGCCTGGCTATAAAAAAAATTTGTGGGGCCACATCTTTTTTATCAATTCGTTTCAAATGTTTAATTCAGAGTTTAGTAATTTTTAATTTCAAATAATACTATTAATATTATTTTATAAATTAATATTCTTTACTCAACATCTGTCTTTGATTAGCTGTAGGAGTACTGTCCCAGCTAACGGAGGTTCACCAGAGAACTCTTAAATACCGCTTCGTTTCGACTGTAGTCGTGGTGACAAACAGACTCTTTATAGGCTTGTCTCGAAAATAGTTAATGAGTATTGAATAAATTAATTAATAAAACAAAATTAATTAATATTATTGACAACTAAAATTCCTAATTCTCGACGTAAATAATTGAAATGATCTTTCGCTAGAGGTTTTGTGAGTATGTCAGCTAATTGATTCTGTGTGTCTATGTATACAAGGTCAATTTCTCTATTTTGTAGATGATCTCTAAGAAAGTGATGTCGAATCTCGATATGTTTAGTACGAGAGTGACATACTGGATTCTTAGTCAAATTAATAGAACTAGTGTTGTCACAGAAAATGGATATGTGTAAAAAATGCAATCCATAGTCTTCTACAGTTTGCTTCATCTACAAAATTTGTGCACAACAATGTTCTGCGGAGATATACTCAGCCTCGGTTGTTGATAATGCGACAGAATTTTGCTTTTTGATAAACCAAGAGACTAGAGCTTTTCCTAGGAAATGACATGTGCCGCTAGTGCTTTTTCTATCTACTTTGCATCCGGCAAAATCAGCATCAGAATAATCGGTTAGGTCAAATGACGTGGTTTTGGGATACCATAAGCCGACAGAAGAAGTGCCTTTAAGGTATCGGAAGATACGCTTAACTACGCAAAGATGTGATTTCTTAGGATTGGCTTGAAAACGTGCACACAAGCAAACACTGAATATAATGTTTGGTCGACTAGTAGTTAAATACAGTAAGCTACCGATCATACCTCGATACTTACGTATGTCAACGGGTTTTCCTTGTTCATCAGTATCAAGCTTGGTTGAAGTCGCCAATGGAGTGCTAAGTGGCTTGACTGCTTCTAGGTCGAACTTCTTTAATAGGTCTTTTTTTTACTTTGCTTGATTTATGAACGTCCCATTGTTGGTTTGTTTGATTTGCAGTCCGAGAAAGAATTTTAGCTCTCCCATCATGCTCATCTCAAACTCATTCTGCATATACTTTGAAAATTCTTGACAAAGAGATTCATCAGTAGATCCAAAAATAATATAAACTACATAGACTTGAATCAAAAGAATGTTGTTATTCAAAGATTTTATAAACAATGTAGTGTCAACCTTTTCCTTTGAAAAACTGTTATCAAGTAGAAAAGAGCTTAGACGATCGTACCAAGCATGAGGGGTTTGTTTCAAACTGTATAAACTTTCTTTAACTTGAAAACATATTCAGGATATTTGAAATCAGTAGAACCGGGAGGTTGAGCTACATAAACTTCTTCTTTTATAAAATCATTCAAAAATGCACTTTTGACATCCATTTGAAATAACTTAAAATTATGAAAACATGCAAATGCACATAACATGCGAATGAATTTTAATCTCGCAACTGGGGCATAAGTCTCATCGTAGTCGATACCTTCTTCTTGATTGTATCCTTGAGCTACGAGTCGAGCCTTATTACGAGTCACTAAACCATTCTCGTTCAGTTTGTTTTGGAATACCCATCGGGTGCCAATAACCGGATGATCAATGGGCTTGGGAATAAGTTCCCAAACTTGATTCCGTTCAAACTGGTTTAATTTCTCTTGCATAGCATCTAACCAAAAATTATCACTACATGCTTCTTCAATATTTTTAGGTTCAAACTGCGAAACAAAAGCAACACAAGAAGCTATATCTTTATTAGAGGAACGAGTACTTACACCCTTGGTAATCTCACCAATTACCAAGTCCTTTGGATGATCAGCCAAGAATCTCATCTCCTTTGGTGTAGCCTCAGGATTGCTGGTTCCTGCTTCTTTGCTTGAAGACTCAGCTGGTGCTTGGTGTAAAGGTTTTGCAGTAGCTGTACTTGGTGTGTTGACGTCTTCATTATCGTCATCGTCTAAGTGTTGATTTAACTCATCAAACTTGACATTGATTGATTCTTCGATGATCATGGTTCTCTTGTTGAAGACTCTATATGCCTTGATTTTTGCTGCATAACCAATGTCACCGATACTGATTATGTACCCTCTTAAATTATTACCGAAGGAGATATATCCTTCTTTATTCTTCTTCGATAGTGTTGCGAATAATGAAGCATCACCGGTCATGTGCCGTGAGCAACCGCTGTCGAGGATCCATTTGCTCCTAGCATGTGAAGGACGTCCCACCTATAAAATAATTTGCAGATGAAACTCTTGGTACCCATTTCTTGTAGGGTCCTGATTGGTTAGTTTTTGGTATCCATGCATAAACATTTAAATCTACTAACTTTCTGATTCTACATGCAGAAGATATATGACCAATGAGGCCACAATAATGACATTTGGCATGTTGAGTGTTGAATGTTGTGTGAGGTGCATGATTGGTAGGTTTTGATTTTCTAGTATAGAAAAATGCTTGCCTATTAGTCTTCTTGGGCATAGTTTTGGTATGATTTGGTCTGACAGTGTTGGGCGTGTTCCAATGATTCGGTAATTGACACGTGTTAGAATAGGAAGCAGCAACTTCAGGCCGTTTTCCTAAACTAATTTCCAACTTTTTGGAAGTGTCATATAATCTAGTATAGTCAGATGTATGTGTTTCAATTCTGACCTGTGGACACTGGAGACACTTTCTCTCCTTAGATAGGTCTTCCTTTAACTGGATGATAGTTTGGTCTTTTTCTTCGGATAGCTTAACAGTCTCGTGTAACAATAACTTAATAGATGAAAGCTCACCAGACTCATTTGAAGAGTCATTATTTCTAACATGATCTAGTTGGTCGGTAAGTCTTCCTATTTTACCTTTGTACTCTTTGAGTACCTTCTTAGAGGTTTCATATTTACTATGCAGTTTCCTGTAATCATTTAACAGGTCACTGAAAGCCTCTCCTAGTTGCTCAAAGGTGAAATCATCATAAGGATCAAATAGAGGATTAGTGATTACCTGATCGCAAGCCATCAAGCATACATTTGCAGCGTCATCTGATTGTTCGTCTTCTGAGTCGCTGGCTTCACTTCATGCCATATGCTTGTGTTGGCATACTTTTTTGATGTAGATTTTTTTTAGGTATCCTTTATCATATTTGCTGCTTTTTTTTGATGATGATGCTGTTGGACAATCTTTCTTCATGTGTCCTTTCTTCTTTCATCCGTAGCAAATATAATCTTCTTCGTTGTTGTTGTTGTTGCTGTCTTTTGTTCTCCTATTAAATCTTATGAACTTTTTGAATTTTCTTACCAGAAGAGCTTGATCTTCAGAGTCAGAGTCGCTGTCATCAGAGTCATCTTCGATAGTTCTTCTATGTTGAGCTTTGAGAGCGATCGACTTCTCTGACTTCTCTTTTGGTGTAGCATATTCAAAGTCTTGAAGTTCTAACTCGTGAGTGAGTAGCTTACCCATGAGTGTTTCCAAAGACATTGTTGAGAGGTCGTTCCCTTTAATGATTGCTGTAGCCTTTGGAATCCAGTTCTTTGTGAGAGCTCATAGAAGTTTGCGAATCTTCTCATGGTTACCGTAATCCTTGCCTAGTAAAGACAAAGGATTTACAATATCCAAAAATCTTGTAAACATCTGAGTGACTGATTCACTTGGCTTTATTTTGAACGCCTCGTACTCCTGAGTAAGTCTGCTGATCTTTGACTCCTTGACTTGTGTTGTTTCTTTCGTTTGATGTTGTGCAAGTAGATACCCTGTTGAATTCAGTTCTGTCTAAAGCACAAAATAAAGCGTTAATAGCACGTGCGTCAAGGCTGGACTTTTTCTTTTCATCCTCTGTATATTTGTCATGGGGTTTTTCAACTAAAACTCCATCAACATTAATACGAGGGGGCTTTTTTTAGCCATCAATAACTACAGACCATAAGTCAAATAGTGGAGGTGATCTGTTTGTGGCTTGGCCTTCACTTGTTAATTTTATAGTTGCCATATGTAATGCTGTGATCTATATAATAATAGAATATAACTACAATTTTACCTTGCTTTTACCTGTATAAACTGCTCTCATACCAATTGTAGGAACAAAATCGTAAAGCAGAATACTCTAGAGGGGGGTGAATAGAGTAGGCAGCGAAATATTGCTAATTAAAAAACTCGTTAGCAGTTAGATCACAAATATAATTATAATCACAAAATAAATGAAAGTAATAAAAGAGTGATCAGAAGGCAAATGTAAACATCGAGATTTATACTGGTTTCCCTCTTGTGAGGACTAGTCCAGTCGGAAGAACTCTAGCTTCTAGTTGAATCCACTATAGGAAAATCCCACAAGTTTTCATACGAAGTCCTTGCAACTTCTACAGATACGAGCTATGATATAAAGAACTCGACCAACTTCAATTGTGAAGAGTCAATCTTCAATCAAGCCTCTGATTATAATCGCTCTGAAACTTCGAGACCGCACCGCACTGGCAAATCGACTAGAGGATTGTAACTGGCTTGGGATTTGAAAATAGAAGCTTTTTAGAACTCTTTGGAAGAAATATAAGCTTTAGAAGAGAAGAGATTGAAAGTGAATTGGTATTTTGAAATGATCAAAATCCTTCTCTATTTATAGTTTTTCCAAAGGCAGAACTCTGACAGCATTCGGGCAGAATTCGGACATAACTCTTTGTAACCAACCGCAACTAAAGGGAGACCAAGTTCAAAATCAAACGTTCACATGACGTTCAACTTGGCCGAACTCTGGCCGAACTCTGGCCGAGTTCTGTCAGGGTTTGGTCAGTTGATTTTGTGAAAAATAATTTTGGCTTTTTAAAAAAGTCCTTCAGAAGCTTTTTGTAAAAATCGATGTTTTTCAAAAACATAGGTCATTTTGAAAAGATAGGTCAGTTTTGAAAAACATTTTCGGATAGCCTATTTGCCAGTACGACATGGTGTACAATGTATTTCTAGACTCAATAAAATAAAAAATTACGTTGCTTTGAAGGAAATACATTCTGAGTGGCAAACAGCTTCGGTCTTGAACGAAGTAGATATCCATCTTTGATCAGTGTCCAAAACGTCGTTAGTAAACATCTGAATTGACTTGCATTTATATCGAGACAAAGTTTGATCAATTATTAAAATCAGGTTTGACCATGACTAATGGGCCAACACGTATCTCATGAATAGAAATGACTGAATGAAAATACTGAACAATATAGAAATATAGAAGAATAAGCCAATGAGCAATAAGGGACTTAGGAACTACTCAAAGTCGAAGCCCCAACCCTTAAACCAAACAAGGACCGGGGTTGCAGATATTTTTCTGAGCAAAACTTAGCCTCTGGCCACTCACCGACACAAAGAACATATAGAGTAACGTACAACCAAAAGTGCACGACCAATCAATATCTACGGCTTGCTATCATTAACTAACTAGGGTTCACAAACCTATTTACTAGAATGCAAGTTGAGGAACTTTACTACCACCTGTACGGCAGTAACTCGGGTAGCCAAGGGGGCGACGACGGTAGAAAGAAAAGAAATACATACAACCAATAATCTCTATCAATAGTAGATAAATTTCTACTCAAAAACATATCAATAGTAGATAAACATCTACTCAAAATTATATCGATAGTAGATAAACATCTACTCAATTACTAGAGGTTAGGGGCCCATGTCGGTCGGGGTTATCCCTGCCACTGTGGGGGCCCATAGCGACTCGAGTCACGGTAGCATGAAGTGCCCTCCCCTCCCAATGATCTATATAAGTTTACTAGTCAATTACCTATAAGATTCATTTTCAATTCTCAAGTCGTGGACACTCAAGAATCGTCCTATAATGACGAGCCATGGGTACGAGTCATTTACGAGATGTCTCTGGCAAATGTTCTCAATACACACTGCACGCGATACAATAGACAATACTCACACTCAATTGTCCATTGCCAAGATATAAATAGATTAGACATATAATAAGTTAAATCCACGGTGTCAATAAAGAACATGCATTCAATCTCAATGTAGAAGTCAATCAGAAAATCAGTACGGGAGTGTGCTACTACGAGCTACTAAATCGATCTGGACATGTACGGTAATCATGAGTATGCTAAGATAGGCTACTATCAATCAATGTACTGCTAGACAATAAATATACTGGATAATAAAATCTAAAAAGGCATGGCAATACATATCATGGCAAGTAGGGGAAATCAATAAAAAAATATATCATGACATATCAGAAAATCCAATAGGAACTATATCATGGTATGCAGGAAAAATCAATAAAAGATAAGTACATTGCATAAAACAATTCATGTACGTATATTAATGTCAAGTTTATATAGGGTACACAATCATTCTCTAACTATACACGGTCATCTAATTATGTTAAAGTTTATTATAATCGAAGAAAATATCAAAAAGGGACAAAAACGGGCAGAAACAAGCAAAAACAGAAAAAATTGCCTAACCGAATCATCCGGCGGATTACTGCAATTTATCGACGAATTTTTTGAAGTGTCATAGCAAGTTTTGTGGGCAAATTCGGATGATCCTACGGATTTCTGCGGATTACGGATGGATTATCCGAACCGTCACAAAAAGTTAATTTTTGAAAACTCCGAAACTTTTTTCGGCCATAAAAACTTCGTTTTAAATCAAAATTCAGATTTTCAAAAGTCAAAATTACATAGAATTGAATTTTCTACAACATGGAATCATTAATTTTTACTTATTTTGAAAACTGAAAGATGAATACCTCAAAATACTCAAAAATATTATCTATAAACTTAGATCTACGCAATACCATCGATCAAAACTAAAAGTGCTACATACTAAAGATGTTAACAATTTAGAGAAGCATATTATAGAAAAATAAAACTTTAGTTTATATGGAAAAATGAAAAATGAAGCATGGTCATATCACTTTTGAGCAAGATGTATTTGCCTAGGTATTAGCAACCAACCCTAATCTTTTACTCCACCACGAAGACGGGTTTCGAAACCACACTCTAGGCCTCAAGGCCAAGCTTTCCTAAGCTTGAGAAAGAGGAAAGAGAGTGAAGAAGAAAATAAAGAAGAAAAGAAAAGAGAGAGGAGAGAGAAACTCAATGGGTATATATGGATGGGGTGAATTAATCTTGACCGTTGGATTATAATCCATGTCACAATCTAAATCGATCCTAACCGTCCAAAGAAAACCAAGTATCCATTAGATAATAGGATGCATCTATACTATTCACAAAAATATCTAAATACTATTCATCAAAATATCCAAAACAATATTCACCAAATATCGAAAATACTATCCAAGAAAATATCTGAAATCAAAAATATCTTACACGTGGAAAATCTATCTAGGCGGTATGCCATCGGTATAAACCGGTACACCATCGGTGTGCCAGTCAAGTAGAAAATATATAATTTTAGAAAAAAATCAAAGAGTTCCAAAAATAAATAAAGTACGAAATACACTATAAAATTCGTATCCGTATATAAATACTGATATTGTGAGACGAGTCTCACACAAACATATACCATTGTACTATAGTTTTTTTGCACAACTTTCGGGTCAAAATGACCATTTTATCCTTTATCGTAATTTTGATGTATTTTTTTAATTTTTAATTGAGATCCAAACCCGATCCAAACATCTCGACCTAATACGAGCCTACTACATACATGTCAATGGTGTGTCACTCAATTGGGTTCTCATGTACTATTTATTTTTAAGTTGCACACAAGTCAAAACTATGGACATATTGGACTTAAATATATCAAAAAAATTCTACCAACCCAAAACTAGTCCAACTAGGGTTTGTAGAGCCTGTTCTAGGATACCTAACCTATTAGACATATTATAGGTTGATTTTCATGGATTATTATGCAGCCATATTAATTCAAATATATATATATATTAAAAGCAATCCTATAACTACTTTCATAATTTGGAGCCAATCAAATCTCTTTGAGATACACCTTTGATTTAAACTATCAAATCTCCTCCAAATTTTACCAAAACAAGTTTAAAACTTTTCTAAGACCTTTTTTCTCATGGAAAACCTAGCCCCTTCCTATTTTTGAACAAAATTTATATATAAATTCCAAGAAAATCGAGAGGCCCCTTTTATTTTCTGTCCGTACGCATATCTCGCCCCACCCTTCAGAAACTCCTCTTTTCAACAGATTTTAATCCTTCTGCTAATTTTCAAGAGACCCTAGGATGACCCTCTAATGTCCTAGCAATTCCTCGAGGAGCCACGACAACTTCATAAAGAGGTGCGAAGTCTAGAAGTCATCCGAAGAATAGGTTCCTAGTTTGAATTTGTTCTAGCATGTGCACTATTTTGCATCTAGGGTTCCGTATACTTCATAAAATTATCTTCTCATAAAACTAAACCAAATAGAAATAATTTTGTGTCTATTTTTATGTCCAATTGTCCATTCATGGGGTTCTTTACGATTTGTCCGGGGCATCCGTTCTAAGAAAAGTGTCCAGATTGAACTAAATATTTCGTGTGCAAGTTTTTGTCAACTTTTGGACCACTTCGACCCTTCCTATATTTTTGGTAAGAATCAAGACATCCTAAAATCCATTGAATGTGCTTTTTACTACCAAAATAAGTCATATTAGCGACGAGATTAGCGATGTAAGCTAAAAATGTCGATGATTTTGTTGCATTTAGCGATGTCAGATAAAGACGTTGCTGAACGTCACTATCAGCGACGGTTTGTGACATGCATTGTTATGTGGAAAGCAAATGTCGCATGGTCGTCGGAGAACGTCGCTATTTTTTTAGTCAGCGACATTTAGCGACTCCGCTACTTGAATGTCGCCAATGTTTAAGTCGACAGAGACATTTAGCAACATCATTTGTGGACATCGCTATTTCATATATGGTTCTGGCCGATCAATTTTTATTTTTTTCACCCAAAATATTTATCTCCCGTTCTCTCCAAATTTTTTCCCCCTCCCCCTCTCGTCTCCGGCGACCCACTCCCCCGAACGACCCCCTTCTTCCGGCGACCACCTCTCCTCGGTGACTCCCTCCCTCCGGCGACCCCCTCTCTCCGGCGCCCCTTCTTACCGATGCTGCTATAGTCCTCTGTGCACCATCGACATCCTCCCTGCCGCTGCTCCAGTCCTCTACTGCCCTAGCGACCCCAACCCGACCAAGGAAGGTATAACCCTAACCCTATCTCCCTTTTCCTGACATGACACAGACATACAGACAAACAGACCCGCTGACACGACACACACATACTAACACAGACACACTTTGACACTTTGACTTGTGGACACACCCGCTAACCCTATCTTCCTATATATATGTGTGTATGTGTTGTGTGTGTATTTGTGTGTGAGTGTGTGTTTGTGGTAATAGCGGATAGAAAGGAGAAGAAGAGCTCAGCCATTGGCCCTGTACAAGAGTGGCATTAGCCACTGCTGTATAGTCAGAGAGGAGTGCTCTGATGACTAGTACACTAGGCAGTAATAGGGTATATTATATGTGTGTCCATAGATATAGGAAGGATGCTGTAAGTGAATGTAGGAATATATAGATGAGTGTGAGAGTGTAGCTAATCATTAGATAAATAGATAGGTAGATTGGTTGGATAGATTGGAGAGTAAGTGGTAGAGAAAGGAGCAACAGGCTTTGAGCCCTGCATCAGAGATTAGGTACAACATCAACATATAGAGTGAAGGGAGCTATGTAATATTAGAAGAGAAGAAGCAGTAGCTTCATGGCAGGTTAGTAGCAATCTTGGACTACTTTGTTTATAGGAAAGCAAGAGCCACATAAGGTAGGGAGACAGGGGTTCCTGTGAGGGTCTGGACATATATATGCAATTAGATTGTATCGAATTGATATGTGTGGATGTGGATTTGGGAATACTATCATGGTCACATATATATACAACTAGATTGAATCAAGGATGATAGATAAGTATATATTTCTATACTAGGATATATTGGTATTATTTGTGTGGGTAAGCTTGTAGGCTATTGAGAAGGAGTTGTGTATCAGGAACTTGCGGGTAAGTGCAGACCAATGTCAGGTAAAGGGGAGGGGGTCATGTGAAACTGGGAGTTAGAGTAGATATGTGTGTGCGCTATATGTATGATGTTCATTTTGCTGCTGCCATCATTAGATATTTAAGGGACTTGAGTATCAATTCAGAGGTGAAACTAAAATCAAATTCAGTAGGAGAGGGAAAGTGTTGATCAGGGAGTTAGTGTATGGACTGCCATGTGTTCTGCAGAACAGTATTGTAATGGACAGCAATGCAAATGTAGTGTCCAATATGTGTGTGTGTCAAGAGTGATGAGAGGGAAGTGAGTTAGGGAAATGTTTAAGGTATATGGTAAACGGGTTTCACCTACACATCTATAGATACATACCTACATATGTATGCAGTCCTAGGCATACATATATATATATATATATATATATATATATATATATATATATATTGTACGTCGGACGGGAAGATCGGTATCCTGTACGACTCCAGGCAGGCCCTCACGTGTTGGATTGAGCATCCCAGGCTCCCGAAGCGCTCTATTTTCTCCGCGGTTCATGGGAGTTGTGACATCACGGAGCGTAAACAACTCTGGACCGACCTACTGGACACCCAACTTAACCTAATCAATCTCCCTTGGCTTTGTATTGGGGACATCAATACTATTACCTGCAGAGAGGAGAAGACCGGCGGTCGACCACCTCCCCAGACGGCCATGCAGGATTTCAACAACTTCATCTTCAACGCCCACCTTTCCCAACTCCAGTTCACTGGAAACACCTTCACCTGGTACAACATGCAGAAAGGCGACCATCGGCAATACTTCCGCCTTGACAGAGCTTTCATCAACACCCACTGGTCGGACATGGAAATTATATCCAACCTCACTCATCTTAATGCCACTGAGTCCGACCACACCCCCTACTACTAGAAATCAAAAGCAACTCCTGCCATATTAAAAAAAGCTTCCGATTCCTCGACTTCTGGAGCGATCACCACCAGTTCAAGAGCATCATTGCGGACGCATGGAACCGTGCGGACTCCTCCGATCCTTTCACCCGGGTGGCCAACAAACTCAAAACCATGAAGAAAGCTCTCACGGCTTGGAGTAAACAAGCGTACGGGGACATTTTCCAGGCTGTCCGCATCCCCGAGGATGATGTCACTTACACGAAAGCTCTTTTTGTGACCGATAGATCACCAGCGGCCAGAACCGTCGTGAACCTCACCAAAGCAATTCTCAAATTTCTTCTCAAAATGGACACTGATTTTTGGAAGTGGAAAGCCAGGCTGAAGTGGGACAGCGACGGTGATAAAAATACTTTCTATTTCCATGCATGTGTTAAAGGGCGCAGACAGAAGCTCAACCTCCATCAAATTGCTGACAAGGCAGGGAACATCATCAAAGACCAACGTGGTATCCAACTGGCGGCTAAGAAATTCTACTCCCAGCTGTTCACCAAAGATACCGTGCACAAAGACCCCAATTTCTTGGCCGAAATCCTATACTTCATTTATAACACCGACAATTCCATGCTGGAGCTCCCTTCATCTGAGCTCGAGGTAAAGGACACCGTTTGGGCCCTCGATGCCCACAGCGTGCCCAGACCAGACGGATTTTCTGGTGTGTTCTTTTGCTCTTACTGGGATATCATTAAGTCCGACATACTGGATGCTGTCATCGCCTTCTTCCAAGGACCTAGATACCCCAGAGCCATCTCCGGTGCTAACCTCATCCTCATCTCCAAGAAAGACAATCCGGAGATGTTTTGGGACTTTTGTCCTATCAGCCTGTGCACCTTCACCAACAAGATTATTTCGAAAGTCATCGCATCCCGCATGACGGACATCCTCTCTAAAATTATTTTGGAGAAACAAAGTAGCTTCGTCCGGGGCAGAAACATCCAGGATAACATTATGCTAGCTCACGAATTGATTACCTGCTTAAAATTACCAACCAGGGGAGGTAAAATTGTAATCAAATTGGATATAGAGAAAGCTTATGACAGGCTGGATCGACAAATCATGACCTGGGTCTTCCGAGCCTTCGATTTTTCCAAAACTTGGACCAACATTGTGTGGAGATCGATCAGCAACTCTTGGTTCTCTACGGTAATCAACGGACAAACCGACGATTTTTTTTAAATCCAGCCGGGGGGTCCGGCAAGACGATCCCTTATCCTCCACCATCTTCATCATTGCGGCGGAAGCCTTGAGTAGGAATCTCAACAATCTGACTAGTGCCCCAAACTTCTACCACTTCCATACGGTCAGCGGCTACCTATCATCACTCATCTAGCGTACGCTGGCGACATTCTCATTTTATTCTCTGGAGATGTCGGGTCGGTGGAAGCGGTCCACAACATGTTGTAAAGACACACCAGGTGCTCCGGCCAGAAGGTTAATTCTGCCAAGTGTGTTATTTATGCCCACCACAAAATTAATAGAGAACATGCCACTAACATCTCCAATATTACTTCCTTCTCCGTCAAGCACCCGCCATTCCAAAACCTTGGGTGCCCCCTGGTGTAAGGCAGATCTAATGCAAGAATATTCGACGAATTGGTGAACAGAATCAGAAAAAAATTAGAAGGGTGGCATAACGCCACCTTATCCCCTGGAGGGAAGATGATTCTGATCAAACATGTCCTTTCGTCCATACCCATCTACACCCTTGCCGTCTGCTCCCCTCCTAAAAGGTCCTTACCTCGATTGAAAGCCTATTCAACGATTTCTTATGGGGACACAGTGGCGGTCTCGAAAGACATCATTGGGCCAGCTAGGATACCTTGGCCGCCCCCACCGACGAGGGGGGGCTAGGATTTTCCAATCTGTCGTACATTGTGGACGCCTTCTCGATGAAGCTGTGGTGGAAGCTCCACACTAACTAGAACTTATAGGCTAGATTCATGAAGGCCAGGTACTTCAAACACATTCACCCGATGCACGAAATCTCTAACTACAGGTCCTCCATGGCTTGGCATCATATTCTTCACGGGTGAACCTTGGCCGAACCCGTGATCCGCCTCCATCTGGATTCCAGCGACTCTTCGTTCTTCCACGAGCGCTGGATAGACGACGATCTTCATCCCTGCCTCCCTGCGGCCCCAAAAAATAGCAAGATTAACGACTTGTGGGATGCCACCGACAATGTGTGGAACTGGAGCAGGATCCACGATTGGGCCGGATCCGAGGCGGCTAGCCGCATCCGCAGTTTGGAGTTGAGGATCGACGAGGAGTCGGACGTCTTACGGTGGTCTACTGTGGCCAACGGCTCCTTCTCGGTTTCTTCAGCTAGAAGTGCGGCCCGTGGACGTGGCGTACCCTTTCCCATCATTGGACCCTTCTGGCAGTCCTCCATCCCCAAAAAATAGTCTTTTCTTTTTTGGAGAGCTATCCTTAAGAAACTGTCCATCGATGACATTCTCACCACCCTCGGTTTCTGCTTAGCGTCTGCGTGCAACTGCTGCTCGGAGCGACAAGTCGAAACGGTTGATCACATCTTCTGCCACGGGGTCCTACCTGCCACCACATGGAATGTCCTATCCCAGTGTTGCCACCTTGCTATCGGTGGCGGAAGCTTCAACGATCTTCTGACATCCTGGGCTGCCACTTCCCATGGCCACCAGATCGTCACAGCCGCCGCTACGTGGGTCATCTGAAAAAACCACAACAAAGCAAGATACGAAGATCAACAGTACTTTGTCGATCAGCTCATTTGGGAGATCCTTCGGCAGAGCCGCAAGATACGAAACCAGTGCTCTCACGGCCACACGAACTTTTGGTAAGCTATGCTCCCCTGATCATGTCAGGAGATCCCCCTGCGTTTTGCTTTTCTCTGTTGTTTTTGTTTATACACTTGTATAGGCGTCGACATTTTGTGCCTTTCAGGTATACTTGTAAAGGTCTCGGCATTTTGTGCCTTTATGAATACAATGGGGGTGTTATATATATATATATATATATATATATATATATATATATATATATATATATACACCTAGGACTACATACATATATATAGGATAATACCTAGAGTGTATAGAGTATCCTAGAAGTATAGGTATGATTGGTACAGTGTTAAGACATATGTCAAGATATTAGGTATGTAGGTAAGTGCTAGCTAGGTATCATTCACGGTTGATACCATGAATCTCATGGCTTCCTCTACCAGAGCAAAATGTAAAACCAAACGTGAAGCAGAGCTTTATATTCAAAACATCAGAAGTAAAAAGATTTCGATTGGTGGTAGGACTAGCCAGAATCCTTTGACAGAGAATCCTGGCTCGCCCCACTACCAATCCTTTGACAAAGAGTCCTCCGTCAAAGGATTCTCGCTCGCCTTAACACCAATCAAAAACTTTTTACTTCTGATATCGATACCGATACTGTGAACCTTGGTTAATATTAATATTTTCAAACTTCTCTAGGCTTTGGTTGAGATGGATGTCATATGATACGGAATAGGAGTCGAATGAGAAGCACGACAGTAGAGGGGGGCCAAAGAGGGGGCCTTCTCATTGAACACATGGCGACACTCATTTAATACTCATGTGTCTATGCATCCATTTGGAAAATACTCGAATAATGTGTATCCATCTTTTCAGAATTATTATCAAATGGATATGAATTACTATCTGTGGCATCATTCGTGGATGTATAATCGTCATCCTGATGACATGTGCGGTGTACGGGATAAATTTATACAGGGGGTAGAGCAGTTCATGCAGTTCGCTAAGGCGTTCCCTCAATACATGGACCGTACCAAAATTAAGTGTCCATGTATAAGATGTCGCAACATGATATATCATCCAGAAGTGGATATGACATATCATTTGTGCTCGAGAGGTTTCATGTCGAATTACTATCAGTGGACCTCACACGAGGAAATTGTGCCTTTAGCATCAGAGCTGGAGCCTAATTTGACGTATATGCATGTCCATGACCACGCTGGTTACGGCAAAGGGTGGATGAACATGGTTTTTGATACTGCGGGGCCTAGTTTTGATCTGGACATTCATGATGCGATTGAAGAGGCACCGAATGTCGATGCTACAAAGTTTATGGAGTTGCTGGAGAATGCAACGACTCCTTTGTATCCTTGTTGTGAGGATCATTCATCATTGGAGGTGGTTACAATACTGCTGAGCATCAAGTCCGATTTTAACATGTCTCAAGAATGCTACAACCGAATCATCGAGTTGACTATAGAGATCTTGCCGGAGGGTACAAAGTTACCTACAAACTTTTATCGGTTTAAGAGGATGGTTAGATCTCTCTGGATGGGATACAAAAAAATTGATGCATATCACAATGGGTGCATGTTGTACTACAAAGATGACAAGGATGAAGATACATACAGAATTTGTGGTGCTGATCGCTACAAGGCAATAAGTTCAAGTAGGACTCCCGGTGCAAGGACTCCGACCGATTCAATGTACTACTTGCCTTTGACACCGTAATTGCAAGGAAGCCGACCAATTTGATGTACTACTTAGATATTTCTAGATGTTTTTGGATATTTCTGGATGTTTTCTAGACATGGATGTTTCTGGATGCTATTATCTAGACATGGATGTTTCTGTGATATGTGAAATGCATGGTTATTATCTACAAATTCAACGGAGGGTTGTTTCGGGTCTATTTTTTATAACTGTGATATGCTAAATGCATACATATTTGATTTAGAATATGTACTACATTTCTTGTAGATATCTATTTTTTATCAGGTATGGCAGGACGAAGAGGATCGTACCTCGGTGGATCCCGTATCGGTAGAGGAGCATCCCGTGGCGGTAGAGGTTCCACCGGTGGACGGACTAGTACTCTGGATGATGGTTCCGGACCCTCGTCTTCTAGTACTCCAGTGTACTAACCACTCAGATCTTCGAGTGGATCGACTGTATGTGGTAGTACTCCTGGGACAGACAGTTCCAAGCCTGATCCTAGCCCGTCCAGCATTCCTGCTGCGGATGGCACTATGGAGATGGAGGAGCGGGTAGAGGAGGTTGTACCTATGCCAACTTCATATGATCCGAGTGATCCCCCATGCGCCCCTCCGGACGAGACGAGGATGGAGATTTGGTCCGATGGGCCTACAAAGTAAGTTAATTAGTTAACATTTATTTATACTTATCTCTATATATTCATGAATTTAATTATCGTTGTGTAGATATCGTCCCCCGTCAGTTCAGAGGGCATTGGAGCTATTTCTGAGGTCCAACTATGGGGGCCCTTGGATCAACTACTCGGATGCCTCGGACGAGAGGAAGGCATTCTGGTTTACCTACTTCAAGGTAACTAAAGTATATTGCTTTTAGTATAAATCATCTTTTATATATGCATATTATATAACTAACGAATTTAATTCTTGTAGAAAACATATTTTTATCCACCACACTGGGCTGAGATGATCGAGAAATAATTTCCTGCCGTTGCTGGCAAGTTGATCCGGGATGCGATCAACGACCAGAAGGCTCGAGATCACTCCGAAAAACTGATCCAAGGTTGGATCATGCCCGAGTAGTGGACAGCGATGAAGGCTAGATTCGACGCTCCTAGGTACAAGGAACGGTCAGAGAAGGCGAAGGCGGCTAGGACGAGGGCAGGAAAGTGGTATGGTAGCTCGATTTCCATGACGGAACATTTCTGTCGCCTGGTATGTGTTTTACTGTAATATATTATTTTAATGAAAGTAGGAATAAAATGTTTAATTTTAATGACAATAAATTATTATAACAGATAAAGAGGGGTGAGGATGCCAACATAGTGACCATTTTCCTAGCCACCCATCGGAAGGACGGAAAGCTCATCGATGATCTGGCCACGCAGAGCTATGTAAGTATTACTTTACGTGTCACTAACTTTAGTATAACTTAAGAAATATGCAATATATATCCATAGACGTGGAACAATTAGGTTGGTAGTAAATATTATGCTTATCGAGATGCGTACTTTTCTAGGATGAGAATCGTAGGCTAGAGCGTGAGATAACTAGTGCATCTGCGAAGGGAGGGGCTGTTACTTCCTTGCAACCCCTCCGGTTCAGACGTTGGACGTGCTCTGGATGACCACCGTTGGTGGTCTTCAGAGGGGTACGTACTAGGTCTTCAGAGGGGTACGTACTTGGGTACGAGATCCTATGATGCCCTTGTGGCAACACAGTAATCTTGGGCCCCCCTCTGCCAGTACGCATTCCCTAGAGCCCTCACAAGAGCCGGTTCGAGTGGAGGAACTTTGTTGCCAGCTTACTGAACTGCGGGACGAGCTGTTACGGAGGAATGCGTTTCATCAGACGGACGATGCGGCGCTCACCGCACGATTTGATATGCTCGAGCGCACCATTAGGGAGACGGGAGAGAGGACGGATCGTGCCATTCAGATGGTGCAAGAGAGGGCATATCTTGCCGTTCACGCGTTGCAGGGGTCGCCGGTGGCCATTGGCGATCAGGTTTCGAGGCTGAGGACTCTTATGGATTCCACCAACTCCAGACTGCTAGCCATGGAGCAGACACTTCCTGGTCGTACGTCAGCATCCACACCGACTAGCGGTTCCACTGCCTCCTCTTCCTTCTCCTGATGAGTCGTTACCGGTGATGCTGACCCCGAAGCAGTATAGGTTCATGATGTCCCAGATGCAGTGACTGCCTCCTCCTCCTCTTGACCAGGCGTAGTCCTTTATTGGACTTATTTTCATTTATTGTATTGCTGAACCATTGTTGGGTCTTTATATATTTATTTTATATATTTCGTGACAGTTTGTGTTATGTTGAACATTATTGGACAAATAATTTTTATTGCCATTTTGTAGTGGATTTGTATCCACCCGGCTATTTTATGTCTTTCTGATCATTGGATTCTATTTATTTGATTATTGGTAGTGCATTTTTATCATTTTTCTCTATATTGGTTTACCGGTGTTGAGTGTTCCACCGAAGGGGTCGGCGAAGCCAGGAAATTCTACGGAGGGTTGCTCCGGGTCTATTATTTGCAAACTATCATTTTAAATGCAGGTATAATGTTATATAATATAACTATCGTTGATATAAAAAGCATACAGATTCTTGATTTTTTAATTTTTTTTTTAGAATTTAGCAACGTTTAGCGACCCCTAGCGACACATAGCGACGTCAGCCAACATCGGTATATCAGAACGTCGCTAACCTGGAAAAAGAACGTCACAGAACGTCGCTAAGGTGTATCAGAGCGTCGCTACTATGCTGGCATGGCAAATTGGACATGTCCGCAACATAAGTAACACAACGTCGCTAATAACGTCGCTACGTACGTATTACGACGTCACTAGCCTGTATCGGGGACGTCGCTGATTGTCATAAGATGTCGCTAAAAATGTAACGTGGCAAACCCAAATTGTCAGATTTAACGTCACTAAACGTCGCGGATTGCGTTGCTAAACGTTGAACTGCTAGCGACAATTAGCAACAAATTATTACGTCGCTAATTAGCAACGTCATGTCGGCAAACGTCGCTAGTAGGATAAAGTGCTAGCGAATTTATGCGTCGTAAACAGACGTCGCTATAGCGGCAAACAACAACGTATTCTTTGTTAGTGACCATGTATTACGCGACTAAGAACATATACGACATTTTTTTATGTTTAGCGGCGTCTTCTTCCATCGCTAAACTGATTTATTCTGGTAGTGTTTGCAGAATTTTACTGAGATTTACTATTTTTATAAAATCCGAACTTGTCACTGTAATGGTGGAACACCTAAAACTCATAGATTCTATGTGTCATATGCTTCGAAACTTCATGGGACTTGTCCAAAATAATCGTTGTGCATGTTTTGATAAGAATTTTTTTACATATTTATAATATTTTTCTAGAATAAAGATTTATTAAGAAATTATTGTTTCGGGCATCGAATTAATGGACAAAGTTAATGACTATTGATATAGAATTGATATGAGATATCGGTAGCCATTTTTCTTCGAATAGAATACGCTAAATATTATTATAAATTATTTGCATCTATTTTTTAGAATTAAATATGACAATATTATGTTATTAATATGCTACTTTAGTGTATAAAATTAATGCTACGTACATTAGATTGAGTAGAGTAGTTAATATGACTAGTTGGTATATATATTATTATAGTCTATATATGGTAAGTTTATGTATATGGTATGTCAATGGCATGCTATTAATAGTTAATAAATCTGTTATAGGTGTGCGTGATGGGCGTAGCGAGGATCTAGGAGCTGGATCGTCATATTAGTAATTGGAAGCTACAAGCAAGTATACCGTGTCAATGTTTCAGTTCATATTCCTTTCCTTTATTTTTATTTTATTTCTTTGTTTATTATTATTTAGGATGTGGGAATAGTCGATACTTTGCGTTCGTTTTGTATTCGGGTGTCGATGATATCTTGTAGTCATCGAGTATCGATACTACGCATTATGTGTACTTTATTCGAGTTTTATTGACACGATATATCACAGGACACAGATAAGAATCATGATACGGTGTCTACATGAGTATTCGTGGTTATGGACTTCATGATAGAATACTATATTGATACTTGCACTTGTGACTTTTTATACTGGACTTGACTCGACTTTTTAGTGTGGGGTGGGGAGAACATTATTGATATATCAGACTATTTTATTGCTTGACCTTGTTACCATATTTGGGACTTGGTTGTTATACTATTGCTTGCCATTGTTTTTGTAGTAGAGCACTGGTGTTATTTTATTGCTTGTACAAGGTACCACGATAATGTGCCTTGGGTGTCTGCCTATTGAGGAGCTTGTGAGCCTCAGTAGCCTGAAGCCTGATATCAGAAATATGTTCTTATATGCATATCACTTAGACTGGTTAGAGTAGTTACCCTTTAGTTCATATTTTTTTACTTTTACATTGACATGTTTTTCTGTACCTTGCTATGTCCCCTGAGGACCTGGTGATCTCTCCAGGTAGTTGGTCATGCAGAGATAGTCCACTGATCAAGGAGGTATTGCTGTATCTGCCTCAAGTATTTTTCATACTTTTATATTTATTCATTATTTCTATTTTGCTATTTAGTCTTATTTTGTAGACCCATATCGTTCTTCGTAATCGAATATATATGTTATTGGGCTTCTGACCAGGGTATGTACTATTCATTTTTGACGTTACTTATCCTGTAGATTGAGATAGATATATTTATAGTTGACTGATAGATAGAATTAGAACACCAAGTAAGCTTATACGTATTTGAGCTGGGCTGGAGTCTACTCAATACGTAGCTGGCATGTATACGTACTACTGGTCCGACGTAATTTTGGATTGGGATGTTATATATTTTTATAGTGGCCCAAACAGGTCGAGTTAGCCGTTTCGGTTATATTACTGTACCGAGCGGGCCCGCGAATAGGATTAAACTCTTAGTATTCTCAATCCACAACTGTCTTGACAATTCTTTTAGACTTTCTCTATCGTTCTTGAACTTCAAATTTGTACTCAATTATTCACCATTTCTTCTCATGTCGTTGCTTCTCGTCCCTTCCTATTTCGGAGTGACGAATGATCGTGATCTATAGAATTTATCAGAATTCCTTAGGTAGTTCTATAAATTGGTTTGCTTATTAAATTTTGGTTGCTTGATAGATATGTGGGGTTTGATTTTTACAATTAGTGGGCATGGGTTCTAAAATTTTATGACAGCATATTTTTGATGGGATATTGTGCCAAAAGGTGGGTAGACGTCCTCAAGGCACAAGGTGATTCATTGGTGGTGAATTAATGATTGTGATTGAAGAAGTACGTATGAATTTACAAACTTGAGATAGAAGAGTTTGGATTTAATTTAAACTTTGAGGATGTTCATATAAAATATAACCTTGTGTTTATGATTTATTTTAAGGTAGATAAAAGTTGTATTGAAATTCAAATTAGGAAGGGAATGTCGTATTTAAAGGTATAGCACTTCGATGGTGATTGAGAAAGAAAATTGAGTGAAATAAAATTGAGATATTTTAGTGGGTTTGACTTTATAAATTTTCAAAAGAGTATCCATTGTTATTGAGTTAATATTAACAATAAAAGAGAATTTGAGGAAAGAAATTTGACTTAAGGAATAAAAATTGTCTTGAAGAATTGATTCTAAATTTTGAAGGCTATAGAATTTGATAATTTGAATTTGGAAGATGATCTATTGTATAACCTTTTTATCTCCAAAGTTTTTGAGGAGACTAAGATAAGAGTGGACTTGCATTTAAAATTTTAAGAATTTTAAGAATTTTAAGGAATATCGATGAATTAAAATTTTAAGGATTCGAATGGTGAAATATTATTATTACTATTTGATTTTAAATTCAAGGCTTGAATAAAAATATTAGACAAGGGCTTTGAGGAAATTAGTCGGTAGATTCAAAAGCTAAAAAGAATCGAGGATATAGTGGTTAAGGGACTAGTAATTAAGTTCTTGGCTTGATGGTCAAGGAGGACAATCTTTTAACATGATCGTTGTAGCACCAGGAGGAGCGACTAGACGTAATAATTTATGGTTTTATGGTGGGACGTTGCATAGTAAATCGTATAGGATTGATTGTTACTTGAGTTATTAGGAGAGACCATAGTGACATATTGTAACCTTTGAACTATTCCTTGTTAGCATGGTTCTTCAATGGTGAGCATTATTTAGAATTTCGAGAACAAAATTCTTTTAAGGTAGGTAGACTTTAAGCACCTTAATTTTTTGGAGATTTTTAAAATTTCTTTTATATAATTTTTATATATTAAGCCATATTTTATTTTTAATTATTGTTATATAGGCACTTTGCCGTAGCTTTGATTTTTGAAGCACAACATTGACCAATTCCTCGAAACAAGTTCTATATTCGTGTCCTAGACAAGTCCACCTTCATTTTGGTATATCATGTCCCACTCAAACATGTTCCCTTTCACTCATCTTTCTTACACAACTTTCGGGTCAATATGCTAATTTTATCCTTCATCGTAGTTTTCATGTATTTTTCCAATTCCGAATTGCGATCCAAATCTGATCCAAATTTTTTGACCCAATATATGATTTTGACCTATTTTGAGCCTACTACCCACATGCCAATTGTGTTTCACTCATTTGGGTATGTGCTATTTTTTTCAAGTGGCACACAAGTCAAAACTATAGATATATTGGACTCAAATCGATCACAAAAATTCTACCAACACAAAACTAGTCCAATTAGGGTTCATATAGCCTATTATAGGTTACACTAACCTATTTGACATGTTGTAGGTTGATTTTTATGGACTAATATGTAGCCATATTAATTCAAAGCTATTTTTAAACAACCCTATAACTACTTTCCTAATTTAGACCCAATCAAATCTCTTTGAGATAATTTAAACTATCAAAACTCCTCCAAATCCTTCCAAACCAAGTTTAAATCTTTACCAAGACCTTTTTCTCATATAAAACCCAAATCATTCCAATTTTCGAACATAATTTATATATAAATTCTAGAAAAATTGAGCGACCCTTTTTATTTTCTGTCCGCGAGCACATCTCTCCCCACCCGATAGAAACTCCTCTTTTCGACAATTTTTAATCCTTCTACCAATTTTCTAGAGACCCTAAGATGACCCTCTAACGTCCTAGCAAGTCACCGAGGAGCCACGATAACTTGAAGAGGTACGAAGGCTAGAAGTCACCCGAAGAATAGGTTCAAAGTCTGAATTCGTTCTAGCATGTACGTTGTTTTAGTTTCATGTACTTTCCGACATCATTTCTCATGAAACAAAAATTAATGGAAAGATCTCTGTGTCTATTTTCTTGTCCAATTGGCCACTTACGAGTTCTTTATGGTTTGTTCGGGGCATAGGTGTCTAGACTGAACAAAATTTTTCGTGTGAAAGATTTCGTCAACTTCCGGACCACTTCAACCCTTCCTATATTTTTGGTAAGAATCTGGACATCCTAACCTTCCAATGAATATACTTTTGTAGAATTTTACTGAGGTTAACTATTTTTATAAAATCCGGACTTGTTACCGTAATGTTGGAACACCGAAAACTCATAGATTCTGTGTCATATGCTTCGGAACTTTATGGTCTTGTCCAAAATAATTGTTGTACATGTTTTGATAAAAAAATATTTTTACATATTTATTAGTATTTTTTCATAATTAAGATTTATTAAGAAATTATTGTTTTGGGCACCAAATTAATGGACCAAGTTAATGACTATTGATGTAGAATCAATATGAGATACCGATAGCCATTTTTCTATGAATAGAATACACTAAATATTATTATAAATTATTTTTAACTATTTTTATAGAATTAAATATGATAATATTATGTTATTAATATGCTACTTTATTGGTTAGAATTAATGTTATGTATATTAGATTGAGTACAATAGTTAATATGGCCTGTTGGTATATATATTATTATAGTCTACATATGGTAAGTTTATGTATATGGTATGTAATAGGCATGCTATTAATTGTTAGTAAATCTATTATAGGTGTGCGTGATGGGCGTGCAAGGATCTCGGAGCCGGACCGTAATATTCGTAATTAGAAGCTACATGCAAGTGTACCTTGTCAATGTTACAGTTAATGTTCCTTTTCTTTATTGTTGTTTTATTTTTTGTTTATTATTATTTAGGATGTAGGAATGGTCGATACTTTTTGACCATGTTGTATTTGGGTGTCAATAATATCTTGTAGTCATCGAGTATCGACACTAGGCATTATGTGTACTTTATTCGTGTTTTATTGACACGATAGACTATATGACACCAATATGATTCATGATACGGAGTCTACATGAGTATTTGTGGTTATCGACATCATGATAGGATACTAGATTGATACTTACACTTTTGACTTGCTATACCGGACTTGACTCGACTGGTTATTGCTAGACTTGGGGTGGGGGGAACATTACTGACATATCAGGCTATTTTATTGCTTGACCTCGTTGCCATATTTGGGACTTGGTTGTTATACTATTGCTTGCCATTATCTCTATAGCAGAGTACTGGTGTTATTTTATTGCTTACGCAAGGAACCACGACATGGTGCCTTGGGTGTCTGCCTGCTGAGGAGCTTGTGAGTCTCAGTGGCCTGAAGTCTGATATCCGGAATGTGTTCTCATGTGCATATCACTTAGACTGGTTAGAGTAGTTACCTATTAGTTCATATTTTTTTAATTTTACATTGGCATGTTTTTTTTGTACCTTGCTATGTCCCCTGAGTACCTGTTGATCTCTCCAGGTAGTTGGTCATGCAGAGATAGTCCGCTGATCATGGAGGTATTGCTGTATCTGGCTCAAGTATTTTATCGTGCTTTTATATTTATTTATTATTTCTATTTTGCTATTTAGTCTTATTTTGTAGACCCATATCATTCTTCGGGTCTAATCGAACATATACGTTATTGGGCTACAGACCATGGCATGTACTATTCATTATTGATGTTACTTATCATGTGGATTGATATATATATATATATATATATATATATATATATATATATATATATATATATATAGTTGACTAATAGATACAATTAGAACACCAAGACAGCTTATACGTATTCGAGCCTGGCTAGAGTCCACTCGATACGTAGCTAGCATGTATACGTACTCTTGGTCCTACGTAATTTAGGATTGGAGCATTATATGGGTTAACAATCCCCCCTAGTTTGATAATTGACAAAATTATGACTGATACGAGAAATAGAAAGTGCAATGGGAGCATAATCATCAAGGTATTGTTGATAAGATATGAAGCAGCTCCCTCCAATGAGGGCCATATGAAGTATTTCAACAAAAAACTACACACATCTCAACAAGTACTCAGAACAACAGATATTGTAAAACAGTTCATATCTTTTATAATAAAGCATAGTAACAGTTTTCTATTATATCACTGTATCAGTGTTTTCTTCCCCATTGTCATTTAGAAAAATAGAGTAGAAATCAGAGAAAAAAATAACAAATATACTAAAATAAGTAAGACATAGCTTAAACATAGCGAAATGGAAATGTCTGATAAACATAAGTGCAGACTACATAGATATGTCCGATAAACATAAATGCTGACTACAAGTAAAAAGAAATCTAAACTAGTAGCTGAAAATAAATGCTAAAGACTGAAACAACTGATTGCTGCATCAATCGTCATCATCATCATCATCGGATCCCGCAGTCCTAGAAGGCTCACCAGTCTCAACAGATCGATTGTGATCAAATCTAGCAACAGCAGTATCGCTGGGCTCCAGGATCATCATTGTGATAACCAATAACTGATGGATCACGAACCATAGGAATGGGTCTGCCAGGGTTGTGAGCAAAACTATAGCCATGGTCCCGGATAGTGTTGGTCAAAGCCTGGAACTATAGAATAGTCCAACAATCTAATGATCGAAACTGATCCATATCCAAAGTCTGAAAAGACTCAAGGGTGACTCTAGTGGCAGGATGTAGTAGAGGATAACTAAATGATGGGTCAGCAATAGGAGGTGGAGGTGGTACTAAGTACGATAATGAGATTGTACTAAATATAATAAAACATACATATCGCATTTAAATTAATACGATAACGAGATTGTACTAAATCTTCGAAGCCAAAGTTTTGAAAGATAGAAAAATAGGACGAAAATAATATAAAATTTAATGGCTTTCTAGGACAAATTGTCCTTTTAATGAAATCGTTAAACATTCATTTGAAGCATCTTGGGATACGAAAATAAATTCGTCAACCCCATCATTATCAAGTAACGACGGACTAAAAAGTGAAAAAGATAAGTCTTCAATAACATTGGATGAAGAAGCATCCCAAATTTCCTTTTATTCTTAGGCAATTTCGGTGTCGTTGACAGAAAGTAATAAATAGAGATAGAGGAGAACCCCGAAATGAACCTTGATCCAAATTTTTAGAGTTGGAAGAGCTTGGAGGAGGAAGATCTCAAAACTAAGGTTAGGGTTTTTCGTGGTTCGGGTGGCTACTGTTTGGAAGAAGGAAGATTATGATGAGGAGTTTAAATAAGAAACCAAAGTGACCACACCCTATTTTGGAAACACCCAACCCGAGTTCGCACAGATCTTTGTCCGAGCTCGGTTCCTAGGGTGTTAGAATATATTCGTTCACTTTTATACAATTTGTAACATTAATAAGAAAAATAAAATTTTTAATTTGAATAAATTAATTTGTATTAATTAACCCTTATATATAATTGTGTTAAATATTTTGGGTTAGCTGTAGGTGCTGGATTCCAGCTAGCGATAGGCCGAAGACACTTGGCACTATGTCGCTTAGGCTTTTAGCCTTGTTGACAGAAGGACCCTTTTGGCTTATAACCAGATTTTTTTTTTTACAATATATGAACTTATATATGTCAACTAATAATTAAATTATATAACCTCAAAATCCAAAATTCCTAATTCTTTTCGTATAAAGTTAAAGCGATCTTCTACTGAAGGTTTAGTAAAAATGTCCGGTAGTTGAAGTTCTGTGTTCACAAATTCTAGACAAACATCACCTTATAGTACATGATCTCTAAGAAAATGATGTCTTATTTTTATGTTCTTAGTGCGCGAATGACAAATTGGATTCCTAGTAAAAATTATAGTGCTAGTGTTATCACAGTAAATAGGGATGTGCTTGTAAGATAACTAATAGTCTTCCAAGGTTGTTTCATCCATAAATTTTGAGCACAACAACGTCCTGCAGCAATATATTCTACCATAGTAGTTGATAATTCAACCGAGTTTTGCTTATTAGAAAACCAGAAAACTAAGGATTTTCCTAGAAAATAACATGTGTCGCTTGTACTTTTACGATCGACCTTGCATCCAACAAAATTCGCATCCGAATAACCGATTAGGTCAAACGAGAAGGTTTTGGGTACCACAAGTCGGTTGTTAAAAGTTCCTTTAAGGTATCGTAGGATACGCTTAACTGCGCATACATGTGATTCCTTAGGATTAGCCTGATATCTTGCACATAGGCATACTAAAAACATAATATCAGTTCGACTAGCAACTAAATATAACAGGCTACCAATCATACCTCTATATATACGTACTTCAGCAGGTTTTCAATTTTCATCCATGTCAAGTTTTGTTGAAGTTGCCATAGGAGTTCCGATCAGTTTTGCATTGTCCATGTCGAACTTCTTTAGCATATATCTTGTATATTTTTCTTAATTTATGAAAATCCCTTGTGAATTTTGCTTGATTTATAGCCCAAAGAAGAAAGTAAGTTGTCCCATCATACTTATTTCAAATTCACTACCTTTAGAAACATCACCTATTACCAATTCTTCTAGATGGTCTGTGGAGAACCGTAATCTTTTAGGCAGACTCTCCTGGTACGTGGTTGCGTATCTTCGGATGGTTTGCTTAATGTACTACTAATATCTTCATTATCACTGTCACTTGTATCTTGAACGTTCAACTCATCAAATGTAACATGTACTGATTCTTCAACCGTTAGATATCTTTTGTTGAATACTCTGAATCCTTTGCTATTTGCGGCATATCCAAGAAATATCCCTTCATTAGCTTTTTCATCGAACTTACCTGAAGTGTCTTTAGTGTTGGGAATAAAAATCTGCAGCCAAACACTTTAAAGTAGCTGATAATAGGATTTCTATTAAACCACAACTCATAGGGTGTCTTTTTCGAAATAGGACGAATAAGAACACTATTTAGTACATGGAAGGTTGTATAAACAGCTTTCAGCCCAAAAGTATTTCGAAAGTTTGTACTGATTTATCATAACTCTAGTCGTATCGCCAAGAGTTGTATTCTTCCGCTCCACAACACTATTTTGTTAGGGAGTTCTTGGAGAAGAAATTTATACGAAAAACTATTTGACTCACAAAAAGTATTGAAATAATAATTTTTGAATTTGCTGTCTTAATCACTTCGGATATGAGTAATCATGAAACCTTTTTTGGTTTGTACCTTTTTACATAAATTAACAAACTCAGGAAATGTCTCATTTTATTTGAAAGAAAATAAATCAAAGTAAATCTTGAGAAATCATCAACTACTACAAAGGTATATAACTTACCGCCAAGGGGCAATAAAAGAAACAATCCAATAATGAAATAAATGTCAAACAAAAATAAATAGCAGGGTGGAGACAAATCCACTACCAAACATCTGTTAAAAAAAGTCTAAGAATACTAGGTTCCGACCTCCTAAATTGAAATAAAATAAAGCAAACTAAAATATAGAAAATTTTATGTCCACTAAAACAATGATCACTAAATCTCAGAAAATGAAACCTCCTCAACAGAGAAAGAAGGATCCGAAGCTGAGCCGTACCCCTGTGGGTAGTCCTGATCATCTAATCCTGGAGAGATCACTGTAGAAGCATGAAAATAGCACAACAGTGACAGACGTGCAGAAACCGTCAGACGCGTAGGAGACATATAAATTTTTGCACACTTCAAAACTCGTGCTATAAAAAGACAGTACATAAAGGAAAGTTCTTTATTAAAATCATTTTTACAAGGGATCTATTACAGACTCTTCATGATTACATATAAAGACTAAACACTAAAATCTACAAATGTGCAATCTTTAGAAGCGCGTAGTCGCCAAAAGCGCAGCAGCGTAAGAGCGAATCACTTTCTGGTCAGAGCGAGCCACTTTCTAGTCAGACATGGGGGAACTCCAATATGGCTAATGAAGCAGCTGTTGGCCCGCGTAAGAATGTAGCTCCTACGTGAAGCTCACAGCGCTACCTGCGGCTCTACCAGCATAACAGAATGCGTAGCCCCTCCACTCCAATATGGCTAATGAAGCCATTATTGAGCAAGGCCGAGCACAATCTGTGGCTCTTCAGGTTGGCAATCAATCCAAACCCAGTAGCTTGGACCTCGAAGACCTCCAAGATGTTGTTCAGGTTCGAACCCCTTATGCCAAACTCTCAAGTGCATCTTGAAACTCAGTAGTTATTCTTCTACAAGGTTACAACTTCTTTGAACAGAGAGATCTACAACCAACTGTCGACATGTGCAAGGCCAATGGCCGTTCGAAGCTAAGTCGGGATCGAGCATGACAGTGTGAATGCTAAGACACAATGGACATGGCTCCTCAGAAAAGCTTCCCTTTATATAAGCTGTGTGTGGTCCAACTCATACGCCACGTGTCAATCGGCCAATAACACCCAAATTTATGGGATGAACCTAGGACTCAGCATAATGAATCCCATTTAATTGATTCATTTGACTAAATCCTAGGCCATGACTTCTGAAAATCCCCAAAAAGCGACTGCAAGTAAAGATACGTTGACTCGTCTACTCAAGGGGAGTCATTAAAGCACAAGCTCTCAGAAGTCCATCGTCACATCGTAAAAAGCGCAGTGGCTTCACAAAGCTCCTATAAGTCTTTCGTCGCCTCATAAAAGCGTAGTGGCTTCACAATCCCCATAACGGTCTCCTCGTCACCCAAAAGTGCAATGACTGCATTGCCTTCGAAACACAGTCTCATCTAAGACCAAAAGCACAGTGACTCCGTTGCCTTCAAAACACAAGTCTTCTCGTCACCCAAAAGTGCAGTGACTCTGTTGCCTTCGAAACACAGTCTCCTCGTCACCCAAATGTGCAGTGACTCCGTTGCCTTCGAAACACAGTATTCCCGTCGCCCAAAAGAGCAGTGACTCCGTTGCCTTTGAAATACAGTCTCCTCGTCGCCTAAATGCGCAGTGACTCCGTTGTCTTCGAAATACTGTCTCCTCGTCGCCCAAAAGTGCAGTAACTCCGTTGCCTTCGAAATAAAAGTCGCATCGTCGCCCGAAAGTGCAGTGACATAGAAACATCACCAGAAGTACAGCTCGTATTGACGCACAATTCAATGAGGTGGCATTATTCCACGTGGCCAGTCTTGCATCTATATCTTTTCAGATATGATCCAATCGATTTATTTAAACCGCCGCTCCTAAGATAAGAAGGAAGTTTGGTTCTATTGATAGGAGCAATATCCAATCAGTTTGTTTAAACCGTCGCTCCTAAGATAAGAACGGAGTTTAGTTCTGTTGATAGGAGAAATATCCAATCTGTTTGTTTAAATCGTCGCTCCTAAGATAAGAACAGAGTTTGCTTCTGTTGACAAGGGCAATATCCAATCGGTTTGTTTAAACCACTGCCCCTAAGATAGGGATAAAATCCAACTCTATGGATAGGAGCAAAACCCATTCGGCTTCATCCGATCAAGATTATCAAGTAATAAGCGCATGCCATGTGTCATTTATTCGGTTATGTTGATAATAACCCAAGATCTTGATAGAAGAGAATCTCAACATTTGCCACGTGTCACCTCAGCAACAACCTTCACCGTGCAGTTACAACAAATTCTTTCATACCTCCACGTGCAGCGATCCTGCGCACTCAAAAAACTCTATGCACATCGCTTATGTGTTAGACTATAAATATAAGGAGTTTTCCTTCATTAAAAAGGTCAACATCTTCCTGATTAGCAACCCCGAGTACCACTCTCGAGCATCAGAAAGTCAGAGAAAGTTCAAGTCATCGTCAGATCGTCAGCAGAGTAAAGGAGCCGCTGCAGTGCTCAATCTCCACCGTCACATTTCCCTAGAAAATTCTGTACTTAAACCTCCTGTTTAGGAGCCTTTTTTGTAGTTTTTATACGTTTGAATACAAAAAGTTTCTATAACTGTTGTCATGGCAAACAAGATGGCGACTCTGCGGGGGACGTCCTTCACATCTGACGAGAAGGTGGTGATGCAGTCTGACGATAATTTTCTGGGGTCTTCCTAAAAGATGCTTGTCGTACGTTTCAACTAGCAAGCTTTTGTAGACGTCCTCTCTGAAGAGAAGACGAGCCCTTTGAAGCGATTTGTAAAATCGACGAAGACTCAACATACCTGGGTGCCCAAAGCCGCTACGACGATCAGCAAGATGGAGGGGCACGCACTCCAAACCTTCCTGAACGATGAAGCCCTGAAGAGGCCTTCACCGGCTGCTGCTGTACTGCCTTAGTCGACTCCAGTTGTAGAGAAGCGCATCGAAGTGCGCAACTTCTTGACCGCGTGATTGACAAAGGCGTAGCGTAGGAAGAATAGAGCAGTTACCCACCCGCGCAGGACATGGGTTGCGTAGGCTTGAATTTCTATTTTTGACAGAATTATTTATCCTTCATGAGAACCTATGTTAGATTCTGAACGCTATGCACCTTCTAGGGTAGCATGAAGAAATCCAAGGTAGCACGCACCTTGTGCGATCAACGTACTATGCCAACATCCATGTTGGGTTCTAAGTACAATGTACCTTCCTGGGATAACATGAAGAAATCCAAGGCAGCACACGCTCTGTGCGACCAAAGTGCTATGCCGACCACTCAGTTGGACTCTGAAAACTACGCACCTTCCAGGGATAGTAGAAAGAAGTCCAAGGTAGCACGTGCCCTGCTGATCAACGTACTATGCTAATAGCTAAAAAAAGCCCGTGTTGACAGTCACGTACGCAGCTGACAAAAAATTGTACAAAACTAGTTTGAGAGCTTCGATGCCTCGACCAGTAAAACCCCGCTATCACATGAGCGCTCTTGTGCATGATTCAAGCCAGGGGGTACATACTGTGGGAACTGGCTCATACGAGCAGCTTTGCTTTGGGCATGAAGTGAGTCTGCCTCACGAGCAACCTTCTAATCAGGACCTAAGCGTATCTCACGCGCAGGAACTAAGAAGAGGAAAGCTACCTTCACATCTGCATTCATACACACAGCTTCCCTGTACCCACGAAAGCAGTGTAGAAGTAAAGACTTCTGATCTGCGTAAAGTGATTTCTCACAAACGTGAGGCAAGAGAAGAATCTGCTGCGCATGGCGTATCCAGCCCAAGGCACACCTGCACCAAAATTATCATCAATTGTTGTTGCTGTTTAGCAGCAGCATCGCCACTAAAGAGGCAGTCCATCTTTCAACGACTGCGACCGACGGTGTATGTCTACCAAAGGCTCGGCGACGGGTCGTCGAGTGCAGACGAAGATGAACTCCTCGTTGCTTCTTACAATATGGCACAGGGTTTTCCTTCTCTCAAGAAGCTTTCCAAGGGCCCTCCCAATACGGCCAAGAAATCTAAGGGCCGACTGGGATGTAACAAGCCATTAGTGCCCAGCACATGTGTGTTCCAACATACCCGCACTCAGACCAAGTTGATGTCACAAGCTGGGGGTAGCCAACCCTCCACCATTCATGACGATCCCTCATTTCAACCCGAGGAGGGAATGTATGGAATGGACACAGATGCCTCTGTGGGCGCAAGCAACCAACAAACTGGAGGTAGCAACTACATCGAGTCGGAGGATGACCGTAACCTACCTGTTTACCTTCAGGACGACGAGACTCAGGTGTCTGAACCAGAAAGTGAAAGATCCACAGTCCCCTCTTTCTCTCCGCATCTGATATCCGTTTTTTATGGCCGAAGGTGATGGCACGGGAGGCAGCAAAGGTTCTAGCCATCGAAAGCGTATAGAGGCCCTGGAGACAGGACTAAATACGTTGAATGAGACTATGCAGGCCTTGACTTCTGCAGTCCTAGAGATCAAGGACAAATTGACATCCAACGCTTCTGCTCCAGTCAGTCAAGACCCGGGAATGAATGGGGAATCTAATGCACTCCCCCCTACACCAAGTCCCGTCATAAACCAAATAATGCAGCAGTCATCTACTCCGTTAACGACTGGGCCCACAATGTCAAATGACATGCAGCAGGCTCTAAAAGAGTTATACGCTCGCATCGACGCCCAAGAAAAAAAAGAATCACGTCAGAAGATGGGGATCCGACAACCATATCCCTCTGAATGGGATAATATGATATATCCTCCCAAATACAAGCCACAAACGCTCGCACCATTCGATGCGAATGAGTCTCTTCGTCAATACTTGAGGTATTTCACCTCGGTAATGGGATATCTACCGAAAGACGACGCTCTGCTTAGAAATATATTTATAGGGGTGTTACAGGAGGTACCCTACGAATGATTTTGTAGCCTCCCCGATAATTGCATCTTGTCGTTCGACGATTTAAAGCATCTCTTCCTTGTTTGGTTCTACGAAGGAGGAATGGATATAACGATGTCCACTCTCATGTACATCACCCAGAATGAGAAGGAACCGGTATGCGCTTACATTAAGCGCTTCCGCCAGGTAGCTCTAAGGCTACCAAATGGTATACCTGAGACCATGCTCATGGATTCATATCGCAAGAACATGCTCCCCACAATTAAATTGTGGCACATTGCTCCATACATAGAATGCACGCTTTTTATTACCGAGGCAGATGTAGCTAAAAGAATAGCTCGGGACGCACAATTGCTGGGACTATGTTTTCCTTCGCTCGAAGACAAAGGGAAACGCTCATCTAGTAATAACCCTGTCCACAAGGAAGGAAAGGGGATGCAAGCCCTGACCATCAACATCTCCAAAGGTTCAGCGTCAACGAACCCCAAGCCGGCAGAAGCACCAAAGGCGAAGGAAACCTATTCCTTTAACGACGAAGATACACTGGAACTCTTTGACCTGTTGATAATAGGTGGCAAGCTTCAACTCCCGCCTCTTAGGCATCCCGACGAAGTGGAAAAAGTGGACAATCCAAAGTACTATCACTACCATCAGTACGTTCACCATTCAACATGCGACTGCTATGTGTTGAAGAAGCATATCTAACGCCTCATTGATGCCAAGGTCATCTCACTCGACTATGAGGATAAGACAGTCACGACAAACATGGTGACTCTCAATTCGGAAGCTTTCTGAAAATAGAGACTCGAGATGGTGTTGTCCCCATCCCAAGGGCGATAATGGAAGTGGTCAACCTTCTATCGGCCCACAACAATGCCTAAAGCCTCATCCCGCTTACAACGCTACGAGGTGAAATCATGTGGATCCACCCTGATTTCATCCCAAATATGGCACTCCCTGTAATACCCCTTACGAAGGGGAAAAAATACCAGGTCGTGTTGTATGATTTCTACTTCGACTGATGATACTTTGATTACCACTCGTTCGGTTCACCAGCAAGAAGATCGCCAGGCTTTGGAGGAAGAAATACCTCTGCCTGCTGCTACCACTGCACCCGATGCATCGGAAGCAAGCCCCTCTCAACCTCCTAGTAGAGAAACAGAAGCAGAAGGAGGTCCGCTTCGACAAACTGCTAAGGAAAGACTCGGCAGTGGAGCCAATCAAGCTTTATAACTTTGGAATACTGGCACAGCTCGCCAGTACCCCCGTCAAGGTTGTTACTCTTTGAGCTCCTCCGTCTCTCTAAAGAGACTCGAGATGCCCTCAACAAGGCTTTGCAGAAAGCTGATTCCTTCCTCACCCAGGTGAAACCACCCAAGGAGGATCCTGCCGCTTGCCCACATTGCCATAGTATGGTCGAGGTGATTCCCAACATCACCTTTACTCAACAGGATATGCTACTAAAGAACAATCGACACAATAGACCCCTATACTATACAGGGTATATTGGCACCATCAGGGTCGATCGTATCCATATCGACCATGGCTCCTCTTATAACATAATTCCTTCTAAGAATCTGAACCAAGTGGGAAAGTTAGACAATCCAAAGTACTGCCACTATCACCAGTATGTTCACTATTCAAAATGCGACTGCTATATGTTGAAGAGGCAGATCCAGCACCTCATTGCTGCGAAGGTCATCTCATTCGACTACAAAAAAAAGACTGTCGCTGCCAACATGGTAACTCTCCAATTCGAAAGCATCCAAAAAATGGAGACTCGAGACGGTGTTATCCCCATCCCAAGGGCGACAATAGAAGTGGTTAACCATCCACCGGCCTGCGATAATGCTCAAAGCCTCATCCCAGTTATGATACCTCGAGGCAAAGTTATGTGGATACATCCTGATCATGCCCCAGACATGATGCAGACTACAGTGCGCTCTATAAAGAGAAAGAAAGTCAAGTCGTGTCGTATGGTTTCTACCTCAACTGATGATACCATGGTTACCATTCGCTCGACTCACCAGCGAGAGGACCACCAGGCTTTGGTGGAAGAAGTACCTCCACCTGCTGCTCCCACTGCACCCGATGCATCGGCAGCAAGTCCGGCTCAAGCCCCTACGACAAATAAGCAGAGGCAGAAGGAGGTTCACTTTGACAAACCTCTAAAGAGAGGCTCGAAGGTAGGGCCAATCAAGCCCTACAACATTGACATATTGGCACTGCTTGCCAATACTCCAGCCAGTTTGTTGCTCTTCGAGCTCCTTTGTCTCTCTAAAGATACTCGGGACGCCCTCAGTGAGGCTCTATAGAACGCCGATTCCTTCCTTACCCAGGTGCAACCGCCCAAGGAGGACCCTGTTGCGTGCTTATATTGCCATAGCGTGGTCGAGGTGATTCCTAACATCACCTTCACTCAGCAGGACATGTTACTAAAGAACGACCAGCAAAATAGACCCTTGTTCTATACTTGGTATATTGGCACCATCAGGGTCGATCATATCCACATTGACCATGGCTCATCTCTCAGCATAATTCCTAGGAGTTTACTCCAAACCTTGGAAATTTTAATGTATCAGCTGACCGCATCAAACACTACAATTAACAATTTTAATGCAGAAAAGAGTGAGCCCCTGGGCAAGATACGTCTGAAATGTCAGATAGGCGATATCCAGACGGATGTAACTTGCTATGTCATTGATGCTGATATAAATTACAACATGCTGTTAGGTCGACATGGATCCAGGATTACATGATCGTACCCTCCACTCTCCATTAATGCATGAATTATGCGGCCATCGACAGGACTATCTAGACTGAGTTCGCTGACATTGACCCATTTTAAGGTCTTGAAGCTTACTGTACTGATGTTGACCTATATAAGTCAGTTTCCTAGGATGATGACGCTAATGATGCCGACGTTGAAATAGGAATGACATCAGAGAGCGCAGCTATTGCTGAAGAGCTTTTGAGTGTTCGACTAAAAGGAAAGCCTCCCCAGACACCAGTACTTCTTATCATCAAGCTTCGAAGAAAGGCACCCGCTCACTCATCCCCGACAGCTTCAACTGCCAGTCAGGAGCCCATTCGAATATAGCTCCCCCAGAAGGCCCCAAAGACAGCCTCGAAATTGTAAGAATCTTCGGCTCCAATACCCTTGGTCCTCAAACTGAAGCAGAGACCACTTCCATCTTCTTCCATAGCAGCCTCGGTTCTTACTGATGAGGAGTTAGGGGACTACATATGCGCCAATACTAAGGCACATTCTTTAGATGATGTAACCCTTCGGGATAACGTTTTGTATTTTATTAATAGAAAGTTGTCTTTGAATTACTCTTGTGTATACTGGAACACTATGTATTTCTTAGACAATGCCCTGTATATATTGCAAACTCAAGTGACAACCACTAATTTGGCAAGCCGACTTGTCTCTTCTTGAGATGCTTACTTCCTGGTTCCAATAAAGAAGAAAGATGAAGAACCCATCATCTTCAGTCGATTAGTGCATCCTCAGTGACTTACTCCGGTAGAACCAGAATCCAATAACGGCAAGATGCAGCTTTACCGTTACACCGCTCAAGCCAAGTACCTTATCCAGAAGATGGGCTACGACTTGACCAGTGATAGAGGACTAAATTATGGCAAAGGCCGACGCCTTCCCTTACGACTTCGAGATTCTAAG
Source organism: Iris pallida (assembly GCA_029216955.1). Classification (NCBI taxonomy): domain Eukaryota; kingdom Viridiplantae; phylum Streptophyta; class Magnoliopsida; order Asparagales; family Iridaceae; genus Iris; species Iris pallida. The sequence continues at coordinate 10,817,203 of JANAVB010040419.1, read as the reverse complement.
GGAAAGGCCCAAAATTACTACCAGCGCACACGTCGAGGGTTGGGTTATATTAAACCTACAACAACTTCGGAGAGTTCGGAGCCAAAAGTTATGATACACTCTCACTCTTCTAATTCCTCAACCTGGGACTCTGATACCAGTATCAGCTAGACCTTCAAGAAGATACTATCTATCAACATGGTCTCTGCAGATCCCCAGTCGAGGATGAAGACCAGATGTTTGAATTATTTGAGGATGAACCCTGGGCTCAACGACTTGGATGTAACTACCACTTTTCTAAAATGAGAGTAATTTTGAACTTTTGTAAAACTGGTCATGTTAGTTATTAAATAATGGATTTAATTCATGTTAATGATAAATTGCTAAATTTTTGATTATTTTAATATTATTTGATTTGATGTATTATGTTTGTGCCTTTAGTTAGTAAAACCTTAGAACAACTTTGCCTAGAGACTAATCATGACCATGGAGACCTAGATAATGGATTTAGATTAGTAATTAGGCTCTAATCTAGTTAGGAATCACTTAAAACCAAATTAAAGAATAGAAACAAGGTGCTAGTTTGGGCCTTTAGCAAAGAGGCTTGATTTGACAACTTGAAGGGCCTCTTTAACAAATATAACTTGACCTAAACCCTAGCCAAACCCTATGGCCAGCCAAGAGTAGCCCCCTCACCCTATATAACTCATCATTATCCCCTTTCTTTCTTTCTTTCATTGAAACCCTAACCCTAGCTTGTGTTCTTCCCCAAATTTGCCCCCTTTCATCAAATCAACTCCAAATTCAACCAAACCAATTGCAAACCACTCCCCTTGAGTAGATGAGGTCTTTATTGGCTAGTTAGAAAGGATTTGGAGCAATTTGACCATTGGATTTGGTGGAAGAACTTTATAAATGGATTTTCATTGGGATTCCAACTTCCAATTGGTAAGAGCCTCTAAACCTTTCAAATTCCTAGTTTCTATCCATAGTTGTATTCATTTAGGGTCCCCCTAGCATTCGATTAAGTTTGGTTCGAATTCCAATTCATTTGGGGTGCGTATCGTAAGAGTAACGATACGTGTCTCAAGTGTTCGACGAAATGTCCCATATAATGTTTTATTCACCAATTTCTAAATAAATTATATATTTGGATAGCTAATTATATGTAGATTGCTATAGTTTATGACTGAGTTGAATTGGTTGCATTTTGATGTGCCAAATGGACACGAAGATACGCAGTTAGGAATGTACTGGCGACAGTACATCCCCTACTGCTACAGGTCCCGTGCTCATTTGACACGATACGTTTTCGTGATCTAGCTGCTAGATTAGGTGGGGGTAGTGTCTGACACACTCCCATGATTGTGGGGTTTCAAACCCAAGTGAGATCGATCTGTTGTTCGACCTACAGATTTTAGTTAGTGCAGTTGAATATACTGCTACACATACTGCTCACTTATTGTATTGACACTCTTGACACTCGAACACATTTCTGATACACACTTGACGCCACTCGACTTGACACATTGCCCTGGCATACTCTGAATTCACCTGGATACTCTTGTATTCATGTTTGACACTCCACTTTGCTTCCACACTTGATTTATCGCACACCACATTCACTTGACACCATTGCTATACTACTATAATACTCATTTGCTACTGCATTAGATTACTGACACATCATTGATTATTCAATTGACACCTTGCACTTGTACTTCACATGTCTGGAATACTATATTGACAGAGTGACACTTGCTTTATTGCTCACTCACTCATTTACACATATTCCGATACTTGCTAACACACACATGTTTGACACCATGTTCTGATACGAATTATACTATTCATATTACTGTTTGCATCTGCACACAAATTGGTACTGCACTTATGTTCTGACACTCATTCGTACATTTACTCTGGACACTCTTGCTAATACCATGTTTATATAACACATTCACGCATGTTCACATTCATATTCTTGATACACTGTATATTTTCTGATTTTCTGTACTTGCTCTATTGATTGACACACACTTACACATTTCAGTCCTGCACTCTTCACTAGCTGCTACTGCCTGCATGCTAGATGTTTGCATTCCCTTCTTTATCTTCCAGATTTTGCATCACCTGTCCAATTCTACTCACCTGTGCACTATGAGAGGTCTATATATATAGATTGGTTATAAATGATATTGGCATATGGGATATGGGTTTGGTTGGTATCTATAAGTCAGTGTTGTATAGGGTTATTGACATATCGTTTAGCCTATAATTGGTCCAGTTTTCTATTTAGTTAAGTTCTCTTTGTGTTGAGTTCAGTCATGTTTAATCAACCTTTATAGGCAGTGTGTAGACCCTTCACTAGATACCCTATACCTTGGTTCAAACTTGTATAAGTTGTTCTCTGCACTCAACATTTCATTACTACCATGTTGCATCATAGATTTTGCTAGACCATTGTTCAGACCCAAATTATTTGACTCACCAATATAACCATCAACCCCCTTAACATATTCTACATATCTGGAGGGTTAGTATCATACATATTAGAGGTCTACACTCATCCTTATTTTTTGTACATGGTGACATACTGCATCTCTTAGCATTTTACTTTACTTGATAGCCTTGCAATACCGTTCATTATAACCAACAGTACCTGCCCTACAGTGGAGTTAAACCTTTTTGGGCATGGATGTTCAATCCATTTAGGATAGTTGTATACATTGGGGATATAATATGGGTTATTAATAAGAGTTCTCCTTTGATTATTTGTTCTGTCACTCTTTCATTCTTAGATACAGATGATACTTGCTTAGCCCATCTGTCCAGATGCATCTCCAAACCTTTTCTTTCATTGCTGGTTCAGTCTTCTAAAAGCCTCTACCTGGACATTAGTTCAATTTTCTATATGTATGTGTTCTACATATCATTGTCTTGCATATGATTGTTCTGCATCTTCATATGCAGCCATGCTACACCACTGTTCTGTCCCAATACACCCTACAGTATCTGACCCCTTTATTAGAGTAATAGGCATGTAGTAGGGTGTGTGTGTTATTAGACTTTGAGTAGAGTTTGAGGTAATGAGGGTTAGATATATATAGCTTGTATATATGTAATGTGTTTTGATTTGGTATATAGCTTGCACTCATTTACAGTATACTACCTATTGCATTTTCTGTATACCAGTTTGGTTCACTTCTTTTAGACCATTGTCCTGCATGTACTTTAGTAGGTGTTCAGTCCAGATAGAGAGGAGAGGCCCAGGTTTGATATAAAGGCATGTTTCAGTCACCATATAAGATTTCTTTTACTTTAACTTTACAAGTTTGGATCCTAATGTCCCATCCTTTTTGCCTTATAAATTCAGTCTCCTTAGCATCATTCCCTTTACCTACATTGATGTTTCAAACCATTCATCCTTAGCCTAATTTCTAAGCATTTGTTCCGTCCCTTATGAGTTTAGTCCACTTTAACACTTTGATGATCAGTTATATATATATATATATATATATATATATATATATATATATTATATATATATATATATATATATATATATATATATATGATATACTTAGGATATATGTAATGGGTTGTTGTTCTTGAGCTTATGTATATGTGATATTTGGGATTTGTGTGCTTAGATTATAGGTATTGAGTTATGGATGACTTGATAGGATTTGGAAAGTTAAGAGTTAGTCTGTTATAGAATTTTTTTTGGCTAATTTCTAGTTGCCAACGCCTAGATAGCTACATAGGCAAAACTCTAAGAAGTTGACCAGTTATTGACCCAGTACTTGGATGTTGACAAATTGACTAGTTGTTGACCAGTAGTTGACCATTGACTATGTTTGACCGGAGGTTGACCAAAGTTGACTTAGAGTTGACTTTGACTTAGATTGACCTAGTATCATGTAGATTTTATTGTAACTTCAATTATGTTATAATTTGAACTCCTTATAACCTGTATTGCTCTAAATAGGATTCTGTGACTCCAATTTGGACATTTATACACATCAGTTGCTCAGGATATCAGGCGAGTACATTCTCTGATAATATTTCTATTTTATGATATCGTCTATGTTTCTTATATTTAGTATAGATATCCTTGTTCTCTTGACACATTATTCACACGGATTGGTATTTGTCTGGATCCCGTCATGAGATGTTATGCCTTGTATGTCTTGGTATATATGGAAGCCTTGTCCTTGTTCCTTATGCATTGTAGAGACATAATTCCTATGAAGGCTCGCGACCTTCTCAGAGAATCCGTGTCATGATGTGTCATGGTTGGATCCACTGTATCAATCGGGGGCGAGGAGTAGTAGTGTAGATATGTGATCATACCCTTCCCGTGTATGACATTATTTTCTCGTGAGTGTTAATCATACTCTGCATGTATGATTAACCAGGCCAAATTATCGTGCAAGTTTCTAAGCCGATCACATGTTGAAACTAGTATTCACTCACATAGATAGTATGGTTCTTGACTCTTGTACATGTTATGATCTATTTTCTTGCCATTGCTCTAGCTATAGTTTATAGCTTTAACCTTGCCATGTTACTTTCATATACTTTTCATTTCATATGTATATTCTCTCTATTTATTGCTACATATTCTTTATCGTCTAACTGAAATTGTTATTGAAGATTGTGCTCGTTCCCGTCCTGACATGATAACGTTAAATTGTTTACAGATAACTTAGAGGATTACAGCTAGCCTATAGGACACAAGTAGTGCATGGAGTAGGCTGCAAGGATTGTTGGGTTATGTCTTATAGTTTCTTGTTGTATTTGAGTTGTACTCTATTTGGTGTTGATAATACTTAAACTCTTTATTTCTAGTTCTGTATTATACTTTGTGATCTTTTCATTCTATATCGTTTCGTGCTTATATTCATCTTAGTTCTTGTGATTGAGTTGTATCCTTCTGAGATTGTCCTCCATTTGGAGAGTATGTTTCGTTAGACAGATTTATTATATTGTGATAGATGTTGTTGAGACCTAGGATAGCGTGCTACCGCCGACTCTATAACATAGGCTGGACGTACCCACAGTCTCGTACCCTTACACCGGGTGCGGATCGGGACATAGGATCCCAATGGGAGTAGAATTTCGAACAACGAGAACCTCCCACCGAAGACGAAGTCGACTAAGTCGAGATAGGGGATGAGGCTTCTCCTAAACCCATCATGATTAGTAAAAGCTTGACTGGAGAAGATAGATAATATCAGATACAGCTTATCCGAGAGTACATCAATGTCATTGCTTGGAGCTATGAAGACACGCCAGGGTTAGACCACAAGTTGTGATGCACCGACTCAACATCCTGCCCAACGCTAAACCTGTTAAACAGCAGCAATATCGCTTTCGTCCTAACATCATGGATGTTATCGAAAAATAAGTTAACAAACTCATAGAAAGTGGCTTCATTTGCGAGAAACAACATCCAGACTGGGTTGCCAATAATGTTCCCGTCACTAAGAAGAACAAAAAGATTCGAGTCTGCATAGACTTTAGGGATTTCAACTCGACTTGTCCAAAAAACAAGTTTTCCCTCCCGATCACTGACGTGATCATCGACAATACTTATGGCTTTGAACATGTCCTTCATGGACGGATTCTTAGGCTACAACCAGATCAAGATGTTTCTCGAAGATGAAAAACACACTTCATTGGGGACTCCAAAAAGAATTTACTGTTCTACAATGATGCCTTTCGGTTTGAAGAATGTGGGAGAAATATACCAACGGGCTATGAGTGGTTGCCATAAAAAATACGACAAGATTTTATTGAATAAAACTTTTATATTTTTATTACAAATAGAATAATATATAATGTAGGACTTAGACGTAGTCCTTTGAGTACACTTTTGTTTTTATCTGGGAACTGTATCGGTGGAGCGAGTGGTAATGTGTTCTCCGTTGACGATCTGACAACGATCTCGAATTCTGTGAAGGTCTGGGCTGCTCTGGATGCTGAAGCATTTGGAGGAGAAGTAGATGTTACATGTCTCTTCTTATCTCTGTAGGTAGATATGATGATCTATCTGTCTGTGTGTGTGTCCGTCTGGATGAAGGAATGATCCCTCTCTTTATAGGTAGCAAACTGGTCTGCTCATGTGCGTATATGTAGGATGCACCTGTACGTGGGAATGCCATATGGCTGATGTTGTGGGGCGCATGGACGATGCGCCCTGAGTTGAAGCTGAACCTTATTTAAACTGTACTATTGGGCTGCGGTGGAGCTGACACTTGGCAGTTGCGATGATTCGGCCATTGCTGAGATCTTGGGTGGTTAGCACCCATTTGTAGGCAGAACTGAGTCAAATGACACATGGCACATATTCATGGCTCAAAGATCTCGGATTGGTGGAGGGTGATCTGTCAGGATGCGCCTAGGATCTGGAGCATGGGATGACTTGGTCTATGACATACAGAGGTGACAAACAAGTCTAGGCGCATGCAGATCTTCAAGTGCATGGCTGTGGAAATACATGCAGAGACTTGGCTTTTGTCTTTTGGGATCAGAAGTAAGTCGGGAGCGCATGGCTTTTGAGGCGGATGCAGGCTTCGAGTGCATGGCTTCGAAAGCGCATGCAGAGACTTGGCTTCTGTCTTTTAGGATCAGGAGTAAGTCGGAGGCGTATGGCTTTCGAGGTACATGCAAATTTCTGGGCGTATGGCTGTGGAGGCGCATGCAGGGGCTTAACTTCGTTCTTTTGGGCTCAGGAGTAAGTCAAGAGCACATGGCTTTTGAGACACATGCAAATTTTTGGGCACATGGCTATAGAGGTGCATGCAAATGATTGATCGACCATATGGCAAAGTACAGCTGTAATCGATAAAATATAATAATGAAAATGATGTCGGCGGCTCTTTATTTTCTGTAAAAAGCTGTCAACTGTTCATTCTTCGGGAAGCATGTTGCCGACTCTGTCATATAGAATTAAATGCTTGATGGGTGATGATTTGAATTGGGCGCATCAGTTTCTGCTCCACTAGGCGCATGGGACTATGTCCCATTGGGCAGCGGTACGGAGCACATGGTGTTGATGGCGCAACTGCCGCATGACGCATCCTTATTGGCCCGTCTGTTGAGTTCTTCGAGGCATTAATGGCTATTTTGACTTGGTTGAATACGAAGAGGTAGATTCATCGTCATATATGCAAATTCATTGTACAGAATATGAGGAGGCTGCCACTTGGCGCATGGGCAAAGGTTGCCCCAGCCTATAAATAGCTTTGTGAAGAGTATTATTTCTTATTTCCTTTAGCTTTCCTTCATGGATACGAACTCGATCGATCCTCTGCCTTGGCGAGTTGACGAAGAACTCCTTCTGAAGACGAAGATGTGCCGAGTTGGTATTTTAACCATCGGCCCTGTTTTCGTACAAGCCTGTGAAAGTGCTTATTGCATCCAAATATCGGGATCATCGTGTCCCGATACAGGCTGAAGGTGCCTGCTGCATCCAAGATCGGGGCAGTCGTGCCCCAACTTTTGTTATGCTGGAAGAGCCGCAGGTTAGGGCTATCGTGCCCCGATTTTGTTAGGCTAGAAGAGCCACTCCTCCTTCTAGAATGCCCGCATGCTCACGAGGAAGTGATTTGCTCTGACTATGTACGGGGATGCACCTATGCTGAGATGCTGGAATGATGCGCCTGGCTGTAGCACTTGAGTGATGCGCCTGACAAGTAATGCGCTTGGCTGTAGCTTTTAGGATTTTCTTTCTCTTTGTAAAAGAATTCTTCTTTGTAAAATAGTTTTAGACGTGTAATGGACTTTCATATGGAATAAAAGCCCAATTTTTATGTCTCTTTGCCATTTTCTGCTGTGCTAAGTATTCTGCTGAGCTCTCTAACGCATATCAATTTGGACGCATGAGAGTTAGGGTGCATAGTTTTTGGCCTAAGATGCGCCAGAAATTCCATGCTTCTACAAGGCCCCCTTCAAAGTTTTCAACTTTCTGCCAAGTTTTCAAATACTTTGAACAAGAAGCATGGGTAGTCGTTGTTCTGGGCGCATGTCCTCATCTGGGCGCATGGCTCTTCTGGGAACATGACCGCTTTATGTATTGCTGTGGGGCGCATGTTCTTCTTGGTTTTATGCAAGAAGAAAATGCCTCAAATTTAGGATGATTAATGATAATCTTTTGGAAGATATGCAGCTGTCAGTTTTACGAGACCCGAAGAGTTTTTGCTGATGTCAGCCTTTATCGGTTCACGCACGTGGCTTATGCCTGTAAATAGGCATATGTGAGGGAGGGAGAGAGTCTTCTACTTTTGTTTTCTCCTTCTCCTTCTTCCTCTAGAGTCTTTCGAAAACCCTAGCTTTTTTAGAGAGAGAGAGCTCCTCAGACACCCCACGATGATGCTGGCCGAGGAAGGGGAAAGGTGTCAACCCCAGTTTTCAGAAATAGGGGTAATTTTGAACTTTTGTGTTTTTAATCATTTAATAATGTTATTTAAATTATGTTATAATTTTTGGTGATTTTTAATCATTTTAAAACTATTTAACTCAACGACTTGTGATTTTGATGTTTTGCTAGTGTAACCCTAGAGACTGCATGACCTAGAGACTAACCATGACCACGGGGACCTAACCATGTGATTAGGATGACTAATTGCAACTTTCTAGCCTGGAGGTATTTTGGTCATTTTGGACTTTTTAATAAAAATAAATTTTGATTGATTATTATGGTGCTAATTATTTTATTAGAGACTAACCTAGTTTTGACCTAACTTAGATGCTAATGATGCTCATGGAGGTTTAGTTAGAAGGTTAGAGACTTAATGGTTAAGTTAGATTAATATCTAGATATTATGTCCATAAGATATTTTGGCTACATGTTAAGAAGGCTACTTTTGATGTGAGCCTTTTATTAGCCTAAATTTAGGTGGAGAAGCCTTAGCCACTCATCTAAAACCCTAACCCTAGCCTTCATCAACAGCTATCAAGAGGCCATACCCCTATTTAATCACATCATCAAAAGTTCTTGCCTCTTTTTAAATACCTACATAAATCCCTATTAGTGTTCTTCTCCAAACCTTCACCAATTCCTCATTTCTACACCAAATTGGACCAAACCAATTGCATTGGACTCCTCAACAGTAGAGGACATCATTGGTGACTAGCTAGCAAGGATTCAAGGGCTTGGGATCATTGCAAGTTGGAGGAAATCTCTCATTCCTAGGCCTCTACATTGAGGTTTCACCCTCAATAGGTAAAACCTATCAAACCGTAATGAATTCCTGATTTTTCTTCATAGTTGCATTCATTTAGGTCTATCCTAGCTGTCCCTCAAGTTTGGTAAGAAACCCTGCCCATTTGATACCCGTATCGGACACGTATCTGTGTGTTGGCATACGTGTTTGATGAAATACTTGGTAGGAATTAATATTGTTATTTTCAATTTCTATTTGAAGGGATTTGTAGCCCTACATGTGGGGATTACGATTTTGTGTCTCTGAGCACGAGCACACTTGTGTCCGTGTCCAAAGCTGGACTGGACACGCTGCACAATGCTGTGGTGCACTGTCCTGCTACCCGAACACGATTTCTCAGTGGACACGCCACGTGAACACGTAAAACTTGACACAGAGGTGGGGCCTATGTCTGACAAGGCTCTCCCAAAGTTTGAGGTAGTGTTGTGTCATATCGAGTGTGAAATCGAGTCTGTATCAATTTCGTACTAGCTGTGCACGCACGGACATTTGGTTATGATACGCTTAGATTGACAGGACACGACGACACTTGGACACAAGACAGACACTTGTACACCTAGACCTAGGCCTAACCTATCTATGGACACGACCACGAGACACGAGGACTCACGTGTCGTATCTAATGGCTTTTGACACCTCAGCACGAGACTGCTGAACACAGTCTCTGATACACTATTTTGACTCTTGTTTGGACACCTCGTGTCCAACTTTGTGGATACGAGAACAACCCTTTAACACTTGTACACGTGTATAACCCCTCTGCGCACATTATTTGGTATTTAAACTTGTTTTTCAAAATCAATTTGGGATTTGAAATGGCCGGGTTATATATATATAGGCTGATACATGCTGTGGTTGGTTTCGAAAATGATTTCAATTAGGTAAATTCGATTTCAAGATTTCAAAATGAGTCTTCATTGTTACCTGGGTTTAAGTTATGTTTCAAATTTGTTTCCATGTTGGTTTTGGGTTCGAAACAAATTTCTGATTTTTGATTTGGTTTCTATATGGTTTAACAGTTTCATTTTCAGTTTATAGATATCCTTGTATATATGTATGTATATATATGCCTGAGTATATATATGTATATATGTATATATGTCTGTATATATGTATATATATGTCTATATGTATATATATGTATGTGAGGACGTATTATATATATGTATATATAGAAGGGTACCAATTAAAGAACTCAGAGTTAGCATTCTAGTTCGAACTGAACTAAGGAAACAGAGTAAGATTGATATAGGGTTCAGGACACATAGGGTATCAACAATTATAGGGGAGATTTGTATATGTGAGCTTCTATGTTAGACTGTAGCAGTCAATAGGTTTGGGAACTTGATTAGGAATATCTTATAAATGTATATATATGTGCCATACATGTATGCTGACAGTATAAATTATCCATATGGTTTGCTATAGGTGATGCATGAACCTGGAGTTTTATGTAGGGGCATAAGGACTGTCCTTTAAATTCTAGGAATTGGTTATGTGGAGTATAACCAAACACATGGTGATGACCTATATATGTAAGATTTACATGCCTTCTGTTATGGACTTTATGATAAAATGAAGGATAAGTGAATGATACATCATGTATCAGATGATTTAGGGGAGTACCAGTCGGACAAGAGGGGATTGTGCCTGCCCTGTACAACAATAAGCAATGTTTGGGAGTTAAAGAATATGTGTGTTTGTTTGTGAGTGTCTCTATAACTGAGTTTTACTTTGTGCTCTACCTTCTGCTGCATACATCAGGGAATAGAGTGTGGAGGTTCATATACCCCTAAACCTTACAGGGAAGTAATGCATCAGAGGTTTAGGGGTAGCCACTTGTGACTGTCTAGTTAGCATTGGTGTGTGTGGCTTGTGTTAGAGTGCCACTTGTGTGTGGCTAAGTGGAATGTCTAGGAGTGTATCCAAATATTTGTATGTATCTCACAGTATAGTGTATATAGATATATATGTATCTAATTGTAAATGGCAAGATATATAGTTGAATAATATATATATATATATATATATATATATATATATTTTTTTTTAATATATATATATATATATATATAAAATATATATATATATATATATATATATATATATATATATATATATATATAATTTTACAAATATGTATGTTAGATGTATACTTTGTATATAGGAGTTGAGGAGGATTTGAGATATCAACTAGATATGGGTTCAAGAGGTAGTTGGCTAAGATAGGGTATTAGAGAAGGGGTTAATAGTATAGGTAAGTTGAGGCTATAAGATATTGCTATAGGCTATATTTTAATGTTAAGGTTATAGACTTTGTGCTTACACCCAACTTTATAAAAAAAGAAAAAAACTATACAAATCTAGAAAAGAATATAATAGCTTGGATATAGAGACATACCACCTAGAATTGACTTATTGGACTAGTTTGACCTAGAGTTGACTAGAATTTGACCAAACCCTAAGCAGTTGCCCAAGTTACCTTACAGTTGACCTAGTTTGACCTAGACAGTTGACCAAAGTTGACCAAGAGTTGACTTTGACCTAGTTTGACTTAGAATCATGTAGTTTGCATTGCAGATTTCTATTATTACAATTTGGTTACTTTATAACCTGTTTTACTCTAAATAGGACTCTGTGACACCAGTTTGGACATCTATTCATATCAGTCATTCAGGGTGACAGGCGAGTACATTCTCTGATCATTTCATACTTGTTAGGATTTATATTCTTGCTCTAGATTACTTTATATGATGCTGTCACGTTACTATCACAGATTGGTACTATATGGATCTTGTCATACGATGTTATCCCCCTCGGGGTGCATCAGATACAGTTGTCATGTGCTTTTCACGAACATCTTGTATTTTATGTACACCTCTATTTATGTACACTCTTGTGCAATCTTGTACTCTCATGATCACGTGAGCAAACATGATAAAAACCTTTTATGCAAGGTAACGTAACTTGACTGGATCTTTGTGTATTGATTGGGGAGGGTGAGTAGGAAATGGTTATGTGGTCAAAATCCCATCTTTTGAAATCTTATAAAAATCTTGTATATATCCATTGTACAATCACGTATGATGGAGTTACCCTTGCATTGTCCTAACTCGTTTATATAACCATCTCTTGTTCTAAATCACATGTTACTTACAGTTCTTACTTATCATGTATATAGATATTTCCAGTTATCAAATCTCTCTCGTTTTTATATATATTTCCTTACAGTCCATGTATCTTACTCTTTTGCATGCTTTATATTTCCTAACATGATATGAACTGCGTGAGATGTATTGTGCTCGTTCATGTCCTGACTGGACCTGTTGAAAATATTACAGATGATGATGATGACTGCCCTACCTTCTATGGGGCATATGAGGGTGACATTCAGGAGCCTGAGGAGCATCTAGCTCAGTAGAGGGTGCCTAGTTTAGTCTAGTACTTATAGCTTTCAGTTTGTATCGGATTATTCTGATTGTTAGTTGAGACTTAGTTATATTCAGGACTTGTATTTACTTGTGTTGGATATCAATATGTGTGTTGTGATGACTTTACATATATATATATATATATATATATATATTCAGTTCTTCCTTTTTATCTTATTCCATATCGTGCTCTATCTTCCCTAGACTTGTGATTGAGATATAGAGTTGAGATATTAAATTATACCTCCGTACGGAGATGACATATTTATATATCTTGTTGTTAGATGTTAGATGTTATAGATGACCTATACAGCGTTCTACCGTCGACAGTGCGGCGTAGGCTGGACGTACCCACGTTCTCGTGCCCCTAAACCGGGTACGGGTCGTGACAAAAGGACAAGGAGCCTATGGAGGTCGACGTGGCGGACATCCCCATCGTCGCAGCGATGCCCACAACGTTCGACCGGCAGTGATCAGTGTGTGATCCCCTGCTTTGGTGCTTTCACTTTGCGACACTGTTGGGGCGCGTGGGTGTGACTGAAATGAGTCGCATCCCTAATGACACACCTAGGCTTCCTATTGCTGACGCACATGGACTTTCTCCTAATGATGTGCCAAAGCTCCTTCTGCTGACGCGCATGGACTTAGGTCCTGATGATGCGCCGAAGCTCCTTTCGGTGACGTGCATGGACTTAGGTCCTTGTGATGCGCTGAAGCTTCACTTTAAATGTGCCCGGGCCTTGGTCCTGTGTGTGCGCATTTGATGAGATTTTAACTGTGTGTATAGGTTTCGGTCCAGTTGATGTGCCAGATTGTTGATGCACCTTAGATTCTTGTTTTGAGCTTCTAAGTCTTTTGGTAACTTTTTTTGATTTTGTTGTAAGTATCCATGCCGTGCCGAAGGCGAAGTCTGTCGTGAAGGAGGAGATACTGCCTCCTCTTATCAAACAAGAGCCGATGATCGTTAAGGGGGAGGTGTTACCAAAGGTTGAAGTCAAGGAAGAGTCGGTGACTGTCAGGAAGGAAGTTATTCCTAAGGTTGAATTTGCTGTCAAGGAGGAGCCACCATCAGAGGGTAGTAGCACCGAGAGTTCTGACCCTCCTGCCCCTGCCGAGGACCTTAATCAGATAGAGCCTTCATATACGAAATGGTTGAGGAAATGGTACATGCCTCAACGCAACTATGATTCCTGCTATGAGGATTCATTGGTTGCCTTGCAATTGCTGTTTTCGGGAATATGAATAAAGTAAATGTCCCTATTTTATTTTAGTATTCCTGTGAGATCCGAAGATGTAGTTTTTTGCTTCTTTTTGATGTCGATGTAATCCTTTACTTCCTGCTTAAATGAAGAAATGAAGAACCTTTTGCTTTGTTCATTCTTGTGATGAATCTTGTGATTTTTGGTAGACCTATTATCTTTTGTGCACGTTGGTGTCTAGGTACAGATAATAAGTTTAAAAAGAAAGAAACTGACATATTTACTCAGGGGTGATATGGACGTGGTAAATACGGGTTAATGGTAGAGCTTTTCTACTCAGAGGTGATATGGATGTGGTAGGAGTGAACTCAGTAGGGATGTATAGAATAACTCAGAGGTGATATAGACGTGGATGTTCTATGATTGACGTGCAACAACACAGGGATTGTTATGTTTAGTCAGAGGTAATGTGGACATGGTAAACATAGTAATGAGCATGATCCTACGTAATATAGAATTCTACTTTATGGGGTGTAGAGAAGCAACTCAGAGGTGATGTGGATATGGTTTTTCGCCTATTGGGGATGTAACAGAACAACTAGGTTCCATAAGCATTGGGTTGTCAAAGAAGGGGAGTGAACTTGGTTATCAGGTTCACAAATTCCCATGCTGGGGAGAAGGAAGTACATTATGAAGGATGTCAGGAGTAGTAATTCTTTAGGAACTTACCGTTGATGGGCATCATGAACAATCTCCATTAGGTTGAGCGAGACGGTAAGCACCGTTTGAGTATACTGTGTCAATGAACTACGAATTTTTTTTTTATCTTGAATCCCATTGGTCGTACTTATTCTAAAAAAATGAATTCTTATTTTTATTGGATCTAGTTTAGATTATTCTACTCGATTGTATCTCAAAATAGACAAAGCTTAAAAACTTCTCTTTTCTGTTAAAAATATGAAGGGTCCTTCCTATTTGGTTCAAAATTTTCCTGTGTCTTGTGAGTCATCACCATTGGTCTTCTGACTACCAGAACCAGGTTGCCTACTTGGAAAGTCCTCTGTTTGACTCTTCTGTTGAAAGCCTGTGAAATGTAGGCTGGATAAAGTTTGATGCGCTGTTGAGCCAAGAGGCATTTTTCATCCAGCGCTTCCAACTCTTGCAGACGGCGACGTTGATTGTCTTCTTCCGTTAGCTGGTTTGTGATCGCCACACGGAGTGAGGGTATTTGGATCTCTAGAGGTAGTACTGCTTCGCTTCCATAAACCAAAAAGAATAGTGTGTTACCCGTCAGGGTCCGTACCGTCGTACGATAGGCCCAAAGGCATTCACCGAGCTTCTCGTCCTAGTCGCGTTCGTTGGATGACATAAACTTTTTGAGTAGCTTGACGATGGTTTTATTAAAATCTTTAGCCAATCCATTTACTGCCGGATTGTAGGCGATTGATGCCATATTCTGAATACGATTCTTGTCGCAGAATCTACTGAAGGCATGGCTAATGAATTATGGACCATTATCGTGGATGATCCTCCGGGCTACCACGAAATGGTAGATGACATGATGCTTGATGAAGCTCCTCATCTTTGAGCTTGTCACCTCTGTCAATGGTACTGCTTCTATCCATTTAGAGAAGTAGTTAATGATTTCTAGGATAAAGCGGTGTCCCCTGGATGAGGGAGGGGTGATAGGTCCAACTATGTCCTTGCTCCAAGGTTCAAATGGCCAAGAGGCGACTTTAGGATGTAGAGGCTCTGACGGTCTATGGATGAAGTCAGCGTGTAACTAGCAAGTACGATATTTCTTTTCATACTCGACAGCGTCAGCCATCATGGTGGGCCAGTAAAAGCCTATGCGTCGAAGTCGGTCCTTGTTTGCCATAAAATATCAAGCACAACAATTTACAAATGAATTGAACTTGATTGCAAACTCGCTTGTACAGGAGAAAGCCTGGAAAGAAATCCTAGGAAACAATCTAAGTACAATTATTTAGTTTTGATTCTGGGGGTGACGATAGAGGCTCGGGAAAGTGTAGCAACTCTGCCTTACTCCTTGGACTATATGACGCGCTCCTTGATCTTGAAGAAATTGCCCTTCGTAGGTTGCCAGCCTTGAATTGCCAAACATTTGCATGGGTGTGGTACCTTGCTATTTATAGTGTTTTCTGCAGTAGCAGATTTTTGGGCCGCATAAAGGGCTACGTGGCCACGTGTCCATCACAGCACACAAAGACTCGATCTCGGGCTGCCAGCTGGTGTGGGTTGTTGAGATTTTGTTATAGCGAATCTGGGTGGTTGAGACTTGGTCAGCCTGCCACGTGTCTCATCGCAAGATAGGATCAGTCTGCTTGAGTCATTTTGAGCCGCATAGGCCTTTCAGTGTTCGGCCATGCTGGGCCTCATAAGACTCATACGGTAGTCTCCCTTAGTACGTATGTAGCTTGGGGACTTTTGAGCCGCATAGGTTCTATATTCTAGGCCGCATAAAGTTCATGCGACTCAGATTGCAGTCCTTTTGGCCGCATGGCCATGTACAGTCTGGTGGCAAGATATTTTGTCTGATCATGTCTTATCTTCTTTTTGTCAGAGTGTCAGAGTTGTCAAAGCTGTCAGAGCTATCAGTCTTGCCAATTTTGACAGAGTTTGTCAGCTTTATCAGAAGGGTTGATTAGCTTGGCCGCATAAGTAACTATTCTCTCTGCGGCTCAAAAATTAGTATGGTGAAGATGGGCCACAGGGGGCGTGCTGAGTCTGTCATACGGCTCTTCTTTATGCGGGTCAATCTGTTCCAGGGTACTCATGCGGTTAGTTGTGATCCGCATGAAATCCATATTTTCTATGCTTCTATAAGACCCCCTTCAAAGTTTTCAAATTATAAATTTGGAATACTTTGAATAAGAAACACGGATATATGTCAAGCCGCAGAAAAATCTTGGAGTCTGGAAAGATCTTTGGGCCACAGGTATATCTTTGTGCCGTAGGGAGATCTTGTGTCGCAGGGAGATCTTTTCTGCCAGCTGTCACTGCTGCATTTAATGCCTTGATTTTGTTTTTGATTTGGGCTCTTTTTTCAAGATAAAGTTGACAGTTACTAGGGATAAAATCCCCATACGTCATCATTATCCTTAATGGATACGATCATCGAATCGACGATGACGGTTATTAATGATAAAAATTCCCGAGCGTCATCATTATCTTTAATGTCACGATAACCGATGCGACGTTCATCTGTTTCCACTTTGAAGGGCTATAAATATGGGCCATAAGGAGAGAAATTCTTCAACTTCTTCTTCCTCGTCTTCATCATCTTTGTCATCCTTTCTGTCATGGTTAGCCATGGCTCCGAAAGCTTCCATGTCGACTGGCGCTACAGCCAAAGGAAAGGGGCTCGCCTCTCCGTTGAGTGCTGCGGACTCTCCTTCCGTTCATCCTGACATGCAACCCCCCGTTAAGGTTAAGGACGGTGGAAAAACGATGACTTAAATTTGAATGGCCATATCGCATATTTTATGTGCGGGCCTGTCATAGATTACCTCTGTGCTTTGGGCATGATCGATTTATTCCCATCTCATGGGGCTGCATGTGTTCTGTATGATGGGGCCGTATGGGTTGAGCCGCATAAGCGCCACTGACCTTCATCGATACCTCATACCTGAGCCGTATGAGCACTACATGGCGGAATCGCATGGATGCCTCGTGACCAAGCGGCATATACATCTCATAACTGATCCGTACAAATGCCTCATGGCTTAGCCGCATGAACATTGCATAACAGAACAGCATAAGTGCTTTAAGACTGAGCCGCATGCATCTCACATTTTTAAGCTATATGCGCCTTCCTCACAACTGGGTCGCATATGGTATATTTGGCTGGGCCGCATGTGTTAATTAATTTGAGCGCATATGTTCCCTTCATAACTGAACCGCATAGGCTCTGCTTGACTAGGCCGCATAACTGAAAAGGAGCCCACTTACTTTGTCTTTATATGACTACCTTCTTTCTTTGATTTTTGCAGCATCCACGCCGAAAGCTGAGACCGTTGTGAAGGAGGAGATGCTACCTCCTTTCACAAAACAAGAGTCACCATTTGTTAAGGAGGAGGTGATACCAAAAGTTGAAGTAAAAGAAGAGTTGGCGTCCATCGAAGAGGGAATTACCCCTAATATTGAGACTGCTGTAAAGGAGGAGCCCAAGTCAGAGGGTAGTAGCACTGGGAGTTCTGACCCCCCTGCCCCCGCCGAAGACCTTAATCAAATAGATCTTTCGTATACGAAATAGCTGAGGGAATGGTATATGCCTCAACACAACTATGATCCTTGACTGTAGGGGTCCGTGGGTTACCGTGTAATTGCTGTTTCCGGGAATATAAAAAATAAACATTCGTATTTGTCTCGATGTTTCTGTCTGTCTTCAGCTGTAATTTGTATTTAGCTTCTTTCGGACATCAGTGTAATCCTTTACTGGAGATGTAGTCCTATGAATGTAACTGATTTTGAATAAACAGAATACATTCACTCTATTCTTTATTTGTAGTATCTGTGGTGCTTGTACTAGAGGGCCTAATACAACATTTGTGTTTAATAAAGGACATCCTACTGGAGGACTTTTTATGGACCTATTGCCCTTTTGTGCATTTGGAAATGCGAGCAAATAGATTTGAATGATATTTTGTGGACCTACTACTCTTTGGTGCACCGATGGTGCGAGTAATAGATTAGGATAACTTCTGTGGACCTATTACCCTTTTGCGCATTGGCGGTGCGGGTAATAGATTTGAAACAAAACCTAACAGAGGTAATATGGACGTGATAGGTTTTGTGGTCTTAACACCATGTCTTTTATCCCGGGTTGGGTATAGGTGCTAAGTCAAGAGACTATCGATATCAGAGGTAATATGGATGTGATACACGATAATCAAGAATAATTTTTTGGTGGACCTATTACTCTTTTGTGCACTGGTGGTGCGAGTAATAGATTTCGAAACAAAACCAACAGAGGTAGTACGGACGTGATAGGTTTTATGGTCTTAACTGTAGGAACCCTAGAGGGGGGGTGAATAGGGTCAAGCTAACTAATCAAGCACTTAGCACAAGCTAATTGGCAATTTAAAAATATAAGTGCAAGAGAAGAAGCAAACACAATACCGACACCCGATGTATCCTGGTATCCTCCTAAGAGGCAGTCCAGTCCCGGAACTCTCTCCGGCTTTAATCCACTATTTGAGTAAATAGTTACACACGAGTTTGTATCCAAAGAACTCGCCAACTTCAATACGAGTTTGGATCCGAAGAACTTGCCAACTTCAACCGAGAGTTTGGATACGAAGACTCTCCAACTTCAACCGAGAGTTTGGATACGAAGACTCCCCAACTTCAACCATTCACAATAGGTTTAGATCTCCTTACAATAGGATGAAGATCTTACTTTTCAACTCAATAACTCTAACACAATTTATGGATGGCAAATGAAAGCTTTGTAGAGTTGTATGTGGATAAGCTTTGGTGGTTTAGGAATTTTTAGGCTCAAAGCATCAACCTTGAATGAAGGGGGTTCAAGGCTATTTATAACCAAAGCAAAGGAAAGTGCAATAATGCAACTTTCTCAGGCTGACGGATCATCCGCCAGATTTTCGCGGAAATCCGCCGGATCATCTGCCTGAATAGTCCAACGACTATAAAAAGAGCCGTTGGGATCAATCGTTCGTAAAATCCGACCGTTGGAATGCAAACGGTCATATAGCAGAAAATCCATCGGAATTCCGCGGTTTTCCGCCGGATAATCCGAACACTCACAGAAGGTATTCTGTGAGACCATTCGGATCTTCTGCCAAATTTTTGCGAAAATACGGCGGATCTTCGCGAAAATCCGGCGGAAGATCCGAATGGTCTCACAGAATACCTTCTGTGAGTGTTCGGATTATCCGGCGGAAAACCGCGGAATTCCGATGGATTTTCCGCTATATGACCGTTTGTATTCCAACGGTCGGATTTTACGAACGATTGATCCCAACGGCTCTTTTTATAGCCGTTGGACTATTCAGGCGGATGATCCGACGGATTTTCGCAGAAATCCGGCGGATGATCCGTCAGCCTGAGAAAGTTGCATTATTGCACTTTCCTTTGCTTTGGTTATAAATAGCCTTGAACCTCCTTCATTCAAGGTTGATGCTTTGAGCCTAAAAATTCCTAAACCACCAAAGCTTATCCACATACAACTCTACAAAGCTTTCATTTGCCATCCATAAATTGTGTTAGAGTTATTGAGTTGAAAAGTAAGATCTTCATCCTATTGTAAGGAGATCTAAACCTATTGTGAAAGGTTGAAGTTGGGGAGTCTTCGTATCCAAACTCTCGGTTGAAGTTGGAGAGTCTTCGTATCCAAACTCTCGGTTGAAGTTGGCGAGTTCTTCGGATCCAAACTCGTGTTGAAGTTGGCGAGTTCTTCGGATCCAAACTCGTGTGTAACTATTTACTCAAATAATGGATTAAAGCCGGAGAGAGTTCCGGGACTGGACTGCCTCTTAGAAGGATACCAGGATACATCGGGTGTCGTTATTGTGTTTGCTTCTTCTCTTGCACTTATATTTTTAAATTGCCAATTAGCTTGTGCTAAGTGCTTGATTAATTAGCTTGACCCTATTCACCCCCCCTCTAGGGTTCCTACATTAACACCATATCTTTTATCTTGGGTTGGGTACATGTGTTAAGTCAAGAGACTATCGGTATCAGAGGTAATATGGACGTGTTAGACGATAATCCGGAACAAGAAGTTTGCTCAGTGATAACGATAATCTGGGTAGAGTCCTGTGTGATAAAGCATTAGAGTGGGAGTTCAGAGGTATCATCATACATGACTGACCACTCAGGGAGATGCGATAGAGTGTGAGTTCAGAGGTACTTGGTGTACATAACTCGATAGTTTAGGAGATTTGATGGTTTAAGGGAGTACCAGGATATCTTTAGACATAGTATTTCTTCAGGAATTTGCCATTTATGGGCATCATGAGCAAGTCACCGTTCTGTTTTACGAGCCTGTATGCGCCGTTGGAGGATACGGTCTCGATGATATATGGACCCTCCCACTTGGGCTAGTATTTACCGACGGTTTTGTGAGTCATGACCATCGGTCTGCGAACGACAAATACGAGATCGCTACTTGGAATGTCCTCTGCTTGACTTTCTTATTGAAGGATCAAGAGATTCGTGCTTGATAGAGCTCGATGCTTTTTTGAGCTTGCAAACGTTTTTCGTCTAACGCTTCCAATTCTTGTAGCCGTTGGCGGTAGTTATCGTCCGACGTTAACAGTAAGTAAGGGCCATGCGAAGTGAGGGGATCTGAGTGTCCAATGGGAGAACTGCCTCACTCTCGTACACCAGAGAGAACGGTGAATTTTTGGTAGCCGTTCGACTCGTAGTGCGGCACGCCCATAAGCATTCACCCAGCTTTTCATTCCAGTCGCGCTTGTTTGAAGACACAAATTTCTTGAGAAGCTTGATTATGGTCTTGTTAAAGGCTTCAGCCAGACCATTAGCCGATGGGTTGTAGGCCTTTGATGCCACATTATGTATCCGATTCTTGTCACAGAATCGATAGAAGGCATGGCTTACGAACTGTGGACCATTGCCATGAATGATCCTTTGTGGCAGTCCAAAACGGTAAATAACGTGATATTTTATGAAAGTGATCGCGTTTGATGTCTTTACCTCTGTCAACGGAATAGCTTCCGCCCATTTGGAGAAGTAGTCAGTGTTTGCGAGAATAAACCAGTGCCCTTTGGCCGACGACGGGGTAATTGGGCCAACAATGTCCATTCCCTATGATTCAAATGGCCAAGAGGCCGAGGTTGGGTACAAAAACTCAGATGGCAGATGTATGAAATCTGCGTGGATCTGACAAGCCTTTCACTTCTTTGCGTAATCGACTGCGTCTGCTACCATCATAGGCCAGTAGTAACCCATCCGACGGAGACGGTCCTACAATTTCATGCTCGGTTGGTGAGCCCCACAAACGCCATCGTGAGCCTCGCGTAAGGCTTCTTTGGCTTCTGCTTTTGACATACATCTTAAAAGTAGTCCGTCGTAAGATCGTCGATATAACATTTTTGTTTCTGTGCCATAAAAGAATCCGAGAGAATGCCTTCTGATTGAAGTTGCTTCTTTCACCTTCTCAGGCAGGATTCCGTAGACCGCAAAGTCGACGAACGGGAGTCTCCGATCTTGCATATCATGGGTCATCTGGGTAGAGTAACTCGTATCCAGTTGAACGTTGATCTTGGGACAGACCAGCTCATGGCCTATAGCGTCAACTAGATGATGAGCATAATTTAGAACCGCCAAAGAAGCGGCGAGGCCCGCTAGGGCGTCGGCTTCAATATTCTGGAGCCTAAGAACATATTCTATAAAGAACCCCTCCAAGGTTGCTATGATGGCAATTGTTGTCTGATGATAAGGAATCAGGTCCGCGTTACGAACCTCGTACGAGCCTCGGATTTGATTGACGGTCAACTACGAGTCGCCATATGCTTCTAGGTATTCGACTCCCACCTCTTTTGCAAGTCGGAGCCCGATGACCAAAGCGTTATATTTGGCTACATTGTTTGAATAGGGTTCTGTGAGAGAATATGCCCGGTTGACCACCAACCCAAAGGAAGAAATTAATACTACCCCGACTCCAACAACAATATCACCTTGTGGCCCTGTTCTTGAAGCACCATTAAAGAACATCTGCCAAACGTTATCATTTGAAGTCATATTTGAGTTAACGACTTCGTCTGGGATTTCCTCGTAGATTTTTGCTGTTCCTGAGCCTGGATGGGCTGCTAGGAAGTCGGCCAAGGCTTGACCTTTGACAGCCTTCTGCGAAACGAAGACCATGTCATAGGAGGATGAAAATATCGCCCATGTGGCTAGACGAGAACTGGGTGCGCCTGGTTTGGTCATGAGAACCCTAAGGGGATTAACTCGCGAGACAACATGGATGGTCTGCCCTGACACATAGTGTCGTATTTTCTGAATGGAGAACACCATGGCAAGACATTCCTTCTCCACGGCGGTGTACCTATACTCCGACCCCACCATCATTTGGCTGAGATAATAGATGGCTTGTTCGAGTCCCGCATCATTATTTTGTGCTGGCAATGCGCCGAAGGAGTGTTCCATCGCCCGTACATAGAGCAGGAAGGACTTTTCGACGATCGGGGCTACCAGAACTGGCGGATTCGTCAAGTATTCCTTAATGTCATCAAAGGCGCGTTGATATTCCTTATTCCATATGAAAGAGACGTCTTTCTTCATCAGTTGTGTAAAGGGTTGACATCGCCTTGAGAGGTTAGATATGAACCTCCTGATGTAAGCTAGTCTTCCCGGAAGGCCGTGGAGTTCACGGAGGTTCCTCGGTGGACTCATCTCCAAGATTGCCTTTGTCTTATCGGGGTCTATTTGAATGCCTGTGGAAGTAATGACAAAGCCCAAGAACTTCCCGCTAGACACACCCAGGAAGGACTTGGTAGGATTCATCTTCAGATTGTGCGCTCGCATAAGGTCGAACACTGTTCTCAAATCGTGTAGGTGATCATCCTAGGAGTGGCTTTTGACGGCGTTGTCGTCAACGTAACACTCCACCGTCTTGCACAAGTGATCTCTGAAGATGACGCTCATAGCTCGTTGATATGTAGCACCGGCGTTCTTCAGGCCGAAGGGCATGACTGTGTAACAGTACACACAGATCGGTGTTAAGAATGACGTATGCTTCTCATCGTCAGAAGATATTTTGATTTAATTGTATCCTAAAAAGCCATCCATAAAGGACATGCGCTCGAAGCCACACGTATTATCGATCATTATGTCGGTAATGGAAAGAGAGAATTCATCCTTAGGACATGCAGCATTCAAATTGCGAAAGTCGATTCAGATTCGGATCTTCCCGTTCTTCTTGACGACTTATACTATATTAGCTATCCAGTCTGGGTGATGCTCCTCGCGGATGAAATCGCTAGCTATAAGCTTGTTTACTTCCGCTTTGATGGAGTTCATGATGTCTGGATGAAACTGTCGTTGTTGTTGCTTGACTGGTTTCGCATCCGGATGAATATTGAGCTTATGAAGTACGATCTCGGGGTTTAGCCCTGGAATGTCTTCATAGCTCCAGGCAAATACGTCGATATAATCTCTACGAGTTGTAACAACGACTCTCACTCGCCGTCTATCAGGCTTTTAATGACGAAGATTGGCTTTGAAGAGGATTCATCACCGATGTTAACTTGTATGACATCATCTTCATTAGGAGGGTCACGAAGTACAAAGTGTTTCTTCTATTGTGCATCCAGTTGTTGGACCCATGGCTCCAATTCAAGAGGTTCGAGTAGATCCTCGTCTTTCTCTTCAATTTCAGCGGATGCCAGGTTGACAGATAATGTCTGCCTGAACATATTTCCAATGCTGTCGTCCGAATCGTATGTAGGTGTTTCGGATGAGTGAGAATGCCACTCGTATTCCTCATCGAAGCTCTCGGACGTTGTTGCTGTTGTAACAAAACTAAGGCCACATTTGGACTTGCCGTAGTAATCCCGAGGTTTTCCAAACGGAGTTGACAGCTACAGAGGCGATCGTCAACCGCTATCGTAATTCAGACCTGGGGTAGCCTCCATGTCGTACCCCTGCTTTTGTGTGAAGTACTTGGCCCGAGGATTGTACAGGTAGAACGGTAGTCTTCCAGTATCGGGTTCGAGATTAAACTCTTGAGGCATGGAGGGTTGAGATCCATTTTTTCGGCCAAAGATGATCGTGTGATCCCCTTCTCTTCTGCCTGGGACTAGAAGTAGGCGTCTTTAATGGGAGCAAGTTGGCTCGTGGTATGGACGGTTGTCACCTGTGTGTGCGGGTTAATGTCCCGACCGAGTCCCACAGTACACATCAAATTGAGTTTATTACACTCAGGATAGTTCAATGGCAGCCTCTTATTGATGAAATAAGGAATTTTGTCCACAGGGATTACATCATCAGGAGAGGGACTATCTACCTTTGCAACAGGATACTTCGCGAGTTCTGTATCCTCTTCAGCTACCCCCTGCATTACTGGAGGTTGGGATGCTGTCTAGGGCAACTTGAGCACCAAGGGTTCAGCTTATGGCATTGGCTTGCCTGAGGGTGTCGGATTGATACTTAGTTGTCGACTCGTCTTGGGAAGACGGATCACCATCGGCTCCCCAGAGGGCCTTTCGTCCTCAGGTCGCCTTTGATTGTATTTTGGCAATCAGATCAACATCAGCCCTATGACGGGTTCTTGGCTAGTCCTTGGGAGTCGGATGACCATCGGTTCCCACTGTGCAGCTGGGGTGAGGGAACTGGGCACCTCTTTATGCAAAGTTACGAGAATGGGTGCGGCTTTGCCCGGTTTACGTTCCCGGAGATGAATTCTCAAGGGTTCCTCTGGCCCTGTGATGGCCGCCAGTTCGTCAGTTATGTGTTTCTTGGATTCGTCATATAGACATGCCTCTGAAGAATATAAGACTCAACCCCTTTGAAGGGATCGATGTCGGCGAATTCAGTCTTCACGAAGCCATGCATACTGACATACTTGAAGCACTGGTGGAGGGTGGATGGCACGATCATATAATCATATATCCACGGGCGCCCCAAGAGGATGTTGTAGGACGTATCTATATCTATGACGTAGCAGGTAACCTCTATCCTCAGGTCGCCGATCTGACATTTCATTCGGATCTTTCCTAAGGGATAGCTCCTTCCTGAGTTGAAACCACTAATGGTAGTGTTGGTCGCTGCTAGCTGGTGCATAGGGATGCCGAGGACTTGAAGCAAGCTTTTTTGGGATGATGTTTATTGACGAGTCAGGATCGATGTGCATCCGATCCACCTTGATATCGCCTATGTATCCAGTGTAGTACAAAGGGCGATCATGCATGTTGATCTTGATCAGCATGTCCTGTAGGGTGAATACGATGTTGGGCATTGTATCTACACTGTTGTTGCCCTGGAGATCTATCGACGAGTATTCCCCGGTAGGTTTTACCTGGGCTAAGTAAGCATCAGCATTCTGGAGCGCTTCGTTCAATGCGACACGAAGATCCTTGGAGAGCCTTAGGAGCTCATATAACGACAACTTTGTCGGTGTATTAGCCAATTGTGCTAATATGTCAAAGTTGTAAGGTCTCTCCAGCCCTTGAGGTGCATCTTTACGGAGCGGCCTGTCGAAGCGGGTTTCTTTTGGCTTGGACCTGTCCGTCGGTGGAGACTGAGATGGCCCTAAAACATCGGTGGCTGGCAGCGTTGCTGGCTGAGGGTCTTCAACTGAACTACCCGGAGTGGGATGGACTTGTGCCCAGACCGGGTAACAATAGCCACCGCATCCTCAGCTTCGACTGAAATAATATGGCAGGATCTGGACTTCCTGCCCTTCTTCTTATTAGCTGGAGATGACACCGCTTGGGTAACTTCGGGCACTAAGTCAGGGTGCACCCACATGATCTCTCCTCGTGACCTGGTGAGAGGCACCAAGCCAGTCGTCTGGTCCCGGACGGGGGAAAGATTAGTAACTTCCATCGTTGCTCGGGGGATATATATTACACCGTCTTGAGTACTTGTTGGAGGGAAGTCGCCAACTGAATTGACACCATATTCGCAGCCAGGGTAACCTCTTCAAAGTCTAGAGATAGAGCTTTGGAGTCGATAATATTCTGGATGTACCACTTTAATTGAAAGCAGTGATGAGTGGCATGGTGAACATAGCGGTAGAAATGGCAGTATTTTGGGTCCTCCATCTCTGCCACTCGAGGCTCGCACCTTGGCGGAGGGAGTTCGATCATGTCCCCTTGCAAGAGCATGTCGAAGATAGGCTTGACATGACTATCTTCGAATGAGTAATTCACCTTGGGCCATTGAGCTTCTGCCTGGTTTTTTTAGGCTTATTGGTCGTACCAGCGACCATAGCTTGTTTGCCTTTATTGTCCCGGTTATGGGAGGTGCCGTCAGTGTTGTTATAGAAGGTGGTACCAGGACGTTTGCTTTTGACCTCTCCGTCTGGGATGTGTAATCCCAGCTGGCGAGCCTTCTTTAACTTTGCCTCTGCATTGGTGGCGCTTATGAGGAAGGTCATCCAATCCCTGAACTGATCTTCACCCATCCATAGGCTGATTGCGGGGAGCAACTTTTTCTGGCAAATTTCAATCAAGGAGCTTTCGGGATTGCCTTGGGGCAATCTCATTACAGTTTGGCGGAATCGCTCGATATAGTTCCTTGTTAGCTCCCTCTCTCCCTGAACGACATCTATGAGAGACGATATTGTCACATCATGCCCCACTTCGTAGAATCTTTCTAGGAATATGTGCTTGAGGCCGTCCAAAGACTGGATACAGTTGTTTGAAAGTTTGCGATACCAGTCGAACGCGATCCCCCCAATGCTCCGATGAATAATCGTATGAGGATGGCGTCACTATGCGGCAAGTGGTCAGTTGTGACCTTGAAATAAGTCATGTACCAACTAGCAAAGGTCTTCCCGTCATATGAATTTATATGAAACAGCTTGTACCATGGTGGGAAAAGGCACATCTCTCCATGCAACGGGATACGCTGCCGTATTCTGAGGTCCCGGGAGGAATCTCGGGCATTGAACATTGCCCGAAGTTCCTGGACTTCCCTCCTTGCCTCCCTTGCTTCATCTGCAGCTGAAGGAATGGATGCTCCTAGAGGATTGTCACCCAAAGGAGGAGCGGTCATGTTGGAGTCCGCATTGACTGTGGGTTCCAAGCTTGTTTGTCCAGGCGTCCTTGCTGGTTGAGTCAACAAGGTAGCTTTGATTTCGTCTACTGACTTGACCAAGGACAGGAGCATGGCTTCAAGTACTTCTAGACATTGTCGGTCAGTAGGCGCTTCATGATCATCGTCGGCCATAAAGACTGTCCGCACGTGGGTAGAGGTGGACGTGATCATAACAGAGGTGCTCTCTGTGTCGTACCCTCGTACCGAAAAATCGTCGGAGAATGTCAGAATGTCTTCCTCCTCGTACTCGGAAGGGGTGCTACCCCCTGGGAAGGAAACCAATCGTCTTGGTGAAGGCGGTCATCCTCAGGGACGTCCACGTCTGTTGCATAATTCCAGTAGATTGCTACCCCCTGTGTATGCTCTTGGAACACCGAGTTGTCACATACATTGAGGGGACTGCTACCCCCGGCCTCATCTACCCCCAGGGAGGTCAAGGATGCACCCCCAGGTGTTGGAAGCTTCTTTTTGGATCGAGTGCCTAGGTAGACACCCTCTGTGGTTGTCAGTGGCAGTCCTTCAGATGAAAGTTTCCTTGCAATACGGGTGGAGATTGCCGGGCTGGAAGAGCCTGCCTTCTTTCCTCCTTTGCCGGGAAGAACCTTCCGGGTTGAATTACAGGAGGCGACATGAAATTCCTCGTCTCCCAGAATTTGCACCTTTTTCTTAAGTTGTTGTTGGAAGGGTGCTGGGTGCTGCAGTCGTTGAAAAATGGACTACCGATTTTCAGGTGCTGCCGACTTATCGCAATAGCAGTTGATGATGACTTGGGTGCAACGACGTCCCGAGGGAGCTCATCGCATGCCAAGGTTGCTTCCTTCTCCTTGCGTTTGTGAGTAATCACCTCTCGCAAGTCGATAGTGGATTGATCTACCTTTGTATCCCATTTGTGGACTCGGGTATCCCGAGCACACACGTGCGTAGGTGTCACGTTTGCTCCCTGATCCGAGGCTAGTAAAAGCACTTACTCTCGATCGTTGGAGGGAGACTTTTGAGACCCACACTGTCCGTTAGCCCTGGGGGATTGGACGTAGGTGGTTCTGTACAACTTTCTATCAGGCGCCCGTATAACAGTTAACGGTGCCCGCTAACGGTCAGCAACTTGGACAGTTGACTGGGCTTGTTGGGCCCGTACTGCCTTAGACTTCTTTGACTTAGCACCCGAAGGTGAATAGTAAAAAGTGTCCAGATTGATACATCCCACATTCTTAATGGACCGCCTAGAGTCGGGACCGCATGAGAGACGGTCGAACACAGAGCTTTTGACAGGGCCGCATGAGACACTCTGCCTATAGCCAGGATTGGCTGCCGCATGGGCCATCTGTCTGCCGTATGGGCGACCTGTCTACGGCCAGAGTTGGTTGCCACATGGGCGATCTATCTGCGGCCAAAGCTGGCTGCCGCATGGGCCATCTGTCTGCGGCCAGAGTCGGCTGCCGCATGGGCCATCTGTCTACGGCCAGAGTCGACTGCCGCATGGGCCATCTACCTGCAGCCGGAGTCAGTTGCCGCATGAGTCATCTGCGTATCTCTTTTATGCGGCCTCTTCCTCGTCCGCATGGATTTCCCTTGTGCCCCCGAAAACTCAGCATCGTAATGTTTTCCTTTGCTGGATTTGGGGACAGTGGGGCTATCTGTGGTCGGAAGCAAGGCTACATGAGAGTCTTGATCACCGTCTTGGACCGCAGAAGGAGCTTCTTTGAGAACCTGGTCGGGGGCAAGAGTTTTGTGCTTCGACGTGCTGCGGGCTCTCTTTTGGTTGGCTCGTTTCTGCGATGGGCTGGCGCTCCCTTCAGAGAGCATTTCTTCGAATGCTCGTTGGTCAAATCGAACTACGAGCATTTTCTGCGTGGAGCCGAGATTGGACGCGTCAAATTACGTCACCAACTTCTCATCAGAAGAGAAGGATGTCCCCGGTAGAGTCTCCATCATGTTTGCCATAAAATATCAAGCACAACAATTTACAAATGAATTGAACTTGATTGCAAACTCGCTTGTACAAGAGAAAGCCTAAAAATAAATCCTTGGACAATTTGACGCACTCTTTGCTCTTGAAGAAATTGCCCTTTGTAGGTTGCCAGCCTTGGATTGCCAAATATTTGCTTGGGTGTGGAACCCTGCTATTTATAGTATTTTCTGCAATAGCAAATTTTTGGGCCGCGTAAAGGGCCACGTGGCTACGTGTCCATCACAGCACACAAAGACTCGATTTCGGGCTGCAGCTGGTGGGGGTTGTTAAGATTTTGTTGTAGCGAATCTGGGTGATTGAGACTTGGTCAGTCTGCCACGTGTCTCATCGCAAGATAGGATCAGTCTTCTTAAGTCATTTTGAGCTGCATAGGCCTTTCAGTGTTCATCCATGCAGGGCCGCATAAGACTCATGCGGTAGTCTTCTTTAGTCCGCATGTAGCTTGGGGACTTTTGAGCCGTATAGGTTCTATATTCTTGGCCGTATAAAGTTTATGCGGCTCAGATTGCAGTTACCCTTGGCCGCATGAAGCACATAGATTGAACCGCATAAGGTTCATGCGGCTCGGATTACAGTCATTTTGGCTGCATGGCCATATCCAGTCTGTGGCATGATATTTTGTCTGATCACGTCTTATCTTCTTTTTGTTAGAGTGTCAGAGTTGTCAGAGCTGTCAGTCTTGCCAATTTTGACAGTGTTTTTCAGTCTGGTGAAGATGGGCTGCATGGGGCATGCTGAGTCTGTCATGCGGCTATTATTTATATGGGTCGATCTGTTCCGGGGTACTCATGCGGTCGGTTGTGATCCATATGAACTCTATATTTTCTATGCTTCTACAGTCCTGTAGCTTAGGACTGGTTTGGTCAGCTCCGTATGTTCTATCATGGGCTTCTCGAAGAGCTTCGGCTGCTTCTTCGTTTGATAGACATCAGAGGAGAAGTCTATCATAGGAGCGTCGGTACTGCATTTAAGTAGCCGTATCGTAATAGAACCGGAGCGAATACCTTCTGACTGAGACTGCTTCTTTTGGGTCCTCAGGAAGGATTTCATAGACGAAAAAATCAATGAACAGGAACCTTCAGTCTCTGACTTTGATGCTGGCGTCTATAGACATGGCATGGTTCGCCCATATGCACGGATTGTTTCTGGGGCTCACCAAATTCTGGCCCACCACTGTAATAAAGTGTTGCATGTCGATCGGTGCTGCTAATGAGACAGCGAGGCCAGCCAGAGCGTCAGCTTCTAAGTTTTATAGCCGAGGCACATGTTCTATGAAGAATTCAGCGACAGTTGAGATGATGTCCAACGCTGCTTTGTGATAAGAGATCAGGTCTTCATGGCGGACCTCGTATTGTCTTCGAACTTGATTGACGATGAGCTTCGAGTCACCGTAAGACTCGAGGCATTCTATCCTCAACTGTTTGGCTAACTGGAGTCCCACAATGAGGGCATTGTACTCTGTAATATTGTTGTAGCACGGCTCTGAAAGGGAATAGGCACTCTGGATGATCTGGCCTTTGGGGCCTGTTCTTGAAGCACCGTCGAAGAACATCTGCCAAACGGTGTTCTCTTCGGTAATGTTTGATTCTCGCACTTTATTTTGAATGCCTTCATAAAGTCTGGACGATTATGGAATTAGGTGCGCGACTAGGAAATCGGCCAGTACTTGGCCCTTGACAGACTTTTGCGGGACAAATACCATGCCATATGGTGTCAATAGTATTGTCCAAGTAGCCAATCGAGAATTTAGCGCTCCCGGCTTTGTCATAAGGACTCTGAGCGGATTGCTCGGGAGATGACATGAATTGTCTGTCCCAAGACATAATGCCGCGTCTTCTGGATGGCGAACACCAGAGCTAGACATTCCTTTTTGACGGGGTTGTACCGGTGTTCGGCCCCGATCATTGTCCTACTAAGGTAGTAGATGGCTTGCTCGTGGCCCGTATTATTGTTCTGGGCTAATAAAGCTCCAAGGGAATGGTCCATTGCTCAGACATAGAGTAGAATGGTTTGCCTGCGACGGGAACCACCAAGACTGGGGGGCTCGTCAGATAAGCTTTAATGTCGTCGAATGCTTTCTGACATTCTTCCTTCCAGACATAGGAGACTCCCTTCTTCATGAGCTTGGTGAAGGGTTGGCATTTCCCGAAAAGGTTCACGGTAAACCTTCGGATGTGTGCGAGACGTCCCTGCAAGCCTCAAAGTTATCTAAGGTTCTTCGGAGGGTCCATGTCATGTCTTTTCGGGGTTGACATGGATGCCTTTTGCAGTGATAATAAAGCCCAAGAACTTTCCACTAGAAACCCTAAAGAAGGATTTGGCGGGGTTCATCTTGAGCTGATGTGCCCGCATGAGATCGAAGACTGTCTTCTGATCTTGTAAGTGATCGCCTCGAAGACGGCTCTTGACGGCGATATCGTCAACATAGCTGTAAATCCCCTAAATTTTTGCTATATTTTTTATATAAATTAGTATTAATTTTTTTTACTTGTATTTGTACGTCGCATAGTCGTATTGTACGCACGAACTTGCGTTTTTCGTATTTGCTCGTCAAGTGCGAATATGTGCGAGCGTACATATTTTTAGAAAAACATTTTCTATTTTTACAGTTTCAAAATAATATATATAATAATTATTTTTAGCTATCGTACCAAAATTTCTATGTTTATTATTTTATTTATAACAAGCCTTTCATTTATACAATTGTAATAATAAATATTATTCTGATAAAATGGTATACTAGAAAAGTATATTTATGTAAATATTATTTGTGCATACATATATATTTTGTAATTATTTATCAGTTTATTTTAAATAATAGTGTAATTTTCGAAATTAATATTATAGCATTTTTTTAATTATAAAAAGTTAATTTTTCAAACTAATTATTTTAAATAAATCAGATGAGGAAATTATTAAATAAATTTTATGTGCATTTTTTGAATAAGAATGTAGTCATTATTTGGTATTATATACAATATAAATTTAAATGTAGATTGAACCCAAATTTGGATTTAAATAAATAACTATCTATTTGGGTCCAGTCCATATCCAATTAGGATTTTCCTCAACCCAATAAATAGGGGAGCCTTCATATTGTTTCTCCACAATTATTTTTCCACAAATTTCCACCACAAAAGTGAGTGCATCATGTCGGTGTCCAATCCTTTCCGTGTCAGCCGTGATCGGCCTCGGGTCTGACACCGAGTGTCTTTTACTAGATCGTATTGTTACATATACAAATTTTCCCTCTCCTTCGTGTCCAACGCCCTGGACACGAATCCCTATAACACCCGACCTGACAACATCCTTGACTCAACCCAAATCCTAAACCTGACCCAAGCTGCCTGTCCCGACCGCCTCCATCGGGGACGTAACAACCCCAACTCCCGCAACCAACCTCCGTCTCCGCCACCGCAGTGACCCATACGTCGGTACTGTTCTACACAAAACGACCAACAATGTCGAACCCCTGATCCCACACGGCTACCACCCATCTTCGCCTCTCACCACCAACACCACCGCCACCACCTCTGCGACCACCTCCCCGAAACTCCCCTGCCTTCACCACTTCCCTTCCGGTGACACAACACAACCACACGCCTTGCGACCACCGCCACCACGGCCACCGTTGCAGCAGCCAACACCGCCTCCTCTAACCAAAACAAACCACCATAGGAAAACCCAAAACACTACCACAACCAAGGCCATCGCAACCCCCGGTCATTGCTTCCTCGGTCACCCAAACCACCACTAACCTGCTCGAGCCTCACCTCCGCCTGAACTCTCTATCGCCGACCGGGTGGTTCACCTCAGGCGCGGCTCCTCCGTATCCCTGACCGCGACCGCGGTGAGATCCTCCGTGCAGCACCTCTGACGCATCTCGGTGCCCATCTCCACCACCGTCCAGCGGAGCATCCGCCGCTACAACTATTTCCTGTGGTCGCACGGGCACCTCCACGAAGTCGCCGTACCTACAACCGACACATGGCGACGGGAAAGGACTCCAGCTCGTCGGAGACGCGTGCTCCCCACCGTGCTGGAGGCGCGTGCCCCCTCCGTCGACATCCCGCGGTAAGCCCTCTTCTTCCTCTCTCCCTCTTTCCTTTTCCAGCTCCTACTTTCCCAATCTAAATTTTCTCTCTCCCCCTCTTCACTAAATGTCCACTTCCGAAGAGAGCAACAACACTGCTGTTCTTTTTTTTTCTTTTCTTTTTTCTCTCTTTCCTTTTTTTTTTTGTTTTCCTCTTTTCCTTTCTTATTACTATTTTCATGATTTTATTTCAGGATTGTATTATTAGTAATATAGCAACAAAGGTTTTCTCTTATATTATAGTTACTCTTAAAAAAATAAATATAAAAATAAAAATAAATTATTTCAATAGTATTTTCTACCTATTTTAACATTTAGCCTTGTCCTATGGTGATTTTTGATTCCAATATTTTTTTACTAATAAAAACGTAGCTTCTATCCGCAATGCCTATTTTGACAAAACGTAGTTTTGCCTAAAAATGATTTTTTTGAACTTTCAAGTATTCATCCAAAGATATATTTTTACTAAAAAGAATATGTTTTCCAATATTATAAAAATAATTACTAAAAAGCGTATATGTATCAGTTATCCAAATATCTTCAATTATCTCATATCCATGACTAGACCCCCTTTTTCATATTCCCTCGCCAATTTTGTACATCTTCCTATCGACCGTAGCTAATTTTATCATTCTGGACCAGATGGAACAGTCTGTGCCATCACCAGAGGCCGTTTGGCGTTGTTGTAACTTTGAAGTCAAAATATGTGCCACCATGATCATTGTACCACCTCGGGAGTCACACCAGGCAAGATATCTTTTCATTAGCTGTTTATTTTACTTTAGCTCATATTCATGCATTTATTTATTATTTATTTTCAGTAAAATAAACTGTGATACATTGCATAATTAGATAGAATATTACTGTTTAGTTCTACTTCCTGCTATGTATTATTTTTCTTATACATTGAACTTAGATTAAGGGACCACCCTTTGTGTGTTGTATACATAGGCCTTGACATATTTTTACCACGGAGTTGCGAGTGGCATGTAGAACTCGGACATGCGTGACTGGCTGGCCACCGGTACGTATAAGCCGTGCGATAGGAATAACCGCTAATAGAGGTTGCATGCTTAGTTGGACTTAGCGGTTAATAGAGGTTTTGTGTTTTGGATACAACATAGTAGGCATTGTGTCACGCCCCAGTTCCAAATAATCGGATTGGGAACACGTGGCATGCCAGCTGTACAATCTAGCATAGCTAAACCCAATTTAATGGACTATGATTCGATTGTAGTACGCTGAAGTAACAACTAAATAACAATACAGGCAGGTAAATACTAATCTCATCCACAGGAAAAATTACAGAATAAAGCTGGAAGGAATAAAAATAACTCTGAATCAAACTACAAGTCATGACTAGTGGAAAATAATCCACCAATAAATGTATGAATGAACTACTAAAAGAGTACAACTGAACCAAAAAAGAAATAGATAGCCACTAGCAGAAATCACCTAAGAACTCAAGAAACTCACGAGGCTCAACATTGAAGTCCTCGTCAGCAAAAGCCTCCAATCTCCGTAGTCCGTCGGTACCTGTGCTCGTCCCAATCTAGAAAAGGTGCCAGGTCCTCAGAGGGACGTAACAAGTACACAAGAAATCGACATGCATGATAGTACAGGGCAGTATATAAATAACTAGAACAAATGTAACATAACATCTCCCCAACCAAACAAGGACAGGATATATCATGCAACATACGACAGGTAAACTAACCATCTATGTGTAAAATGCACTCGAGACATCTCTAGTGGCACATGAGAGGGGGAGAAGAAGAAGAAACGGCCACCAAGCGTTCTACGGTTTGAGAAACGAGGGGCTACGAGCATCCAGCGTCCATTGGAAACAGAAATTCTCATACACCACTAGTAGACTCTTCCCATCCAATGTATATCCGTACCGTATACGCGGTACAAATAATATGCAAGACGTCATAGTATATATAAGTAGACCTGTACCAACCACTAGACCAGACGCGAACTCACGTGCCAATGATCAGTCGACACACAAATCCATGCTCTCAACTCACTCATATAGTGATCGTGTATGATACGGTGTCCGGCTAGAAGGTACCACATACCTTCACAATACACGGGATAAGTCCACTACTACTAGACGCGTGCACACAAGTGAGAAGTAACTAGATAACATAAACTAACTGCAAAAATATACAATCAAGCAAGGTGTACTTGCCTGTGTCCAGCAACTGAGTATCTGAGTCCAAAGTAGAGTCCGAGTCCCGAGAAGCAAATAATCCTAAACAAAATTTATCTCTAATTAATTACTAATTAACCAAATTAAACCATATATTGAATTGCTAATTAATCAATAATTAATATCAAACCATCATTACTAGCTAATTAATACCAATAATTATGAATAATAATAATATACAATAATAAGTATAAAGTACTTATTACTATAATTTTATATTCTGAAATTATTAATAAAATTAATATATATCTAATAATTAATTAATTACTTATAAATAATTAATTAATCATTTAAATAACACAAGCGTTCACAATTTCCTAATAATACCAACAAAATTTGTAAGAATCCAGGAAAATCATTTTTATCCTAATAAGCTAAATAATGACAGAAATAGTAGATATATATATTATTTGCAAAGAAACCATAAATAGGATTTTCTTTATTTAATATAAAAATCTATCTAATAACTAGATTAGTGCTAATAATTATAAATACTAGTTAATAAATAGTAAAAAGATCTAAATTGGGCTATAAAATACTTTTCCATGATAAACCTACTGTAAATAATATTTTTAATATTATTTACCTAATTATAAGTAATTAAAAACATTTAACTACTACATATATAAAATTACAATTTTAGCTATTAAAATTAGAATTAAATATTAAAAATTCACTAATAAATTGTGAAAATTCATATTTCACAGAAAATAACATTTTTCCAACAGTGACTATACTTTTATGAACATTACCATAATAATTTATATTTAATATAAATTAAAACTAGTAATGAACTAATTACATAATCAATAATATTTAACACTGATTTAATATAAAATAAATAACAAACATAATTATTTTATTCTGAAAATTTTACAGTAAATAGACATAATTATTATTTACAAGATTTGTATAAAGCTCATTAATTAATTCTTAGTGAATTAACTAATAAAAATTCGAAACAGTGTAAATAAATAGTCATTTAGATTCAGTAATTCACAGTTTAAAATATAATTAAAATATCTAAACTATTTATTAAATCCTGAAAATTTAACAGTAAATAAATTACATAATTACCTACAAATTATGTATGGATCATAACAAGTAATTACCGATGAATTAAATTCTAAAAATCAAAAACATAATATATAATACTGTGGAAATTGCACAAAAACTGCAGTAATACATTCCCTTTAAATGTTTAATAAATACTAATAAATTGTGTAAAAATCTGTCATAATTAATATAGGATCTACACTAATGACTCTAATCATTAGGCTAATAATTTAGATACTTTTTACTATCAATTAATCATTAATTAATTGATTAACACAGCCATAATCACACAAATTAATTCATCAATGCAAATAACCTAATTGTTTCAACCTAATCACACGTGTAAGAGGACACGTGGGGGGTCGGGGCAGTACCTCGCCGAGGCAGGGCTCGACGGCGAACCCTCCGGTCGCGGTGGCGCCGGTGGTAGCGGTCGGTGGTGGCCGCCCGGTTCGCTGCAGTCGCGGCAGTCTCGATCTCGCGGCCTCGAGCTCCTCCGGGGGGTCGTCGGGATCCTTTGGCCGACGGGGGGGGGTGACTAGGGGATGGCCGGCTATGCTCCATTGGTGGTGGCGACGGCTAAAATGAGTAAATCTGAGATTAGGGTTCGGTTTAGCCTACACAAGGAATAACTATATGTATATATACTAAGTTGAGGGTGATCCTTTATACAAGGAAGCCTAACGGGTTTGGGGTTCGGTTTGGCCTATCGGGTTTGGGCCTAAGTTAGGGTTAAACTTAAGAAATGGTTTGGTTGCTAGGAATTTTAACACCACATCTATATAAGTATAGATATATATATATAATCTAAAAATAAAACCAATTGAATGATAACACTATATATATATATATAATTATTGATATAAATATAATCTAATAATAAATCTATATGAAACTTGGTTAGAGTTTATAAATAATTTAATAATTAATATAACAGCATTTATTTACAAATAACAATATTTAGTAATCTTGCATCTAAATATATATTTACAATATAAATTAAACCCTGATTAGAAATAATTAATTAATTATTTAAATAAATAGATTAACAAGCTATTCTTCAAAAAAAAAAATAATAGTTTTAAAAATTTCCTAAAAATTCAGGGGGTTTACAATCTACCCAACTTATAAGAATTTCGTCCTCGAAATTTAAAATAATTCTAATACCGGAGAAATAATAAGAAAATCAATGAAAAGTAAATATGTAAATTATAACTTACTCAACAAGACAATTTACAACTATACTTGGGGGTTTATAGAGGGGTCAAAACTGGCATCATATCCAACAAGAATATGTTCTAGGTCCGGCATAGGTCATAGGATTTCCAAGTGATCAGGGAATAGATCGATATTGCATGGTCAAATCTAATAGGATAAGGAGAGGACACAAATAGTCTATTCTAAGGGAAAGATTTGTCAAACAAGTAGAGTTATTAAAATAGAGCACATAAAGGTGTGTTTATGGGGGGCATAAATGTCATGTGTACGGTGCGGTTTGTCTAGATCATAATGGTGCAATTATTGGAAGAAAAATCCTAATATTGTGCTTCAATTATCCAAGTCATGGTAAGGGATCAAATGATATGAACCAAGGAAAGGATAATAGGAAAACTTTTATTTGCTAAATGTCCGACTAAAATCAGTCTAAGATGGCTACTAGGGTGCGAAGGGTATTACTAAAATAAGATATCATACAAGGTATACTTAACTGACTTAGTAGAAAGATGGTTCTACTATAAATCATAGCTAATAAAGGGTTATAAAGAGAAATTCTATACTAAGACGCAGAATAAAGAAGAGTTCAAGGGGGATGGGGTCGATTACAAATTTGAAGGTCCAATGCGAATAAATGTTTCAAGAAAAAAAATTGTCAAACGGTCGCAGATGAGATCCTAGGACAGGTTTACTATATCTTCATCTGCATAAAATAATCATAGGGAAAGCGAATCAACATGCACTAGGTTGGCCAGACCATCATGCACCGATTCTGATTAGACAACATTTTAGTGGGTGCACCCAATAATATATGTGTCAAGAACAAGCTTGAGAAAAGAAGAAGCTTGTAAAAACTAGGCTATAACAGCAGTATTAGTCAAGACGATAAAAATAAACGTACAGAAGAAAAAAAGTACAAGATAGTTCAAGTCCAAAACACAAATAATGATTTGACCTTTCTAGTTGCCCTATGAATCTCTAACCTTAGTTGAGCTAGGGATAGGAACCCACAAAGTTATGTCTAGGTAATCTAAATACTTATACCAACATATAGTCAGTGTTATCCAACTATAATTTCTTAATGGTCCTGAGAAAAGTATGATGCTAGACTACAAGGTATACTACCCAACTTATAAGAATTGAACTAGTACCTCTAACTGTCTCTTTAGGAAAGCAAGTTTATCCTACCAAATTATAGCAACAACATAGAATTTTCTAGAGAAGCAATAATAATCCTAACATGAGAAGAAAAAAAAAATCCTTTGGTCTATTCAAAAGGATAAGACGTAATGATCTGCTTTCCATTATTGCTTAAGAAAACAAATTTTGGATCGATAGTTCTAGAATTATGCAGCACGATAAATAGTAAATCAGGAAACAAAATAAACTAATTAGATAATAAAAAAAATCCTTATAGCATTTAGCTCGGCAACCGGGGCATGAGCTAAAGGTGAAGGAAAATTTTTATTACAGAAAATATCAACCAATATTGTCTACAGGTAAAGTAACAAACAACTAAATAGATATTCCTAATATTAATACTAATAATATAATACTAAAATATAGGAGAAGATATACTGGTTGACGGATTTGGGGTATGGTCAAGAAAAATTTATAGACATCTATAGCTCTAAACAATTAGGGAATCATGATACTAGTTTAGGGTCGAGAACAAGGATGATAAAATTTTAAGAAGAAGACATAGTCACATGGGTCGATGACTTAACTATAACTGCGTATAATCACTATCATGGCTATGAAAAATATGGCAACTAAGGTGTGACACTTCTATCTCATTAGAGTAACATCCTCTATGTTTATTTCCTCATCAAGATAAAAAAAAAATTAAATTCCTGTAAATAAAATCTTTTCATAAATTCCTTCAGTATAAAATCTTTAAATCAAAACAATCATCCACCAATTTCCTTAATCTCTTTAAGATCGTCGCATATAATCATAATTATAACTTTAAAATACCCAACCAATCCTTTTATCATCACACCAACTCCTTTTTATTTTCCCCCTTTTTTTTCCTCAACTTTAATTCAGTTTACCTAATATAAAAGATTGTAACTCTCTTATGAAAATACTTAAATCAATCACCGAGATAAATATTATCATAATACTAAATTCTTCTTTTTTTCCCAAAAGAAACTTCAATAAAAATTTATCAATCTAAAAAAAAAGATTTAAATCTCATTTTTTTTTCAATCAAAATTGGTTCCATCAAACAAAATTCAATCACAAAAAAATACCTCAAATTTCTAAATCGATCCTCGAAATAAACTTTATTATAGTACAAACATCCTTTTCTTTTCTCCTCAAAATTTTTAGATTAAAATTACCCAACTCTAAATTTTAAATCACTTTATGAAATGCATCAAAATTCTAAATTCTTCTTAAATAAACCCTTTTTTTTTCATCAAGGTAAAAATATTCAATCCTTAAAGAAATATAAATCTCATAGGCAACTCTTAACTATTTCTATTTACAATCATCTATCCTCAAATTTTAAAAAAAAATTTATTATTCTATTTTGGAAACCAACATAAATCATCAACCAATTTAAATCTCATGTAGCAATGTGAATATTTAAATTTTTAATCATCAAGTTGATTTTATATCCTCTCTAACCAATCATAGATTTTTTTTTTTAAAAACTCAAATCAAAACTTTAAATCATCCTCTCAAATCGATCATCGAGAGTCTTTCCCATATGAGTATAAGTAATCTTTCTCACTATCATTCGAAATTGATATATCATTACTACTCAACTTTGAATTAACTAATCATTCATGCAAAAATTATATCTTTCAAAAATATGGTGTTCATCAACCAGCAATATTTAGTACTTTCCAAGAATTCAATTATAGACTCAACCGCATAATTAGCTGCCAAGGTAACCCATCTAGCCATATAGTTAACTCAAGAGTGTATATAGTATAGCATCTTCCAAACCTCTATCAATCATGACAAGCAAGGGGTACGGTAGATTAGATCGAGAAGGATATAATTGCAAGGAAGTCAAAGAGTCAGAAGATATAAATCAAAGAAGAGATCAAGTATTTCGAGGAGTTTGAAATGAGTCAAAATCAAACGAGATCAAAGGATAAAAATAATCAATTGTGGATGAGACACGATAGTCCTAATCCTATACGCAGGCTTGCTTGGTACGGTAAAGTAACCAAACAATATTTTCTCGACCGACATGGGCCACCACTAAAAATATGTCACGCCCCAGTTCCAAATAATCGGATTGGGAACACGTGGCATGCCAGCTGTACAATCTAGCATAGCTAAACCCAATTTAATGGACTATGATTCGATTGTAGTACGCTGAAGTAACAACTAAATAACAATACAGGCAGGTAAATACTAATCTCATCCACAGGAAAAATCACAGAATAAAGCTGGAAGGAATAAAAATAACTCTGAATCAAACTACAAGTCATGACTAGTGGAAAATAATCCACCAATAAATGTATGAATGAACTACTAAAAGAGTACAACTGAACCAAAAAAGAAATAGATAGCCACTAGCAGAAATCACCTAAGAACTCAAGAAACTCACGAGGCTCAACATTGAAGTCCTCGTCAGCAAAAGTCTCCAATCTCCGTAGTCCGTCGGTACCTGTGCTCGTCCCAATCTAGAAAAGGTGCCAGGTCCTCAGAGGGACGTAACAAGTACACAAGAAATCGACATGCATGATAGTACAGGGCAGTATATAAATAACTAGAACAAATGTAACATAACATTTCCCCAACCAAACAAGGACAGGATATATCATGCAACATACGACAGGTAAACTAACCATCTATGTGTAAAATACACTCGAGACATCTCTAGTGGCACATGAGAGGGGGAAAAGAAGAAGAAACGGCCACCAAGCGTTCTACGGTTTGAGAAACGAGGGGCTACGAGCATCCAGCGTCCATTGGAAACAGAAATTCTCATACACCACTAGTAGACTCTCCCCACCCAATGTATATCCGTACCGTATACGTGGTATAAATAATATACAAGACATCATAGTATATATAAGTAGACCTGTACCAACCACTAGACCAGACGCGAACTCACGTGCCAATGATCAGTCGACACACAAATCCATGCTCTCAACTCACTCATATAGTGATCGTGTATGATACGGTGTCCGGCTAGAAGGTACCACATACCTTCACAATACACGGGATAAGTCCACTACTACTAGACGCGTGCACACAACTGAGAAGTAACTAGGTAACATAAACTAACTGCAAAAATATACAATCAAGCAAGGTGTACTTGCCTGTGTCCAGCAACTGAGTATCTGAGTCCAAAGTAGAGTCCGAGTCCCGAGAAGCAAATAATCCTAAACAAAATTTATCTCTAATTAATTACTAATTAACCAAATTAAACCATATATTGAATTGCTAATTAATCAATAATTAATATCAAACCATCATTACTAGCTAATTAATACCAATAATTATGAATAATAATAATATACAATAATAAGTATGAAATACTTATTACTATAATTTTATATTCTGAAATTATTAATAAAATTAATATATATCTAATAATTAATTAATTACTTATAAATAATTAATTAATCATTTAAATAACACAAGCGTTCACAATTTCCTAATAATACCAACAAAATTTGTAAGAATCCAGGAAAATCATTTTTATTCTAATAAGCTAAATAATGACAGAAATAATAGATATATATATTATTTGCAAAGAAACCATAAATAGGATTTTCTTTATTTAATATAAAAATCTATCTAATAACTAGATTAGTGCTAATAATTATAAATACTAGTTAATAAATATTAAAAAGATCTAAATTGGGTTATAAAATACTTTTCCATGATAAACCTACTGTAAATAATATTTTTAATATTATTTACCTAATTATAAGTAATTAAAAACATTTAACTACTACATATATAAAATTACTATTTTAGCTATTAAAATTAGAATTAAATATTAAAAATTCACTAATAAATTGTGAAAATTCATATTTCACAGAAAATAACATTTTTCCAACAGTAACTATATTTTTATGAACATTACCATAATAATTTATATTTAATATAAATTAAAACTAGTAATGAACTAATTACATAATCAATAATATTTAACACTAATTTAATATAAAATAAATAACAAACATAATTATTTTATTCTAAAAATTTTACAGTAAATAGACATAATTATTATTTACAAGATTTGTATAAAGCTCATTAATTAATTCTTAGTGAATTAATTAATAAAAATCCGAAACAGTGTAAATAAATAGTCATTTAGATTCAGTAATTCACAGTTTAAAATATAATTAAAATATCTAAACTATTTATTAAATCCTGAAAATTTAACAG
Source organism: Iris pallida (assembly GCA_029216955.1). NCBI lineage: Eukaryota > Viridiplantae > Streptophyta > Magnoliopsida > Asparagales > Iridaceae > Iris > Iris pallida. The sequence continues at coordinate 10,773,676 of JANAVB010040419.1, read as the reverse complement.
TAAATAGATTGCATAATTACCTACAAATTATGTATAGATCATAACAAGTAATTTCCGATGAATTAAATTCTAAAAATCAAAAACAGAATATATAATACTGTGGAAATTGCACAAAAACTGCAGTAATACATTCCCTTTAAATATTTAATAAATACTAATAAATTGTGTAAAAATCTGTCATAATTAATATAGGATCTACACTAATGACTCTAATCATTAGGCTAATAATTTAGATACTTTTTACTATCAATTAATCATTAATTAATTGATTAACACAGCCATAATCACACAAATTAATTCATCAATGCAAATAACCTAATTGTTTCAACCTAATCACACGTGTAAGAGGACACGTGGGGGGTCGGGGCAGTACCTCGCCGAGGCAGGGCTCGACGGTGAACCCTCCGGTCGCGGTGGCGCCGGTGGTAGCGGTCGGTGGTGGCCGCCCGGTTCGCTGCAGTCGCGGCAGTCCCGATCTCGCGGCCACGAGCTCCTCCGGTGGGTCGTCGGGATCCTTTGGCCGACAGGGGGGGGGGGTGACTAGGGGATGGCCGGCTATGCTCCAATGGTGGTGGCGACGGCTAAAATGAGTAAATCTGAGATTAGGGTTCGGTTTAGCCTACACAAGGAATAACTATATGTATATATACTAAGTTGAGGGTGATCCTTTATACAAGGAACCCTAACGGGTTTGGGGTTCGGTTTGGCCTATCGGGTTTGGGCCTAAGTTAGGGTTAAACTTAAGGAATGGTTTGGTTGCTAGGAATTTTAACACCACATCTATATAAGTATAGATATATATATAATCTAAAAATAAAACCAATTGAATGATAACACTATATATATATATAATTATTGATATAAATATAATCTAATAATAAATCTATATGAAACTTCGTTAGAGTTTATAAATAATTTAATAATTAATGTAACAGCATTTATTTACAAATAACAATATTTAGTAATCTTGCATCTATATATATATTTACAATATAAATTAAACCCTGAATAGAAATAATTAATTAATTATTTAAATAAATAGATTGACAAGCTATTCTTCAAAAAAAAAAAAAATTTTAAAAATTCCCTGAAAATTCAGGGGGTTTACACATTAGGCGGGGAGGACAATACCTTAGCGTATGGGCTACTATGCACTTTACCTTTTGTAACCCGTGAGCTCCGCCGGAGACGCGGGTGAGATTACCCATGATTACTGACGGCCACTGGAGTTCTGCGGAACGTTATGCTCTTATTAATTGGGCATCTGGTGCCCCAAGGGGGGACCATGCCGATCCCATTTTAGCCAGGGCCCATGCGTTGGAGGATGTTCTTAAAACTGTATACACTTAGACTGGTTAGGCTACCTTATCCGTTAGGTATGAGTACTCTTGGTTTGGGTACTTGTATCTGACCGTGGCTTGGAACAATAACTTGTCGTGGATTAGTTCATCACATCCTTTCCTTGTTTGGATGTAGGTGTGGCTTACTACTTCGATGAGAAGGTATTGAACCTTGTTGGGGTCCGGATACCATATTGGATTCATGACTTGGAAAGATACTTCATCGTAGGTAGTGTGCCATCTCCTGTCCTTGTTTGGTTGGGGGGATGGTACGCTAATCAAAATGGTGAGGTATTGGACCATGTTATAATCCAATTTTACTTATTATTATTGAGCAGTAATATTCAGTTTATATGGCATGATATTATGTATCTTGTTACGTCCCTCTGATGACCTGGTTATCTCTCCAGGTGTGTGTTCTTGTCTTCCGCAGGTATTCTAGCCGAGGTCGTGGTCTTCTCTATTTATTCGAAGATGACGTGTCTTGGATCTATCTTGCTACCTTTGTCAATTCATTTTATATATCATGTACTTCTTTCCTTTTTTTTGGTTGGTAGTGGATGTGTCTCAATCCAACATATTGTACCAAGACAAATCATGGTTATTATATGATATCTTTTACATTTCTGTGGATGAGATTAGTTAGTTGTGGTTACTGTATTTTACAGCTTATGTATCCATACTAGGCCCATGTACTTCGTATGAATACAGCTGGCATGTCTACGTTTCTAGTCCTACGTATTTTGGGACTGGGGCATTATATATTTTTGTGGTGGCCCATGTAGGTCCAGATAAATTATTTGGTTACTTTACCGTACGAAGCAAGCTGCGTATAGGATTAGAAGTTTAGGATCTCATCCACAAACTTAACTGATTCCCTATTCGAACTACCGTTCGACTCATCGATTGCATCTCGCTTGATTCCTTCCATCACTATTCTTATCTTCCCTTCGTGCTTGCTCGAGGTTAGGAAGGATACCCCTATTAGATAGAAATATTTCTATTGCCATAATACCATAAGTTTAACTCTTTTAAGTTGGGTAGAATGCCTTATGACCTAGCAATCCCTTTGTCCTTGTGACCTATATTAGCAAGTTTACTTAGATTCTAGAATTTAGAGGACCCTAACCCATCTAGCCAACCAAAGACTTGGACAAAAAGACTATAGACGACTGTGTAGAGACCGACGCAGGATATGACTTAGAGTCTTTAAGGAGTTCGAACTAATTCTGCTTTCTTTCAATCTAAATCTCATATGCCTATGTTTTTACTATCTTGACTAATGTTGCTACAATAAACTAGTTTTGCAAGCTTGTCAATTATTCGAGCTTGTTCATGACATATGCTATTGAGTGCTCACTAACATATTGTCTAATCAGAACCGGTACATAATGGTTTGATCAACCTAGTGCACTTTGGTTCGCTTTTATATCAATCTACGTGGATGGAGACATAATTAAACTTGACCTTTAGAATCCCATCCATGACTGCCTTGACAATTCCTTTGAAATTATTCGGTTGTCTTTGAACCACGTACTCGTATTCGATAATATCGTCTTTGAACTCCTTATTGCGTTCGCTTTCACCTATTTTAGAAGGACAAAGGCGTTATACTAGAACTTCCTCTAGCCTTCCTATCGATTATGACCATTAACACTCAATGTTGCTATATCTTCATCCTAAACTACTCATCTTTTTCTCGGCCCTATCATGACCTTCTAATCGCTTAATTTAGGAGTGAATCTAATTTGTTCTCTTAATCGTGCCCTCAACCTACTCTCAAGAAACCAAAACTTTAAGGTCTCTAATTTATTTTCTCTGGTTACCATAATTTTCTTTATTGCCTATTATCTTGTTTTAACTTTAACCCTTACCCATTTTCCATCTTGCGCTAACCCATGATTATTCTCGCCATTATTGAAATCGCGAGTTCCTAATGCATGTTTTGTTAAACGTTGTGAATGATTGTTCCTCACCAATACCCCCTTGTGCCTTCTCACACCCTACTAATTTTTAATTTCGAGGACAAAATTCTTTTAAGTTGGGTAGGATGTAAAACCCCTAAATTTCTACTATATTTTTTTATATAAATTAGTATTGATTTTTTTACTTGTATTTGTACGTCGCATAGTCGTATTGTACGTACGAACTTGCATTTTTCGTATTTGCTCATCAAGTGCAAATATGTGCGAGCGTACATATTTAAAAAAACATTTTTCAATTTTTACAGTTTCAAAATAATATATATAATAATAATTTTTAGCTATCGTACCAAAATTTCCAAGTTTATTATTTTATTTATAACAAGCCTTTCATTTATACAATTTTAATAATAAATATTATTCTGATAAAATGGTATACTAGAAAAGTATATTTATGTAGATATTATTTATTCATACATATTTACTTCTTAATTATTTATCAGTTTATTTGAAATAATAGTGTAATTTTTGAAATTAATATTATAGCATTTTTTTGAATTATAAAAAGTTAATTTTTCAAACTAATTATTTTAGATAAATCGGATGAGGAAATTATAAAATTTATGTGGATTTTTTTAATAAGAATGTAGTCATTATTTGGTATTATATACAATTTAAATTTAAATGTAGATTGAATCCAAATTTGGATTTAAATAAATAACTATCTATTTGGGTCCAGTCCTTATCCTATTAGGATTTTCCTCAACCCTATAAATATGGTAGCCTTCACATTGTTTCTCCACAATTATTCTTCCACAAATTTCTACCACAAAAGTGAGTGCATCGTGTCGGTGTCCAAACCTTTTCGTGTCAGCCGTGATCGGCCTCGGGTCTGACCCCGAGTGTCTTTCACTAGATCGTATTATTACATATACAACTTTTCCCTCTCCTTCGTATCCAACACCCTGGACACGAATCCCCACAACACCCGACCTGACAACATCCTTGACTCAACCAAATCCTAAACCTAACCCAAGCTGCCTGTCCCGGCCGCCTCCGTCGACGACGTAACAACCCCAACTCCTGCAACCAACCTCCGTCACCGCCACCGTAGCGACCCATACGCCGGCACTGTTCTACACCAAATGACCAACAATGTCGAACCCCTGATCCGACACAGCCACCACCCATCTCCGCCTCTCACCACCAACACCACTGCCACCACCTCTGTGACCACCTCCCCGAAACTCCACTGTCTTCACCACTTCCCTTCCAGTGACACCGCACAACCACACGCCTTGCGACCACCGCCACCACGGCCACCGTTGCGGGAGCCGACACCGCATCCTCAAACCAAAACAAACCACCATAGGAAAGCCCAAAACACTACCACCGCCAAGGCCATCGCAACCCCCGGCTATTGGTTCCCCGGTCACCCATACCACCACTAACCTGCTCGAGCCTCACCTCCGCCTGAACTCTCTACCACCGACCGGGTGGGTCACCATAGGTGCGGCTCCTCCGCACCCCTGACCGCGACCGCGGTCAGATCCTCCGTGTAGCACCTCTGACGCATCCCGGTGCCCATCTCCACTACCGTCCAGTGGAGCCTCCGCCGCTACAGCTATTTCCCATGGTCGCTCGGACACCTCCGCGAATCCGCCGTGCCGACGACCGACACATGGCGACGGTAAAGGACTCCAGTGTGTCAGAGACGCGCGCTCGCCACCGTGCCGGAGGCGCGTGCCCGCTCCGCTGACATCCCGCAGTAAGCCCTCTTCTTCCTCTCTCCCTCCTTCCTTTCCCAGCTCCTATTTTTCCAATCTAAATTTTTTCTCTCCCCCTCTTCACTAAATATCCACTTCCGAAGAGAGCAACAACACTGCTGTTCTTTTTTTTTGTTTATTTTCTCTCTTTTCTTTTCCTTTTTGTTTTTGTTTTTCTTTTTTTATTTCTTATTACTATTTTCATGATTTTATTTTCAAGATTGTATTATTAGTAATATAGCAACAAAGGTTTTCTCTTATATTATAGTTACTCTTAAAAAATAAATATAAAAATAAAAATAAATTATTTCAATAGTATTTTCTACCTATTTTAACATTTAGCCTTGTCCTAAGGTGATTTTTGATTCCAATATTTTTTTACTAATAAAAACGTAGCTTGTATCCGCAAATGCCTATTTTGACAACACGTAGTTTTGCCTAAAAATGATTTTTTTGAACATTCAAGTATTCATCCAAAGATATATTTTGACTAAAAAGAATATGTTTTCCAATATTATAAAAATAATTACTAAAAAGCGTATATGTATCAGTTATCCAAATATCTTCAATTATCTCATGTCCAGAACTAGACCCCTTTTTTCATATTCCCTCACCAATTTTGTACATCTTTCTATACACCCTAGCTAATTTGATTATTCTGGACCCGATGGAACAGTCCGCGCCATCATCAGAGGCCATCTTGTATTGTTGTAACTTTGAAGTCAAAATATGTGCCACCATAATCATTGTACCACCTCGGGAGTCACACCAGGTAAGATACCTTGCCATTAGCTGTTTATTTTACTTTAGCTCATATTCATGCATTTATTCATTGTTTATTTTCTATAAAATAAACTGTGATTCATGACATAATTAGATAGAATATTACTATTTAGTTCTACTTTCTGCTATATAGTTTTTTCTTATACATTGAACTTAGATTAAGGGATCACCCTTTGTGTGATGCATACATAGGCTTTGACCCATTTTTACCACGGAGTTACGAGTCGCATGTAGAACTCGAACATGCGTGACTGGCTGGCCACCGGTACGTATAAGCCATGCGATAGGAATAACCGCTAATAGAGGTTGCATGCTTAGTTGGACTTAGCGGTTAATAGAGGTTTTGTGTTGTGGATACAACATAGTAGGCATTAGGCGGGAAGGACAATACTTTAGCGTATGGTCTACTATGTACTTTACCTTTTGTAACCCGTGAGCTCCGTCGGAGATGCGGATGAGATTACCCATGATTACTGACGGCCACTGGCGTTCTGCGAAATGTTATGCTCTTATTGATTGGGCCTCTGGTGCCCCAAGGGGGGACCATGTCGATCCCATTTTAGCCAGGGACCATGCATTGGAGGATGTTCTTAAAACTGCATACACTTAGACTGGTTAGGCTACCTTATCTGTTAGATATCAGTACTCTTGGTTTGGGTACTTGTATCTGGCCGTGGCTTAGAACAATAACTTTTTACGGATTAGTTCGTCACATCTTTTCCTTGTTTGGTTGTAGGTGTGGCTTACTACTTCGATGAGAAGGTATTGAACCTTATTGGGGTCCGGATACCATATTGGATTTATGACTTGGAAAGATACTTTATCGTGGGTTAGTGTGCCATCTCTTTTTCCTTGTTTGGTTGGGGGGATGGTATGCTAATCCAAATGGTGAGGTATTGTGCCATGTTATAATCCGATTTTACTTATTATTATTGAGCAGTTATATTCGGTTTATATGGCATGATAATATGTATCTTGTTACGTCCCTCTGAGGACCTGGTTATCTCTCCAGGTGTGTATTCTTATCTTCCACAGGTATTCTAGCCGAGGTCGTGGTCTTCTCCATTTATTCGAAGATGACGTGTCTTGGATCTATCTTGCTACCTTCGTCAATTCATTTTATATATCATGTTCTTCTTTCCTTTTATTTGGTTGGTTGTGGATGTGTCTCCACCCAACATATTATACTAAGACAAATCATGGTTATTATATGATATCTTTTACATTTCTGTGGATGAGATTAGTTAGTTGTAGTTACTGCATTTTACAGCTTATGTATCTATACGAGGCCCCTGTACTTCGTATGAATACAAGTGGCATGTCTACGTTTCTAGTCCTACGTATTTTGGGACTGGGGCGTTACAATAGCATTCAACTGTTTTATGGAGGTGCTGGCGGAAGGTGGTGCTCATAACTCTTTGGTATGTGGCACCTACATTCTTTAGGCCAAAGGGCATTTCTGTGTAGCAGTACACCCCCTTCGGAGTCCTGAACGACGTGTGCTTTTCGTCGTCTGGTAACATCTTGATTTATTTGTAGCCTGAGTACCCATCCATGAAGGACATGCACTCGAAGCCATATGTATTATCGATCATCACGTCGGTGATCGGGAGTGGAAACTCGTCCTTCGGGCAAGCCGAGTTGAGGTCCCGGAAGTCAATGCAGACCCGGATCTTTTCGTTCTTCTTAGTGACGGGGACGACGTTGGCCACCCACTCTGGATGTTGCTCTTCGTGAATAAACCCGCTGGCCAGGAGTTTATCTACTTCATTGTCAATAGCATCCATAATATTGGGACAGAAGTATCACTGTTGCTGCTTAATGGGCTTAACGGCATGTAAGATATTAAGCTTGTGCATTATGACTTGTGGGTCGAGCCCCGACATGTCTTCGTAACTCCAAGCGATGACGTCGATGTATTCTTTGACCAGTTGGACCAAAGATTCTTGGTCCTTTCCCGCCAAGCTCTTGCTGATAAAATTAGCTTTGGATGAAGATCCATCCCCGAGGTCGATCTGTTCGACTTCGTCTTCGGTAGGGGGTTCTCATAATTCAAAGCGAGATTCCCATTGTGCGCCTAGGCATTGAGCCCAGGGTTTTTCTTCGAAGAACTCTTTTGTTTGATAGTCATCTTCATCTTCTGAAGGATGCGCAAACATCATATTGGCTGACAGCACCTTCCTGAAGATTGAGTCGACGCTGGTGTCGGAGTCCCAAGTTGTTGCCTCAGACGAGTGAGATACGACGTCTTCTGCTTCTGAACTTTTTGGGGTTGTTGGGGGCGTGAAGTAGCCCACCCTCGTCGAGTACGGTGATAATAGTCTTGTTGCTTTCTTTTCGGAACATGGAGTCGTAAGGAAAGACATCGGCCCTTGCCATAGTTTAGACCCTGGCCGCTTTTCAGGTTGTAGCCCATCTTTTGGATGAGATACTTGGCTCGATCATTATACCGGTAAATTTGCATTCTGCTAGTATCGGGTTCTGGCTCCGTCGGTGGAAGGTCTTGGTGACGCTTGACTTTGTCGAAGATGATAGGTTTCTCGTCCTGGTTCCGAGGTGGGACTATATAATAGACTCCTTGGTACAGGATGACTCGATTTACATGATTAACAGTCGTTATTTGTGTTTACAACGACTGTAGAGCATTATCTAGAGTATACATGGCATTCTAATATAGAAGACTAGAATAATTGAAAGATACCCTTTTATTGATAAAATACGGGATCTTGTCCCAAGGGATTAGATCATCGAGCGACGGTGCATCTACATTGGCGGATACGTACTCTCCCAGTTCTTCGTCAGTGAGTACTGGAGCGGCCTGAGGTGTTTCGGGAGAACCTATTGGGAGCTTGGCCTTTGTTGGCTCTGGTGCCGATAGAGATACGTGGGCCTTCTCTTTAAAAGGGGGCTAAAGACTGAGGAGGTCTGCCTTTTAGCCGCACCTTGAGAGGTGCCTCAGTTGGTGCTCCGACGATTGGTGCCTTCCTACATAGTTTTGCTACGAGAGGAGCCGACACTTGGGGAGGCTTCCCCTTGAGTCTATCTTCAAGGGGGCTTCAGTGGATGCTCCGCCTAGAGAAATTGGTGCCCTCCCGCGAAGTTTGACCACTATAGGAGATGGTGTTTGAGACAGCTTCCCCTTGAGTCGCACTTTTAAGGGAGCGTTCATTGTCATTTCTGCCTCCAAGTTAGCTTCGGCTTCGACTTCATCATCGGCATCGTTGGCTTCATCTTCGAGATGAATCGATTTGTACAGATCAGAGTCGACGAAGAAGGCCTCAATCCTTCTGAAAGGATCGACATCAGCGAACTCTGTTCGGACTATGCCGTTGGTGGATACGTACTTCATACATTGATGGAGAGTGGATGGTACCACCTTGTATTCGTGTAGCCACGGGCGCCCTAACAAGATGTTGTAGTTGACGTTCGCATCAACAACATAGCAGGTCACTTCGGTCTGGAGATTACCGATATGACATTTCAGTCAGATCTTTTCCAGCGGCTCAGTCTTGCTGGTGTTGAGGCCATTGATTGTAGTGTGGGATGCCGTCAGACGATGCATCGGGATCCCCAATGTCTGGAGTAGAGTTCGAAAGATAATGCTGAGAGAAGACCCCGGGTCGATCTGTATTCGATTCTCCTTGATGGCACCAACGTACCCTGTGTAATATAGTGGTCTGTTGTGTCTGTTGTTCTTGAGCAGCATGTCTTGTTGAGTGAATGTGATGTTGGGGATGATCCCCCATACACTATGGTAGTATATACATGATGCTGGGTCATCCTCAGGCTACTTGACCTGACTGATGAAAGATTCAGCATCCTTCAGGGCTTCGCAGAGAGCCTTCCGAGTATCTTTAGACAAGCGGAGGAGTTCGAACAAGGACAGCCGAGCTGGAGTACTGGCAAGTTGTGCCAATATGTCGAAGTTCTGGGGTTTGGTTAACCCCGAAACATTGTCTCTTCGTAGAGGCCTGTCGAAGCGGGCCTCCTTATGCTTCTGTTTGTCAGCTGTTGGAAGTTGGGAAGGACCTTCACCTTGAGCAGCTAAAGTGGTGACAGAAGGTGCCACTTCGACAGGGGCTTGTAGAAACATGAAAAATAATAAAGAAAGATCCATGCGGCCAGGAAACCCCATGCGGCTCAGAAAGCCCATGCGGCTTAGAGATTCATGCGGCACAAGGGACTATGTGGCTCTGTGATCTCCATGCGGCTCAAAGAGAAGTGCCACGTAGCATACAAACAACTCTTTCCTTACTGCATTAATTGCCTTGACGGCTGACAGCTCTGACAAGACGACAGCCCTGACACAAAGACGTAATTATGACTCTGTCATAATGATAGACTCCTAGGGAAACGAAGGAGATCTTTGACACAATCCCCCGAGATCCAGAAAATGCCACGCAGCCTAGACACGTGGACAGTCATATGCAGCTCGAGCGGAGACTCCCCATGCGGCTCAGGCCGAAGTTGTCCTATGCGGCCCAGATTGAAACAGCCCTATGCGGCTCAAGCAGGCGCTTCCCCATGCGGCTCAAGAGGACCATCTCCATGCGGCTCAAGCAAAGGCCTCCCCATGCGGCTCGCAAGGATCATCTCCATGCGGCTCACTACCCATTATGTGGCCCAGATTATCATGTAGAAGGTTCGGGGGCCACTCTCCAAGCAGCCCTGACATGTGGCAGTCTTATGCGGCTCAATCCTCATGCGGCTCAGATCCCCTCAGTGGCTCTCAGGACACGTGTCATGAAGCCAATAAATTTCCCAGATTTATTACAATCAAAGATTGGGTCAAATCCCAATAATCTGGGACACGTGGCAGAAGAATGAATTAAACTTATTCATTCAGATTCGCAGACATCAGCAAATCATCATCACGAAGATTTATTCCAATCAACATTAATTACTGATAGAAATTGGTGCAATCTACATTAAAAGGCCCAGATTCATCACACTCAAGATTAATGGCCCAGATTGATCAATCAACAGGCCGCCGCCACTTTAAGGGGCAATAATTGCAAACCCTAATGATTGCATTCCCCTTCTTATAAATAGCAGGGTGCCATTCCCTTGCAAAAAACCCCACTTTTTTGAGATCAGAGAGCACCAGAATACTTGGAGAGAAAGAGCCGAGAGAGAGCAAAGAGAGCATTTCTTCAACGCCAAACAATCTTCTGGAGCCAAGGCTGCATACCGATCGTCCAAGGAGTAAGGCAGAGCGGCCGTCGCTTTCCGAGCCTCTATCGTCACCCCCCAGAATCTAAACTAAACAATTGTACTAAGATTGATGTACCTAGGTTTTCGTCCCTAGGGTTTCTTTGTACAAGCGATTTTGTAACGTGAAGTAAAAGTCCAGTCCTCCGATAATTATTCTGCTCTTTTATATTTTATGGCAAACACGATGGCGACTCTGCTGGAGACAAACTTCTCCACGGCTGAGGAGTTGGTGACGCATTCGGATGCTGCCAAACTCGGCTCCACGCAACAAAAGATGGTCGTCCGCTTCGACCAACATGCGTTTGAAGAAATGCTCTCTGAAGGAAGCGCTGGCCCAGTCCAGAAGCGAACCCACACAAAGAAAGATCGCTGCCAGTGGAGGCCAAAATCATTTGCTCCTCCATAAGCTCTGGATGGGGTACTCTCGGCTACCCAAGACGGCGAAGGCGACTCTCAAACGGCTCCACTTCAAGCCGTAGAGAACTCTGCTGTCCCCAAGTCCGACAGAGGAAAGCACTACGATACTGGACTTGCAGGGACAAAGAGTGATTCTACATGCCCCAAGAAGAAGCCAAACGCCCATGCGGCCAAATCTGCCAACAGCATGCAGGATGCTCATGCGGTTGAGTCTGCCAGCCGTATGAAGAAGGTCTATGCGGCCAGATTATCCAGCCGTATGAAGAAAACGCATTCGGCCGAAGCTTCCAGCCGCATGAAGAAAACCTATGCGGCTATGCCTGCCAGCCGCATGAAGGTTATTGATGACAGCGGCGTGACGCCTACTCCACGTGGCTCTGTCTTCGACCGTCTCTCCTATGGTCCTGACCTCTTGTGCTCCCAAGAAGATATGTCTGACTCTCTCCAGCATCGCCTAGACTCTTCCTACTATGTGACCTTACGCACTAGAGCGAAGAAGTCTAGGGCAGCGCGAGCCTGGCAAGCTCGATCCGCGGACCCGACCTCTGACCATCAAAGCGTCCCACATATTGTTATGTGGGCCTCTGATGGAAAGTTGTACAGAACCACTCGAGTCCAGCCCCCGGCGGCAAACGGACAGAGAGGTTCTCAAAAGTCTCCCAAAATCCAGGGAGCAAACATGGTCGATCCAGACCCATTTGACTTGCGTGAGGCCATCCTCTACAAATGCAAGGAAAGAGAAGGAGCCCCAGGGTGCAAAAAGTCCTCCTACGGACGTCACTGCACCCAAGTCATCGTCAACTGCTGTTGCAGCAACGCGACGGTACAAGAGGACCGGCGGTCCGTCCTCCAAAGACTGCAATGATCAAGCTCAGAAGACGAGGCGCCTCCCGTCGTCTCGTGCAACTCTGCTCAGAAAGTCCCCGCCGATGGAAAAGGGAAGAAGACGAATGTTCTTAGCCCGAAAATTTCAACCACTATGACTAAGAGACTCTCGTCTAAGCGGGTGCCCACCACCGGAGTTTTTCAAGGTACCCGTTCTAAGACGAAATCTGCTACAATGGGAGATTCGTCGTCCACAACACTGGGGGTTGCTGGGACTGGGGGTAGTACTCCTCCGAACCTCCACGACAATCCGATGTTCCAAGAAGACGAGCCGGAGGAAACAACTCTCCTATCAGATACAACAAACCCCGACGTCCCCGAGGACATCCATAACTCCCAAGACGAGGCGAACTCGGAGACTAGAGGTACTGTTCCTTCCGAGTCCAAACCAGAGGAGAACATTTCCACATACCCCGATGACTTCTCATTACAAGGGTATGATTCGGAGGGCGCTTCCTTCATCGCTCCGTCCATCTCTCCTCACGTAAGGACGATATTCATGACATACAACAATCAAGGTGGTTCCAGTGATCGCCAACACATCGACACTCTGGAGGCCATACTACTTGCCTTGGTCAAGTCTGTAGACGAGATCAAAGCGGCTCTTCCAACTCTGCAGGGAGGAACGCCTGGCCAAGTAAATACGGGTCCTGCAGTCAATGCGGACTCGAATTCAGCGACACCGAACTCGGACAACAATCCTCCTGAAGGAAAGGCCCCCACCGCCGTGGATGAAGCCCGTGAAGCGAGAAGAGAGGTCCAGGAGCTCCGAGCCATGTTTCACGCTCGAGAAAATTCTCAAGTCCTCAGAATACGGCAGCCGTACCCTGCTGCTTGGAGGGATGTTCCATTCCCACCAAGATATAAGCCATTCAATATCAATCCTTATGATGGCAAGACCTCAGCAAGTCGGTACATCACTTACTTCGAGGTCACCACCGACCATCTACCCCATGATGATGCCATCCTCACACGATTATTCATCGGGGCATTGGAAGGAGTCGCCTTCGACTGGTACCGTAACCTGCCAGACAACTGCATCCACTCCTTCTTCGGCTTCAAACACATGTTCTTGGAGAGATTCTACGAGTTAGGGTAGGACATCACAATGTCCACCCTCATGGACGTCGTCCAAGGGAAGAAAAAGCTGACAAGGAACTACATTGAGTGGTTTCGCCAAACAGCAATGAAGTTGCCGTCTGGTAATCCGGATTCCTCCTTAATTGAAATTTGCCAAAAGAGACTGCTCCCAACAATCAGTCTCTGGATGGGCGAAAGTCAATTCAAGGACTGGAAGACGTTTATCATCAGTGCCACTAGCACCGAAGAACGGTTGAAGAAGGCTCGCCAACTGGGATTGCACATCTCGGACGGAGAAAACAAGGGCAAGCGTCCCAACACCAACAACTACAATGGGGGTAGCCCCTCCAACAATCGGAACAGCAGGGGTAAGCAGGCTATGGTGGCCGATACAGCACAGAAACCTGAACCAAAGCCGGCAGACAAACAATGGCCGCAAATCACTTACTCCTTCGAAGACGGTCACGTCAAGCCCATCTTGGACATGCTCATACAAGAAGACAAAATTCAGCTTCCTCCACCAAGACGAGAACCTCGGCCGGCAGACATGGAGAATCCAAAGTACTGCCATTACCACCGCTACGTCCACCATGCCACACACGACTGCTACCAACTGAAACGGTACATCCAAAATCTCATCGATTCGAAAGCTCTGGCCATCGATTTCGAAGAGGTAACTGTGGCAGCCAATATGGTGTCAGTACAATTTGGCAGCTTTCCTCCAACCGAAGCTCAAGACGGTGTGGTACCCATCCCTCTGGCGACAATGGAGGTTGCTAATCTTCCACCGCCCCGAGATCAGGCTGCTGGGCTAGTGCCCGTCACCACATCACGAGAGAAGATTATGTAGGTCCATCCAGACCTGGTATCAGAAGTAACTCAGCCCACACAATCTTCCATTCGCAAGAAGAGTGGAAAAGTCAGGTCCTGCCGTACAATCTCGGCAGATATCGAAGAAGCTACAGCCGTCGTCACTCGGTCTGGGGCACAATCCCAACCTGTGGCTGATAACTCGGCTGAAGATCATCAGCCTGCTACAACTGATGCTCCGGGACCAGCTCAGCCTCCGACGACCGACAAGCCTAGGCCTAAGGAGACTCGCTTTGACAAATCCCTCTGAAAAGAGGCACCGCAGAGGCTGGAAAAGCCCTACAACTTCGACATCTTGGCGCAATTGGCCAACACGCCAGCCAAGTTGTCATTATACGAGCTTCTGAGACTCTCAAAGGATGTTCGTACGGCTTTGAGCGATGCACTCCAAAATGCCAATGCATACTTGGCTCAAGTCAACCTCTCGGGAGAAAGCCCGCCTGCAGATCTCCAAGATAGCGCTTGCACGGGAGCGATGCCCAACATTGTCTTCACTCCATAAGACATGCTCATCAAGACCAATCTGCATGATCGTCCGTTATACTATACCGGATACATCGGGGACGTGAAGGTGGACCGGATGCACATTCATCCAGGCTCTTTCATAAGTATCATCCCAAAGGGTCTGCTACATCATCTTCGCATCCCGATGCATCGTCTGATGCCAACAAGCACTGCCATCAGCGGTTTCAATTCGGGCAGGAGCTACCCAATTGGAAAGATTCGTCTGAAGTGTCAGATTGGCGATCTCCAAGCAGAAGTCATCTGCTACGTCATAGACGCAGATACTTCTTACAACATCCTCTTGGGGCGCCCTTGGATACACGATTACATGATTGTTCCTTCGATGCTGCATCAGTACTTCAAGTACATCGACAAATACGGCTTTATGAGGACAGAATTTGCTGATATCGATCCCTTCAAAGGGGTCGAATCCTACTACTCAGACTCTTGCCTGTATGAAAAGTCAAAGAAGCACCTTGATGAAGGAGATGTACAAGCTCGTACCGAGACAGCCACAGGATCAGAAGAACCTCTGACGATCCACCTCCAAGCTTGCAAACCTGGCAAGTCCGCACCCCTTACAGCCACTCTGCATAAGGACGCAATCAGCCTCTCGGCGCAAGAAGAGCAGATGATGATCCGGCTGCCAAGGTCTGGCCAATTGCCAAGACCCACAACAGAGCCACTGACAATCAGGCTGCCGAGAGTCGGCCAGCCGTAAACGGAGAAGCTGAATCCTTCCGATAAGCCGATAACGATACGCCTTCCCAAGAAGGGTCGTCACCCCGATGCAAGGTCTAGGACTTCTAGCGAACCAACCACTCCCCGCCCGGCATCGAGCGCCAAACTGGGGGTCGCTAGCCTGCCAACAACTCCATGCTCTGCTCCACCAGCTGAATCTCTGACGATCAAGCTGCCCAGGTCGTCCTCTCAGTCTTCGTTTATACAGGGGATAGCCGAAGAGGAACCGGAGTTAGCCAAGTATGTGGCTGCCCACACTGATGTTCCCTCCGCAGATGATGTAATCTTCCTAGAAAAGATACCTTACTTCATCAATAAAGGGCTATCTTTGAACTACCTCGAGCTCAATAAGCTATGTACAATGTATGCTATGGAACATGGTATAGGCACTCACCTACACACACAGGTGACAAATGTGCACACCGCAATCCAGCTAATTCCAGTAGAAGATGCCTACCGCATACCAGCTCATCCAATCATCTGTGTGTATGCACACAGGTGACAAATGTATGCTATGGAAGACGCCTACCAGCTCATCCAATCATCTTCGACCGGAAGGACGATCCGCATCCCTTCACCATAGAAGAAGTCGAACTTGGGTCAGACGCCGGGAGACTGCCTTTGTATCTTTATAGCCCCCAATCCAAATATCTCCTACAAAATCAGGGATATGATCTGGAGACTACGCCAGGCTTGAACTACGGCAACGGGCGACGATTACCTTTGAAGCCACCAGTCTCGGCTGGCAAACCACGGGACTACTATAGCAAAACTCGATGTGGATTAGGGTATGTAACACCCACGGCGACCCCTGAGAGTTCAGATGAAGAATGTGACTGGCAGTCACATTCAACCGGGTCACCTACTTCTGACTCAGATACCAGCATCGGAGACATATTCAGACAAGTCCTGTCAGTCAACATGGCATTCGACGACGCTTATGAAGATGATGAAGACATTACTGAAATCCTCGATCTAGAGCCGTGGGCTCAACAGTTGGATGCACAATGGGAAAAGCAGTTCGAACTGAGAGAACCCCCTACAGAAGATGAGGTTATACAAGTCGACCTCGGCAGCGAATCCTCTCCAAAACCAATCTTCGTCAGTAAAAGCCTAACAGACGAAGAGCGAGAATCGCTGCTGGAACTTGTCAAAGAATATATTGACGTGTTCGCATGGAGCTATGAAGATATGCCAGGGTTAGATCTCGATATTGCTCTCCACAAACTCAAGATTCGGCCAGATGCAAAGTCGGTCAAGCAACAACAGCGACGCTTCCGCCTAGGCATCGTGGATGCGATCAAAGCCGAAGTCAACAAACTAATAGCCAGTGGCTTCATTCGTGAGGAGCAACATCCTGACTGGGTTGCCAACATAGTTCCGGTTCTCAAGAAAAAATAGAAAGATCCGAATCTGCATCGACTTTCGCAATCTGAACGAGGCATGTCCCAAAGATGAATTCCCTCTCCCTATCACAGACATCATGATTGACAACACCTGCGGCTTTGAACGTATGTCATTCATGGATGGCTTCTCGGGGTACAACCAAATCAAGATGTCTCCTGACGACAAAAAGCTTACATCATTTCGAACGTCGATTGGCATATACTGCTACACAGTCATGCCTTTCGGCTTAAAGAATACTGGCGCCACATACCAAAGAGCCATGAGTATTATCTTCAGAGACCATTTGTGCAAGATGGTGGAGTGCTACGTTCATGTCATCGCCGTCAAGAGTCGCTGTAAGGGAGACCATCTGCAGGATCTGAGAACAGTATTCGACCTGATACGAGCGCACAATTTGAAAATGGACCCTACGAAGTCCTTCCTGGGTGTATCCAGCGGGAAGTTCTTGGGTTTTATCATCACGGCCCAGGATATCCATGTAGACCCTGAGAAGACAAAGGCAATTATGGAGATGGGTCCTCCAAGAAATCTTTGCAAACTCAGAGGCCTCCAAGGGAGGCTAGCTTACATCAGGAGGTTCATTTCTAACCTCTCCGGGCGATGTCGACCATTCACCCATCTCATGAAGAAAGGTATCTCATTCGTATGGGACGAAGAATGCCAACGTGCCTTCGACAGCATCAAAGAATATTTGTCAAACCCTCCAGTCCTGGTGGCTCCGGTTGCGGGAAAACCATTCCTGCTCTACGTACGAGAAAAGGAACATTCCCTCGGGGCTCTGCTGGCACAAAACAACGATGCAGGCAATAAACAGGCTATATATTACCTCAGTCGAATGATGGTTGGGCCAGAGCACCGATACACCGCCGTAGAGAAGGAATGCCTCGCCCTGGTGTTCGTAATTCAAAAGACGTGACACTATATCGCAGGGCAAACCATACATGTGATCTCACGAGTCAACCCTCCCAGGGTCCTCATGACTAAACCAGGGGCACTCAGCTCTCGCCTCGCTACTTGGGCAATATTGCTGTCCCCCTATTATATGATCTCTGTCCCCCAAAAGGCTGTTAAGGGTCAAGCTCTGGCAGACTTTTTAGCAGCCCACCCAGGGTCTGAGTCGTCCAGAATATATGAAGAAATCCTAGATGAGGTCGTCGACTCGCATACAACTTCTCACGATGATATATGGCGGATGTTCTTCGACGGCGCTTCAAGAACTGGACCCAAGGACAACATCGTTGTCGGAGTCGGGGTGGTGCCGGTCTCTCCTTCCGGATTGGTGATCAATCGTGCTTACTCTCTTATGGAACCCTGCTCTAACAATGTGGCCGAGTACAACGCTTTGGTCATTGGCCTCCAACTTACAAGAGAGCTGGAGGTAGAATACCTTGAAGTATACGGCGATTCTCAGTTAATCATCAATCAGATCCGGGGTTCATATGAGGTTCGCCACGAAGACATGATCCCCTATCACCAAATAGCGATCAACATCATCTCATTGTTCGAGGGGTTCTTCATCGAACATGTTCCCAGACTCCGAAATATCGAAGCCGATGACCTAGCTGGCCTTGCCGCTTCCTTAGCGGTTCCAAAATATGCTCATCAATCGGTGGATGTGATAGGCCACGAACTGGTTTGTCCCAAGAACAACGTTCAGTTTGTGGCGAGTTATTCCGCCCAGACGATTGACGATGTCCTAGACTAGAGACAACCAATCATAGACTTCGTAGTCTACGACATCCTGCCCGAGAACCCAACGGAAACCACCTCCATCAGACGACATTCTCTCAGATTCTTCTACGATACAGAGACGAAAATGCTGTATCGCCGATCCTATGATGGATTATTGCTTCAATGTCTGTCAAACGCAGAAGCTAAAGAAGCCGTACGCGAATCTCATGACGGTGTCTGTGGGGCCCATCAGCCTGGCCCTAAATTACAGGACCGTCACCGCCGAATGGGCTACTACTGGCCCACGATGGTAGCAGATGCGATAGACTATGCTAGAAAGTGCAAAGCTTGCCAAGTCCATACAGACTTCATCCATCAACCATCCGAATTTCTACATCTGACAGTGGCATCCTGGCCATTCGAAGCACGGGGAATGGATATCGTCGGTCCAATCACTCCACCTTCCTTCCGAGGACATCGCTTCATACTCGCAATAACAGATTACTTTTCTAAATAGGCAGAAGCTGTCCCACTTGCAGAAGTGAAGACTTCAAATGTGATCAGCTTCCTTAAGCATCATGTCATCTATCGCTTTGGACTGCCTCCAAGGATCATCCATGATAATGGTCCGCAGTTTGCAAGCCACGCCTTCTATCGGTTCTGCGACAAGCACCGCATCCAGAATATTGCTTCGACACCATCCAGCAGCGAATGGGTTGGCAGAAGCATTCAACAAAACTATCATCAAGTTACTCAAGAAGTTCGTATCGTCCAACAAACGCGACTGGAACGAGAAGCTTGGTAAATGCTTATGGGCATACCATACCACGGTCCGAACAGCCACAGGGAACACACTATTCTCCCTGGTGTACGGGAGTGAGGCAGTTCTCCCATTGGAGACTCAAATACCCTCACTCCGCGTCGCCCTCACTTATCAATTAACGACGGATGACAACTACCGTCGTCGGCTACAAGAGTTAGAGGCCTTAGATAAAAAGCGCCTCTTAGCTCAACAACGGATCGAGCTATACCAAGAACGCATCTCTGGAGCCTTCAACAAGAAGGTCAAAATCAGAACATTCCAAGTGGGCGATCTCGTTCTGGCAGTCCGGAGGCCGATGGTCATGACTCACAAGACCGCCGGCAAGTTCCAGCCAAAGTGGGAAGGTCCATTCATCATTGAGGCTGTATTCTCCAACGGTGCTTACCGCCTCGCAAAACAAAATAGAGACTTGCTCATGTTGCCCGTCAACGGCAAGTTCCTCAAGAAATATTATGTCTGAACGACATTCCAGATCATCGAGTCACGTACCCGCTGGTACCTCTGAACTCACCCTCACATTCTCCAGATCGTTGAGTCACGTACCCGTCGGTACCGCTGAACTCACCCTCACAACATTCCAGATCATCGAGTTATGTGCCCGCTGGTGCCGCTGAACTCGCACTTTCATAATATTCTAAATTATTGAGTCATGTACCTGCTGGTGCCTCTGAACTCATATTCCGGTCACTCTTTCAGATAGTAAGTCATGTATGATCATACCCCTGAACTTTCTTCCTGGAAGAGATCCTCCCTCATGATCCACTACCCGCACTTCCAGTGCACAAAAAGGGTAATCAATCCACAAATTTCAAAAACGGCCATGTCCTTATTACCTCTGAGTCGTTTCACTTCCGCCAAAAATAAATCACCCCTTACATAGAACTTCCATGTCCTCATTACCTATGAGTCATTCTTTGTAC
The DNA here is from genome assembly GCA_029216955.1 of Iris pallida. Classification (NCBI taxonomy): domain Eukaryota; kingdom Viridiplantae; phylum Streptophyta; class Magnoliopsida; order Asparagales; family Iridaceae; genus Iris; species Iris pallida. Next base: position 10,753,333 of record JANAVB010040419.1, on the reverse strand, counting down.
CCCCCTTCATTGAGCCCACTCCTGCCATGTCCTTATTACCTCTGAGTGGGAAGGCTCCGTCGAAGAAACCTTCATGCCTGCCATGTCCTCATTACCTATGAGTAAGTATAAAGATTCCCTTTCGACTTATTATCTGTACCCACAACCGGAGTACGCTAAGGATAATAGGTCCACAAATATTCTCTGCTGAGTCCACTCCTGCCATGTCCTCATTACCTCTGAATAGGAAGACTCCACGGTAAAACCTCCGTAATTACTATGTCCTCATTACCTCTGAGTAAGTATGTTGGTCCTCTCTCGTCTTATTACCCGTACCCTGAACCAGGTTACGCCAAGGGTAATGGGCCCATAAATGTCCTCTGTTGAACACAAATATCCTCCGTTGAGTCTACTCCTGCCATGTCCTCATCACCTCTGAGTAGGAAGACTCCACGTAAAACCCTCATACTTGCCATGTCCTCGTTACCTCTGAGTAAGTATGCTGGTTCCCTTTTTATCCTATTATCCGTATCCTAACCCAGGGTACGCCGAGGATAATAGGCCCACAAATGTCCTTTGCTAAGTCTTTTAGTACAGGCCCACCATTTCTCATCATACCTCGGGAGCCCAGCTGCTCTATGGCATTCCTTCTTCCACTACCAAGAACATCCTTGATCACCGTACCATGGAACTATTCTAGGTACCCCCATCAAACTTTTTACCCGTACCTAAAACCAAGGTATGCCAGGGATAACAGGTCCACAAGCAAGTCCCCCATGTGGGGCAAACAACACCATAATATCACAGGCACAACAAGCAAGACAAATGAAAGGTAGAATCGAAAGTACTCTTTATTTGAAGGAAGAAAAAAGCGCTACATGTGTTGGGACCACGTCCCGATCATAAAAGAAAAGAAAAAAAAGAAAAGGAAACAAAAGAAGAAAAGGCCGACTATAGTTCGGCATTACACAACTCCAAGAGGCAGTTTTTCACCAAGGCAGTCCCCGCTCAAGCCTCTGTTTAGCTCGGCTCTCGACCTCTTGGGACAACTGCTCTGCATCATTCAAATGCATATACGCCTGCCAGTCGTTCTCTATCTTCTTCAGGGCAAGTTCTAGATTGGCAGAAGCCCTACTAAACTTGTCAGCCTCCTGAATGGCAATCCCTTTCTCAGTACAAGCAGCTTCGAGCTCGAACTCCAGGAAGGCCAGCTTTCTCTGGAGCTCGAGGATCTATTCCCGGGTGTCGATTACCCCGCGAGAGGCAGCCGCTTCCCGAGCCGCGCAATCTTCAGTTCGACGGTTCCATTGATCGTACAACCGGGTCAAATCCCGGCGGTCCTTTAATATAGCCGGCTTGAGCGATTCCCAGGCAACCATCACCTTCTCCACCGCGGTAATAAGGAAATTGCGCTCTCGGTTTATTGCTATAGGTAAATCAGCTTGTTGCAGCATGCGAAACTGGGCCACAAGACGATCAGCCTCTAACAGTTTAGGCTCCAGAAGTGCAGCCTGATCCCCTCCACCAGGGAGTGTTCTAAGAATATTGATCTGGCCACCGGCGCATTGACGGGCCAGAGCAAAGGGAGTCCCCCTTTCCACAGCCGCCTCGATCACCCTCTTCAGGTGGAGATGGAAACTGTCGACCACATCCTGGGACACTTCATCCAAAACCTCTTTAGAGGTCGGTGTTAAAGGGAGTGTGGCAGGCAGTACCGAAGGAGTAGCCTCAGAACTTGCCGTCCCCGCCACCAAGGAAACAAATTCTGTACGAAAAGATGCTTAAATAGCAGCTAGCTCCTCTTTCGCCGCCCGAAGAGCCTGGAGGCTGGGTAGGGCGGAAATGTTAACCCCTGAAACTATATTCGCAGAGGAGGGGGCAGGAGGCGTCGTCCGTTGCCCCAGCTGTATTGCCATTTAGGCTCTCGAATTCGACTCGGCTGGAGGCCTTTCAATATCGATCAAAAAAGAAGGAACATGTGCTTCCGTCAGATCCCCTCTGGTGGAGTCCGCCCCGGCGATGACTGTCACCGACAATAAAAGGGTATGATCTGTACGTCCAAAGCAACCATTAATCGACGTAACCCGAAGGATAGGATGATGGAGTAAACAGGCTTCCTCACAAGTTTAGGTTTGACTTATCTTACCAGGGAAAAAATATAGAGGTTGCGGCTCGTTCACAGCTGGCGTAGTTTCTCTACCCGCGGCTTCCGATCCGAATCCAACTGGTTCCTCTGTTACGGCCATCCCTGAAAGGGAGCCAGCCTGGACAGTGTCATCCCATTGAAGTTCAGATATCTCAGGAACGGGCGCAGTAGAACCCCATCCCCCTGGGTTGAGGTCCCAGCAAGGCTAGACTCCTCGACCGCCTCTGGAAGAGCTCCAGCAGCAATGATAGCAGTGCACACATCACTGACCAAATGGGACAAGACCGGATCGACCTCGGCAATCGGGTCCTGAGGAACAAACTCATCTGACGCCTATAAAGAGCAAAAGGAAAAAATGATTAGGCCATAACATAGAGAAAGAAAAAAAAAGGTAGTCGAAATCCAAATCACCTCAGAAACAACGTCAACATCATCAATAAACAGCCTGCGACGTCTTACCGTAGCATACTTTGTGGAGTAGGTTCGGCCATCAGCGGTAATCATGCGCCTGCTTCGCTTATGTGAAGGACCAGGCACATCAGGTGGTTGATCCTCCACCATCTCATCAAACCCAGTAGGCAGCTGACCTGCCACCCTGTCATTCGGCATAATAGGAGGCTGATTCCCAACCTCTTCGTCCGAAGAATGCGACGAGTCATCGACATCCTGCTCATCATCCTCTTCGTCCACCGCAGTGGACTCTGAGTCCGGCACAGGAACCCTATTCGCCCTTTTTTTCCTCTTCTTGGATCCTTCGGGCTTCTCGGCCAAGCCAGTGCCAGCAATGAAGCTAGTACTCATGTCAAAGTTGACAGGAAGCTTGCTCGCTGCAACATGATAAAGGGCCACCATGTACAAAATATCCCATGTCGTCTTAGCATCAGGGACCGAGAAGCTAGCCCGGGTATGGACTGCATTATAATAATGCCAAGCCCGGATGCCATCGAGTACGCTACCCTCAAAACCTAGACAAGCGCTGGGGCAATCAAGGAACAATTGACTGTACCCGAATTGACGGGAAAATCTACTAGGCAGATAAGGCTCCAAGTATACGTTATTTCGATAACAATATACTAGGTGCGCAGGGCGAATATTGTGCAGCCAAAGAAGCATCCTCTCAGATAAGAGTTGGGGAGGATCAACGCCGTCAACATGTACTCCCCTCATTTCTCTAGCGGTAAATTGATGGAGAGAGACAAAGAAGTCGGGCCCGTCAACTCTCGCCAATGCCCTTCGACAGGCAGGCATGGTATCATGCTCCCAAGGCGGATGACGATATTGGAAAAGGAAGGCGTCATCAACAGTAACACCTTCTTCAGTTCCTGGCCTCATCAACGACCGATAATGCATCAGTAACCACCCCATAAGGTAATGGTATGGTAGTTCTATCCGCTCAAAGTCCATCGTCGTATCGCGAGCAATGACTTTAGACGAAAATGTATGGAGGCCGTGGTGTATGCTACACACCATGGCCGGAAGAAGGGCCAATCTGACCTTGAAGACCAGCTTCACAGCCGGGAGAATGAAGTGGCGGATGATCCTTTCAGTAGAACCTGCCCCTCCTGAGACTACGCAATTCCGTAGCCACACCATCAAGAACCCGACCAAAAGTGCTTTTTCAGACATCTCCCGGGTACCGTAGTGGAAATAACTGAAGGAGTCAGTGCGACTCCCAAATCTTTCGCGTTTGGACCTCGACCTTTTTGCATTCAACTTCAGTTCTTGTACCTTCGCCTGGGTTCGAGGATTCCGAGGAGAAACCCGGCCAGAAGGACGTAATTTAAAGAAATACGCGACCCAAGCCGTGGTATGGGGGGCGTTCCCTTCTGAACTATTATTTTTCTTGATAGCAGCTTGGTGACAGATGCTATGATGACACAGCAGTTCCCGGTACACATCGACGAAACCCGGGAATCGTCGATCCAGATCGTCGAATTCCTCGTTCGTCGGGGTGTATACTTCAAAAGCCTCGCCTCCCTATGGCAGCTTAGAAACATCGTGTATTTCATGGAGAGTAAGTCCCAACTCTCCTACGGGCACGAAGAAAGTTCCCGTACGTCGGTTATACAGCTCCAAAAGGGCCATGAACAAAGGCTTGTTAATGGGCAACCCGTAACAGGTGGCCCGGATGGCGTAGTAGAGATCAATCTCCCGAAGGGACTCCCCGTAGTTTCTCAGGATCCAGGAGGTAAGATTGGTCCATATAGGAATAGGGTTTATCCAATTTAGCAGCGACAACTTGCCCACAGGATAAGACCCCTTGCGAGCGAGTTGGTTCAGAAAGGTATCAGCTCGAGTAAAAGTGAAGTTGGGACCAGCCACATTTATAAAAGTACCAGGAAGCAGCCCCATCACACTCTGACTGACTGATTCCTTGCCCGCACATGGTGACCCCGTACGCTTATTGTAGTGGATGTTGCCCACGAACATCCCCGACTGGGTGGGAGTCAGGGTGCCCGCCATTGTCCTACTCAACGGTACAATGTTAAACCACGAGAGGGAAAAATGCTGCTCCATCTCGGGAATGTGGATCTCCACCCCATCCACAGTAAAATCCCAATTCTCAGAGACATCCAGCAATCGGGAGTTATTTATGAAAAATACATCTCCAAAGAGAAAAGCCAGTTTCTTATATTCTCCATCCAGTCTTCCCGAATTCATCATGGTACAAAGGAAGTGGAAAGGCTGGTTGGCGATGGCAGCCACCCTCTCTAATGGTTCATTAGCGGGAAGCTGATCCGTTATATGTCGAATTAAGCCGTCGAGTCGCATGCGTACGGCAAATTGAGCTGAACCCACAAGAAGCTCTCTTGCTGGGTTGACTGGGAGGTTCACTAGAAAATGACAAAAAGAAACAGGATTAGGAGATGGTTAAAGCGAAATCACTGAACAAATCTCAAAAAGAAGTTCCCACGAGCCTATGCGGATCGGATCAACGAAGCCTTATGCGGCTCAATTTCAACTGGGCTTCAGGCGGCACGGCTTCAATGGAGCCTATGCGGCTCGGGTCAATACTGTCTCATGCGGCCCGATTCAGTTGGGAGTTCCATATGACACTGGTTCGATAGCTTATGCGGATCGGTTGAACATATGCGATTTTATCTAGCAAAAGAGCTTATGCGGCACGACATAGCAAAATGCTATGCGGTTTAGTTTGTCAGAAAAATATGCGGCTCCGTTCAAAGGATACTTCATGCGGTTCATATCCAGAGACTCAAATCCTTTTCATGCGGCTCAAACATAGGGCATCTCCTATGCAGCTCGGATGTGAGAGGGTCAGGCGGCCCATACAAGATATGCGGCCCCATCACCATCAAACTTGGGCGGTTCAAACGAAGGCTTGTGCATAGATCATGCAACAGAGCCATGGGTTCTTAGGTTTCAAGGAATGCAAAAGCAATACTTACCCTTGAAAGAAGGGCGAACATCAGGGTGCACTTCAGGCACGACGGCCGACGAGGAGGCCGCCTCCTTGCCCTTCGTAGCGGCGGAGACGACTTTGGAAGACTTATGCGCCATTTTCTTCGACGGTCGAAAAAAGAAGATAAGGAAGAGGAGACAGCAAATAGTTGAACGAAAGAGAAAGTAAAAAAATCCTGTCGACCAAACTTATCCATATTTATAAACAAGAGTGAGGCATTTCGATTCCCGTGCATACATGAAGACCGACTCTTCGGTTATCGAGGTGAGCCGTCAAAATTGAAGGCCAAACTCCTCGGATCCCGTACCGAAAAGTGGCCTTTAAAACTGACAGCAAATCAACAGCATTTAATGCAAAAGATTGCCATACGTGGCAATAATAAAGTGGCAGAAAACCCATGCGGCTGAAACAACTCTGCGGCTCGAAAGTCCCTGCGGCTAAGCCATCCATGCGGCTGAAACATCCATGCGGCCAGAACTTCATATGCGGCTAGAAGAGCTTGCACACAGCCATGCTTCTTATACAAAGTATTTTAATTTTGCAAATTGAAAACTTTGAAGAGGGTCTTATAAAAGCATAGAAAATAATAAAAAAAGATCGATGCGGCCAGGAAACCCTATGCGGCTTAGAAAGCCCATGCGGCTCAGAGATTCATGCGGCACAAGGGACTATGCGGCTCTGTGATCTCCATGTGGCTCAAAGAGAAGTGCCACGTAGCATACAAATAACTCTTCTCTTACTGCATTAGTTGCCTTGACGGCAGACAGCTCTGACAAGACGACAGCCCTGACACAAAGACGTAATTATGACTCTGTCATAATGACAGACTCCTAGGGAAACGAAGGAGATCTTTGACACAATCTCCCGAGATCCAGAAAATGCCACGCAGCCTAGACACGTGGACAGTCATATACGGCTCGAGCGGAGACTCCCCATGCGGCTCAGGCCGAAGTTGCCCTATGCGGCCCAGATTGAAACAGCCCTATGCGGTTCAAGCAGGCGCTTCCCCATGCGGCTTAAGAGGACCATCTCCATGCGGCTCAAGCAAAGGCCTCCCCATACGGCTCGCAAGGATCATCTCTATGCGGTTTACTACCCATTATGTGGCCCAGATTATCATGTAGAAGGTTCGGGGACCACTCGCCAAGCAACCCTGATACGTGGCAGTCTTATGCGGCTCAATTCTTATGCGGCTCAATCCTCATACGGCTCAGATTCCCTCAGTGGCTCTCAGGACACGTGTCATAAAGCCAATAAATTTCCCAAATTTGCTGCAATCAAAGATTGGGTCAAATCCCAATAATCTGGGACATGTGGCAGAAGAATGAATTAAACTTATTCATTCAGATTCGCAGACATCAGCAAATCATCATCACGAAGATTTATTCCAATCAGCATTAATTACTGATAGGATTTGGTGCAATCTATATTAAATGGCCCAGATTCATCACACTCAAGATTAATGGCCCAGATTGATCAATCAACAGGTCGCCGCCACTTTAAGGGGCAATCATTGCAAACCCTAATGATTGCATTCCCCTTCTTATAAATAGCAGGGTGCCATTCCCTTGCAAAAACCCTCGCTTTTTCGAGATCAGAGAGCACCATAATACTTCGAGAGAAAGAGCCGAGAGAGAGCAAAAAGAGCATTTTTTCAACTCCAAACATTCTTCTGGAGCTAAGGCTGCATACCGATCGTCCAAGGAGTAAGGCAGAGCGGCCGTTACTTTCCCGAGCCTCTATCGTCACCCCCCAGAATCTAAAATAAATAATTGTACTTAGATTGCTGTACCTAGGTTTTCGTCCCTAGGCTTTCTTTGTACAAGCGAGTTTGTAACGTGAGGTAAAAGTCCAGTCCTCCGATAATTGTTCTGCTCTTTTATATTTCATTGCAAACAGGGCTTCCTCAGGCTGAGTGTTCTACTGTGAATACATTTGTATAGAAAGTGCCTCCTTAGGAGAGGAGATCACCATTCGGCAAGACTTGGTCTTCTTGTCTTTAGCTTTGGAGGTAGAATGTACCCCCATTTGAGTCAGTTTCGAAACGAGATCTGGGTAAACCCACACGATCTCCCCCTGAGATATGGTGAGTGGAATCAAACCACTCGCGGTGTCACGAGTCGGCGGAAGGTTGACTACCTCTAATGTCGCCTTTGGGATGGGGACAACACCATCTTGAGTTGTAGTAGGCGGTAAGGTACCGAACTGGAGCGACACCATATTGGCCAAGACTGTCTTCTCCTTGTAATCGACTGAGATGATGTTCGCATTGATCATACATTGTATGTAATTCTTGAGGATGTCGCAGTCTTGCGTTGGATGTCTAACGAACTGAGGGTAGTGACAGTACCTCGGGTCGTCCACTCTTTCCACCTCGTCAGGACGCTTAAGATCAGGCACCTTGATCTTGTTGCTCTATTTTAGCATCTCGGAGAGTTGTAAAGTATCCTCATCGTTGAAAGAGTAGACCTCCTTCGGCTTCGATACTGGTGGAGGCTTCTGAGCGGGCCCCTGTGTGCTTTCTGAAGCATTGACAGTCAATGCCTGCTTCCCTTTCGCCTTGTGCCCACTGTTGCTGGTAGCAGGCCGTTTCCCTTTGTCATCGAAGACGGGGAAGTTAACCCCTAGAAGGCGAGCATTACGTGCTTTATTTTCAGCAGCTTTGGCCCCGATGATCAATGAACTCCAATCGGGAGAGTGGGTGGAGTCGAGCCAGAGCTTGATTGTAGGAGTCATGTTTTTGCTGCAGGCATCGATCAGTGCATGTTCTGGCATACCCGGAGGCAACCTTAAGCATGTTTGTCGTAAACGTTCGATGAAGGCTCGAACAGTCTCTTTTTCTGTCTGGCGCACTTCTATAAGAGATGACATGGTCATGTCCTTCCTACCGTCGTAGAATCGGTCGAGGAAGAGGCATGTCAAGTCATCGAAGGATGATATGGAGTGGTCAGGAAGACTGCAGTACAAGTCGTAAGCGACTCCCTTCAATGCCCCGACAAATAGGCTGGTGAGTTGGGCATCTTCCTTTGGGAGATGTCCCGTTTGAGACTGGAAGTAGGTTAGATAACGGCGAGGAGAATCCTTTCCATCATATGGCGTTATTGTTTGTGGTTTATATTTGGGAAGGTAAACCACTTTGTTCCATTCGAGAGGGTAAGGTTGCAAAATTTCTATCTTCTGACATTCTTCCTGCTTGTTTCACGCTTTAAAGCCCTCGGGCAGATCTCTGATTATGTCAACCAGCTCTTCTGTAGAACTGGGAGCCGGTGAGGGCGGTAAGGTGTGAAGCTCGACATTTGAAGGAGCCGACATCCGAGGTGCAGTGTGATCTGTACCCAAAGATACTCGTTGAGGGGGTATACTTGATTCTCCATTGGCCCCTGGATCGGGATTGGTGAAAATAGGTACCCTTGCTAATGGTTGAGATGCCAGAGCGGTCCGAATATCAAATACTATTTGAGTCAAGGATTAAATAGTGGTAGAGAGGGTTTTGAGGCTCCCTTCCAGGATGTCTATGTGCGGTACGATCTCCACAGCTAGAGTGTCTGACTCTCCTTTATCACCACCTCCAGCCATATAGACGGGCATAACATGGGTGGATGTGGATGGCTCGGTTGAGGCTTAGCTTTTCGGCCTCACTTTTCTGCAGAAGGGCCTCCCCTTCTGAGACCTCGTAATAGCTTCCCCCATGTACTTCGGGGTATGTTCCTTGGAGAATGTCCTCATCTTCAAGTGGAAGGCTGTCATAGATAGCATGAGTTTGATCACTCCCAGCTGATGCTTCCGCTAGAACCTTCTTCCTTGACTGGGTGCTCTTAAACACCCTGAGGACGGGACTATCGTTTTGTTTTTCCTCGGTTGACTCTTGGACGATGCTGTTGAGGTTGAGGGATTGGTGGTTGTCTTTCTCTTCGATGAATGGGAGTTGGAGACAACATGGCAAGAGGTGTCCTTGGTCTTTGACTCATCTTCAATTGGCACCTTGTTTTCGAGACGACGTCGGATGGGTACAACAGATTACAGCCACTGGAACATAGGCTGCCTGGATGATGGAGCCATTATTTTATAACAGCAACTGTTGATGGTGACCATGGCACAAGCGTGCCCCGCGAGGGGCGCATCGTACTCAATGGCCAGCTCTCCTGATCTACGTTTGTGTGTGATCACATTACGCAAATCACGAGGGGAGTGTTTCACTTTCTTACCCCCTTCAGGCATATGGCGAGGCCAAGTGCCGAGGTGGTCATGTGAATGCAGTACCCCCTGATCCATTTCCAGCGCATAAGATATGCCCGGATCATTGATGAGGGAGCAACATGTATTGTGACTTGACCCCACTTCATGCGCACAACCCATGCGGGCGCATAGGTTCAAAGTCACAAATTTTGCCTCCCACGACTTGGTTCCAAATGCAGAAAATGCGCCCAAGCGAGATGGGGACTTTGAGAGTCGGTTCGTATCTGGTGCAAATGCACCCGAGTTGACTCTGTACAGTTTACCATCAACAGCGTGCATGATTTTGAGCGCGCATCTCCGGTCCACTGTGGACGTAGCACATTTGGGGCGCATGTCCCGTTCTGCCTAAGATTTCTTCGTACCAGCCCACAAAGGTACATAGTACTCAGAATCCTGTAAAACCCCTAAATTTCTACTATTTTTTTATTTTATTAAATTTGGTACTGGTTTAAAATTTTGTATTGTACGTCACATAGTCGTATTGTACGTCGTAAGCGAAAGTTCGTTTTTCGAATTTGCTCGTCGAGTGCGAATATGTGCGAGCGTACATATTTTAGAAAAATATTTTCTATCTTTTTATAGTCTCAAAATAATATACATAATCATTATTTTGTTATCGTACCCAAGTTTCTAAATTATTATTTTATTTATTATTGATAAAAATTCTTCGTAAAAATAGTTATTAATAATAAATAATATTATTCTCGTATACATATATATTTCATAAAGATTTATTAAGTTTATATTGTAAATAATAATATATTTTCGAAATTAATTATTATAGTATTTTTGGAAAACATATTTTTAAATTATTGTGGCAATTTAAATTCTGATTTGATTTTATGGATCTATTTAAATAATTAAATTAATATCTATGTTTGAAAGTTGAGTTATCTTATTTGCTTTTAAAATAAAAGATGAATTTAAATTTGATTTGAATTGGATTTGGATTTGATTGATTTTATTAGTAGCAATTATCTATTGGGGATTTAAATCTTTTCCTAATCCTATCCAAATGGGAATTCCCACATCCTATAAATAGGCAGGTACTCCTCCATATTATTTTCTACATAATTTTTCACAAATTCCATAACCCATAATTATCGTGCATCGTATCGGTGCCCACATCTTATTCCATAGATTACATATACATATATTCCCCGTATCAGACACACCCTGACATCAATGAATTCCTAGTCATAATCCTATCCCTAACCACCGACCAATCCAGACCCAGTCATCTCCCCTAGATCACCACCCCGACGACTTCCCGTCGTCACCGTTAGCAAGACCCCGCACCAGCCGATCAACTACCGGCAACCTAGCCGCTGTCATCACTATCGAAACACAGTGCCCCCGATCTCTCCCGACCAAGCCCAGCCTCCATACCGTCTCCATCACCACAACCCACTGTCACCGTCCCCGCCACCATCACTCCGGCCATCTTGGCCGAATGAACCCACCATCACAACCATTACCAACGCCATCACCACGTCCTAGCAAACTCTGACCCACAACCACCGTCAATGACCCTGGCCAGTGTCGCCGCGGCCATAGCCAATATCACCACCATTGTAAAACAAAAATAGAAGAAGAAGAGAACCACAAACCCAAACCGTCGTACCTCCTCCGCAGCGCCTTTCGGCGTTTGCCTCAACCCGCACCCCGGATCTGGAGCCGCCTCCGCGAACTCCGCCTCGCCGAGCGCCGTGCTTCCCCGTCCGAGCATCGTCCTCGGCGACTGGTGGCTGCACCCACCGAAAAACCACCATCTGCCGCCGAGCTTCCACGTGCGGCCGGATCTCGACGGCCTCCGCGATGAGCCGACCGCCGCCCTCGTGAGTGGCCGGCGAGCTTAGCTCCGACCAGCCGCCCGACCGGCCGACCCAACCCCCGACCCGCGTGACTTCCACCGACGAGTCGCACAGCCACCGCCGAGCCCCCTTTCCTCCACCGCCCGACAGTCCCCTTCCCTTCCGTCAGCTCCTCCGACCCTTTCGCCCCCTCACTCATCTCTGAAACCCTCTCGTCGCTGGTCGGATTCCCATGCCCTAGCCGTCCGGTGCAGCGCCCCCGCGCGATCCGACAATTCTCCGCCGACCGCCCTCTTCTCCGCGAGTTAGCTGTCGCCACACGCAGCCCCGCCACTACATTCTCCAAGAAACCCCCTCCGGTCGATCTCTCCACCCGCCGCTCTCCGCTCTCTCCCTTTCCCCATTTTCTTACTCTCTCTCTTCTCCTCTGTAAAGAAGAACAAGTTAGATTTTTATATGTTTTATTTGTTATTTATTTATTATTAATATTATTATTATTATTGTTATTATTATTATTAATGTTATTTTAATTTTTTTTAACAGTATTACTAATTACACTAATTAAGTATAGGATTATTAATATTGTTATCATACATACTATGTTTATTATCATTAAAGTTATTATTTTGGGAAATTCTTATATTATAAATTTTTAATCTATATATAGGGGTTAGAGCTATCTATCTAATTCCGAATTTGGGTTTTTTTACCAAAAATGTATTTCCTTTGTTATTATTTATCGAATAATTTCTTAACAAATAGATATAGTTTTCCTACTTAAAAATATATTTTTAAAACTTAGAATATTTCGCCTAAAAATGATTTTATGTATAACTACCGATATATTTTTGGTGAACATAATATTTTTCAAAGATCATAAGTATTTTTCTGAAATATCATTTCTGTCAAAACTCAATTTTTCGAACTTAATGTCTTTAAGCCAAAACAGATTTTTCTTACGATTTTTTTGACTCTTAAAATACTTTCATATGTTTTTCTCGACTTATAAAAGAAAAACCATTTTTAGTATTATGATTACTTTTCTAAAAAAAATTATTATTCAATTCCTTTATTCTTTCGTCCATGACCAGCCCTATTATTCCCGTTTCCTCGCCAATTCTGTACTTCCTTATGTCCATCCTAACTAATTTGACCGTCCCAGACCCATTGGAACTGTCCGTGCCACTATCCGAGGTCCCCTTGTACCGTTATTGCACCAAAGTCGCAGTTTGAGCCACATTGATCATCGCAGCACACCAGGCGTCCTACCAGGCAAGACACCTTGCCATTTGCTGTTTACTTATTTTAGCTCATATTTTATGCATTGTTCATTATTTTCTTTATGCAAAATAAACTGTGATACATGGCATAACCCGTTAGAACTTACTGTTCATTTATATTCTGCTATGTATTATTTTTCTTATACATTAAACCTAGATTTAAGGGACCACCTTTGTGTGTTGCATTCATGGCCTTGACACATTTATTCTACGTTGTTGTGTGTCACATATAGGAATCGGACATGCGTGATTGGCTGGCCACCAGTACGTATAAGCCGTGCGTTAGGAAATAACTGTTAATAGAATTGTATGTTAGAAGACTTAGCAGTTATGAGTTTGCATTGGACAGGAAGAACATGATTTGAAGTTGACTACCACCCTATCTATCGTGGACTCGCTCGCTACTGAGGAACGATAGGTAGACTATATGCTATAGACTCGCTCGATACTGAGGAATAGTATATGGTGTTGTGACTCGCTACTGAGGTACTGTATCGATATTTTTTTGACTTGACCGGGTAGTCATGCGACCATGAACTGTTCTTAAAACTGCATTCACCTAGATTTGGTTAGGCACCCTTATCCGTCTGGTATGAGTACCTTTGGTTTGGGTACTTGTATCTGACCGTAGCTTGGAACAATAACTTGTCGCGAATTAGTTTGTCACATCTTGTCCTTGTTTGGTTGTAGGTGTGACTTACTACTTCGATGAGAAGGTATTGAACCTTGTTGGGGTCCGGATACCATATTGGATTCGTAGCATGGAAAGATACGTCACCGTGAATTAGTTTACCATCTCATATCCTTGTTTGGTTGGGGGGATGGTAAGCTCATTCAATAGGTGTGTATTGGACCATGTTATAATTCAATTGACTTATTTATTTGAGCAATATTTATTCAGTTTATATGGCATGATATTATGTGTCTTGTTACGTCCCTCTGAGGACCTGGTTATCTCGCCAGGTGTGTGCTCTTGTCTTTTGCAGGTGTTCTAGCTCTAGCCGTGATCATCGCTATTTCCTCGATGATGATTGCACTTGGATCGTCTTCGCTTCGTTCGCCAAATTCATTTCTTTACTCATGTATTTTCCTTTACTTGTTGGTAGTGGATTTGTCTCCGCCCAACATATTATATCAAGACAATTCATTATTATTTTATGATATCTTTTATTCCTTTATTTTGTGTGGATGATATTAGTTATGGTTCTACTGCATTTTACAGCTTATGTATTCATACGAGGTTTCCATATATTAGAGTGTACTTCGTATGTATACTGCTGGCATGTCTACGTTCCTAGTCCTACGTATATTAGGACTGGGGCGTTACATATTTTTGTGGTGGCCCATGCAGGTCAAGTTAAATTGTTTGGTTACTTTACCGTACCAAGCAAGCCTGCTTATAGGATTAGAAGTCTAGGAATCTCTTCCACATGCTTGACCTCTTTTCTTCGATTCCATATTCGACCGACTCATCGATTGCATCTTGCTTGATTCCTTCTATCATTATCTTCCCTTCGTGCTTGCTAGAGATTGACCCTACTAGTAGATGTCCCAAACACCCTTAGCTTAATTCTTTTAAGTTGGGTAGAACACCCCACGACCTGACACACCCTTGACCATTAAGAGAATACAAATAGTATTATCTAGACCATAGAGACTAGAAGAATTTAACCCATTTGGTAAACCAAGCCTTGGTCAATAAAACCGTAGAATGATGGTATAGGAAAAACAAGACTTAGATCCTTGTGACTCTTAGACTATTCATAATTGTTTTTATTCATCTACCGTCGTGCCTATATTTTTATCTAAACTAATGATGCTAATGTAGCCTAGTTTTTGCAAGCTAAATTCTTTATCAAGCTTGTTCATGACATATGTTATTGGATGCATCCACTAACGTATTGTCTACTCAGAACCGGTGCATGATGGTCTGATCAACCTAGTGCACTTTGGTTCGCTTTTATCTATCGTTCTACGTGGATGGGGCATAGCTAAACTTGTCCTCTAGAGTCTCATCCACGACTGCCTTGACAATCCCTTTGAAATTATTCGATCGTCTTTTGAATCACGTATTTGTATTCGATAACGCCTCCTTTGAACTCTATATTGCTTTCGCCTTCACCTATTTTAGAAGGACGAATGCGTTATACTAGATCCTCCTCTAGCCTTCCTATCAATTATGACCATACCGTATTATTTTTCTATGATTTAGATCACGATTCCTTACGACAAAATTTTGTTGAAACATTGTCATTGTTTGTTCCCCATCGATACCCCCCTTGTGTCTTCTCACCCCCCTACTAATTCTTAATTTCGAGGACGAAATTCTTTTAAGTTGGGTAGGATGTAAAACCCCTAAATTTCTACTATTTTTTATTTTATTAAATTTGGTACTGGTTTAAAATTTCTACTATTTTTTAAAACCCCTTTCCTCCACCGCCCGACAGTCCCCTTCCCTTCCGTCAGCTCCTCCGACGCTTCCACCCCCTCACTCCTCGCTAAAACCCTCTCGTCGTCGGCCGGATTCCCGTGCCCTAGCCTTCCGGCGCAGCGCCCCCGCACGATCCAACAATTCTCCGCTGACCGCCCTCCTCTCCGCGAGTTAGCTGCCGCCACACGCAGCTCCGCCGTCGCGTTCTCCAAGAAACCCCCTCCGGTCGATCTCTCCACCCGCCGCTCTCCGCTCTCTCCCTTTCCCTATTTTCTTACTCTCGCTCTTCTCCTCTGTAGAGGAGAATAAGTTAGATTTTTATATGTTTTATTTGTTATTTATTTATTATTAATATTATTATTAGTATTATTATTATTATCATTATTGTTATTATTATTATTAATGTTATTTTAATTTTTTTAACAGTATTACTAATTACACTAATTAAGTATAGGATTATTAATATTGTTATCATACATACTATGTTTATTATCATTAAAGTTATTATTTTGGGAACTTCTTATATTATAAATTTTTAATCTATATATAGGGGTTAGAGCTATCTATGTAATTCCGAATTTGGGTTTTTTTTACCAAAAATGTATTTCCTTTGTTATTATTTATCAAATAATTTCTTAACAAATAGATATAGTTTTCCTACTTAAAAATATATTTTTAAAACTTAGAATATTTTGCCTAAAAACGATTTTATGTATAATTACCGATATATTTTTGGTTAACAGAATATTTTTCAAAGATCATAAGTATTTTTCTGAAATATCATTTCTGTCAAAACTCAATTTTTTGAACTTAATGTCTTTAAGCCAAAACAGATTTTTCTTACGATTTTTTTGACTCTTAAAATACTTTTATATGTTTTTCTCGACTTATAAAGGAAAAACCATTTTTAGTATTATGATTACTTTTCTAAAAAAATTATTATTCAATTCCTTTATTCTTCCGTCCATGACCAGCCCTATTATTCCCGTTTCTTCGCCAATTCTGTACTTCCTTATGTCCATCCTAACTAATTTGATCGTCCCGGACCCATTAGAACTGTTCGTGCCACTATCCGAGGTCCCCTTGTACCGTTATTGCACCAAAGTCGCAGTTTGTGCCACATTGATCATCGCAGCACACCAGGCGTCCTACCAGGAAAGATACCTTGCCATTTGCTGTTTACTTATTTTAGCTCATATTTCATGCATTGTTTATTATTTTTTTATACAAAATAAACTGTGATACATGGCATAACCCGTTAGAACTTACTGTTCATTTATATTCTGCTATGTATTATTTTTTTTACATATTAAACCTAGATTTAAGGGACCACCTTTGTGTGTTGCATTCATGGCCTTGACACATTTATTCCACGTTGTTGTGTGTCGCATATAGGACTCGGACATGCGTGATTGGCTGGCCACCAGTACGTATAAGCCGTACGTTAGGAAATAACTGTTAATAGAATTACATGTTAGAAGACTTAGCAGTTATGAGTTTGCATTGGGCAGGAAGAACATGATTGGAAGTTGACTACTACCCTATCTATCGTATACTCGCTCGCTACTGAGGAACGATAGGTAGACTATATGCTATAGACTCGCTCGATACTGAGGAATAGTATATGGTGTTGTGACTCGCTACTGAGGTACTGTATCGGTATTTTCTTGACTTGATCGGGTAGTCATGCGACCATGAACTGTTCTTAAAACTGCATTCACCTAGATTTGGTTAGGCACCCTTATCCGTTAGGTATGAGTACCTTTGGTTTGGGTACTTGTATCTGACCGTGGCTTGGAACAATAACTTGTCGCGAATTAGTTCGTCACATCTTGTCCTTGTTTGGTTGTAGGTGTGACTTACTACTTCGATGAGAAGGTATTGAACCTTGTTGGGGTCCGGATACCATATTGGATTCGTAGCATAGAAAGATACGTCACCGTGAATTAGTTTACCATCTCCTGTCCTTGTTTGGTTGGGGGGATGGTAAGCTCGTTCAATAGGTGTGTATTGGACCATGTTATAATTTAATTGACTTATTTATTTGAGCAATATTTATTCAGTTTATATGGCATGATATTATGTGTCTTGTTACGTCCCTCTGAGGACCTGGTTATCTCGCCAGGTGTGTGCTCTTATCTTTCGCAGGTGTTCTAGCTCTAGCCATGATCATCGCTATTTCCTCGAGGATGATTGTACTTGGATCGTCTTCGCTTCGCTCGCCAAATTCATTTCTTTACTCATGTATTTTCCTTTACTTGTTGGTAGTAGATTTGTCTCCGCCCAACATATTATATCAAGACAATTCATTATCATTTTATGATATCTTTTATTCCTTTATTTTGTGTGGATGATATTAGTTATGGTTCTACTGCATTTTACAGCTTATGTATTCATACGAGGTTTTCATATATTGGAGTGTACTTCGTATGTATACTGCTGGCATGTCTACGTTCCTAGTCCTACGTATTTTGGGACTGGGGCGTTATAATCCAACTCATCCTCGCCATGACGACGAGTGATTCTGTTAAAGATAGAGGCCCTCTCCTGTCCACCAGAGTTCATACGCGGGAAGCTGGATGTGACTTTGTTTCATCGGCACATTTTCTTTGAGTGGGGAGAGGACAATTGGGGAACGCAGTCAACATTGCGTTTCCCTGGTAGATGTGCTATACTGGCGAGTGCATCTTGTTTACAGAGAACATTAGCAGGAAGGGTGGACTGCGGTGGCGCGTCCCCTTTAGTGGTGGTGCTCGGCTCATCTCCTTTGTGCACATAGACTTGGCGAGTCTTCTTCGGCTTTGGCAGCCACTTCGAAGAACTTGTACTGCCTTCAGAGATGAGCTCCTCATACGCCTGTTGATTGAGGCGCACCACGAGTGTCTTGTGGGAGGAGCCAAGCTTGATGTCATCGGATTGCGATACAACTTTCTCGTCAGAAGAGAAAGAAGTCCCCAGCAGAGTCGCCAGCTTGTTTGCCATCAAAAATGCAACAAGGTTTTGTCGAATAAAACTTTGGTATTTCAATTACAAACAGAATAATATATAATGTAGGACTTAGATATAGTCCTAGGAGTACACTTTGTTTTTATCTGGGAACTGTATCGGTGGAGTGAGCGGTAATACGTTGACTCCGTTGACGATCTGACGATGATATTGATTTCTTTAAAGGTCTGGGCTGCTCTGGATGTCGGAGCGTTTGGAGGAGAAGTAGACGTTATGTGTCTCTTCTCGTCTCTGTAGGTAGATATAATGATCTATCTATCTATGTATGTGTATGTCTGGATTAAGGAATGATTCCCCTATTTATAGACAATAGACTGGTCTGCTCATGCACGCATATGTAGGATGTTCCTATACGTGGGAACGCCACGTGGCCGATGCTGTGGGGGCATGGACGATACGTCCTGAGTTGAAGCTGAACCTTGTATAAACTGCACTATTGGGCTGCGGTGGAGTTGACACGTGGCAGTTGCGAAGATTCGGCCGTTGTTGAGATCTTGGGTGGTTAGCACCCATTCATAGACAGAACTGAGTCAAATGACATGTGGCGCATGTTCATGGCTCAAAGATCTCGTATTTGGTGGAGGGTGATCTGTCAAGATGCGCCTAGGATCTGGTGCATGGGGTGACTTGGTCTATGACTTTCAGAGGTCACGGACAAGCCTGGGCGCATGGCTTCTGAGACGCATGCAGAGCTTCGAGTGCATGGCTGTAGAAGCTCATGCAGAGACATGGCTTTTGTCTTTTGGGATCTGGAGTAAGTCGGGAGCGCATGGCTTTTGAGGTATGCAGGTTTCGAGTGCATAAAGCGCATATAGAGACTTAGCTTCTGTCTTTTGGGATCAGGAGTTAGTCGGAGAGGCATGCAAATTTTTGGGCACATGGCTGTGGAGGCGCATGCAGGAACTTAATTTCGGTCTTTTGGGATCATGAGTAAGTCGGGAGCGCATGGCTTTTGAGGCGCATGCAAATTTCTGGGCATATGGCTGTGGAGGCGCATGCAAGTGATCGATTGGCCACGTAGAAAAACACAACTGTAACCGACAAAATGTAATTATGAAGATGACGTCGGCGGCTCTTCGTTTTCTACAAAAAATTGTCAACTGTTCAGTCTTCGGGAAGCATGCTGTCGACTATGTCATAAAACATTAAATGCTTGATAGGTGACGAGTTGCAGTGGGCGCATCAGTTTGTGCCCTACTAGGTGCATGGGTCTATGTCCCATTCGGCGCATCGGTATGGAGCACATGGTGCAGACGGTGCATCCTTATTGGCCCATCTATTGAGTTCTTCGAGGCGTTAATGGCTGTTTTGACTGGGTTGAATACGAAGAGGCAGATTCATCGTCATAAATGCAAATTCATTGCACAGAATATGAGGAGACTACCACTTGGCGCATAGGCGAAGGTTGCCTTGGCCTATAAATAGGTTTGTGAGGAGTTTTTTTTCTCATTTTCCTTAGCTTTCTTTCATGGAGACGAACTCGATCGGTCCTCTGCCTTGGCGAGTTGACGATGAACTCCTTCTGAAGATTTTTTTAGAGCTTCAATGTCTTGAGTGCAGCCTTTCATCTCTGGCGTTCGCAAAACTACAAAAAATGGCCGCTGAACTTTCCCAACATGAACAGAGACATCAGGCTCTGACTCTCAGGCTTGCCGAGGTTGAAGCAGATATTGAAGAGGTGACCGATGCTGAAAGAGACGTTGGCCTTCACCGAGAGTGAGTTGGAGAAGTCAAAGACCAGCAGGGGCTCCTTCGTCAACTGTAAACCCCCATATTTTAGTCATGATTTTTTTTACAATTTTATTTCTTTGTTATACATTTTTATTTATTTTATTTATTACTAGTTTATTAGTGTAGTTATGTATGTTTATAGATATATAGGTGTGTATGCTTGTGTTTTGTTATTAAATATAGTCTACAACATAAATTAAAAACTTAGAAATTTATTTATGTATTTTATTGTTTTTAGTGCTAGCTAAATTACTTATAAATTTATACTAGAATTATATATAGATTACTAGAATTATATATATATATATATATATATATATATATATAATTCTAGTAAATAGTATATATATATATATATATATATATATATATATATATATATATATATATATATATATATATATATATATATATACTATTTACTAGAATTATATATATATATATATATATATATATATATATATATATATATATATATAGAAACAGTAAAAAAGAAATATATATATATATATATATATATAATATATATATATATATATATATATATATATATATATATAGAAATAGTAAAAAAAAATTAAAATATATATATATATAGAAACAGTAAAAAAAATTAGCCCGGTACTGTTCACAACCGTGCACAGTACTCGAGCAAAGCCGAGTTCTCCCCTTTTACAGAGACTTTAGGATCTAAAAAAAGGGGGGGGGCTGGCCTAAAGCAACCAGCAGCAACAGTATTGGAAGAACCCGAGCCCCCCATTCCGCTAAGCCACAGCAGCAGCAGCCTTCCACTTAGAAAAAAAAGATTTGAATCATAGCCAAATCCCATCCAAATTTAATTCAATCAAATCCTAAGCTATTCTCAAATCCTAACCCTATGCAAGATCCAACCCCGAACTTCTAATACATTGTGTATTACTAAATCAACCGAGGAGGCCGAGCATATATATACGCGGAGGAGTCGGGTTTTCTTCCTAAAAACAAATCGTGTATACCTAATTCCAAGCGACCAAGAGCGATCCCCGAGCGCACCCACACCCCGGCGAACTTCTCCATCGCCTGCACACCGAGCAAGGGTACTGCACCGCCGGGAGGAGGCCCAATCCCGATCGTAACAGAGAACTCTTTTTCAGAAATCCGACTGCAAGGTACAATCTTCGCTATCCAATAACTTTGTGTATTCACCATCATTTTACTATTTGTAAATTTCTATAGAGAGCCTATGTAACCCTCTTCGAAACCCTTCAAAGGGATTTCGACCTCACATCCTAGATCGGCGCTGAAATCGACCCGAAGTCGAGTCGATACAGCCCCGAAAACGGTGCATCAAACCAGTTTCGAAACAGAACTTAGAAGCCAGATTTCGTTCTGTGCATTAGGATCTTTAGTAAGATAATTAAGGACAGTCCTAAACAACATAACCGAGATTACAACGCACTTCGTAGAATCAAAATTAGTCTATTGTAAAGAAAGTTATGGGTTGATGAACTTGTGATAAAAACTGCTTTATAATATTAAAAACTTTAGAAATTTGTCCGATACGACGCGCGTCCTGACAAACCGAGCGACGTGGTCGTGTACTATACGTATCGACAGGCGCGTATGGATGTTGCCGACGTATGAGAACTAATGGAACCCAATTTCGTTGCGTGTGCGCGACGAAATCAGTGCGTATCCGTCGAGATACCCCCATATCGACGTTTTACAAACTTGGCCACAACTTCGTGCATGTTCGTCGAATCGACACGAAACTTGTGCCATCAGGAATGAAACATTTTTCTCGTCTTGTGTTCCAAGTTTGGTCTGATTCTGAGAAGGTTGATCGGAGCGCCAAATTTGGCGGTCCCGTAACCCAACCCAATGGGTAATTTTGTGCACGGCTCATCGGAATCCAAAATTGGACATACCGTTGGGTTCGTCTCCTCAAACCGAATCCATAGGCATGTAGTTTGATGACTTTAGAGACCGTAGACATTGGCACACATTTTGGTGCAAAACGAGTCCAACGGCGGACATCGTTTTGACCCAAAATTATGATTTTGCCCCTGTTCCAGAATTTGACTTTTGGACAGGCATTTCCTATGTATATCACTTATTTTGAGTACGTTCTTGATGTTTGTTTTAGCATCCGGAGTTGTTTGGAGATTGTAACATTCTTGCTGATATTGTGATTCTTGGACTTGCCACCTTCGCACCACCAGACAAGATACCTTGCTACCTTACTCTGTGATTATTATATTCTTATTTTCAGTTATTATTTTTAGCATTTCTTATTTGTTGATATTATAAAACTGTGCTTCCAAGTCACACTTGGGTGCAAGCGACTCTATCGGTCGTTTTTTTGCTTTTGTTTATTTCTCTTGCATTGACCAAGTATAGTGACCACCCATTGTTGATGAGGTATTGGGATATCTCATACGGCCTTAACTCTTGATTTACCACGTATTGCGAGTCACATGTAGGACATGTACCCGCATAGTCGACTGGCCCCCGATACGTATGGAGAGTACGACGGATAGGAGTAACTGCCAATAGAATTGCATGTTAGAAGACTTGGTGGTTACTAGAGGTTCATATCAGTCATGGAGATGATGATACTAGGCACTTGGTGGGGAGAGCAATACCTGATGTATGGGCTTCGATTACACTTTCTTTTTAACCCGGAAGCTCCGCTGGAGATACGGGTATGATTATCCTCTCAGGTTGGCCACTGCATTTTTGAACATTATGCGCTTGGTCACTGGTGCCCAAGATGAGACTATACTGGATCCTATATTCAGCCACGGCTCATGAAGGATTGTTTCTCAATTGCATATTCACAGTAGATTGGTCAGGAACCCGATTGCATGCGTCCTTTCTTTCCTATTATATTATCACAGCTTATATGGCATGGTGTTTTCTTATATCTTGCTACGTCCCTCTGAGGACCTGGTTATCTCTCAAGGATTAGACGACTTCCTGCAGGAGTACGGAGCGGCTTTGGATCCTGCATACATTGATGGCGAGGCAGTACTTACTGATTTCTAGTTTATTCCTTATTGAGACATTAGTGGATATTTCTACATCTCTTTTCATTGTATTTTCCGGAGGTTGGACTCCGATCTTATGAGAATATTTTATAGCTGTTTGGAGTGAGTATGTTCACCTGGCTATCTTTTGATACACTCATTTATTATCTTCTATTTTGAGCTGTGATGAGATTAAATTATATTATTCTGGCCTGTGATGATTTATTATACAGCTTATGTACGTATACGAGGATTCCATATATTGGAGTATTCTTTGTATATGCACAGCTGGCATACTTGTGTACTCGTTCCTACGTATTTTGGGACTGGGTGTTACATGTTTTTTGGTGGCCCATGCAGGTCAGAAAATATTGTTGGGTTATATGACTGTGCCGAACAAGCCTGTATATAGGAATAGGAAAATCTCATCCATAACCACTACTATACTTGACTTCCAATCTTTCAAGTTCCTTTGATTACTTGAATTACCTCATACCTAACCTTTCCTAATATCATCCTATTCTTCCTCGTGCCAATAGTATGAATCTCAGAAGCGGACGCACTTCTGCCTTGGCCCTTACATATGGTGAAGAGGCTACCCCGGAGGGGCAGAACCCTCCAATGACTCCGGTGACACCATACCAGCCAGGACAGTCGCAGCCTACTACGACATCGACGATGATGCACCCAGAGATCGCAGCACCCTAGTCAGCCAGGCTGGATAGACCACTACCGTGCCCTCGGAAGGGAATGTACCACTGCCTCCACCACCACCATTCCCTAAGCAGTTTTTCCACAGTCGGGACCTCAGATGCCTCCACCACCGACTGATGGGAGCCCTACATCCCAGTTTATGTATGCCATGATGCAAGCTCAGTGGCAGCAGACTGAGCTGATGAGACAGACTATGATGGCAGCCTTAGCTTGACCTCCACCTCCACCTCCAGTACCTGCACCGGCACCGACTATGCATCCTTTTGAAGGCTCTATCAAGAATTTTACAGACATGAACCCCAAGGCCTTTAGAGGAACGGAAAAGCCACTAGAGGTGTCATAATGGCTTATTAGTACAGAGAAGCTATTGAAGGCATCCCAGTTGCCAGCTCGAGATTGGATGACAGCAGTGGACCTACTGTTAGAAGATAATGCTCACTACTGGTGTAAAGTGGAAGAGAGACGATTAGGCGCAGGGATCACCTGGAAGCAGTTCTATGACCTATTCTATGAGAGATTCTTCCCCATCCATGT
The DNA here is from genome assembly GCA_029216955.1 of Iris pallida. Classification (NCBI taxonomy): domain Eukaryota; kingdom Viridiplantae; phylum Streptophyta; class Magnoliopsida; order Asparagales; family Iridaceae; genus Iris; species Iris pallida. The sequence continues at coordinate 10,729,033 of JANAVB010040419.1, read as the reverse complement.
TCGAGACGGACTCTACGGCCAGTTCCTTCATCTGAAGCAAGGAAACATGACAGTTGATGAGTATGACTCAGAGTTCAATTGCCTGAGTAGATTTGGTATAGGATTGATCCCAACAGAGTTAGAAAAGGCAAGGAGATTTCATCGGGTGCTTGCACCAGAGCTCAAGTCTTATACGACTACCCAGTCTCGAGTCTCCCATTCAGCTGTCTTGGAAGAAGCTCGTACTCAGAAGATTTTTCCCAAGGAGCAGCAGCAGACATCGAGGTGCCACACACCAACAGTTACACAAGCCCGAGCTACTCAGGAAGGACCTATCAGGAGGACCACAGGACAGTACCAGCAGAGGACTACACCCTACCAGAAGCCCACTTGCCACTTTTATGGAAAGCATAGTCATATCAGAGATGATTGTCGACTTCGTTTGGGATTATGTATGAGGTGTAGATCGAGACAGCACTTAGCTAGAGATTGCCCCGAGCAGAGAGCATTAGTACATGCCCATCAGGCCTTGAGGCCTACAGCTTCAGTACCCCCAGCTTCCCGACCAGCAGCAGGAGCACCTCGTCCACCGTTGCCGTCCCAAGGCACACAGTACAACAAGGCCAGAGCTCAAGGCCCAGGATAGAATTATGGGCAAGCATTCTCACTTGCAGTTGAGGATATAGAGACAGAGATAGAGGTCATAGTAGGTATGGTTTTAGTTGCTTTATTTCATGCCATTATATTGTTTTACACTGGGCCACTCATTCACTCATAGCTACTAGTTTTGCCACTAGACACAGCATTCCAATCACACCCTTATCTAAGAATATTAGAATCCTCACTGGAGGAGGAGTTGTACCTGTTAGTGGTGTTTGTAGACTTTGCCCTATAGTGATATATGGTAAAGAGATGAGAGCACAACTTCTTATATTTCCTATGCCTACGTTCGATGTGGTTCTCGGAATAGACTGGTTGAGCCAGCATTTTGCTCTTATAGATTGCAATAAGGGCAGTATTAGCTTTAGGCTACCGGATGGGACGGAGTTCGAGTTCACCAAAGAAGAAGGAGAGAGTTGTGATGCACCCGCATTAGGGACTCACATGATGATACATGACACCCCTCAGCACCCTGTTATCACTGAGTTCGAGGATGTGTTCCACAAGGATTTGCCAGGACTACCACATGACCGAGACATTGAGTTTTCTGTTGAGCTCATTCCGGGAGCCGAGCCTATTTCATCTCGAGTATACCGACTAGCACCGAAGGAGTTGGTAGAAATGAAGATACAGATTGACGACTTATTGAAGAAAGGCTTTATTCGTGCCAGTACGTCACCCCGGGGAGCGCCCATTCTTTTTGTGCCCAAGAAAGATGGGACAGTGCGCATGTGCATCGACTACAGAGCTTTGAATGAAGTGACGGTGAAGAACAAGTATCCTTTCCCGCATATAGATGACCTATTTGATCAACTGAGTGGAGCAAAAGTATTCTCCAAGATTGACTTACGATCGGGCTATCACCAACTGAAGGTTCGGAAGAAAGACATTTCAAAGAAGGCTTTTCGGTCGAGGTATGGACACTACGAGTTCTTGGTCATGCCTTTCAGTTTGACCAATGCTCCCGCAGTCGTCATGAATTTAATGAACAAGATCTTTCACCTGTACTTGGACAAATTTGTAGTCATCTTTATAGATGATATATTGATTTACTCTAAGAGCCAAGAGGAGCATGAGCAGCATCTGCGGATTGTTTTGAGAATATTGAGAAATGAGCGACTTTACGCGAAGCTTAGCAAGTGCGACTTCTTTCTCAAGGAGGTATCATTTCTTGGATACATTATTACTGGAGAAGGCATATCAGTGGATCCTGAGAAGATCACAGCAGTTAAGGCATAGCCCGCTCCCACATCAACTTCTGAGGTGAGAAGTTATCTTAGACTTGCGGGTTATTACCGAATGTTCGTAGAAGATTTCTTTCGAATAGTGGAGCCTATGACTCGACTCACTTGCAAGGATCAGGAGTTTGTATGGACAGACGAGTGTCAAGCCGCTTTTGACGAGTTGAAGAGGTACTTGACCACGAAACCGATCTTGACACTACCATCGGGTCCAGGAGGATTTGTGATCTACAGTGATGCGTTCGTGAAGGGATTATGATGCGTATTGATGCAGCACGGTCATGTAGTAGCATACGCATCGAGGCAGTTGAGGGTGCACGAGAAGAATTACCCGACCCATGATCTAGAGCTCGCAGCGATTATCTTTTCCTTGAAGCTATGGAGACACTATTTATACGACGAGAAAGTTGATATCTACACTGATCATAAGAGCCTCAAGTACGTGTTCACACAAAAAGAGTTGAATATACGACATCGACATTGGTTGGAGTTGATGAAAGATTACGAGATCGAGCTACATTATCATCCGGGCAAGGCTAATGTTGTGGCAGACGCATTAAGCCGTAAGCCTATGGCACACTTCTTGACCAAGCAGAAGGAGTTGATCAGAGACTTGCAGCAGCTTGGTATTGAGATTGTATTGCCTGGAGCAGATGGTATGTTAGCCAACCTCCAAGTACAATCATCACTAGTGGTGAGGATCAAGGCGGCATTACCTGTGGATGCTAGATTCCGACAGCTTCGAGAGAGGACCGAGGCAGAAGAGCAGACGAGATTAAGGATTCATCCCGATGGGATATTGCGATGTGGTGATTGTATTTATGTTCCTAATGGAGAGCTTTGGCAGGAGTTGATGACGGAAGCGCACAGTTTGACTTACTCTATACATCTCAGAGGAACTAAGATGTACCGGGACTTGTGGCAGTATTATTGGTGGCATGGAATGAAGCGGGAGATAGCTCGTTTCGTGGCCAAGTGTTTGGTATGCCAACAAGTGAAGGCCGAGCACCAGAGGACGGCCGAATTATTGCAGTCGCTGCCCATTCCCGAGTGAAAGTGGGGGCACATTACGATGGACTTTGTCACAAGATTTCCTCGGAGTCCTAGTGGACGAGATGCGGTATGGGTGATTGATGATAGACTTACCAAATCGGCCCACTTCTTACCTTTTAGAGTGGGACAGTCCACAGAAGTTTTAGCAGATTTGTATATGAAGCAAATAGTGAAGCTACACGATGTAACAGTTAGCATCGTATCGGATCATGACTCGAGGTTTACCTCACATTTTTGGAGGAGTATGCAGGACAGTTTGGGTACGCATTTGAAGTTTAGCACGGCATATCATCCGCAGACAGACGGCCAGTCAGAGCATACTATTCAGATGCTAGAGGACATGTTAAGAGCGTGTATGCTTGACTTTGGCGGGTCATGGGAAGATCACCTTCATCTTGTAGATTTTTTTACAATAATAGCTATCAAGCGAGCATTCAGATAGCTCCGTTTGAAGCATTGTATGGTAGGAAGTGTCGATCTCCTGTCTATTGGAGCGACATCGGATAGCGACAGATATTAGGACCCGAGTTGGTTTTGAGCACAGTGGAGAAGGTAAAGAAGATACAAGACCACCTACGAGCAGCGCAGGATCGACAAAAGTAGTGGACGGACAATCGTCGTCGACCTTTGGAGTTCAAGGAAGGCGACCATGTTTTCTTGAAAATATCCCCCACAAGAGGCACAATTCGATTCGGTGGACGTGGCAAGTTGATTCCAAGATACATCGGCCCTTTTGAAGTCTTGGAACGAGTTGGAGAGGTTGCCTATAGATTGGCATTGCCAACGTCGCTTGAGGAAGTACATGACGTATTTCATGTGTCTCAGCTGAGGCGATACGTGGCAGACAGTAGTCAAGTGCTTGATCACGGCGAGATCACTGTTGGGCCGAGCTTGTCGTACCAAGAGCAACCAGTAGGCATCCTTGATCGCCGAGTGAAGGTGTTGCGGAATCAGTCTATACCATTGGTTCGCGTGGCATGGAAGCATCACTCGCCAGGAGAGTCCACTTGGGAACGCGAGGACGACATTCTGAATTGCTACCCGCATTTGTTCGAAAACTAAGGTACGGCTTTTATAGGTTAGTTCCCTTTAATTTTGTATTGCATTGCATACCCCGCCCCCACGTCAGCTTAATTTCGAGGATGAAATTTCTTTAAGTTGGGTAGGATGTAACCCCCCATATTTTAGTCATAATTTTTTTTACAATTTTATTTCTTTGTTATACATTTTTATTTATTTTATTTATTACTAGTTTATTAGTGTAGTTACGTATGTATATAGATATATAGGTGTGTATGCTTGTGTTTTGTTATTAAATATAGTCTACAACATAAATTAGAAATTTAGATATTTATTTAGATATTTTATTATTTTTAGTGCTAGCTAAATTACTTGTAAGTTTATATTAGAATTGTATACATATATATATAAATATATAATATATATATAGATATATATATATATATATATATATATATATATATATATATATATATATATATATATATATATATAAACAGTAAAAAAAATAAGCCCGATACTGTTCACAACTGTGAACAATACTCGAGCAAAGCCGAGTTCTCCCCATTTGTAGAGACTTTAGGATCTAAAAAACAATATAAAATAAAAAAGGGGCCTGCCTAAAGCAACCAGCAGCAACAGTATTGGAAGAACCCGAGCCCCCCATTCTGCTAAGCCACAACAGTGGCTTCCTTCCTCTTAGAAAAAAAAAAGATTTGAATCCTAGCCAAATCCCATCCAAATTTAATTCAATCAAATCCTAAGCTATTATCAAATCCTAATCCTACGCAAGAACCAACCCCAAACTTCTGATACATTGTGTATTACTAAATCAACTGAGGAGGCCGAGCATATATACGCACGGAGGAGTCGGGTGTTCTTCCTCAAAATAAATCGTGTATACCTAATTCCAAGCGACCAAGAGCGATCCTCGAGCGCATCCACACCTCGACGAATTCTCCGTCGCCTGTACGCCGAGCAAGAGCGCCGCACCGCCGGGAAGAGGCCCAATCCCGATCGTAACAGAGAACTCTGTTTCATAAATTCGACTACAAGGTACAATCTTCGCGATCCAATAACTTCGTGGATTCACCATCGTTTTACGATTTGTAAATTTCTATAGAGAGCCTATGTAACCCTCTTCCAAACCCTTCAAAGGGATTTTGACCTCGTATACTAGATCGACGCAGAAATCGACCCGAAGTCAAGTCGATACAGCCCCAAAAACAGAGCATCAAACCAGTTTCGAAACCCAAATTAGAAGCAAGATTTTGATCTGTGCATTAGGACTTTTAGTAAGATAATTAAGGACAATCCTAAACAATATAACCGAGATTACAACGTACTTCGTAGAATCATATTTAGTCTATTGTACAGAAAGTTATGGGTTGATGAACTTGTGATAAAAACTGCTTTAAAAATATTAAAAACTTTAGAAATCTGTCCGATACGGCGTGTGCCCCGACAAACCGGGCAACATGGTCATGCACTATATGCATCGAAAGGAGCATATGGATGTTGCCGACGTATAGGAACTAACGGAATCCAATTTTGTTGCGTGTACGCGATGAAATCAGTGCATATCCGTCGAGATACCCCCATATAGACATTTTACAAACTTGGCCATAACTTCGTGCACGTTCGTCAAATTGTCACGAAACTTGCGCCATCAGGACCGAATCATTTTTCTGGTCCTGTGTGCCAAGTTTGGTCCGATTCTGAAAAGGTTGATCGGAGCGCCAAATTTGGCGGGCCTTTATCCCAATCCAATGGGCAATTTTGTGCACGGCTTATCGGAATCCAAAATTGGACATACCGTTGGGTTCGTCTCCTCAAACCGAATCCATAGGCATGTAGTTTGATGACTTTAGAGACCATAGACATTGGCACGCATTTTGGTACAAAATGGGTCCAACGACGGACATCGTTTTGACCCAAAATTATGATTTTGCCCTTGTTGTAGAATTTGACTTTTGGACAGGTATTTCCTAGGTGTATAACTTATTTCGAGTACGTTCTTGATGTTTATTTCAGCATCCGAAGTTGTTTGTAGATTGTGACATTCTTGCTGATATTGTAATTCTTGGACTTGCCACCTTCGCACCACCAGGCAAGATACCTTGCCACCTTACTCTATGATTATTATATTCTTATTTTTAGTTGTTATTTTTAGCATTTCTTATTGGTTGATATTATAAAACTGTGCTTCCAAGTCACACTTGGGTGCAAGCGACTCTATCGGTCGTTTTTTTGCTTTTGTTTATTTCTCTTGCATTGACCAAGTATAGTGACGACCCATTGTTGATGAGGTATTAGGATATCTCATACGGCCTTGATACTTGCTTTACCACATGTTGTGAGTCACATATAGGACACGTACCCGCGTAGTCGGCTGGCCCCCGATACATTTGGATCGTACGACTGATAGGAGTAACTGCCAATAGAATTGCATGTTAGAAGACTTGACGGTTACTAGAGGTTCATATCAGTCATGGAGATGATGATACTAAGCATTGGGTGGGGAGAACAATACCTGACGTATAGGCTTCGATTACACTTTCCATATAACCGGGAAGCTCCGCTGGAGATACGGGTATGATTATCCTCTCAGGTTGGCCACTGACGTTTTTGAACGTTATGCGCTTGGTCATTGGTGCCCAAGAGGGGACTATACCGGATCCTATATTCAGCCATGGCTCATGCATCGAAGGATTGTTTCTCAATTGCATATTCACAGTAGATTGGTCAGGAACCTGATTGTAAGCGTCATTTCTTTCCTATTATATTATCACAGTTTATATGGCATGGTGTTTTCTTGTATCTTGCTACGTCCCTCTGAGGACCTGGTTATCTCTCCAGGATTAGACGACCTTCTGCAGGAGTACGGAGCGTCTTTGGATCCTTCATACATTAATGACGAGGCAGTACCTACTGATTTCTAGTTTATTCCTTATTGAGACATTAGTGGATATTTCTACTTCTCTTTTCTTTGTATTTTGTGGAGGTTGGACTCCGATCTGATGAGAATATTTTATAGCTGTTTGGAGTGAGTATGTTCACCCGGCTATCTTTTGATACACTCATTTATTATCTAGACTTTATTATCTTTTGTGTTGAGCTGTGATGAGATTAGATTATATTATTCTGGCCTGTGATGATTTATTATACAGGTTGTGTACGTATACGAGAATTCCATATATTAGAGTATTCTTCGTATATGTGCAGCTGGCATGCTTTCGTACTCGGTCCTATGTATTTTGGGACTAGGGCGTTACATGTTTTTGTGGTGGCCCATGCAGGTCTGAAAATATCGTTGGATTACATGACTGTGCCCAACAAGCCTGCACATAGGAATAGGAATATCTCATCCAGAACTACTACTTCTCTTGACTTCCAATCTTTTCAAATTCCTTTATTATGGACGTGAAATGTTTTCTGCTGAAAAAATAAGGAGGGGGTGAACCTATTAATATAATTCATAAACACCCCCGGGGGATATGGAAATATATGTCGATTTAAACCTCAGACATAATACTTCTTCGGGAACTTGCCATTGGTCGGCAGCATTAGCAAATTGTCGTTAGGTTTGGCTAGTCGGTAAACATAATTGGGGTAGACCGTATCTACAACGAACGGTCCTTCCCACTTGGGCTCGAACTTCCCAGCTGTCTTGTGAGTCATGACCATCGGTCTTCGAACTGATAAGATGAGGTCACCCACTTGGAATGTTCTTTTCTTAACCTTTTTGTTGAAGGATCCAGAAATTCGAGCTTGATAAAGCTCGATACACTGCTAAGCTAGTAGACGCTTCTCGTCCAACGCTTCCTGTTCCTGTAACCAACGGCGTTGATTGTCTTCGTCAGCCAGCTGGTTGGTGATAGCTACCAGTAAAAACGGAATCTGGATCTCTAAAGGAAGGACCGTCTCGCTCCCGTAGACTAGAGAGAATGGTGTGTTTCCCGTTGGTATCCGAACAGTTGTACGGTAAGCCCATAGACATTCGTTGAGGTTCTCATTCCAGTCACGTTTATTGGAAGATCGACTTTCTTGAGCAGCTTGACAAATATTTTGTTAAATGCTTCGGCTAGTCCATTCACTGTAGGATTATAGGTCGTTGACGCTACATTCTGTATCTGATTCTTATCACAGAATCGATGGAATGCATGGCTCACAAACTGGAGGCCACTATCATGGATAATCCTTCTAGGAACTCCGAAGCGGTATATAACGTGATGCTTAACAATGCTGATCACGTTCGAGGTTTTCACCTCATCCAGTGGTACTGCTTTTGCCTACTTAAAAAACTAGACGATGATGGCATGGATGAACCGGTGTACTTTGGAGGACGGAGGGTTGTTCGGCCCGATGATGTCCATTCGCCATGCGTCAAATGGCTAGGCGGCCGCAGTGGCATATAGAAACTCAGAAGGTTGGTGGATGAAGTCAACATGTAACTGACATATCTGGCACTTCTTAGCATAATTCACAGCATCTGTCATCATGGTGGGCCAGTCGTAGCCCATGCGATGTAGTCGGTCCTACAACTTAGGACCATGTTGGTGAGCTCCACAGGTACCATCGTTTGCCTTCCGAAGTGCTTCTTGTGCTTCAACATTAGATAAACACCGAAGGAGAAGTCCGTCGTATGAACGACGATACAGCATTTTGGTAGCTGTGTCATAGAAGAACCAGAGCGAGCGCCTCTTGATAGAAGTAGCTTCCTTCGAGTCTTCGGGTAGGATTCCATAGACCGCATAGTCTATGAACGGGAATCGCCAGCCCCGAACGTTAACTTTAGTGTCTGTTAGGATAGAGTAACTTAGACACGTATGTTGATTATTCTTTAAGTAAACCAGCTCCCGACCTATCACTATGACTAAGTAAAGAGTTCCAACAGGAGCTGCCCGGGAAGCGACGAGGCTGGCAGGGGCATCGGCCTCCAAGTTTTGCAATCGGGGTACATGTTCTATAAAGAACCCTGTAAAGGTAGAGATGATGTCGATTGTCGCCTGATGATAAAGGACTAGATCTTCATGTCGAACCTTATATTGTCTTCGAACCTAATTGATAATCAGTTTCGAGTCGTCGTAGGCCTCGAGGTAGTCGACCCCCAACTGTGAGCCCGATGATGAGAGCGTTGTACTTAGCAACATTATTTGTGTATGACACCATGAGAGAATACGCACGGTAGATGTCCAGACCGTTAGGAGTGATGACAGCCACTATGACGCCTACGATGATTTCGTCCTTTGGTCCTGTTCTTGAAGCACCGTCAAAGAACATCTGCCAGACGAGATTGTCTGAGACCGCGTTTGACTCTAAGACCTCACCAGGAAATCGACCAACGCTTGCCCTATAAGTACCTTTTGCAGGACGAACACCCTATCATAAGGAGTCAAAAGGATTGCCCATGTGGCAAATCGCGAGTTTAGCGCCCTTGGTTTATTCATGAGGACTCTGAGGGGATTGACTCGGGAGATGACGTGAATTGTCTGTCCAGCCACATAATGGCGCGTCTTTTGAATGGCGAAGACTAGCTTGAGACACTCCTTCTCCATAGGATTATACCGATGCTCAGCAAAAATTATGGTCCTGCTAAGATAGTAGATTGCCTGTTCATGGCCTTCGTTGCTTCTCTGGGCTAGCAAAGCATTGAGAGAGTGGTCCATGGCTCGGACGTATAACAGAAAGGCTCTTCCCACGACTGGTGCTCCCAGGACTGGTAGACAGGTGAGGTATTTCTTGATGTCGTCGAACGCATGCTGGCACTCTTCGGTCCAGGCATAAGAAACCCCTTTCTTCATCAGTTTAGTGAAGGGTTGGCATCGTCCAGAGGGATTTGCTATGAATCTTCTGATGTGTGCCAATCATCCCTGCATACCTCGAAGCTCACATAGATTCTTCGGGAGAGCCATGTCCAGGATGACTTTGGTCTTTTTGGGGTCAATGTGAATACCCTTAGCTGTGACTATGAAGCCCAAGAACTTGCCACTGGAAACCCTCCAAGAAAGACTTGGTTGGATTCATCTTAAGGTGATGTGTCTGCATCAAATCAAATATCGTCCTTAAGTCGTCTAAATGGCTGGATTCCTTCTGGCGCTTAACGACAATGTCATCAACATAACATTCCACTATTTTTTGGAGGTGTTTGCGGAATATAGTACTCATTATAGAAGCATGGAATTTCAGGCGCATCTTAGGCCAAAAACCTATGCGCCCTAACTCTCATGCACCCAAATTGATATGAGCCAGGAAACTCAGCAGAACACTTGGCACAGCAGAAAACAACAAAGAGACATAAAAATTGGGCTTTTATTCTATATAAAAGTCTATTACATGTCTAAAACTCTTTTACAAAGGACAATTCTTTTACAAAAAGAAAAAAATACTAAAAGCTACAGCCAGGTGCATCACTTGTCTGGCACATCACTTAAGTGCTACAGTCAGGCGCATCATTCCAGCATCCAGCGTAGGCGCATCCCCGTTCATAGTCAGAGCGAATTACTTCCTCGTCAGCATGCAGGCACTCTAGCAGGAGGCGTGCCTCTTCTAGCCTACCAAAATCGGGGCACGATAGCCCTGACCTGCGGCTTTTCTAGCATCACAAAAATTGAGTACGATCGCCCCAATCTTTGGAAGCAACAGGCACCTTCAGCCTGTATCGGGACACGACGATCCTGATATTTGGATGCAACAAGAACTTTCACAAGCTTGTACGAAAACAAGGCCGATGGTGAAAATACCAACAAGGCACATCTTCATCTACGACTTCTAATTCTTTCAGAAGGGCCTCTATCGTATCCACTTTCACCTCATATCCCTGATATTCATACAATATCACTAGCAGGGCTCTAACTGTGGACCGAGCTCGCCTAAGCGTTTGGTTATGCTATAAGACACCCTCTATACCGTACTTTAAAGCATGATGAATAGTGCCCAGGATAAGGTTGGCATAATAAGCATTATCAGCCATAGCAATTGGGGTCATCGGTGATGCCGCAATGAAAGGTCCCGAAGTAGCAGTAGTATCTAATACATGACTAGGTATTACTTCTTGGGCATGTGGTGCCATGACTGGTATGGCTGGCTTTTCAATGCGTTCCCTTGCCGGCTTTTCGATAATTTTTGTAGTTGACGTCTAAGGAACCACATGGACTGGCTCTGGAAAGGTCCCTGTGACCAACCCTTCAACAGTCATCTCGATCGACCCTTCAGTAGTTTCCTCAACCGGTTCTTGAGTAGACGGTTCGTCAGTGGTCCCCTTGACCAACTCTCTAGCAGCTGGCTCATCCGTAGTCTCTTTGATCAGCTCGAAAGTGATCGCATCAACGGAATCCTCAACAGCTGGCTTGTCGGCAGTCTTCTCGACAGATTCTTAAAACGATCTCCTCGGTTGGGCTGTCAATGGGGCTTAGCAGCCTCCTCAACATCCATCTTAGCGGCTACATCAAATGGCTCCTCAGCGACTAACTCATCAGCAGTCTCCTCGACCTACTCTTTCGTGGTCTCTTCAATTGCCTCTCCCATGACCATGTTGGCTAACTCTTAAATAGCCTCCTGGGCCGCTTTCAGAATGACCTCATTGACTAACTGCTCGATGGTCATCTTGATCGGCTCTTCAATACTTCAACCGGATAGCTCTTCGACAGCCTCCGTTGTCAACCTTTCCGTTGTCAACCTGCAAAAGGAAATTCCTCGGCCGCGTGATCCTTCTCACCTCTCGGTATATCTGGGTCGTCTTCAGCCCCTCCTTCAGAATAGGGAGGAGGTGCAGATGAGGGGTCCTGAGTAATTCCTTCAGTATTCTCAGCTGGTCGGTCCGTCATGGATACGAATTCTGGAATCATGTCTTTCGCCACCGCAAGACCAAATCCTAAGAATCTCTACAGGCTCGTCCACAATTGGCTCCAGGAAAGCTTCTCGTTGAGGTGAAGTCGTTGGCTCTGAGAAGCCCTGAGTCTCATACTCGAAAGGAGCGGAAGGAGAAGCATCTCCCGAGTCAACAGCCTCAGCAGCTGAGGTCGCCGGGTTCTCATCTGGAATACTAACCTCTTCGGATCTAGCAGTCATAGGCGTCTCAAGATTTGAAAGACCCACGACAGAGGTGATTCTTTCTTCCCTTCTCAAAAAAAGACCTTCGACGGATAAAGGGATGGTGACTCTAACCACCAGACGTAGTGGCTCCCTCTGGGGAACCTCTGAGGCAGGTTCCTCAGGAAGTTCCCTGAGTATCTCCGACCAGCTAGAATCCTTCTTCTTCTTCGCCTATACAAGCAAAACAGCGATAAGCAAAAAATCTGAGATAAGAAACCGAATGAAAAGGACTGAAGTATACATGTGACGAGGATTCAACAGACGGAATGCTCTGTCGCAATGAAGACCGTCTTGAGGGTCCGTACCGCCTGGATATAGCCTTTTTGGTTCTCTTGATAGGAGGAGAACTCGTCCCTAAAGGAGCCCTATGTTTCAACGGGTTACTAAGGGGCGCCTCCTCCTCTTTTTTCTCCCGGGATGAACTAGAACCGTCCGAGGATCTATCATCCGATGACGCGAGCTCTCGAAGGCACTTAAGAACCGACTGAGGTGCCTCAAATTTTTTCCCCTCAATCAAACTTCATTCTCGATCGTAGTCCGATGAGAAGTTATTAGCAATGTGTAGAAGCATGGAAAATATCAGAATGATGATCTATGTGGCTCGGAACAGAAGAACCCCATGCGGCTCATACAGGAGCAGTCCCATGCGGTTCAGAGAGACTCTTAGTCTCATGCGGCTCGGGGCAGGAGAGTCCATGCGGCTTACATAGGGACAGTCCTATGCGGTTCAAAGAGCCCCCTAGCCGCATGCGGTTCAGAAGTACATGCGGTGTCATAATGGCCCTGTCATAATGACAGACTCTTTAGGAATAGGAGAAAATCTCTGACACGATCCGAGATTGACACGTGGCTACCCCCATGCGGCTCCAGTGAAGAACAGCTTCATGCGGCTGGCAAGAATCGTCCTCCTGCGGCTCACCAAGAAGCCATCCCATGCGGCTCGCGAGTACTACACTTATGCGGCCCACCGAGAAACTATCCCATGCGGCTCGCAAATACTATACCTGTGCGGTTCACTGAGATGCTGTCTCATACGGTTCATGGATATCATGTGGCTCTGGCAGAGTCCATCATTAAGACACGTGGTAGAGATTCAATTGCCCCCACGACTTGACAGCTGGTAGCAAGGATAATTATGAGATGCAAATCAATCAGAGATTTACCAGATCCCAATGACCATATTTAACGTTATCCTCATAATTAATGAGATCAGGTCATATCATTCATGATCAAGTCAATAGGACACGTGGTGAGAGATCCAAGCTTGACACAACCAATCATGAAGATTTAAAGCAATCAGCATTAATCATTCGCAAGATTCAGTGCTATCCCCATTTATGGCCCAGATCCTTCACGATTAAAACGAATGGTCCAGATTGATTAAGCATCAGGCTGCCGCCACTTTGAGAATGGGTAATCATCCAAACCCTAACGATGCTCCCTATTATTATAAATATCAGGGTGCCATTCCCTTGCAAAAAGATACAAGGAGAGATATACGCTATCAGAGAAAAAAATACACAGAGAGAGAGAAGCCAGAAGAGCAATACGAGGAGAACAAGAAGAGCATTTCTTCATCAATGCCAACCATCTGTTCACAGGAGCCAAGGCTGTATACCGATCGTCCAAGGAGTAAGGCAGGACTGCCGTCGCCTTCTCGAGCCTCTATCGTCACCCCCCAAAATCTAAAATAAACAATTGTACTTAGACTGTTGTACCTAAGCTTTCGTCCCTAGGCTTTCTTCGTACAAGCGAGTTTATATTGTGAGTCTAAGTTCAGTCCTTCCATAAAACTGTTCTGTACTTTTACAATCAATGGCAAACACGATGGCGACTCTGCTGGGGACAAACTTCTCCACGGTTGAGGAGTTGGTAATGTAATCGGATGCAGCCAAGCTTGGCTCCACGCAACAGAAGATGGTCGCCCGGTTCGACCAACAGGCGTTCGAAGAAACGCTCTCCGACAAGAGCGCTGGCCCGGTCCAGAAGCAAGCCCGCACAAAGAAGGCCTGCAAGGAGTGGAGGCCCCGATCCTTCGTTCCTACCGAAGCTCTTCCAGAAATACCCTCTGTCGCTCAAGACGGCGAGAAAGACTCTCCTGCGGCCCCACTTCAGACCAAAGACAACTCTGCTGTCCCCAAGTCCGGCAGAAGAAAACACTATGATGCTGGACTTGCAGGGGCAAAGAGGAACTCTATGAGATCCGAGCCGCATAAGGGTATTAGCCGCAGGAAGAAATTTCATGCGGCCACATCCGCCAGCCGCATGGAGAAAACTCATGCGGCCACATCTGTCAGCCGCGTAGCTTATGCGGCTACAGTTGCCAACCACATGGATGAAACTCATGCGGCTAAGAAAGTCAATCGCTTGCAGAAAACCCATGCGGCCACAATTGCCAACCGCATGCGGCCAGCCTGCACGGTCGTGACTCCTAGCCGCATAAAAACAACTCATCCAACGGCAGAAGACAACCGCATGCAGACAGCCTGCACGGCACCTAATTCTAGCCGCATAGCATCCGTTCTACGCCTCTCTCGATCAGTCTTCGACCGTCTCTCATGCGGTCCTGACTCTGATGGTTCTCTGGATGATAAGCCAGACTCTGTGGTGTTCAACTTGGACTCCTCCTATTACGCACCCGCAAGTGCTAAAAGGAGGAAGTCTGGGGCAGCGCGGGCTCACCAAGCCCAGGCAGCTGTCCCAACCTCTAACTATCAGGGCGTCCCGTTGATTATCACACGGGCCTCTGATGGGAAGTTGTATAGAACCGCTCGAGTCCAGCCCCCGGCGGCAAAAGGACAAAGTGGTTCCTCTGACCTGCGTGAGGCGATCCTCCACAAACGCAAGGAAAGAGAAGGAGCCTCGGCATGCAAAGAGTCATCACACGGACGTCACTGCACCCAGATCATCGTCAACTGCTGTTGCAACAACGTGGCAGTAACGGAAGACCGGCCATCAGTCTTCCAAAGACTACAGCATCCGAGCTCAGAGGACGAGGCACCTCCTGTTGTCTCCTACAATTCCACTCAAAAAGTTCCCGCCGAGGGAAGAAGGAAAAAGACAAGCATCTCCAGCCCCAAAATATCAACCACTACAACTAAGAAACTGTCATCTAAACGGCTGTCCTCCACCGGAATATTCCAACACACCCGTTCAAAGACAAAATCTGCTGTAATGGGAAATTCATCATCCACATCGCTGGGCGTCGTGGGAACTGGGGGTAGCACTCCTCCGAACATCCACAATAATCCAATGTTTCAAGGAGACGAGCCCAGGGAAACAACTCTCCCATTAGGTACAACAGACGTCGATGTCCCCGAGGACATCCATGACTCTCAAGACGAAGCAAGCTCTGAGGCTGGGGGTACTGTTCCCTTTGAGTCCGAACCAGAAGAGAATATTTCCACATATCCCGATGACTTCTCGGTACATAGGTATGACTCGGAGGATACATCCTCCACCGTCCCTTCCGTTTCTTATCATACAAGGACGGTGTTCATGACGGTCAGCAATCAAGGTGGTTCCAGTGATCGCCAGCGCATCGACAATCTCGAAGCCATATTACTTGCTTTGGTCAAGTCTGTAGACGAGATTAAAGCAGCCCTTCCAACTCTGAAAGGAGGGATGCCTGGCCAAACAAGCGTGGGTCCCGCGGTCAATGCGAACTCGAATTCGACGGCACCGAACCCGGGCAACAATCCTCCCGAAATAACAGCCCCTACCGCGACAAATAAGGCCTGAGAAGTAAGAAAAGAGGTCCAGGAGCTACGAGCCATGTTTCACGCCCGAGAAAACGCTCAAGACCTTAGAATGCGGCAACCATACCCTGCCGAATGGAGGGATGTTCCATTCCCACCAAAATATAAGCCGTTCAATATCAACCCGTATGATGGCAAGACCTCAGCAAGTTGGTACATCACTTACTTTGAGGTCACCGCTGACCATCTGCCCCATGATGATGCTATCCTCACGCGATTATTCATTGGGGCATTGGAAGGAGTCGCCTTCGATTGGTATCAAAATATTCCAGACAACTGCATCCACTCCTTCGCCGGCTTCAAGCGCCTGTTCTTGGAATGATTCTATGAAGTAGGACAGGACGTCACCATGTCCACTCTCATGGATGCCGTCCATGGGGAGAAGGAATTAACAAGGAACTACATTGAGCGGTTCCGCCAAACCGCCATGAAGCTGCCCTCCGGAAATCCAGATTCCTCTTTAATTGAAATTTGCCAAAAGAGACTGCTCCCAACAATCAGTCTCTGGATGGGCGAAAGTCAATTCAAAGATTGGAAGACATTCATCATCAGCGCCACA
The DNA here is from genome assembly GCA_029216955.1 of Iris pallida. NCBI lineage: Eukaryota > Viridiplantae > Streptophyta > Magnoliopsida > Asparagales > Iridaceae > Iris > Iris pallida. Next base: position 10,712,669 of record JANAVB010040419.1, on the reverse strand, counting down.
AGCGCCGAAGAACGACTGAAGAAGGCTCGCCAACAGGGATTACACATCTCGGAAGGAGAAAACAAGGACAAGCGTCCCAACAACGATAATGGGGGTAGCCCCTCCAACAATCGGGACAGCAAGGAAAAGCAGGCTATGGTGGCCGATACTGCACAAAAACCTGAGCCGAAGCCAGCAGACAAACAATGGCCGCAAATCGATTACTCCTTCGAAGACAGTCACGTCAAGCCCATCTTGGACATGCTCATATAAGGAGACAGAATCCAGCTTCCTCCACCTAGACGGGAACCGTGGCCGACAGAGATGGAGAATCCAAAGTACTGCCATTATCATCGCTATGTTCATCATGCTACACACGATTGCTACCAGCTGAAACGGTACATCCAGAACCTCATCGATTCGAACGCTCTGGCCATCGATTTCTAAGAGGTAACCGTGGCGGCCAATATGGTGTCCGTACAATTCGGCAGCTTCCCTCCGACGGAGACTCAAGACGGTGTGATCCCCGTCCCTCTAGCGACAATAGAGATTACCAATCTTCCACCTCCCCGAGATCAGGCTGCCGGTCTAGTACCCCTCACCACATCACGAGGGGAGGTCATGTGGATCAATCCAGACTTGGTGTCAAAAGTGACTCGGCCTACACCATCTACCACCGACAAAAAGAAAAATGGAAAAGTCAGAACCTGCCACACAATCTCGACAGACAACGAAGAAGTTACAGCCATCGTCACGCGGTCCGGAGCGCAATCCCAACCTGTGGTTGACAATCCAGCTGAAAATCATCAACCCACTACAACTGATGCTCCGGGACCGGCTCAACCTTCGACGACCGATAAGCCTAGGCCGAGGGAGACTCGCTTCGACAAATCCCTCCGAAAAGAGGCAGCCCAAGGGCTAGAGAGGCCCTACAACTTTGACATCTTAGCGCAATTGGCTAACACACCGGCCAAGTTGCTACTGTACGAACTCCTAAGGCCCTCCAAGGACGTTCGTATTGCATTAAGCGAATCACTCCAAAATGCCGATGTCTACCTGGCTCAATCCAACCTCACCGGGGAGGACTCACCCATGGATCTCCAAGACAGTGCCTGCACGGGAGCAATGCCCAACATCGTCTTCACTCTGCAGGACATGCTCATCAAAACCAACCTACACGATCGCCCGCTATACTATACGGGATACATCGGTGACGTGAAGGTGGATCGGATGAACATAGATCCTGGCTCTTCTATTAGCATCATCCCGAAGGGTCTGCTACATCATCTCCGTATCCTAATGCATCGCCTGACGCCTACAAGTACCGCCATCAGCGGTTTCAATTCGGGCAGAGCTACCCTATTGGGAAGATTCGTCTGAAGTGTCAAATTGGCGACCTCCAATCCGAAGTCACCTGCTACGTCATAGATACAGACACTTCTTACAACATCCTCTTGGGGCGCCCGTGGATACACGATTATATGATCGTGCCTTCCACGCTACACCAGTGCTTCAAATATGTCGACAAATACGACTTCGTAAAGACGGAATTTGCTGACATCGATCCCTTCAAAGGGGTCGAATCTTACTACTCGGACTCCTGTCTATACGAAAAGTCAAAGAGGCACCTTGATGAAGGAAATGAACAAGCTAGTACCGAGACGGCCACAGAATGAGAAGAGCCTCTGACAATCCACCTCCAAGCTCGCAAACCGGGAAGGTCCGCGCCCCTTACTGCCACTCTGCAGAAGGATGCGATCAGCCTCTCGGCGCAGGAAGAGCAGATGATAATCCGGCTGCCAAGGTCCGGCCAAGTGCCGAGACCCACAACGGGACCACTGACAATCAGACTGCCGAGAGTCGGTCAACCCCAAATAGAGAAGCTCAATCCCTCCGATAGGCCACTGACGATACGCCTTCCCAAGAAGGGTCGTCACCCCGATGCAAGGTCGGACACTTCTAGCGAAACAGCCACTCCTCGCTCCACATCAAGTGCCAAACTGGGGGTCGCTAGTCTGCCGACAACTCCACGCTCTGCTCCATTAACTGAACCACTGACAATCAAGCTTCCCAGGACATCCTCTCAGTCTTTATTCACACAGGGGGTAGCCGAAGAGGAACCAGAGTTAGCCAAGTATGTGGCTGCCCACACTGATGTTCCCTCCGTAGATGATGTAATCCCCCTAGAAAAGATACCTTACTTCATCAATAAAGGGTTATCTTTGAACTACACCGAGCTCAATAAGCTATGTACAATGTATGCTATGGAACACGGTATAGGCACTCACCTACACACACAAGTGACAAATGTGTACACCGCAATCCAGCTTACGCCAGTAGAAGACGCTTACCGAATAATCGAGGGAGGGGATCATCCGATCATCTTCGACCGAACGAATAACCCGCATCCCCTCACCATAGAGGAAGCCGACCTCGGGTCAGATGCCGGGAGACTGCCTCTGTATCTCTATAGTCCTCAATCCAAATATCTCATGCAGAAATAAGAGTATGATCTGGAGACGGCGCCAGGTTTGAACTACGGCACTGGGCGATGATTACCTTTGAAGCCGCCAGTCCCGACGGGCAAACCACGAAACTACTATAGCAAAACTCGATGCGGGTTAGGGTATGTAATTCCTACTACAACCCCTGAGAGTTCAGATGAAGAATGCGACTGGCAGTCACATTCAACCGGGTCACCAACTTCGGACTCGGATACCAGCATCGAAGATGTGTTCAGACAAGTCATGACAGTCAATATGGCATTCGCCGACGCTTACAAAGAAGACGAAGACATCCCCGAAATCCTCGAGCTAGAGCCGTAGGCCCAGCAATTGGACGCACAATGGGAAAAGCGGTTTGAACTGAGAGAACCTCCTACTGAAGATGAGGTTATACAAGTTGACATCGGCAGCGAATCTTCTCCAAAACCAATCTTCGTCAGTAAAAGCCTAGCAGACGAAGAACGAGAGTCGCTGCTAGAACTTGTCAGAGAATACATTGATGTGTTCGCCTGGAGCTATGAAGACATGCCAGGGTTAAATCCCGACATTGCTCTTCACAAACTCAACATTCGGCCAGATGCAAAGCCAGTCAAACAACAACAACGACGCTTCCGCCCAGGCATCATGGATACAATTGAAGCCGAAGTCACCAAACTGATAGCCAGTAGCTTCATTCGTGAGGAGCAACATCCAGACTGGGTCGCCAATATAGTACCCAGCCTCAAGAAGAATAGAAAGATTCGAATCTGCATCGACTTCCGTAATCTGAACGAGGCGTGCCCTAAAGATGAATTCCCCCTTCCTATCATAGACATCATGATCGACAATACCTGCGGCTTCGAACGTATGTCATTCATAGATGGCTTCTCGGGGTACAGCCAAATCAAAATGTCTCTTGATGACGAAAAGCATACATCATTCCGAACGCCAATTGGCACGTACTGCTACACAGTCATGCCTTTCGGTTTGAAGAATGCCGGTGCCACCTATCAAAGAGCCATGAGCATCATCTTCAGAGACCACTTACGCAAGATAGTGGAGTGCTACATTGACGATATAGCCGTTAAGAGCCGCTGCAAAGGAAACCATCTGCAGGATCTGAGGACGGTATTCGACCTAATGTGAGCACACAATTTGAAAATGAACCCTACGAAGTCCTTTCTAGGCGTATCCAGCGGGAAGTTCTTAGGCTTCATCATCACTGCAAAGGGTATCCGTGTAGACCCTGAGAAGACAAAAGCAATCATGGAGATGGGTCCCCCGAGAAATCTCCGCGAACTAAGAGGCCTCCAAGGGAGGCTAGCCTACATCTGGAGGTTCATTTCCAACCTCTTCGGGCGATGCCGACCGTTCACACACCTCAGGAAGAAAGGAGTCTCATTCGTATAGGACGAGGAATGTCAGCGTGCTTTCGACAGCATCAAAGAATATTTGTCAAATCCTCCAGTTTTGGTGGCCCCGGTTCCTGGAAAACCATTCCTGCTCTATGTACGAGCAATGGAACACTCCCTCGGGGCTCTGCTGGCACAGAACAACGACGCAGGCCATGAACAGGCCATATATTACCTCAGCCGAATGATGATTGGACCAGAGCACCGATACACCGCTCTGGAGAAGGAATGCCTCGCCCTGGTGTTCGCCATTCAGAAAACGCGGTACTATGTCACCGGACAAACTATACATGTGATCTCACGAGTCAACCCTCTCAGGGTCCTCATGACTAAACCAGGGGCACTCAGCTCTCGCCTCGCTACATGGGCAATACTGCTGTCCCCTTATCATATGATCTTCGTCCCCCAAAAGACAGTCAAAGGTCAAGCCCTGGCAGACTTCTTAGCAGCCCACCCAGGCTCGGAGTCCTCCAAGATATATGAAGAGATCCCAGATGAGGTCGCCGACTCGCATGCAACCTCTCACGATAATATATGGCGAATGTTCTTCGACGGTGCTTCAAGGACCGGACCTAAAGGTAATATAGTCGTCGGAGTCGGGGTAGTGCTGATCTCCCCTTCCGGATTGGTAATTAACCGCGCTTACTCTCTCATAGAGCCCTGCTCTAACAATATGGCCGAGTACAACGCTTTGGTCATTGGCCTCCAACTTGCAAGAGAGCTGGGGGTAGAATATCTTGAAGCATACGGCGATTCTCTGTTAATTGTCAATCAGATCCGGGGCTCATACGAAGTTCGCCACGAAGACATGATCCCCTATCACCAAATAGCGATCGATGTCATCTCGTCATTCGAGGGGTTCTTCATCGAGCATGTCCCCAGACTCCGAAATATTGAAGCCGATGCCCTAGCTGGTCTTGCCACATCCCTAGCGATTTTGAACTATGATCGCCAATCAGTGGATGTGATAGGCCATGAACTGGTCTGTCCCAAGAATAATGTGCAATTCGTGGCGAGTTATGCCGCCCACACGATCGATGATGCCCCAGATTGGAGACAACCATTCATCGACTTTGTCATCTACGACATCCTGCCCGAGAACCCAAAGGAAGCCACCTCCATTAGACAGCCTTCTCTCAGATTCTTCTACGATACAGAGACGAAAATGTTGTATCGCCGCTCCTACGACGGATTACTGCTTCGGTGTCTGTCAAATGCAGAAGCCAAAGAAGCCGTACGAGAAGCTCACGACGGTGTCTGCGGGGCCTACCAGCCCGGCCCAAAATTGTAAGACCGCCTTCGACGAATAGGCTACTATTGGCCCACGATGGTGGCAGATGCGATAGATTATGCTAGAAAATGCAAAGCCTGCCAAGTCCTCGCGGACTTCATTCACCAACCATCCGAGTTTTTATATCCGAGAGTGGCGTCCTGGCCATTCGAAGCATGGGGAATGGATATTATTGGTCCAATCACCCCACCTTCCTCCTGAGGACATCGCTTCATACTTGCGATCACTGATTACTTCTCCAAATGGACGGAAGCTGTCCCATACGCAGAAGTCAAGACTTCAAACGTAATCAGCTTCCTTAAGCATCACGTCATCTACCGCTTCGGACTGCCCCAAAGGATCATCCATGATAATGGTCCGCAGTTTGCAAGCCACACATTCTATCGATTTTGCGATAAGCACCGTATTCAGAATGTCGCTTCGACACCATACAACCCGGCAGCAAACGGGTTGGCAGAGGCATTCAACAAAACAATCATCAAGCTCCTCAAGAAGTTTGTCTCCTCCAACAAACGCGACTGGAACGAGAAGCTCGGCGAGTGTTTATGGGCGTACCGTACTATAGTCCGAATAGCTACCAAGAATATACCGTTCTTCCTAGTATACGGGAGCGAGACAGTTCTCCCATTAGAGACTCAGATCCCCTTACTTCGCGTCACCCTCACACATCAGTCGACGACGGATGATAACTACCGACGCCGGCTACAAGAATTGGAGGAACTAGATAAAAAGTGCCTCTTGGCCCAGCAACGAATTGAGCTATACCAAGCACGCATCTCTGGAGCCTTCAACAAGAAGGTAAAAGTCAGAACATTCCAGGTGGACGATCTCGTCCTGGCTGTCCGGAGGCTGATGGTCATGACTCATAAGACCGCCGGCAAATTCCAGCCAAAGTGGAAAGGCCCATTCATCATTGAGACAGTATTCTCCAACGGTGCTTACCGCCTCGCAAAACAAAATGGAGACTTGCTCATGTTGCCCGTTAACGGCAAGTTCCTGAAGAAATATTATGTCCAAACGACATTCTCTCCAAGATCTTCGAGTCATGTACCCGCTGGTGCCGCTGAACTCACATTTCAGAGTATCGGGTCATGTACCCACTGGTACTGCTGAACTCACATCCACAACATTTCAGAGCATCGAGTCATGTACCCGCTGGTACCGCTGAACTCACATCCACAACATTTCAAATTATCGAGTCATGTACCCGCTGGTGCCGCTGCACTCACACTTTCTTAATATTCTAAATTACCGAGTCATGTACCCGCTGGTGCCTCTGAACTCACATTCCGGTCACTCTTTCAGATAGTAAGTCACGTATGATTATACCTCTGAACTTTCTTCCTGGAAGAGATCCTCCCTCATGATCCACCACCCGTGCTCCCAGTACACAAAAAGGGTAATCAATCCACAAATTTCCGAAACGGCCATGTCTTCATTACCTCTGAGTCCTTTTCACTTCCACCAAAAATAAACTGCCCCCTCGCATAGAACTTCCACGTTCTCCTGCCTCTGAGTCGTTCTATGTACCCCCTCTTCATTGAGCCCACTCCTGCCATGTCCTCATTACCTCTGAGTGGGAAGGCTCCGTCGAAGAAACCTTCATGCTTGCCATGTCCACATTACCTCTGAGCAAGTATGTCGGTCCCCTTTCAACCTATTATCTGTACCCACACCCGGAGTACGACAAGGATAATAGGTCCACAAATGTCCTCTGTTGACCACAAATGTCCTCTATTGACCACAAATGTCCTCTGTTGACCACAAATGTCCTCTGTTGACCACAAACGTCCTCTGTTGACCACAAATGTCCTCTGTTGACCATAAATATCCGCTATTGACCACGAATATCTTCCGTGAAGTCTCCCTTGCCATATTCTCATTACCTCTGAGCAGGAAGATTCTACGGTAAAACCCTCATGTTTGCCATATTCTCATAACCTCTGAGCAAATATGTTGGTTTCCTTTCATCCCATTATCCATATCCTGAACCAGGGTACGCCAAGGATAATAGGTCCACAAATATCCCTTGCTAAGCTTCTTAGCATAAATCTACCATTTCACCATGCCCCGGGAGCCCAGCTGCTCTACGGTATTCTTTTTCCTAATACCGAGAGCACCCATGACCACTTTGCCATGGCTGTTCCGGATATCCTGACCAAACTTGTTATCCGTACCTAAAACCAAGGTACGCCTAGGGTAACAGGTCCACAAATAATCCTCCAGCAAGTCCAATTCCACAAATGCCACAAGTACAAGAAAGAGAAGGTGAGTTGAAACATGCTCATTTATTCAAAATTCAAAGTGCTACATCATTTAGGATCACATCCCTTACAAAAAGAAAAAAAAGAAAAAAAAGAGAAGCAAAAGAAAACAGAAAGCTGATCACTGCTCCGGGGCACATAACGCCCTGCTGAGACGGTCCGTCAGCAAGGCAACCGACTGCTCAAACCTCTGGGTAGCTCGACGCTCCGCCTCTTGGGTCAGCACTGCCTCGTCCTCCAGTTGAGCATGGGCTTGCCAGTTATCCTCGAATCTCTTAAAGGCCCGCTCCAGGTTAATAGAAGATCGGGAAACCTTCTCGGCCTCCCGAACGATTGACTCATGTTCCGTCTGAGCAGCCTTCAGCTCTGACTCTAAGAAGGCCAACTCCTTCTGGAGTGCGAGAATCCGCTCCTTCGTGTCAGCAATTCCACGAGAAGCAGACTCTTCCCTAGCACGACAAGCCAGACTCCGACGAACTAGCCTGTCATACGAAGCAGAGAACTTGTCAAGGTCTCCCCGCACAACTGGCCCGGCAGTATCACAAGCAAGCTTGATCCTATCTCGAGCAGCAATGAGGAAGCCCCGCTCCCGTTCAATCGCAGTAGGCAAACCCGCCTGTCGTACCGCCAGCAATTGGGTCACAAGCTGATCAGCCTCTGCCAACTTAGGCTCCAGGACTGCAGCCAACCCCACCCCGCCCGGAAGGGACTTCAAAGTTGCAACCTGACCCCGAGCGCACCGGAGAGATAGAGAGAAAGGGGTCCCCCGTTCTATAGCAGCGTCTACGCCCCTTTTTAAGTGGCGATAGAAGCTGTCGACCATATCCTACGTCACCTCGTCCAGAGCCTCCGAGGAAGCCGGTGTCAACGGGAGTGTGGCTGGCAACGCTGAAGAGGACGCAATGGAATCTGTCGCTCATGCCACAAGAGAAACAAACTCCGCACGGAAGGATGCATGAACAGCGGCCAACTCCTCTTCAGCGGCCCGCAGAACTTCAATGCTCGGCAGGGTCGAGAGGTCAATCTCCGGAGCCGTATGATCAGCAGAGGACGAGGTGGAAACCATCGCCAGCTCCATTCCCATCTGCTCGGGGTTGGCGGGAGGCCCCTCGACATGAGACGGTGAAGAAGAGGGAACGCTCCTTTCTCCCAGATCACGGCAGGCCGAGCCTTCCCCAAGAACATCCGCGGTGGGAAGTAAAGGGTCAGGACCTGTAGGGCCAAGGCAACCATGAATCGATTTGACTCGGAGGATATGTTGATAGAGCAAATAAGCCTCCTCACTAGTCAATATTTGGCTTATCTTACCAGTAGAGGAGTGTAGAGGCTGAGGTTCGCCTACAGCCATCGCAGCCTCTTCACCAACAGTCTCCGAGTCAGGTATAGTAGACTCCTCCGCCCCTGCACCCTCGGGAGGGGATGCAACGAGATCGACGTCACCTTGCCGAAGTTCAGCGATCTCGGAGACGGGCCCGAGGAAACCTTCGTCACCCCGGGCCGAGGCCTCAGCAACCTGGGAGCTTCCAGCCGCCGCTGAGAGAGCCCCCGCAGAAAGGACCGCGACACACATGTCGCTAATCAAAGCAGCAAGGGCCGGATCAACTCCAGGGGCAGTAGACGGTTCAGGAGAGGCCGGTTCATCAGACGCCTACAAAGAAAAGTGATTAAGTCATATCTCCAAGAGAAAAGAAAACTACAACAAAGAGATGGCTCCGACTTGGTCTTACCTCCAGAACATCGTCTACATCCTCACCCCTCTCCGTAATAAGTAGCCTACGGGGTCCGATAGCCGCTCTCTTCACAGAAAAGGCTACTCATCCGCTAGTAGACTCACGCCTGCCTTGCTTACATGAGGGACCAGGTACGACAGGCGGTAGTTCTACCCGTACTACCTCCGGTACAGATGGCAATTGGTCTACCGCCTCATCTAATACAACCGACGGTTGATCCGTCATCATCTCATTCGCCATGACGGGAGGCTGACCCGCCGTGGCCTCGTCACCAGAAGAGAGAGAGTCCATGTCGTCCCGCTCGTTGTCTTCCTCAATTGTGTTGAAGGACTCGAAATCGGGCGTAGGAACTCTATTCGCCCCTTTCTTCTTTGCCCTCGACACCATAGCTTTCTCCGCTAGGCGAGTGCCCACGATGAAGCTAGTCCTCGGGTCAAAATCGAGGGGAGAAAGATTTACCGTAACATGATATAAGGCCGCCATATGTAAGATTTCCCCTATCACGTTTGCGGTAGGAACCGAGAAGCTAGTTCGAGTATGACAGGTGTCATAGTAGCTCCATGCCCTAATACCATCAAGAATGCTACCTTCAAATCCCAGGTGGGAACTGGGATGCCCGAGGAATAGCTGACTATACCCAAATTGACGGGCAAACCTACTGGGCAAGTAGGGCTCTAAGTACACAGTGTTGCGATTGCGGTAAACTAAATGCGCCGGGCGAATGTTACGCAGCCAGAAGCGCATCTTTTCAGGTAAGAAATGAGGAGGTCCGACACCATCAACATGAATACTCCTTACTTTCTGGTCGGTAAAACGGAGAATGGACACGAAAAAATTATATCCGTCCACCCTTGTCAACATCCTCCAGCACGCCGGTATGGTACTACATTCCCAAGGCTGATGGTGATACCTGAAAAGAAAAGCGTCATCGTCCGTAACGCCATCTTCCGTCCCAGGCCTCATCAAAGACTGATAATGCAACAATAGCCATCCCAACAAGTAATGATAAGGCAGTTCTATACGTTCAAAGTCCATTGCCACGTCACGAGCGATGACCTTGGACGGGAAGGCACGAAGACCATGCTGAATACTGCACACCATAGCGGGAAGAAGAGCCGGCCTGACCCCAAAGGCCAACTTCACGGCAGAAAGAATAAAGTGGCGACTGATCCTCTCGATAGAACCTACCCCTTCTGAGACCACACAATTACGCAACCACACCATTAAAAAACCCGCCAAGAGTGCCTTCTCTGACAGCCGCTGGGTACTATAATAAAAATAGCTGAAGGAGTCAATCTGGCTCCCAAATTTGTCACTTTTGGACTTCGACCTCCTAGCAGTCGACACCAAATCCTATACTTCCCTAGTAGTTTGACGATCCCGGGAAGTAACCCGGCCAGCAGCGCTGAATTTGAAAAGGTATGAGACCCAAGATTTGGTATAGGGAGCATCCCCTTCCGAGCTGTCATTTTTCTGGATAGCCGTTCGGTGACTGGTGCTATGATGACACAATAGTTCTTGATACACAGCGACGAAACCTGGGAATCGTCGGTTTAAATCCTGGAACTCTTCATTCGTCGAAGTGTACGCTTCGAAGGGCTCGTCTCCCCAGGGGAGCTTGGAGACAGCATATATCTCGTGAAGAGCGAGCCCCAATTCCCCTACAGTGGTGAAGAAAGTCCATGTCCGATGATTGTACATCTCCAGAAGGGCCATGAACAATGGCTTATTAACGGGCAACCCGTGGCTGGTACCCCGGATAGCATCATAAAGATTAACTCCTCGCAAAAATTCCCCGTAGTTCCGTAGAATCCACGAGGTCAGGTTAGCGCACGGGGGAATGGGGTGTAACCAACTCGGCAGTACCAGTCTGCCAACAGGATAGGACCCCTTGCGAGCAAGCTGGCTCAGGAAGGTGTCAGCCTGAGTAAATGAGAAGTTAGGACCGGGGGTATTGATGAAGGTACCCGGAACTAACCCTATCACGGATCGACTGGCCGGATCCTTGATCGTGCGCACTGACCCGGTGGTTTTGTTGTAACGGATGTTACCAACAAAAATCCCCGGTCTGGTGGGAGTGAGGGTGTCTGGCATCTGCCTGTCCAAAACGATCATGTTGAACCACGTAAAAGGGAAATGGTGCTTCATAATGGGGATGTGAATCGGCATCCCGTCCAGGGCAAAATCCCAACTCTCGGAAACATCCAGCACTCGGGAGTTTTCTATGATCAACGCATCCCCAAAGAGGAAGACCGGTCTCAGATGCTCCCCATTAGGCTTCCCGGAACTCATCATGTCACTAAGGAATTGGAAAGATTGAACCCTGATAGCATTTAGTCGCTCCAAAGGTTCATTAACAAGGAGCAGCTCGGATACTTGACGGACTAAGTCATCCCGACGCACGCCCATGGCGAACTGGTTCGAGCCCACTATAAGTTCCCCCGCAGGATTTACTGGCAGATTCACTGAAGAAAGACAAAAGAGACAAGTCAAAAAGATAGCCGAAACGCAAATTACTTGATGCTTATGCGGCTTAAGCATTGCCTCATATGGCTCAGTTTGAAAGAGCACATACGGTTCAGTTCGAATAAGCTTATGCGGTTCGGCTCGAAATGGGCTTATGCGGCTCCGAGCGGATAAGCTTATGCGGTTCGGTTCGAAAGGAACATATGCGGATACGGTCCAAATTCGAATAAGCTTATATGGTTCGGCTTATGCGGTCCAGTGCGGATGAGCTTATGCGGTCTAGTTCAAATGATCTTATGCGGTTCAGTTCGAAATAAGCTTATGCGGCTCAGTTTGAAAGAGCTCATGCGGTCCATGTCCAAATAAGCTTATGCGGCCCTGATGATGAAGTAGTTATACGGCTGCAAACAACAACTTTCATGCGGCTCAGGCCTGGGTCATATCCCATGCGGCCCGAACATGAGTCGGACACGCAGCATATTTGGAAATATAGGCTCGCGCATAAGATATGCGGTGTAGCCATGACAGTTCATGTTGATGGTCCTACCAGCAATAGGCGGGTGAACGTCGGGGTGTAGAACAGGCACGCCAGCCGGCGGATGAGCCGCCACGTTCGCCGCCGTCGATGAAGACGCGGCCTTCTTGCCCTTCGCTGCCGCAGACGACGACGCGGCCTTCTTGCCCGTAGCAGCGGTAGTTTTCTTGGGAGCCATTGGCAATCTTTGATAAAAGAAGACGAAGAGGAAGTCGGCAACAAGGAGTACGAGTAAAGGAGAGAAGGGAAAAAAACCCTCAAAGAATAAAATCACTCCTATTTATAGGCGAAGGAGGCTTGAAAAATCAAACAAATGCCTCGATCCACGTGCCGCCTAAAAGAATAAAGGAAAAATGCTTCGGTCAAAACAAAACTGACCCTTGGGATCCTCCCCCAAGAGGCGGCAAATCAAGGGCATTTAATGCAGAAGATTTGCACACGTGGTTGGGACACGTGGCAAAAAGTCTATACGGCCTAACAGTTCATGCGGCCAGATAAATCCATACGGCTGAATCATCTATGCGGTCAGCAAAGGCCATGCTTCTTATTCAAAGTATTCCAATTTTGCAAATTGAAAACTTTGAAGGGGGTCTTGTAGAAGCATGGAAAATATCAGAATAATGATCTATGCGGCTCGGAACAGAAGAAACCCATGCGGCTCATACAGGAGCAGTCCCTTGCGGTTCAGAGAGACTCTTAGTCTCATGCGGCTAGGGGCAGGAGAGTCCATGCGGCTTACATAGGGACAGTCCTATGCGGTTCAAAGAGCCCCCGAGCCGTATGCGGTTCAGAAGTACATACGGCTCCCATTCGACCAACAGAGATATGCGGCTCGATCAACACCACGTGCCCCATGGGACCCCTTCACACAACTGGCTATCGAGCAATGGCCCTATTTAATGCTCTGCCATGATTTGACAGCTGACAGCTCTGACATGAAGTGTCATAATGGCCCTGTCATAATGACAGACTCTTTGGAAATAGGAGAAAATCTCTGACACGATCCGAGATTGACACGTGGCTACCCCCATGCGGCTCCAGTGAAGAACAGCTTCATGCGGCTGGCAAAAATTGTCCTCCTGCGGCTCACCAAGAAGCCATCCCATGCGGCTCGCGAGTACTACACTTATGCGGCCCACCGAGAAACCATCCCATGCGGCTCGCAAATACTATACCTGTGCGGTTCACTGAGACGCTATCTCATGCGGTTCATGGATATCGTACGGCTCTGACAGAGTCCATCATTAAGACACGTGGCAGAGATTCAATTGCCCCTACGACTTGACAGCTGGTAGCAAGGATGATTATGAGATGCAAATCAATCAGGGATTTACCAGATCCCAATGACCATATTTAACGTTATCCTCATAATTAATGAGATCAGGTCTTATCATTCATGATCAAGTCAATAGGACACGTGGTGAGAGATCCAAGCTTGACACAACCAATCATGAAGATTTAAAGCAATCAGCATTAATCATTCGCAAGATTCAGTGCTATCCCCATTTATGGCCCAGATCCTTCACGATTAAAACGAACGGTCCAGATTGATTAAGCATCAGGCTGCCGCCACTTTGAGAATGGGTAATCATCCAAACCCTAACGATGCTCCCTATTATTATAAATATCAGGGTGCCATTCCCTTGCAAAATGATACAAGGAGAGATATACGCTATCAGAGAGAAAAATACACAGAGAGAGATAGAAGCCAGAAGAGCAATACGAGGAGAGCAAGAAGAGAATTTCTTTGTCAACGCCAACCATCTCTTCACAGGAGCCAAGGCTGCATACCGATCGTCCAAGGAGTAAGGCAGGGCTGCCGTCGCCTTTCTGAGCCTCTATCGTCACCCCCCAGAATCTAAAATAAACAATTGTACTTAGACTGCTGTACCTAGGCTTTTATCCCTAGGCTTTCTTCGTACAAACGAGTTTGTATTATGAGTCTAAGTTCAGTCCTCCCATAAAACTGTTCTGTACTTTTACAATCAATGGCAAACACAATGCAGTAAAACTTTACGACGAAGTACAAGATACGAGTCTCTCCGTTTATCGTAGGGATCGTAAACTTTGTTCCAGTGCACCCAGTATTGTAATAGCACCATGCCCGGGTACCATCCAACAGACTTCCCGCATATCCAAGACAAGAGCTTAGGTTGTCCATTATCGTCAGGCTATATCCGAATTGTCGCACAAACCGACTCGGGAAATAGGGTTCCAGATACACATGGTTCTGATTCTGGTACACTAAATGTGAAGGGACGGAAGTGCTGCAGCCAATAGAAGGCACCGAGAGTCAGATCACTATCCACTTTGCCTTGGTCCATTAGAACGTCGTCTGCAAGGTAACCCATGTACGAGGGCAAAAACCCTATTGAAATTATAGTCATCCAAGCGGCCTAACATCCACCTACATATGTGGATGCCTTGGTGGAGCCATTTTCCCCGATAATAGTTACGCAACGTCGCATCTCCTTCCTCATAACTATCAATGGTGTTGGGGACTATCAAACCGGGGTGGTGTAAAGCCAATAAGACCATCAAATAATGATAAGGGAGCTCAACCCGAAGGAATTCATTGTCTCCCTCACGATACTCAATTATCTTCCTTGAGAGTTCCCGCAGGCTTCGCAGGGTATTACATACCATAGCAGGGAGCAAAGTGAGCGAATGTTTAAAGGCCAGTTTCATAGCTGGCAGAATGAGTTCCCAATTGATCTACCCCACAGATCCAGAGCCTCCAGGAACTACGGCTTTTTGTAGCCATATCATCAGAAAAGCAGCCAGTGCCGCTTTTTGGCTCAGAGTAGTCAAGTTCTGACAAAAGTAGTTGTGAACGATTGATGTGGGTTTTCCTTCTGTATCTACTGAGGGAGTGGACACCTCCGCTTTGTCCATCAGAGCTTGTACCTCGTCAGTAGTATATGCCATGCACATGGTAAAATGGACTGTCCCCAGCTCCGACAGGTGTTTTTCGAAGATATAGTCCTGCCAAGCTTTAATGTGGGGATGAGTCTTCGCTGAGTCTTGGCGTACGCACACTTGTTGATGGCAAAGAAGTTTTTTGTATACTGCCATTATTTGAGGATATTTGTTCTCTAGTACGAAAAACTCCACTTTGCTAGGAGTATATTCTTTATTTGGTTCTTCGCTCCGGGGTAGCTTCGAGATGGTGTGCATCTCATGAAGGGCCATCCCCATCTCTCTATGCGGATTATAGAAGGTCCCAGTGTGATGATTATATATCTCCAGCAAAGCCGCGAATAACGGCTGATTGATATATATACCATGTTCAGTAGCCCTGATGGCACGACGCAAGCCCATACCATGCAGATCTTCCTTGAATCTATCCAATATCCACTGGGTTAGTTTGCGCCATTCAGTCCTAGGATGGATCCAGCCTTTGACCCAAAAGGCTCTTTGCAGATACGTGCATCTCGTCGCCAGAAGTCGATTGGAGAAAAGAGAAGCCCGTAACAGATGTACATCCGTAGTAAAATTTCTGAGCAGACGACTAGGGAGCAACACATACAAAGTGTACGACGGACCATTGTGCGCACTCTTAAAAGTATCCATTTTCTTAGAATGCCTATCCACCTGGAAATGGCCTGTCATTAAACCCCTTTGCCCTGAGGTCAGTTCCCACTTCATATGACTTTTCTCGACGAAGCAGAAAAAAACCGAGAGCGGGAGGTGCCGGTTGATTGACGGAACATACAAAGAGAGACCGTCATTTTTGAAGTACCAATTCTCGTTTATCTCTAAGAGATTGGTCTCTTGCAAAATCAGCTGATCACTAAAAAGGAAATAAGATTTTAGCATCTTGACGGCATCATAAGGGAGAGACATCTTGGCTCGATCCATCATACGATAGAAGTATACATGCTGTTGATCCCGTATCATAGCCAGTCGCTTTTTCGATTGACCTTAGGTGATCAACTTCTTAGCAGGATTAACGAGCGCCTCATCGACGTTTATGCCTTGGGGCAGACCGCTGAATCAAAAAGAATATCCCCAAAAAGAGGCGTGGACACGGAAACTACACATGAACAAAATATGTCAGGAAAACACAAGTATTTTTTACAAAAAAATACGCAAGCACTGTCTAGTGGCACCGCGCCTCAGTATGAAAGCATCCAAGCAGTCACTGTAGAAGCATGGAAAAGAATAAGAAAGTCCATGCGGCTCAAAACAGAGGGAGTCTCATGCGGTTCAAGAATCCTTTAGAGCTTCATGCGGCTCAAAAATTATTTAGAGCTTCATGCGCCTCAAAAGTCCCTTAGAGCTTCATGCGGCTCAAAAATCCTTTTAGAGCTTCATGCGGCTCAAAAGTCCCTTAGATCTTTATGCGGCTCAAAAGTCCACGATAGCTCCATGCGGCTCGGAAAAAGCCATGTGGCCCTATGCGGTTCGAAAATAGGCCTCTACAGCTGGCCATGACTCTGTGCCGCTGGCTCATTAAATGCTCTGACGCAATGCGGCAGCTCTGACACAAAGATTGACAGCTCTGATATAAAGGTAAAATGATGACTGACATAATGACGTGCTCCTAGAGAGACGAGAAAAATCTTTATAGCTGGCACGATCCACCAATTCCAAAGCTTCTTATGTGGATCGCTTCAAAGACTTCCATGCGGCTCTGACATGAGGCCACCCTCATGCGGCTCAGTTGTGGGGGCCACCTTTATGCGGTTCAGGGGGGGGCCACCCTTATACGGCTCGGTTGTGGGGGCCCCCCTCATGCGGCTCAGTTGTGAGGCCACCCTCACGCAGTTTAGTTGGAGGACGACCCTTATGCGGCTCGGTTGTAGGGCCACCCTCACGCGGCTCGGTTGTGAGGCCATTCTCATGCGGCTCGGTTGTAGGGCCATCTTCATGTGGCTCAGTTGTGAGGCCATCCTCATGCGGCTCAGTTTTGAGGCCACACTTATACGGCTCAATTAGCAGACCACACTCATGCGGCTCTACCAGGATGCCCAGTTCATACGGCTCGTAACATAAATGGCAGTTGGGACACGTGGCAGAAGATTGACTAAGACTTATCCACTTGGATTTATTACAACCAACAAATCATAATAATGCAAATTTATTGCAACCAACTCAACAGCCCAGATTGATTTCCAACAAACAGATCAAGGTTAATCTTAACCAATCCCCAACCGCCCATTTTTTAATGCACAGTTACTGCACACCCCGCTCATCATAATTCTATAAATAGCAAGGTGATGTTCCCTTGCAATGACACACAGAGCCCGAGCATAAAGACTAGCAACCCCCACACATACGGAGAGCATTTCCTGGCCAGAGCAGAAGCTACGTCCGATCGTTCAAGGAGTAAGGCAGAGTTGATAGCACTCTCCCGAGCCTCTACCGTTACCCCCCAGAAAAACTAAACAATTGTACTTAGATTACTTTTCCTAGGTTTTATTCCTAGGCTCTCTTTGTACGAGCGAGTTTGTATTATGAATCAAAGTTCAGTCCTCCCATAAAACTGTTCTATTCTTAGATAATCAATGGCAAACAGTCACTGCATAAGCATCTGTGCTGGCACTATAAAAATTATACTGTATATCAGCAAGCGAGAGTCCGTGCAGGTAATTCGTAAATGGTACTGCGCGCAGACACGTCTGGTGACTCTGCATATTAGCAAAAACCTCAGCACATCTTACAGTCGTTACTTTGTAGAAGTAACGACCAGGCGCATCGGTTGATAGATCTTTAGCACATCTTCGGGACACCAATCCGAGGAATGGTGCCCATGCACATCAACGGAAAGAGCCTTAGCACATTTTCGAGACTCTACTCTAAAGAGTGAATAGTCATGTGCATCAGCAAACCATGGTGTCGATGTTAATCGGACACCTACTTGCAACAGGCAGCCACACGTCTCCGTGAACTTCAGCACCAACGATCGGAGCATTTTCGACATCGACAGCCTCTGCGGCTGGCTGCTTCCCTCTGGCCTGTCTCGTGCTCGTCGCAGCCCCTCTGGCCTTTCTCGTGTTCGCTGTAGCACCTTTGGGAACTTTTGGGGCTCTTGATTTCTTGGGAGCCATGGTGGAAAGATTAGGGTTTGGAGGAAGAAGAAGACTCTGGGAAGAAAAGCTTCTTCGAAGAGAGAACAAAGACGGCAATAAGGTTCTCTCCCTCAGAGCAAAAATCTATTTATAGAGCAAAGCCACGTCAGTAGATGAAGACAAAACTCTTCGTATTCGAAGAAACTATTCGAACGTCGTGGGAGATCATAATGGCTTTTAAAGTCCTAAAAATAAGGAGTTATCATTACTTTTTTTGAAACGACAGCTCGTAAGTATTTAATGCTGACGGCTAAGAATGACGCCAACCTGTCAGTGACCCTCTATGCATTCTCGATGACACGTGTCATTTCATGCTTCGGTTCAAAGTGTTCCAAACTTGTTCAAGTTCGAAAACTTTAAAGGGGTCTCGTAGAAGCATGAAAATAGTGCAGTAGTGACAGAAGTGCAGAAGCCGTCAGACGCACAGGTGACATAAATTTCTGTGCACTTTAAAACTCGTGCTATAAAAAGAGAGTACATAAAGTAAAGTTCTTTATTAAAATCATGTTTATAAGAGATCTATTACAGACTCTTCATGATTACATATAAAGACTAAACACCTAAAATCGACAAATGTGCAATTTTAAGAAGCTTGCAGTCGCCAAAAGCGTAGCAGCGGCAGAGTGAATCACTTCCTGGTCAGAGCGAGCCACTTTTTAGTTAGACGTAGAGGAACTCCAATATGGCTAATAAAGCAGCTATTGGCCCGAGCAAGAACGTAGCTCCTGCGCAAAGTTCACAGCACTACCTACGGCTCTTCCAGCATAACAGAATGTATAGTGTTAGAGACTTGTTATCGACCTGTTATCCCGTCTCTAGGACCAGAAGTGTCCTATGGCATTATGGTAGTAGAGACTTATCTTTTGTCTCGAGATCGGGAGCGTCCCATAGCGTTACGATATTGAGACGTCTTTATTGATTGTTACCTGTTTTACTTTTCTATCTTTCCATGTATGAATATTACTGTTATAATAGGTATATTTATATGTATCTTGCTAGTCCCCTGAGGACATGGTGATCTCTCCAGATTTTAGATGAAGTTGTCAAGGTATAATACGTTGATGGACGATGGTTGCTTCGCCAAGACTTCAGGTATATAATTGTTGTTACAATCATTCTCTTACTTATTTATATTTCGTCCAATATTTGATACTCGCTGTTATTATAGTATAGTCTTTTACATGCTCATCTTTCTTCTAGCTTGTTCATGATATATGTATTATTGGTGATCCACTCTAATATATTTATCTATTCTAGAATCAGTGTATTACGGTCTGATCAATCTTAGTGTACTTGATTTATCATTCTATCATTATCATGTGGATTGTGATATATATTAGTTGATTTGATAGATTGATTTAGAAATCCTATACAGCTTATACGTACTCGAGCTGGGCTGGAGTCCTTTCGATACGTAGCTGGCATGTATACGATCTCCTAGTCCTACATATTTTGGGACTGGGGTATTATATATGGCCTTAACACTTGAGTTCCATGTAGGATACAGATTTGCGTAGTTGGTTGGATACCGATACGTATGGGACGTGTAACAGATAGGATATAACTGCTAATAGAATTTGCATGATTAGTAGTCTTTGTAGTATTAGAGGTTTCCATGTGTCGTAGAGATACATATTTAGGCATGGGGTGGGAAGGATAGTTTCTTAATATATGGGCCAAGTATGCACTTCCATTTCGTACTCGGAAGATCTGCTGGAGATACGGGTCTTATTAACCCCTTTATTGTTCTTATCGGCCTCTGTCGTTCGAGGGATATCATGATTTGAGCTCCCTAGTGTCCAAAGAGGGGACTATGCCAATCCTATTATAGCCAGAGTGCCTATGTGTTGAAGGTTTATTCTTAACTACATATTCACAGTAGCATGGTTAGGAGCCCTGTTGTATTCTTCCTTTATATATTCAATTTATATGGCATATTTTTGTGTATCTTGTTACGTCCCTCTGAGGACCTGGTGATTGTTTGCCATAACAAAAGTTATACGAACTTTTTGTATTCAAACATATAAAAAGTACAAAAAAGACACCTAAACAGGAGGTTTAAGTACAAAATTTTCTAGAGAAGTGTGACGGTGGAGATCTAGCACTACAGCTGCTCCTTTACTCCGTTAATGATTTGACGATGACTTGAACTTGCTCTAACTTTCTGATGCTCGAGAGTGGTACTCGGGGTTGCTAATCAGGAAGATTCTGACCTTTTTATTGAAGGAAAACTCCTATTTATAGGCTAGCACATATGCGTTGTGCATAGGGTTTTTTGGGCGCATAGGAGCGCTGCACGTGGAGATATGAAAGAATCTATTGTAACTGCATGGTGAAGGCTGCTGCTGAGCTGCACATGGCGGACGTTGAGATGCTCTTCTATCGAGATCGTGGGTAGTTATCAACATAACCGAATAAATGACACATGACATACGCTTATTGCTTTTTATCATGATCGGATGAAGTCGAATAGGTTTTGCTCCTGTCCATAAAGTTGGCTTTTATCCCTATCTTAGGGGCAGCGATTTAAACAATTCGATTGGATATTGCTCCTATCAACAGAACCAAACTCTGCTCTTATCTTTGGACCGACGGTTTAAACAAACCGATTGGATATTCCTCCTATCAATAGAACCAAACTCCGTTCTTATCTTAGGGGTGGTAGTTTAAACAAATCGATTGGATCATATCTGAAAAGATATAGATGCCAGACTAGCCACGTAGAATAATGCCACCTCATAGAACTGTTCATCTATACGAGCTACGCTTTTGGTGAGGTTTTGATGTTACTGCACTTTCGGACGACGAGGAGACTGTTGTTTCAAAGGCAACAGAGTCACTGTGCTTTTTGGCGACGAGAATACTGTGTTTCGAAGGCAACAGAGTCACTGCACTTCTCGACGATGAGAAGATTTTGTTT
This sequence comes from Iris pallida, assembly GCA_029216955.1. Classification (NCBI taxonomy): domain Eukaryota; kingdom Viridiplantae; phylum Streptophyta; class Magnoliopsida; order Asparagales; family Iridaceae; genus Iris; species Iris pallida. Next base: position 10,691,515 of record JANAVB010040419.1, on the reverse strand, counting down.
CGAAGGCAACGGAGTCACTACACTTTTGGGCGACGAGGACACTATGTTTCGAAGGCAACGGAGTTACTGCGCTTTTGGGCGACGAGGACACTGTGTTTCGAAGGAAGCGGAGTAGCTGCACTTTTGGGCGACGAGGAGTCTGTGTTTCGAAGGGAATAGAGTCACTGCACTTTTGGGCAATGAGAAGACTTTTGTGGAAATTTGTGAAGCCACTGCACTTTTATAAGGCAACGAAAGACTTCTGGGAGCTTTGTGAAGCCATTGTACTTTTTACGAAGCGACGAAGGACTTCTGAGAGCTTGTGCTTTAATGACTCCCCTTGAGTAGCCGAGTCAACGTGTCTTTATTTGTCGCCACTTTTTGGAGATTTTTGAAAGTCGTGGCCTAGGATTCAGTCAAATGAACCTATTAAATGGGAATCATTGTGATGAGTCCTAGGTTCATCCCATAAATTTGGGGATTATTGGCCGATTGACACGTGGCATGTTAGTTGGACCACACACAGCTTATTTAAAGGGAAGCTTTTCTAAGGAGCCATGTACATTGTCTTCTAGCATTCCCACTGTTATGCTCAATCCTGACTTAGCTTCGAACAAACATTGGCCTTGTACAAGTCAATTATTGGTTGTAGATCTCTCCATTCAAAGAAGCTGTGATCTTATAAAAGAACAACTACTGAGTTTCGTGATGCACTTGAGCGTTTGGCATAAGGGGTTCGAATCTAAACAACATCTTGGAGGTCTTCGAGGTACAAGCTACTGGGTTTGGATTGAATTCCAACCCGAAGAGCCACAGGTTGTGCTCTGCACTGCTCAATAATGGCTTATTAGCCATATTGGAGTGGGGGGTTGTACATTCTGTTATGCTGGAAGCGCCGTAGGTAGTGCTGTAAGCTTTGTGCAGGAGCTACGTTCTTGCTCGGGCCAATATCTGCTTCATTAGCCATATTGGGGTTCCTCTACGTCTAACTAAAAAGTGGGTCGCTCTGACCAGAAAGTGATTCACTCTGACGCTGCTACGCTTTTGGCGACTGCATGCTTCTTAAAATTGTACATTTGTAGATTTTAGGTGTTTAGTCTTTATATGTAATCATGAAGAGTCTGTAATAGATCTCTTATAAACATGATTTTAATAAAAAACTTTACTTTATGTACTCTCTTTTTATAGCACGAGTTTTGAAGTGCACAGAAATTTATGTCACCTGTGCGTTTGACGGCTTCTGCACTTCTGTCACTACTGCACTATTTTCATGCTTCTATGAGACCCCTTTAAAGTTTTCGAACTTGAACAAGTTTGGAACACTTTGAACCAAAGTAAGAAATGACACGTGTCATCGAGAATGCATAGAGGGTCACTGACAGGCTGGCGTCATTCTTAGCCGTCATAATTAAATACTTACGAGCTGTCGTTTCAAAAAAAGTAATGATAACTCCTTATTTTTAGGACTTTAAAAGCCATTATGATCTCCCACGACGTTCGAATAGTTTCTTCGAATACGAAGAGTTTTGTCTTCATCTACTGACGTGGCTTTGCTCTATAAATATATTTTTGCTCAGAGGGAGAGAACCTTTTTGCCGTCTTTGTTCTCTCTCCGAAGAAGCTTTTCTTCCCAGAGTCTTCTTCTTCCTCCAAACCCTAATCTTCTCGCCATGGCTTCCAAGAAATCAAGAGCCCCAAAAGTTCCCAAAGGTGCTACAGCGAACACGAGAAAGGCCAGAGGGGCTGCGACGAGCACGAGACAGGCCAGAGGAAAGCAGCCAGCCGCGAAGGCTGTCGATGTCGAAAACGCTCCGATCGTTGGTGCTGAAGTTCACGGAGACGTGTGGCTTCCTGTTGCAAGTAGGTGTCCGATTAACATCGACACCATGGTTTGCTGATGCACATGAGTGTTCACTCTTTAGAGTAGCGACTCGAAGATGTGCTAAGGCTCTTTCTGTTGATACGCATGGGTCGCCATTCCTCGGATTGGTGTCCCGAAGATGTGCTAAAGCTCTATCAACCGATGCGCATGGTCGTTACTTTTACAAAGTAACGACTGTAAAATATGCTGAGGTTTTTGCTAATTCGCAGAGTCACCAGACGTGTCTGCGCGCAGTGCCATTTACGAATTACCTGCACGGACTCTCGCTTGCTGATATGCAGTATAATTTTTGTAGTGCCAGCACGGATGCTCCGCACGAGTCAGAATTTATGGAAGTTGTGGTGTAGGAGGTCTGGGCTTCTCCAAACTATCCTATATTGTTGATGCCTTCTTTATGAAGTTGTGGTGGAAGCTCCCCACGAGTCAGAATTTATGGGCCAAATTCATGAAAGCCAGGTACGTCAAGCATATTCACCCGGCACAGGCCAGCTCCAATTACCGATCATCTGCCGCCTGGAGACGGATTTTCGTAGGGCGATCCATTGCCGAACCGATGAACAAACTCCAACTGGGTGATGGAGAATCCCAGGCTTTTCTGGAATGGTGGGCGGGAGATACCGTGCTCAACAAACATATCGCTGCTCCGGGGAACAGCATGATCAAGGACCTGTGGGATTTTGCTAGCAATGATTGGAACTGGGGCCAGATCAGAGAGTGGGCCGGAGCTGAGGCAGAAGAGCGCATCGCAGAAAAACATAAGACTAGATGATGAGCCTGAGGCGCTGAGGTGGTCGGCCGATCCTTCTGGCTACTTTTCGGTGAGGTCGGCTAGAAGCACGGTACGTGGCGTAGGGACGCCTGTACCTATCATCGCTTCTTTTTGACAGACCTGTATCCCTATAAAGTAGTCGTTCTTTCTATGGAGAGCCTTCCGCAAGAAGTTGCCAACCGACGACATCCTCAACACCATCGGGTTTAGCCTTGCGTCCGTATGTACTTGTTGTTCGGTACGTAAGAGTGAATCTATCGATCATATCTTCTGTCAGGGGGACCTCACGATTCAGGTTTGGAGGGCCCTCTCACATAGGTGAGGACAGAACCAGAGGAGTGGGTGCTTCAACGATCTCATGGTTTGCTGGGCCAATGCTTTCCACGGCCATCAGATCGTTGCAGCGGCGGCTACCTCGGTCTTATGGAAAAATCGGAACAAGGCAAGGTATGAAGGCCATCAGTACTCCGGAGTCCAGCTCATTCGTGAGACCCTTCGACAGTGCCGGAAGATCAGATCCATATGCTCGCATGATCAGGAGCCATTCTGGGACGCTATCCTCTATTAGCCCCTCTTTTCTTGTCTTTTTGGGTTGTATACTTTTTGGCCCGGCTGTTTGTGGCTGGTAGCTTACTTGTAAAGGCTTCGGCATTTTGCACCTTTTTATGAATAATATATATATATATATATATATGTGTGTGTGTGTATGTGTGTGTGTATGTGTTAGCCTTGGAATTTTATGAAAATTTTGATAAATTATTTAGATTTAATTTGTGTATATATATGTTAAGAGAGTAAACAAATAAATAAATAATTCAAGTTATTTTTAAAAGATTATTTTCTATTTTTAGGATTTTAGTTATTTAGTAGAATTTCTTTTTGAATAAGTTTTAATAAAAGAAAAAAATCGCATGTGCTACTGTTCCTTTGCGGGAACAGTAGACCCCCATGCCCCGACCCCTATTACCAAAAGAACCCAAGAGATTAGTTTAGATATAAAAAATCGAGAGTCTCCTCTACGAACAGAAGACTTACTCGAAACCCTAGTAAACCTTTCTTCTCATCGGCTCGGAGCCACCCCAGCCTCGTACGCACGCGCCACCGCAGGTGGCCGCCGGCCGAACAATCACTACAGTGTGGCAGCAGCAGCCACCATATGGAAAGGCTACAACAGCGAAAACAGCAAGCAGTGTCAAACATGGACGAGCCCCCTCCGTAACACGATTTCGTATTCGATATGCAACCAAAATCCAAGCCGCTTTCTCTGGTATGCACCCAACCTCTTCGACTATAAGTTCCTTCAAATATATTTATTTCTGTTGGCACATTTTATTTTGATTATTAATAGCATCTTCGTAGTTTAGTCTTCTGTTCTTCAGATTCAAATATTCTCAGAAGATCTACTACATGGAGCTCTTTCGTTCAGCGCAATCATCTTTCACTTTGAAGATTGAAGCAGTTACCGGCATTCCATGCATAAGACGACGTCTTCCTGCTTAGAGTCTTTGAGTCTGTACTAGTCTAGGTATATCTGTAAACACCTAAGGACGGATGACAATTAAAAAGCACTAGTCAAAAATCAAATACTTACAGAACGGCATACCGGCGGCATGCTTCGGCATACCGACGGTATACCGTTTCTAGCATCCAGAAAATTGCTGTGACAAATTGTCGGCATACCGACGGCATGCTACGGCATACCGACGGTATACCAATTTTTGTGTCCAGAAAGTTGCTGTGACAAATTGTCAGCATACCGACGGCATGCTCCGGCATACCGGCGGTATACCGTTTTTAGCAACCCAAAAGTTGCTGTGTCAAATTGTCGGCATACCGACGGCATGCTCCGGCATACCGGCGGTATACCGTTTTTAGCAATCCAAAACTTGCTGTGACAAATTGTCGGCATACCGGCGGCATGCTCCGGCATACCGGCGGTATACCGAGTTTCAAATATTTGGTTTTTGAATTGCCCTGACTAGCATTAATGGCCGCATTTAATGCTCTCTAACGGTCATTAATATGACCGTTACTATTTGGATGGTATACCGACGGTATGCCGCTGCATACCGACGGCATGCCGGTCTGTCTGTATTCAGAGCATTAAATGCCACCAACTCTTGGTTCTCTTATAAAAGAAAGCTCTCTCTCTCTTGAGCTTTTTCACCAACTCTTACCATAAATTTTCCAACAACCAAGAGCTCCACCATTAATACTCTTCTAAGCTTTTCATTGTCATCCTCTCCCAAAGTGCTAGAGTATTAAAGAGTTGTACATTTCGATCTTCACGTGTTAGAAGATCAACAAGTTCTCATTCTCTTTTGTTTGAAGTTGGCGAGCCTTCGTAAGAAAACTCGTGTATAGAAGTTGGCGAGTCTTCGGATCCAAACTCGTGTTGAAGTTGGCGAGTTCTTCAGATCCAAACTCGTATGTACTATTTGGTTAAATAGTGGATTAAAGCCGGAGAGAGTTCCGGGACTGGACTGCCTCAAAAGAGGATACCAGGATACATCCTTGCGTTTGATCTTTCTACTCTTTACTTTCAATTGTCTTTATTGCATCAATTGTTGTAGTTAATTTTTAATTACCCTATTCACCCCCCTCTAGGGTTCTACAATTGGTATCAGAGCTTTGTTCTCTTGATTTGGATTTTCACCCTTGAGTGATCCATGGCCTCTAACCCTAGTATCATCACGTTTCACAATGAGGGGCACTCCACAAATAGGCCTCCCCTATTTGATGGTACCAACTACAACTATTGGAAGATTAGGATGAGCATTTATCTAAAGTCCATAGATTTCGACTTATGGGATTGCGTGATAAATGGTCTTCCTACTCCTTCCAGAGCTATTGAGGATATTGCTTCTGACACCCTTCGGGACACACTTTATGAAAACATTAAGAAGCTTGCAAGTCGAGATGCCAAGGCAATGAATGCTCTTTATTGTGCTCTCGACAGTAGTGAATTCAACCGAATCTCTACTTGCAAGACTTCTAATGAGATTTGGAAATTACTTGAAGTCACACACGAAGGAACTTCACAAGTGAAGGAGTCTAAGATTAGTAGACTCACGCAAGAATATGATTCTTTTAAAATGAAGCATGATGAATCTATTACTTCTATGTTTACTCGATTTGGTGATATTATTAATCCTCTCTCCTCTCTTGGTAAGGAATATCCGGCTCATGAAAAGATCAGAAAAATCCTTAGAGGATTGACGAAAGTGTGGAGTCCTAAAGCTACCGCAATTATTGAGGGGAACGATCTAACTGTCATGAACCTTGAGACCCTCATAGGTAAGCTTATGACTCACGAGCTCGACATAAAGGATCAAGAGGAATCCTCCATACAAGAGAAGGAGAAGGAGAAGACCAAAGAAAAGGAGAAGACTCTTGCTCTCAAAGCTACAAAGTCTTACTCCAAGGAGAGCTCCGACGACAATAAGTCGGATGATGATGAAGAAATAGCTCTCACAGCTAAGCACTTCCGGAAATTCCTCAAATTCAACAAAGCCAATCGCTCAAGACGAGAAAATAAGGAAGATCCGGCGTGCTATCAATGTAGAAGACCCGGACATATCAAGCGGGACTGTCCGATGATAAGAAGAGATTCAAGCAAGTACGAGAAGCCAAGCAGAGGAAGCTCGTCCTCTAGAAAATTTGCCAACACTAGCATTTGGTGTGAGAGTGATGCTAGTGACTCCGACAATGACAAGGAGTGCAAACACAATACAAATGTTTGTCTCATGGCAACTGATGAGGTACTTGATGATCTTTCCTTAAACACTCTTACCTATGATGATTTGGAGAAAGCCATTCTTGAATTACATGAAGAACACAAAGGTGTTCAGAATAAATACAATAAATCTCTTAAAGAGGTTAAGGCTCTTCAACTTGAAGTAGAGAGGCTCTCAAGCATCATTATTGATGTGAAGAAAAAATCTTCTATTTCTGACACGGATGAAATAGAGTCTTTGCGACTCAAGTTTCTAGAATCTCTTGACACCATCAAGAAAAGGGATGATGAGATTCTATCCATGAGAAGTTCTTATGAATTTGCTATGCGCAAATGTCAAGATGCTAATAGAAGAGAATATACCACTTCTATTAAGTATAATGATCTTCTTACACGGAGTAAGAATTTAGGTAATAAGAATACCACTCACATGCATGCTCCAAGACACCCTCACACTTATCAAAATGCTAGGCATAACCCTTACATTAACACTACACACAACTCCTTTTCTAACACAAGAAAAGGACCTTTTGTTAAGAAGAACACCTCACATCATGCTTTCTACTATCATTATAACAATCATGGTAGAACTTCTCACACTAGAAACTCACATATGCACAACACTCACACTTCTTCTTCTAAATCTTCTTTGATGTGTAATTATTGTGGTTTGATCGGACATACTTCTAATTTTTGTTATACAAGGAAACAAGTTGACATGAAAGTACTTAAATGGGTTCCTAGAACTAACAATCAAGGACCCAAACAATCATGGGTACCAAATCGTTCATCTTCAACTTATGTTGTAGGTGACGAATCCTTCTCATGCTAGAAGCAAGTGGATTCTCGATAGCGGTTGTTCACGGCACATGACCGGTGATGCTTCACTTTTTACAACGCTATCGATGAAGAAGAAACGACACGTCTCCTTCGGCAACAATCTTAAAGGTTATATTATTGGAAATGGTAATATCGGTTCTCCTTCTTATCCTTGTATTAATAATGTATGTCTTGTTACTAATCTCAAGCATAACCTCCTTAGTATTAGCCATCTTACCGATAATGGCTATGATATCAAGTTTGTTAAACTCAAATGCTATATTACCGATAGTTCTAATGGAACTATTGTTTATGAAGGCATTAGAGAAAACAATATTTATGTTCTTTATCTTGTTGAAGGTACTAACAATGACAGATGCCTAGTTGCAAAGAACGATGAGAGTTGGCTTTGGCATATGAGGCTTGGACACGCCAACATGGACACCATCTCACGCCTCGCCTCCAAGAAGCTTATACGAGGTCTCCTAAGTATCCCATTCAAAAAGGATATGGTATGTGAAGAATACGAGAAAAGTAAGTTGACCAAGTCATCCTTCAAATCCATCAACTCTGTGAGTACTTCTAGACCCCTTCAACTTATCCATATGGATCTTTTTGGGCCTAGTAGAGTAGCTAGCCTTGGTGGCAAACTTTATGCTTTTGTTTTAGTTGATGATTTTTCGAGATTTACTTGGGTTATTTTTCTTGCTTGCAAAAGTGATACTTTTCGTGAATTTGTTACTTTTTGTAAACGTGTTCAAAATGAGAAACGTTTTTCTATCAACAAAATTAGGAGTGATCATGGAGGAGAATTTGATAATGTTGATTTTAAAAGATTTTGTGAAAAGAATAGTTTTGGACATGATTTTGCTTGTCCACGAACTCCTCAACAAAATGGTGTTGTGGAGAGAAAGAATAGAACCCTTGGCGATATGGCCCGGGTTATGTTAAACCAATATAAGCTCCCCCAATATTTTTGGGCGAAAGCCGTTAATACGGCATGTCATGTTATTAATAGGGTCTTGATTAGACCTATTTCTAAGAAGACTCCTTATGAGCTTTGGTTTGACAAAATTCCCTCTATTGAATATTTCAAAGATTTTGGTTGCAATTGTTTTATTTTGAATACCAAGGATAACCTAGGCAAGTTTGAAGAAAAAGCCTATGAAGGAATATTCCTTGGATACTCTTCTCATAGTAAAGGTTTTCGTGTTTTTAACAAAAGAAGTCTTGTTGTCGAAGAGTCAATCAATGTCTCATTTAATGAACTCAACTCTTCTACATTCTCCTCTTCCGAGGATATTGATGACATCTCGTTTGGGTTGGAGAACTCCTCTATTGAGGATCGTCCTTCTTCTTCTAACAATGAAGTTGTGACCCCATCAAAAGAGTCTCCTCCTCTCGAGCCTCCTCAAAAGGATGTCCCAAAAGAATGGAGATCTGTCACCAATCATCCTAAGGAGCTTATCATTGGGGATCCTTCCTCAAGTGTTAGCACAAGATCTGCCACTCGTGATCTTTGTGCAAATGTGGCTTTTATCTCTCAATTAGAGCCTAAAAATGTTAATGATGCTTTCCTTGATGAGTTTTGGATGATAGCTATGCAAGAGGAGCTTAATCAATTTGAGCGAAGCAAGGTTTGGGAACTTGTCCCAAAACCTAGCAATCATCCCATTATTGGAACAAAATGGGTGTTTCGTAACAAACTTAATGAAGATGGGTTAGTGACTCGTAACAAAGCCCGATTGGTTGCTCAAGGCTACAACCAAGAGGAAGGCATTGACTACGACGAAACCTATGCTCCGGTTGTACGTCTTGAATCCATTCGTATGCTTTGTGCTTTTGCTTGTTTTAATGAATTTAAGCTATTTCAAATGGATGTTAAGAGTGCTTTTCTAAATGGTATTATTAAAGAGAAAGTTTATGTTAAACAACCTCCCGGCTTTGAAGATTTTCAATTTCCTAATCATGTGTTCAAACTCCATAAAGTCCTTTATGGCCTCAAACAAGCTCCCCGTGCTTGGTATGAGCGTCTTAGCTCTTTTCTTGTTTTTCACAATTTTTCAAAGGGGAAAGTTGACGCCACACTTTTTATTAAATTCCATGATGGGACTTTCTTATTGGTTCAAATTTATGTCGATGATATTATTTTTGGTTCTACTAACAACACACTTTGTGTAGAATTCGCCAAAGTTATGCAGGAAGAGTTTGAAATGAGTATGATGGGTGAACTCTCCTTCTTCTTGGGGTTACAAATCATACAAGGACCTAAAGGAACCTTCATCAATCAAGCGAAATATACAAAGGACCTCCTCAAGCGTTTCGACCTCGACTCATCCAAATCAATGAGGACTCCTATGGCCACAACGACAAAGCTTGACAATGATGAAGATGGCACATCGGTCGACATTCGTAAGTATAGAGATATGATCGGTAGCTTACTTTATTTAACTGCTAGCCATCCTGATATCATGTTTAGTGTTTGCTTGTGTACACGATATCAAGCCAATCCAAAGGAATCTCATTTGTGTGCCGTTAAGCGCATTTTTTGTTATCTTAAAGGCACCATTAACATGGGTCTTTGGTATCCGAAATCCTCATCCTTTTGAGCTTCACGGCTTTTCGGATGCGGATTTTGCCGGATGCAAGATTGACCGAAAAAGTACTAGTGGCACATGTCAATTCCTCGGGAAGTATTTGGTATCGTGGTTTAGTAAGAAGCAAAATTATGTTGCTCTTTCTACCACTGAGGCAGAATATATTGCGGCTGGTTGTTGTTATGCACAAATTCTTTGGATGTCACAAACACTTTTAGACTATGGTATTTCTCATTCATGCACCCCTATTAAATGTGATAACACTAGCTCTATCAATCTCACGAAAAACCCGATTTGTCACTCACGCACGAAGCACATTGAAATTAGACAACATTTTTTTCGTGACCATCAATAAAAGGGAGATATTCGTCTTGAATTTATTGATACTACCTATCAATTAGCCGATATTTTCACAAAACTGCTCCCGAAAGATCGCTTCACCTTCCTTTGCCGTGAATTAGGCATTTTATCTTTTGATCCATAATCCCTCTCGGCCAGCACACCGACGGTATACAGCGGTATACAGGCGGCATACCGTTTTTTGATTCAGAATTAGGTTCTGTTTCGATACTCGGCATACCGTCGATATACGTCGGCATACTGTCGGTATGCCGGATGGGGGCGGAAAGGATTTCAACTGAAGGACCGGGCCCATCTCTCTCTTCTACTTCCTTTATTCTTTTTAACCTACTTTTATTCCCTCTCATCCATCCCATCCCTCATAACTACCCATCTCTTTTCCTCCTATCTCATTTATTATTATTCTATCACATCCCCCCTTTTCCTCCTCTTTTTACTCCACCATCATAACTACCCACCTCCTTTTCAACTCCCTTTCATTAAACCCTCCTCTACAACTGTTCCCACCCTCCTCCCCTTTTCAAAACCCATCTCTTCATCTTCCTCCTCCTCTTTAAAATCCTCCTTTCTCCATCATTTCTCCTACTCCTCCTTCATCCACTCCAAAAACCTAATCTCTCTTCATGGCAAACCCTAAGCGCCCTCGATCCTCCTCCTCCTCCATGTTCAACCCCTTCGTCCTGGTGGCGCAACCTCTCGGCTATGACCAACGCATCTTCTCCAACTCTTTGGCGGCCGAGCTTTGGTTCCAGCACTTCGTCCATCACAACGTGTTCAAGGGACGGGCGATCAACTGGAACCTCTTTCCCGGTCACGTCCCCTTGTTTGACGATGCCGGACTCTCCTCTCTACTTCGGCGCCAAATACCTGTCTACCCCGCTGCTGTCCGACTTTTCTATTGCAACTTGGTCGGGGACGACGATCCCTCTGCCATTCAGTCTATGGTCAATGACCGTCACTTCCGTCAAACATCTCGGGAGGTGGGGAACATCCTCGGTATCCCGGACAAAGGGGAAGCGTTACCATCCTTGGGTGCTCTCAACTCCTCGGCGGCGTCACCCTTCGACGAATTCTGCCGTATTATCTACAAGGGCACCAACCCTCCTGCCATCCCGGCCCTCTCTGTCCAGCTGGAGCCGTTTTTCTACGAGCTCCATAGGATAGTGTGCCACACACTATTTCCTAAGGGCGGGAACTACGACGCCATTACGGGTGATGCCCTCGTCTGCATGTATTTTCTCTATGCCCGGAAGCCATTCTCCTACCCGAAGACTCTCCTTCAGCTCTTCCGGCATGTCATGCCTTCGGGAAAGCAAAACCTCTACTACGGCTCCCTTATCACTCTCCTTCTCGAGGCCAAACAAGTTGACCTATCTCTTTGCTCCTCGGATGGCGTGCCCTCCTACCTTGCTGTCTCTCGTTCCCTTAGCGGCGCCTCTGCTTCCCGTGCCTCGTCTTCCCAAGAGCATTCGGCATCCACTCCTGCTGCTCCCACATCCACCCCTCCTGCTCCGGGCCCTTATATGCCGCTCACTCAGCAGCACTTTGATATGCGTATGGCCCAGGCGGAGGAGCAGATGCGGGCCGACACCCGTGGACTTGGCGCCCTGATCCAGACCCGTTTCCACGATCAGGGGTACTTTATTCAGTGCACTCTTCAAGACCGTGATGCTTTTCTGGATCTTAATCTTCAGGATCCCATGTACACGGCCCCGCGCTTCTCTGATCCCAATGCCTATGGGTTTATGTACCCTGACGGCATTGATCATTTTGGCGCCTTCCAGCAAGCTCAGGGTGATGATGACGATCCGGCTGATGAGTAGGGATGGATTTCCTTTTGGGTGATGGTCTCATTTTATGCGTGTTTTTAGTTTTTATGTGTTTGTTTTTATGTTGTCTTTTGTGGTCCTTCGGGGACCGGTGTGTGGTTGGTACTAGTTGTTTGCAGTCCTTCGGGGACTTTATCTGCGGTTCTCTCTAGTGTGCGGCTCTCGTTGAGGAGAGTCTTTCTATTGACTTTATGCTATGTATGTGTCGGGCATGTATTCAATTTCACTTATATATATTAATCTATGCTTCTCTTTATATGCTCTTGTCCTTATCAGTTTGCACATTTTCTATTATTATTCCCATCTTTGACTAAGTGACAAAGGGGAAGAAATCGTATTGAGGGGGAGCTGTCTACCTACGGGGGAGCTACTCCCTTAAGATGCTATCTCTCTATTTTGTCAATTATCAAAATGGGAGAGTTTATTGGCACATTTTATTTTGATTATTAACAGCATCTTCGTAGTTTAGTCTTCTGTTCTTCAGATTCAAATATTCTCAAAAGATCTACTACATGGAGCTCTTCCGTTCAGCGCAATCATCTTTCACTTTGAAGACTGAAGTAGTTATCGGCGTTCCATGCATAAGACGGCGTCTTCCTGCTTAGAGTCTTTGAGTCTGTACTAGTCTAGGTATATCTGTAAACACCTAAGGACGGATGACAATTAAAACGCACTAGTCAAAAATCAAATACTTACAGAGCGGCATACCGGCGGCATGCTTCGGCATACCGGCGGCATGCTTCGGCATACCGACGGTATACCGTTTCTAGCATCCAGAAAGTTGCTGTGACAAATTATCGGCAAACCGGTGGCATGCTACGGTATACCGACGGTATACCGATTTTTGTGTCCAGAAAGTTGCTGTGACAAATTGTCGGCATACCGACGGCATGCTCCGGCATACCGGCGGTATACCATTTTTAGTAACCCAAAAGTTGTTGTGATAAATTGTCGGCATACCGACGGCATGCTCCGGCATACCGGCGGTATACCGTTTTTAGCAATCCAAAACTTGCTGTGACAAATTGTCGGCATACCGGCGGCATGCTCCGGCATACCGGCGGTATACCGAGTTTCAAATATTTGGTTTTTGAATTGCCCTGACTAGCATTAATGGCCGCATTTAATGCTCTCTAACGGTCATTAATATGACCGTTACTATTTGGACAGTATACCGACGGTATGCCGCTGCATACCAACGGCATGCCGGTCTGTCTGTATTCAGAGCATTAAATGCCACCAACTCTTGGTTCTCTTATAAAAGAAAGCTCTCTCTCTCTTGAGCTTTTTCACCAACTCTTACCATAAATTTTCCAACAACCAAGAGCTCCACCATTAATACTCTTCCAAGCTTTTCATTGTCATCCTCTCCCAAAGTGCTAGAGTATTAAAGAGTTGTACATTTCGATCTTCACGTATTAGAAGATCAACAAGTTCTCATTCTCTTTTGTTTGAAGTTGGCGAGCCTTCGTAAGAAAACTCGTGTGTAGAAGTTGGCGAGTCTTCGGATCCAAACTCGTGTTAAAGTTGGCGAGTTCTTCGGATCCAAACTCGTGTGTACTATTTGGTTAAATAGTGGATTAAAGCCGGAGAGAGTTCCGGGACTGGACTGCCTCAAAAGAGGATACCAGGATACATCCTTGCGTTTGATCTTTCTACTCTTTACTTTCAATTGTCTTTATTGCATCAATTGTTGTAGTTAATTTTTAATTACCCTATTCACCCCCCCCTCTAGGGTTCTACAATTTCTAGTGCACAAGATTGCCCGTGAATTCGACACCAAAACTGGCGAAGAACTGTTCGAAAAAAGAACAATTTCTTAGTCCAAAACCTAGTTTAGAAGGCAAATTTTGACTACTTCAGGATAAATTTTCAAAAATTAATTAAACTCAGTAAAAGACAACCTATAGGGCTTGACAACCCTCTTTGTAGATTACAAATTAATCGACTATGCGTCGAGAAAACTGACTCGCAAATTCGACAAAAACAGTTTTCAAAAATAATAAAATTTCAATAAAACTTCTCGATACGACGTACGTTCTGCCAAACCGGGCGATGTGGTCACGAACCGAAAGCATTGAAAGGTGTGTATTGACTTCGTGGACATGTGGGGTTTGACAGAATTCAAATCGGTTGCGTGTGCGCAACGAAATTGATGCGTATCCGTCGAAATTCACCGTATTGGCCTATTTGCAAATTCCCCAATTACTTTGTGCACGTTCGTCATATCGAGACAAAACTTGTGCCATCAGGACCGTATTATTTTTTCTGGTCCTATACGCCACGTTTGGTCTGATTCTGAGAAGGTCGACTGGAACGTCTATTTGGCGGGCATGCGACCCGATCCAACGGGCAATTTTGTGTACGGCTCATCAGAATCTAAAATTGGACATACCGTTGAGTTTGTCTCCTCAAACCGGACCCATAGACATAAATTTTGATGACTTTAGAGACAATAGATATTGGCAAACGTTTCCGTGCACAACGGTGTTCAACGGCGGACATCGTTTTGACCCGAAGTTTCGATTTTGCCCCTGTTCCAGAATTAGACTTTTGGACTGGCGTTTCCTAGACATATTTTTTATTTCAAACACGTTCGTGGTATTTATTTCAGCATCCGAGGAGGTATGCAGGATTTGGCTTTTATCGCTTCACTATTCTGACGGTTCGAGTTATTAGACATCGCCCTTTTGTATACAACCTCAGGCAAGATATTATGCCATATTTACTGCTTATATTTAGTCTACATTTTTAGTTATTTGTATATCACTGTTTATTTATTTCTAGTTCTTGTAGCTGTACTATTATTATAGTTCCTAATTTATTACCTGCTTAGTGATATTAGCTTTACTTTACTTACTATCCTTTGATTGCATATGGACCTAGAGTTAAGGGACTACCATTTTAGTGTATAGCATAAACCTTGACATAGTTGTACCATAAGGTATGTGTGAGATGAGTAGCATATAGGGGTACTTGTGTGATGGCTGACCACATTTGCACATGCGTTAGGGCTAACTGCTAATGGAGGCATGTTAGGAGACTTGGCAGTTAGTAGAGGTATAAGAGTCATGGATGTGACTCTACTACGCATTGGATGAGAGGAACAGTTCTTTAACGTATGGGCCACGTATGCACTTTTCTATTATTGCCGGTTATCTCCGCTGGAGATACGGTCGTGGATACTGATACTTGATTTCCTGCTGGCCTCTGATATTCGATGAATGTTATGCTTTGAGGTCCCTGGTATCCTGTGGGTCCATACCTAATTTTCCTGCAGCTAGAGTGCCCATGCATTGAAGGTTTATTCTTAACTGCATAAACACATTAGAATGGTTAGATATCCCTAGTCAATGTCATGTCACCCTCGTTCTATTTGTAGCTTGGGACAATGTCGCATCGCAGAATAGTGTCCTACCCTTGTCCTTGTTTGGTTGTAGTGGTAGTCCACTGTTTCGATGATGAGATATTGGATCTTGTTACGATTGGGACTATTTTACTTTACTTGTGATTATGGCATATTATATATATTCAATTATGTGGCATGTTCTTTATGTATCTTGTTACGTCCCTCTGAGGACCTGGTGAATTCTCCAGGTGTGTGTGCCTTTGTTTCGCAGGTGCTCTAGCCAAGGCCATGTTTTACTTTCTTCCTCCGAGGTGATTGCACTTGGATCGCCTTCGCGTCGCTTGACAAATTTATTGTTATGTATTCTTCTCTTTTTAGTTGGTAGTGGATTTGTCTCCGCCTAACGATTTATAAATGACAATTCATGAGTTTATTATAAATTCTGTCTTCTTTATTTGTGTATGAGATTAGTATTATGGTTTACTGTATTTTACAGCTTATGTATACATACGATGGTTCCATACATTGGAATATACTTCGTATGTATGCAGCTGGCAAGACGACATACTTAGTCCTAAGTATTTTGGAACTGGGGCATTACATGTTTTTGTGGCTGCCCATGCCGGTCTAGTTTATCACTTCGGTTACGTTACTGTGCCGATGTGAGCCTGCAGATAGGATTAGAGTCTAGAATCTCATCAACTCAGTTGACCTCCTTTCTTGATTTTAATTGGAACTAACATCCAATTGTAGTGACTTCCTTTTGCTTGATTCCTTTCACTGTAAGTCTTATCTTTCCTTTGTGCTTAATAGGGAGGTTAGGAAGATAACTCATACGAATATAGGTGTTATATTTCTCAGTTACCCTATTAGTTGATTTTATAAGTTGGGTAGTATGACTACAACCTACCACCCGTATCCTTGTAACCTAGTATTAAAGTATAACAGAGTGACAATAAATATATGCTAGTGTAGGAAGATATGTTTGCCTAGAATATAGAGTTTTAGTAGCCAATACCTCATTGGTCAACCAATTCTTGATACAAGAGACAGTAGGATGACTGTATGAGCAGGAACACCGAACAAGACTTGGATTCTTGAAAAATAAAAACCTTGAACAATTTATAACTATTTTCATCATTATTCCCCGTGTTTATACTTAGCACTACCAAGAATGATGATGCTATTTACAGCCTAGTTTTGAAAGCTTATTCTTTATCAAGCTTGTTCAGGACATGTATACTGGGGATGCCCACAAGCATACTGTCTAATTAGGATCAATGTATTATGGTCTGATCAACCATAGTGCAATTGGTTCACTCTTCATTTGATTAACCCACGCAAATTGAGATATTAAGGTATCTAGGATCTCATCCGAGACTGCATTGACAATTCCTCTTGAATTATACATTCGCCTTTGAATCATATAATTGTATTCGACGACATCTTTCTTGAACTCTTTATTTGCTTTTGTCTTTCACTGATTTGGAAAGACGAACGCTCGTATTGGCGTAGATAGATATAGAATATCCACCATGGCCATGATAGTTGTATACACAAGTGTAGCTACTATCGGCCGGCCATGTGACTACAACCTTTCCTTGAGTTACTTGTCCTCTCCTCGACCCTGAAAATAATATCTCGACCTTCTAGTCATTTGAAATTGAGAATGATTAGGAACTTACCCTTGGTCAAAACTCTAATCTAGGAGACTATTTAATCTCAAGGAACCAACTATCGTGAGTCTCTAATGATTTATCTTGATTCTTGCTTAAACTAGCAACTCGTATTCCTTAACCAACCCTTACTTGACCAGGCCCCAACAGTTAGTCAAGAGAGGATTAGACAAGAACAAGGACAAGCATTGCAATGAATGTGTTGGGCACCTATTCCAAGATGAGGGATTCAACATGTGTCATTCTAGGTATAAAATTTTATTATTAAAGACGTGACTCAGCATTAGAATAACACCTTCACCAGCTTGGCCAATGCCTGTAGCATGATGCTCCATCATATTGATTCACTAATTATCAACAGCAATACAGGAGCACTACGTGTAACACTATTAGAAACCTTATGACTATAGTCTGACCGACTTAACACAAATAGAAATTTATGATTGAGTTGTTGAGGTCTTTTTACACCCATCGATAACTCTCGTATACTATGGACGAGTGGATAATTCTATTTATCGACTCGTGTATCATGGTATGCAATCATTTCCATTTATTAGAATTCATGGTACGATCCTCGAAATTGATTCATATCTATCGTTTCACATTATCCATTACATCGTGTCGTATTCTTTATTATCAAAAGTCGAGGAGCAATATCATGACTTTGAAATTTTCTAACCACATTAATCCTAAAACCATATCTGTGAGCACCCTGAATTTTGGGTTGATTTTTTTAATTTTCTTGATTGAATTAGTTTCGATAAATAATTTATTCTGTTTATTATCTTTAAATGTACTTTCCCGTGCCTTTGATATTTAGAGTGTCAGGGATGTTCAACTCTAGAAACCTTCTTCACGAGTTTTGTAGTGGACAGGATTACCTTCATTTTAGTATATAATGTCCCATCCAAACTTGTTCCTTTGTACTCTTTTTGCTTCGCACAACTTCGGATCGATTTAGACCATTTGATCATTAATTAATTTTCCCACTATTTTTCTTGATCATCATATGCACGTTACCATGACTTTTAATCTGAGAGCACAAGGCCAGTCATTTTTTTGAAACCAACTTCTCATGCATGATCTACTCGAGATGCACTTCACTCATGATCTTCGTGTCCCACTCAGACACACCATTTTGTGTTCCATTTTCTTCACACAACTTTCCTGACACGTGACCCGATTTTATTTCACCCCACGGTGTTATATTTATTTTCCGACTTGAATTATGGATACCCTGTCGACCCAAACCTGACAACCCCAAATATGGACATGGCCCACATTGAGCCTACTATCCGCATGACACTTGTGTGCCATTTGTTTGAGCCCCCACTTGCTACTTATTTACCCATGATCATAAATGTCTAAATTAATTCATTTATGATATTAAATCTGATTTTGACCCAATCCGGCTCCACCAAGTCCAGCCCAGCTTCGTGTTACTCTCCATCATGACACTCTCACCCTCATTGCCCTTAAAAAATATTAATACCTAGTATATCCATTCAATAATTTAACGTGCACTCAAATCATTAATTTTCTAAAAGGATAACCTATTTTTTCCTATATTAAATCCTAGCCATAGGCTCCCTCTCATTCAATCCTCACCATAAATCTTTCCAAGCACTCAAACCCACACACCCCCTCTAGCATTGCCCGGCCCTAAAAATTTTATGGAGAGAATCTCTTCTCTCTCTACTTTATCTCTCACAATAAATTATTTTCTTTCTCTCTCCTCTTTATTTCTTTCCTCACTTCTCTCTCTCCAGCCCTCTTCTTCACGAGCAGCAGCTCCAACACAGCCATTCCAATCTTCTTATCCCGAACTCCTCCTCCTCACCTACTCTTCTTCTCGATCACATTAGCACAACCAAACCGAGCTCTCCACCACTCCTCATCCCGAACTCCTCCACTCGATCACCATTTCCGGCCATCACCAACGAACCACCTCCATCATCACACCGCCACCACCATTACCAACACCACCACGACTGTCGTGAGCCCTGGCTGCGCTGCCGTACCATCACTGCAGCAGCCAGCAATGGCAGCGAGAGGCTGCAGTAGCTAATGCAGCGCAGCAGCTGTACAAAACGGTCGTGCACCACCGTGGCCGGTGGTACAGGTGCCGCCGCCGACGCCACAGCCGCCATGGCCGGCCCCCCATGGCCGGGCACACCCCCAGGCAGAGCCCATGGCCTTCGTTCCTCTCTCCGACGTGTATCGGAGGCGATCCGTGCGTTTGGCACGGGTTCCCGTTGTGACGAGCCCGGAAACGAAGTTGAAATGGTACCCCGTCGCAGCAACTTCGTGCACGATTTTTGAGAAATTCGACCGTTGGATCGGCGATTTCTTCGCTCTGTCACAATCTCGGTATATCCATCTTCACTCCTGTCAATTTTCGTCCGTTAATTTTATCGTTTGATACATGAAAATCGGCCACTAATTTGACCGTTTAAATTGTATAAATTTTGGACAATTTTGCGGAGCCAACTTCGTTGGCTTGTATCTCCTCCACCGCAGCTCCATTTGGCATGCTACCAGTTCCTGTGCAAAGCTGGTATAACCCTCTTACTACCCCTCTAGTTTCGTTTCATTGTGAGCTTGTTTGATTGGTTGAATTCGACGCCAAAGTTGGCCGTCCGAATTCATAATTTCTAACTTGTAAAATTTCATTTTTGAACACGGGACTCCAGATTTCATTTCTGAGACCACCAGTAGACTCGTGGCGTCGTTCTGGCATGTTTTAACATAAAATTTGTTAGATTTGGAGGACGTGGGTTATGGCACGCATTTTGGTGCAAAGCAGGCCCCACAGTACGGATCAACGGAACTTTTTGACGCCGGCTCATCGGAATCCAATTCCGGATACACCGTTGAGTTCGTATCATCATTCTAGACTCGTTGACATATAATTTGTTCGGTTTTAGTGGACATTAGATCTGGCACGCATTTCGATGCAAGTCGGATACCAATATCCGGGTCAACGGGTCATTTTGAGATCGGCTTATCGAAATCTAATTCCGGATACACTGTTGAGTTCGTATCGTCATTCTGGACTCATTGACATATAGTTTGCTGAGTTTTGAGAACATTGGCTCCGGCACGCATTTCTGTGCAAACCGGAATTTCAAGTTCTGGTCAACGGACCAAATTGAGATCGGTTCAACGGAATCCAATTCTGGATATACCGTTGGGTTCGTATCGTCATTCTGGTTTCGTGGACATATAATTTATTATATTTTGTAGACTTATTTTCTTGTACATTTTTCGGTGCAAAACGGCTCCGACACGGATACCGTTTTGATCCGAAATTACCTTTTTGCCCTTGTGTCCAAATTGGACCGATGGGTAGGCTATCCTAGCTAATTTGACCATTCGGGACACGTTGGCGATGTTTATTGCATCATCCGACAATATTTGTAGATAGTTTCTCTATGTATCACCTTTTAGTATAATTAATTCTTATAATATTCGTATTTCGGGATTAGTACAATGAAACTGAGATCGGTCAATTCCAGTGATCTCACATCGCTGAAATTGACAAGATGGACACGTGGATCATTATAATAAGATTATTAACCTTACCGTTGATCATCTTATCTCGATTTGCGTGTCGTAAGTTTCGACGTACGAATGACGAAGTACACTTTATATCTTTAATAATTATATTAGAATTGAGCCTGTTTGACCATAGTTGACCAGTTGACCAAAAATCAACTGTAAGTCAACACTTGACCTAGTTTGACTAGATTATTGACCGGAGTTGACCTAGAGTTGATTTGACTTAGAAGAGCCTAGAATAATATAGATTGCTTGTAGAGATTAATTATTACAAATTGAACACCTTGTAACCTGTGTTGCTTTAAATAGGACTCTGTGGCTTCAGATGGACCTCTATACCTATCAGCTGTTCATGTTATCAGGCGAGTACATTCTCTGACCGTTTCATTCTTGCTAGGATTACTTTTTCGCTCTAGATTATCTTACTTGATGCTGACACGATGGAAACATGGATTAGTACTATATGGATCTTTTCATACGATGTTATCCCCTCGGGAGCATCAGATACATCATGTCATGTGCGTTTCACTTTCATCATGTACTTTTGTGCTTTCACCTTACATGTGAACTCTCGTGATTCATGTACTCTCATGAACACGGTGCCCCATGTTTATATTCACGTGCACCCTTATATGGGTCGCCATGTGAATATCATGTAATAACATAACTTGTCTAGATCCTTGTGTATTGATTGGGGTATGGGGGAGTATAAATAGTCATGTGGACAATTTCCAAAGTAGTGTAGCCAAGTACGACCTCTCATGTTTATTATCAAGCCGTTCACATGTCTAGCATGTACTCTAAATCACTAGTTCACTTTAGCTCTTTACTTATAGTAGATATTTTATTACAGTCTTCTTTTTACTCATGTATACTCTTCAGCGTTTCATGTATTTTACTCTATTGCATGTATTTTATTCATGTCATTATATGAACTGTGTGAGATGTACTGTGCTCGCTCCTGTCCTGACTGGACCTGTTGATAAATTTTATAGATAGCTTGGAGGTTGCCTGCTAGCCTAGAGGAGACACAGTAGTGGTTGTATAGATAGTTATTTCAGTTGTCTTGAGTTGTATTACTTTATGGATTACTGTATTTGAGATTTGAGATGATTTCTGGGTTTGTGTATCTTATACACTTAGACTTCTATCTGCGGTATCTCTTTGCGGATTTCATGTTTTATCTATCTTTTATCATTCTGCCTTAGATGTGATTGAGACTGTATTCTGCTATGTCACCTCCATTCGGAGTATGTATACTGTAGAGGTACCTTTATATTATTAGATGATTGACCTAGGACAGCGTTCTACCGCCGACACTGCGGCGTAGGCTGGACGTACCCACTTCTCGTGCCCTTACTCTAGTGTGCGGGTCGTGACACATTTTTAGTGGTGGCCCATGTAGGTCGAGATTCACAATTGTGCGAAGTCGTGGTAGTACGACAATTAGTTGTACTGCTGCGCGCCTGCAATTAAGGATAATGAATAGGTCTTTAATGAGAGGATACTCAATCACATTTAGGATTTCTTGAGAGATTCCTGGGACGACCCTTGAGAATCTTATTTTAACTTCGATTTGAAAACTCTTCTTCCCTTGATTTGATTTATCTTTACTTCTGTTGTTGAACTTGATTTTGATAGATTATTGTTGAATTTGAGTTTGTATTTATTGATTTTGATGGATGATTGTTGAATTTTGAATCTTGATGTTATCTGTTGCATCCGAGTTTGTATTTATATGATTTGATGGATTATTGTTCAGTTTTGAATCTTGATGTTCGTTGATAAATTTGATTTTGGTATCCATTGTTGATTTAATTTTTTTTTTGTGTCAAGATGAAATTATATGGGTTAAGTCATCTAAGTTATGGAATCTAGTCTTCTACAGTCATATTAGCCAACATGGTGAGGACATATAATCTGACTTTGGATATATTTCTTGGGTGTGGGAATTTAAGGTTTTCGCAGCTAAGCTAGTGGCATCGCAAAAATTTTAAATACCATGATTCTAGAGGTATGTGCCTTAGTCAAGGAATTTGTGATTATCGTAGCCTTGCTTACTAGTATGACGAGGATTTAGAGCACCATGATTTTGGATAGACGCATATGATTTTCAGATTGTATCTTAAATGTTCTTGAACATGTTTTCTCTACTTTTGTATCAGTCATTCTAAAAAAAAAGAATTATTGTTTGTTTTGTTTTGTTTTGCTTCTCATTATTTAACTTAGGAGTAGCTTTAGCTGTTTTTATAAACCTTGTGTAACTTCTTGCTATGCGTTTCTTCATAATACAATGAATCGATGATTTTTGCTAAACCTTATCTTGGATTTGATATTATAGCTCTGGTTTCAAAATGGTTCCTTCTTTTAAACAGATAAGCAGAACATATTTTATCGTTATTTCCTTCTTGCTATTATTCTTGTATTAAATAATAATAATAATAAAACTGTCTAGATTACGTCAATCACCTACTTTGTAATCTTGGTAGGAATCTAAATGTTGGTCTTGATATGGAATTTGATTTTATATTGGGACATGGGAATATAGATATAGTGGACACAGACACTTTGCCTGATACGTATACATGCTATACTTGATTTTCCAACCTATCTAAATACATATTAATATGTTGTTGATGTTAAATTTCCAAAACCCCAATATTCTAATACAGTACAGTATCAGAGACTGGTTCTCTGCTTTTTCCAGTTTAAATTCGTAATTCAAATATAAAATTCATGTTATTAGTTTTGTTTACATCATTGCACATGTATGTTATATACAGGGTTTCAATTCTTAAAGAAATTGGTTGAGTTTTGTGTTTGAATTTGTCAAATCTGAGACTGTGTGCACATTAACCCATAATACTGGATTCCAAATGTTTAGTCCAATTTGCTGTTTTATTTTTTTTAATGTAATATTTAGAGCTGTGTACATTGTTGTATGTAGGGATATAATGTTAGGTTTCATATTCTTACATGTTAGGTTGTGATAAACATTGGGATGGTTTGATGTTCGAATTTCTCCAAAATCCTAAAACTGAATACATGTTAACATTTTCATATTGATTTCAAATGTTTACTTTAATTTCAGATTTAATATGTAATATTGAACTGTATGCATAGCTAAATGTATGGATAGTATGTTAGGGATTCATCTCCATCATGTTAGGATGTGTTGGGAGCATTGAGTTGGTTGTGATGTTTCAAACCCCTAAAATCTGAAACTGCATTATGTTAATATTATACTGGTTTAAATGTTAGCTTATCTTCAGATTTTGTATGTAAATGCTGAACTAAAACTGGGTTTAACCTTTCAATACTAAAGCTATAACCATGTACAAGGACAGACACACCCTAACTTATTATACACTGCCATGTAAACCTAACCCTTCCTCTCTATGTTATGTTCATATATCTATATAGATATATATAGAGTTTATGCATACATGTTATAATGTATATAGATACATAACTAAATCTCTACCTCTTTATATATATATATGGTTAGCCATGCATGTTATGAGAAATAGGTTGTGTATTGTAGATTGTTTAACCAATATGCCATGAGTAGTGTAACTTGATAGCTATTATTTTGAAACCCAAATCCTCCTATACACTTTATGTATATTTCACATACACACATGCCTACTATCTAACCATATCAATATGTCCACATACACCCATACACACACGAACCAAATAACCCTTACATAATGCTAGCTTTTCCCTCTCTAACACTCTCTCTCTATATATAAATATATTGTGATTGGATTTTAATGCAATTGACTTTCATTCTTTAATTTTTTATTGTGATTTTTTCTTGAATAGTACCCCTTTATAGATAATTGGTAGTTATCTTTATTTTATTTTTTTGATAAGTACCAGTTTTTATGTAGGATGGTAGACTGCCTTACAGTTTTGATGATTTGTTATTTCTGTAACTTTTCTAGTTTAGCACCCTA
This sequence comes from Iris pallida, assembly GCA_029216955.1. NCBI lineage: Eukaryota > Viridiplantae > Streptophyta > Magnoliopsida > Asparagales > Iridaceae > Iris > Iris pallida. The sequence continues at coordinate 10,666,996 of JANAVB010040419.1, read as the reverse complement.
GATTGCTTGTGTGTTTTGATACCCTATGACCGTTTTGGTTAGCATGACTAGTATACCTAGAGGAGACTTCACTACCACCATATGCCATGACCCTGTATGCCGTTCTTTTTAATCGTATGATTTGGTTAAGTTCTGGGACATGATTGTGGGGGTTTGACCTAGGGGGAGTATGAATATTTTAATTTCGAGGACGAAATTTTTATAAGGTGGGTAGGATGTGAGCACCATTAATTTTGGGTTGATTTTTTTAATTTTCTGATTGAATTAGTTTCGATAAATAATTTATTCTGTTTATTATCTTTAAATGTACTTTTCCGTGCCTTTGATATTTGGAGTGTTAGGGATGTTCAACTCTGGAAATCTTCTTCACGAGTTTTGTAGTGGACAGGATTACCTTCATTTTGGTATATAATGTCCCATCCAAACTTGTTCCCTTGTACTCTTTTTGCTTCGTACAACTTCGGATCGATTTAGACCATTTGATCATTAATTAATTTTCCTACTCTTTTCCTTGATCATCATATGCACGTTACCGTGACTTTTAATCTGAGAGCACAAGACCAGTCATTTTCTTGAAACTAACTTCTCATGCATGATCTACTCGAGACGCACTTCACTCATGACCTTCGTGTCCCACTCAGACACACCATTTTGTGCTCTATTTGCTTCACACAACTTTCCTGACACGTGACCCGATTTTATTTCACCCCACAGTGTCACATTTATTTTCCGACTTGAATTATGGATACCCTGTCGACCCAAACCTGACAACCCCAAATATGGACATAGATTGAGCCTACTATCCGTATGACACTTGTGTGCCATTTGTTTGAGCCCCTACATGCTACTTATTTACCCATGATCATAAATGTCTAAATTAATTCATTTATGATATTAAATTTGATTTTTACCCAATCCGGCTCCACCAAGTCCAGCCCAGCTTCGTGTTACCCTCCATCATGACACTCTCACCTCATTGCCCTTAAAAAATATTAATACCTAGTAGATCCATTCAATAATTTAATGTGCACTCAAATCATTAATTTCCTAAAAGGATAACCTATTTTTCCCTATATTAAATCCTAGCCATAGGTTCCCTCTCATTCAATCCTCACCATAAATCTTTCCAAACACTCAAACCCAAACACCCCCTATAGCATTGGCCGGCCCTAAAAATTTCATGGAGAGAATCTCTTCTCTCTCTACTTTATCTCTCACAATAAATTATTTTCTTTCTCTCTCCTCTTTATTTCTTTCCTTACTTCTCTCTCTCCAGCCCTCTCCCTCACGAGCAGCAGCTCCAACACAGTCATCCCGATCTCCTCATCCCGAACTCCTCCTCCTCACCTACTCTTCTTCTCCATCACTTTAGCACCACAAATCGAGCTCTCCACCACTCCTTATCCCGAACTCCTCCACTCCATCACCATTTCCGGCCATCACCAACGAACCACCTCCATCATCACACTGCCACCACCACTACCAACACTACCACGACTGCAGTACGCCCTGGCTGTGCTGCTGCACTATCACCGCAGCAGCCAGCAATAGCAGCGAGAGGCTGCAGTAGCTAATGCAGCGCAGCAGCGGTGTAAAACGGCCGTGCACCACCCTGGCCGGCGGTGCAGGCACCGCCGCCGATGCCACAGCCGCCGTGGCCGGCCCCCCCATTACCGAACGCACCCTCCAGGCAGGCCCATGGCCTTCGTTCCTCTCCCCGACGTGTATCGGAGGCGATCCGTGCGTTTGGCATGGGTTCCCGTCGTGACGAGCCCGAAAACGAAGTTAAAATGGCGCCCCGTCGCAGCAACTTCGCGTACGATTTCCGAGAAATCCGACCGTTAGATCGGCAATTTCTTCGCTCCGTGACAATCTCGGTATATCCATCTTCACTCCTGTCAATTTTCGTCCGTTAATTTTATCGGTTGATACATCAAAACTGGCCACCAAGTTGACCATTTAAATTGTATAAATTTTGGACAGTTTTGTGGAGCCAACTTCGTCGGCTTGTATCTCCTCCACTGTAACTCCATTTGGTGTGCTACCCGTTCCTGTGCAAAGCTGGTATAACCCTCTTACAGCCCCTCCAGTTTCGTTTCATTGTGACCTTGTTTGATTGGTTGAATTCGACGCCAAAGTTGGCCGTCCGAATTCATAATTTCCAACTTGTAAAATTCCATTTTTGAATACGGGACTCCAGATTTCATTTCTGACACCACCAGTAGACTCGTGGCATCGTTCTGGCATATTTTTATATAAAATTTGTTAGATTTGGAGGACGTGGGCCCTGACACGCATTTCGGTGCAAAGCGGGCTCCATAGTCCGGGTCAACGGGACTTTTTGACGCCGGCTCATCGGAATTCAATTCCGGATACACCGTTGAGTTCATATCGTCATTCTGGACTCGTTGACATATAATTTGCTAGGTTTTAGTGGACATTGGATCTGGCACGCATTTCGGTGCAAGTCGGATACCAATATCCGGGTCAACGGGTTATTTTGAGATCGGCTCATCGGAATCCAATTCTGGATACACCGTTGAGTTCATATCGTCATTCTGGACTCTTTGACATATAGTTTGCTGAGTTTTGAGAACATTGGCTCCGGCACGCATTTCCGTGCAAACCAGAATTCCAAGTTCTGGTCAACGGACCAAATTGAGATCGGGTCAACGGAATCCAATTCTGGATATACCATTGGGTTCGTATCGTCATTTTGGTTTCGTGGACATATAATTTGTTATATTTTATAGTCTTGTTTTCTTGCACATTTTTTGGTGCAAAATGGCTCCGACACGCATACCGTTTTGACCCGAAATTACCTTTTTGCCCTTGTATCCAAATTGGACCGATGGATAGGCTATCCTAGCTAATTTGACCATTCTGGACACGTTGGCGATGTTTATTGCATCATCCGACAATGATTGTAGATAGTTTCTCCATGTATCACCTTTTAGTATAATTAATTCTTATAATATTCGTATTTCGGGATTAGTACAACGAAACTGAGATCGGTTAATTCCAGTGATCTCACATCGTTGAAATTGACAAGTTGGACACGTGGATCATTATATTAAGATTATTAACCTTACCGTTGATCATCTTATCTCAATTTGCGTGTCGTAAGATTCGACGTACGAATGACGAAGTATACTTTATATCTTTAATAATTAGATTAGAATTGACCCTGTTTAACCAGAGTTGACCAGTTGACCAAAAGTCAACTCTAAGTCAACACTTGACCTAGTTTGACTAGATTGTTGACCGAAGTTGACCTAGAGTTGATTTGACTTAGAAGAGCCTAGAATAATATAGATTGCTGCTTGTATAGATTCATTATTACAACTTGAACACCTTGTAACCTGTGTTGCTTTAAATAGGACTATGTGGCTTCAGATGGACCTCTATACCTATCAGCTGTTCATGTTATCAGGCGAGTACATTCTCTGACCGTTTCGTTCTTGCTAGGAGTACTTTCTTGCTCTAGATTATCTTACTTGATGCTGACACGATGGAAACACGGATTAGTACTATATGGATCTTTTTATACGATGTTATCCCCTCGGGAGCATCAGATACATCATGTCATGTACATTTTACTTTCATCATGTACTCTTGTGCTTTCACCTTATATGTGCACTCTCGTGATTCATGTACTCTCATGAACACGGAGCCTCCATGTTTATATTCACGTGCACCCTTATATGGGCCCCCATGTGAATATCATGTAATAACATAACTTGTCTAGATCCTTGTGTATTGATTGGGGTACGGGGGAGTATAAATAGTCATGTGGACAATTTCCAAAGTAGTGTTGCCATGTACGACCTCTCATGTTTATTATTAAGCCGTTCACATGTCTAGCTTGTACTCTAAATCACTAGTTCACTTTAGCTCTCTACTTATCGTAGATATTTCATTATAGTCTTCTTTTTACTCATGTATACTCTTCAGCGTTTCATGTATTTTACTCTATTGCCTGTATTTTATTCCTGCCATTATATGAACTGCATGAGATGTACTGTGCTCGCTCCTGTCCTGACTAGACCTGTTGATAAATTTTACAGATAGCTTGGAGGTTGCCTGCTTGCCTAGAGGAGACACAGTAGAGGTTGTATAGATAGTTATTTCAGTTGTCTTGAGTTGTATTACTTTACGAATTACTGTATTTGAGATTTGAGATATTTTTTGGGTTTGTGTATCTTAGACACTTAGACTTCTATCTGCGGTATCTCTTTGTGGATTTCATGTTTTATCAATCTTTTATCATCCTGCCTTAGATGTGATTGAGACTGTATTCTGCTATGTCACCTCCATTCGGAGTGTACATACTGTACATGTACCTTTATATTGTTAGATGGTTGACCTAGGACAGCGTTCTACCGCCGACACTGCGGCGTAGGCTGGACGTACCGACTTCTCGTGCCCTTACTATAGAGTGCGGATCGTGACAATATCCTAGCTTCTAGAGTAAGTAAATTGTAAGCCTTCTAAATTATAGGAGATATTAGTATTACCAAATGACTAGAATAAGTTGGTTTCCACTAGGGAGATAACTAGTGCCTCAGGAACTCCCAGGCCACGACATTAATATTTGGAGCATGGGACCAGCTGTTACCATCCAACAAACTTTACATACAAGACATAGATGACTCCACCTTCATGTAGACATATCATGTCCCACTAAAACACGTCCCCTTGTACTCTATTTTTATTATGCGACTTTCAGGTCAATACGGCTAATGATAACCCTTACCGTAATACCAATATACTTACCGACACCAATTAGAGACTCAACCTAGACTTAATTCTTTCGACCCAATATATGGTTGTGATCTACTCGAAGACCACTACGCACATGTCACTAGTGTGCTACACAATTGAGTCTGCTTGTGCTACTTAAACATAAAAGTCACGGAAGGCACATCTGCATAACTTATAGAACCTATTACACCAACCCAACGGGGAAATTAGCCCGATTACTCGAGTGGAAATCTATTATAGATTACCCTAACCTAATAAGGATGGTTTAGATTGATTCTACAAGGTGTTGTCCAGTCAAGATAGAATTAAACTCAAGGTTAATCCAATTCAAAGATTAATGATCGTTTCGAACCATATTAAAACACAAGTTAAACCCATCCTTGCATATCGCCATATTTGGGCTATGGAAACCAAACTTGATGAAATAGACTCTTACCCCTATTATGTAGGCCATATCTCTTGGCTCACTAATTCTCTTTCCATAGAATTTGTAACTGTATCTCTTTGTTGCCTATGTCATGAGGTGAATGGAATACCTTGGTACTGACTTGTTTCCGATTATGTTTGACCAAGACCTCTCCTACATTGATGACAATGGTCAGTACACAGACAAGATTAAATAAGTAATACCTAGGCTTCCTATAGAATTCGTGACTACGATAGGTAGTACCTTATATTCTCGGATATCCTCATATATCCCTCCTGCGATTTGACCTTCATAGAAGTTCTATTACGGTATTTTCCACGATTAACCAATTTTTGTAAGCTGGATAGAACCTTGAATTAGTGGACTCTATCAAAGGGAATGCCTTTTGTAACTGCTCTTTCCTCTGCTAGGAAGTTGTGATATGATCTCATATTGCTTTTATCACTTGCTCGTGCGTTTAGATAACCGCGGTAAAAGATTGCAACCTTTAATCTTCGAGTTCCATTAACATAGAACAATGGCTTAGTTTTAAATTTCGAGAAAGGAAATTCCCGGAGTATATAGGACAACCTCACTAAGTATTAGCCAACGATTGGGATAGATGGTTCAAATTGAACGAATAATCCAGTGGTTCATAAAACGTCCACTTTTATCTGTAGCAAATTGATACCCTCTATCGTGACTTTAATATTTGATGCACAACCCTAACCTTTTTCTTTCCACAAAGATCACACTCATGAGCTAGACCACTCAAGCTATACACATGACATACATGTCCCATACAAACGTGCAATCTTGTGCTCCATTTCAAATACACCACATGTGTGACATAATTTCCTTAGAATAAACCATAGATGCTTAATTTTATCCCATTTGATTTTAATCATGCAATATTAACCCTCTTAAACAAACTAAATGTCCATGATCCATGCAAGACACGCCAAACCTACGACGTATGCCTTTCCCCCAAGCAAGCACAAACTCTTACACAACACCCAAATACCAACCCCTACATATTAATCGTTATGACTTAATGAATTTGAACACTTACCTAATAAAGTTCTATAGGAATGTTTCCTGTACTAACTAAGGACTCTCAACTCCTTTCCCATGAACTCTATTTTCCAAATTTATGTTATTTCATATCTTAGTTTCCCGTGTTATGCGAAGACTAGAATCCCTTTTGAACCGACACTGTGGACACACATAAAAAAAAGAAGAAGAAAATGTTGTCTTTTCTTTTATTGGTGCAAGGCACCACAAATCGAGTACGCCTGAGAGATCCTGCTGAGGATCCCCGAGTACAAAAAAGAATTCTAGGGAATGGGACGATGGCGATCGAGCGGCAGTTGCTCCTTTACTCCGTTGACACTCCGATTACAAAATTGGGAGAAAACCTAAGAAAATTGCTAACTCTCGGCTCACTGGCAAGAAGTGCAGCAATTTAGCTCTTGAAAATGCTCTTCATTCTGTCTTTTGAAGAGGGATGAGGCCCCCCTTTTATAGTCGTTCTTGAGCTGGAATGGTGTTATTCGCCCACATGAGGAAATACGCTAGTTTTTATGTGGGCGCATAGTCCTGCTTTGGGCGCATAGGACATAGGCGCATACAAGCTACGAGATCGTGGGTTGGTCGTGGTGTTGACATGGCCGCATGCTTCGGTGCACGACTGCTCGTGGAGACTGACGTGGCTGTGTGCTTCGGTACACGTGTTGATCATGGCTTTGACTGAGTCAGGCTTGGGTGCATAGACATGTCTCAAGCTATGCGCCCTCCCTTCGGGGGAGCTAGTCTTGGGCGCATGAAGCTTCACTGACTGGGCGCATGGAGCTACACTTGTCTTGGGCGCATGGAGTTGTACTGACAGGGCGCATGAAGCTTTGTTGGCTGGGCACATGGAGTTCCACTGACTGGGCGCATGGGGCTTCACTGACTTGGGCGCATGGGGCCTCATTTGCTGAAAATTTTTCATACTTCTACAAGACCCCCTTCAATGTTTTCGATACTTGAACAAGTTCAAAATACTTTGAAAGAAGCATGGATCGTCTTCTCGTGAGGCAATGGGCGCATAGGACGGCTCTCTCTCTTTGGATGCATAGTATTTGGCCAGCATGTCAGGGAGATACGACTGTTGAGATTTTCCTCGAAATTTGAACTGACAGATTCATCGGAACGAAATTTGAAGCAGTCCATCCTTCATGCGTCGTCCACGTCAGCAAGGAACAGTCGCATAGTATACAGAAAGCTGATCCTTCACGTGGGCACATAGGCTGTAGTGGGCGCATACAACAAATGGGCGCATACAGCAGGTGGGCGCATATTATAGCCCGTGTCTATAAATAGACCCTTGGAGGAGAGAGAAAGTTCATTATTCCTTTCTCTTTGAATTTTTTCAGAAAAACTCTTCGTCTTCTTTCTTTGAGAATCATGTCTCCCAAGGTCGCCAAGAGATGCACGAAGGGCAAGGGGGCTGCGCCGAGTGACTCTCCTCCTGCGACCGCGTCTTCGGCAGTCCAGGACCTGATTCTGGGTGAGGGCATGCTTCAAAAAATGAGGTCTCAAGCGTTAATTTGTGACGCTCAGACTTCTCTTCTGCCTGGGCGCTTACGGCTAGGGCAACATACTTCTGTGAGCATTAATATACGCCCACAGAAGTTATGCGCCAACACTGTGGTGTGCTATGCGCCCAACTGTTGCCACATTATGCGCCCTCTAAGCAGTGGCATGTTATGCGCCCACGCACTGTTCGTGTGTTATGCACCCGTATGTCTTGTTTTGGGCGCATATCCCTTTGGGCGTACAGTCTTTTGGGCGTATAGAAGTCTTGAGGACTTAGCTTTTATTGTAGTTTCCTGAGTCTTACTTTTATTCTGCCCCTTTTTATATTTTGTAGGGATCTGGCTAGCAAATTTCTCCAGGACTGGTATCGGCGATTCTGGGCATGTGAAGATGCAACACTTGACACCAACATCAGAGAGCTCAGGACTTTTTGTATTTTGTAAGGGTTTTCCTCAGATGGTATGAAGAACCTTTATACATCGAAGAGTCGGACGGTAGTTAGATGTTACCGTGAAGGTTCTGCTTTCACGTTTCTTCAAGTAGGCAAAAACAACATTAGAGATATTGTTTTGAAGGTATAGTCTCTTGAAGAAATGGGCCCACGACGTCCGCAATATGGAGGAGAGGAGATCACCATTTGCAGATGTTTTAGCATGCTATATTTTCCATCCTTCGTGTAGCTTCTTGAAGGTTCAATAGCCTTGTTTGCTTGCTCAACAGTAAAACATGACCTCCTTCGACGAAAGCGTAGTGCTGCCAAGCTGACCAAGCTATGTGTTGCTGATGAGTAGCAGATTCTCCCTTCTTTTGGACATCAATGTAATCTTTTACTTCTTATCCAGATGTAGGGATGAAGAACCTTTTATTTTAAGAGAGATTTTTGGTGGAATGGATTTTCTTGTCAAGTTTGGCTTCTTGTCAGGTATTCCTCCTTGAGTGGAAGAAACTTTCCAAACCTCTTCTCCGACGACCTCCACCAAAGATGAAGAGATGGCCCAGGAAGTTGTCAGAGCTTTCTACTCCGTATTGAAAGTGAAGCTTCCTGGGGTCCTGAATCTGAATGCTGCCTTTGGTTCCATAAAGGCAGTTGTCGAATGTCAGGTAGCGGCCCTCGAGAACATAGCCGGCCATGAGGAGCAGGCCAACACTCTGAGAAAAGTTTTGAACGACCTGGAGGGTCAGGTAGCCAGGTTCCGAGACATCAAGCAGCGGAGTTCGACGTCAATATTTCGTGCAGAGGATGACGCTTTAATGGCAGCTCTTGCGAAGAAGAAGGCTACCTTCTACGCAAGGAAGGATGCCCTTGTCCAGGAGATTGGCGAGCTGGCTGACTAGTATGGCCAGTTCAATGCTGCGAGTGAGGCCCGTACTGCCTCGAAGAATAGGCTGGTTGCACAGATAACTGAGAAGCATAATCACATTGCGCAGATCAGGAACGAGATTGCCCAGCTGGAAGCCGATTTGAGGGCGGCAATATCTGAACAGGAGGATTATTTGTCCCAGGCTGCCATGACTGCTACCGCTTCTATCCGTTTACAAGAATAGCTGGAGAAATTGGAGGGGGAGCATCAGAGTCTGATCCTCTTTGAAGATGAAGCCGCTCGTCAAGAAGAGGCACAGCGTCGAGCTGCTGAGAAATCTGAGGCCGAGATTGTTGCTCTGAGGGACAGCATAAACCGCTTGTGTATTCCGTAGATTTTGTAACTTCTTTCTCTATTTTTTTCCTTTTTTTCTCTAGCCGTCACGGCTCTTGTTCCCTTTTTCCGTCTTTTGATAGACGTTTAAGTACAAAATAAAGAATCTTTTCAAAAATAAATATGGTTTTGTGAAATATCGATGCTAGAGGTAATGTGGACGTAGCAAGGATATCTCTGGTAGGTATTCTGCTGGAGAATTTTTGATGTGGACCTATTATCCGTTTTATATTCGAATGATTCGAATATAGATAATAAGTTGAACGAAGCTGCTAATAGAGGTAATATGGACGTAATAACAGAGGATGTTCTATATCTGACCAGAGGTAATATGGACGTGGAAAGATATATAAAATTAAGTAGGAGTGGATAATTCAGAGGTAATAGGGACGTGATTATCCTTGATGAATGCTTTGCTCAGAGGTTATGTGGACGTGGCAAAACATAATCATTTCACTGGAGAAATATTTATCAGAAAATAATTCAGAGGTAATGGGGACGTGACTTGTTTTCGTCAGACCGAGTTTGGACAGAGTCAAAAACAGAAATAATTCCAATAGAGAAATATTTAGAGGACCTATTATCCAGGGCATATTCAAGACTCTTGAAATACGGATAATAGTTAGATATTTTTTTTGGAATCATATAAACATCGTACTGTATATTTACATGACTGAGTATATGTTAACAAAAAGAGGTTACACATAGTATTTCTTCAGGAACTTGCCATTGATAGGCATCATGAGCAAGTCACCATCGGGCTTCGTTAGCCAGTATGCACCATTAGAATACACCGAATCTATGACGAAAGGACCTTCCCATTTAGGCTGGAATTTCTTTTTTGTTTTATGCGTCATGACCATCGGTCTTCTCGCTGCTAAGACTAGATCACCGACTTGGAAGATCCTTTCCTTCACTTTTTTATTGAAGGCTCTGGAAAAGCGTGCTTGGTATAGCTCAATGCGCTGTTGAGCTAATAAGTATTTTTCGTTTAGCGCTTCGAGCTTCTGGAGTCGCAGACGGTAGCTTTCTTCGATAGTCAACTCGCTGGCTAGGGCTACCCGAAGAGAAGGAATCTGGATTTCTAGGCGAAGAACTGCTTCGCTCCCATAAACCAGAGAGAATGGCGTTCTGCCTGTTGGAGTCCGGACCGTTGTGCGATAGGCCCATAGACATTCATCGAGATTCTCGTTCCAATCGCGCGTATTTAAAGACACAAACTTCTTGAGAAGCTTTATGATGGTTTTGTTGAAGGCTTCTGCTAGCCCGTTAGCCGCTGGACTGTAGGCAGTAGAGGCTGCGTTCTGGATTCGATTCCTATCGCAGAACCGATAGAATGCATGGCTTACGAACTGTGGACCATTATCATGGATGATCCTGCGAAGTAGGTCGAAGCGGTAGATGACGTGATGTTTGATGAAACTAATCACGTTCGAGGCCTTTACTTCGATGAGCCGTATAGCTTCCGCCCATTTGGAGAAGTAATCGGTTATGGCTAGGATGAACTGATATCCTGTGGAGGATGGCGGGCTGATTGGTCCGATGACGTCCATGCCCCTGGCTTCAAATGGCCAAGATGCTGCCGTCGGGTGTAGAAACTTTGAAGGTTGATGAATGAAGTCGGCGTGGAACTGACAAGCTCTACACTTTTTTGCATATTCAATAGCATCTGCTATCATTGTGGGCCAGTAATAACCATAAACTCCATCGTGTGCCTCCCGGAGTGCATGTTTGGCTTCTGTGTCTGACAAGCATCGTAATAGTAGCCCGTCGTAAGAGCGTCGGTACAACATCTTAGTAGCTGTATCATAGTAAAATTTGAGGGATCACCTTTGGATGGATACTGCTTCCTTCGGGTGCTTAAGGAGGATTCCATAGACAGCATAGTCTATGAAAGGAAATCTCCAGTCTTTAGCATCGACGTTTGTTTTCGCTGTATAACAGTGATAAATATGTAAGGCATCTTTCACACAGAATAATTCTCGACCAGACACTGTGATCGACTGCTGTGTATTGGTAGGAACGGTCAAGGAAGCAGCGAGACCGGCTAGAGCATCTGCTTCTATATTCTGTAGTCGAGGCACGTGCTCGATGAAGAATCCAACGAAGGTAGACGCCAGCTCGATTGTTGCTCTGTGGTAGGGGATGAGATCTTCATGGCGAACTTCATAATCCCCTCGGACCTAACTAACTATTAGCTTGGAGTCGCCGTAGGCTTCTAGATAGTCAACTCCCAGTTGCTTCGCCAGTTGTAGGCCGATTAATAAAGCATTATATTCGGCCATATTGTTGGTGCATGGTTCCACGAGAGAATATGCACGGTATATAACCAGATGATCAGGTTACACGAGCATGACACCTACTCTAGCCATGATGTTTCTTTTGGCCCTGTTCTTGATGCGTCGTCAAAGAAAATTTGCCAAATAGGGATTTTTTCAGTTGCGATGTTAGACTCCACCACTTCGTCGGGGATTTCGTCGTAGAGTTTGGACGACTCCAACACCGGATGAGCTGCTAGGAAATCAGCTAATATTTGGCCTTTTACAGCCTTCTGAGGGACGAAGATCATATCATTTGGAGTCAACAACATTGCCCAAGTAGCTAAATAGGAATTGAGAGAGCCAGTTTTAGTCATGAGTATTCTTAGAGGGTTGACTTTAGATATAATGTGGATAGTCTGCCCAGACACGTAGTGGTGTTTCTTATGGATGGCAAATACTAGTGCAAGGCATTCCTTCTCCACCGGTGTGTATCTGTGCTCGGCACCCACCATTGTGCGGCTGAGGTAGTAGATTACCTGTTCACGGTCGCCTTCGTTCTTTTAAGCTAAGAGGGCACCAAGGGAATGATCCATAACACGGACATATAGTTAGAAGGGCTTTCCCATTATTGGAGCTACCAATACTGGAGGGCTAGTAAGATATGCCTTGATGTCATCGAATGCGCGTTGACATTGTTCAGTCCAGACGAAAGATACGCCTTGCTTTATGTGCTGAGTGAATGGTTGACACCTTCCAGAGAGGTTCGAAATGAATCGTCTGATGTAGGCTAGCCTTTCTTGTAGTTTGCATAGCTCTTTGATGTTTATTGGAGGATGTATGTCGAGAATAGCCTTCACTTTCTCCGGGTCCAGATGTATACCCTTTGAACAGATGACGAAACCAAGGAACTTGCCGCTGGAGACTTCCATAAAAGACTTGGTTGGATTCATCTTGAGTTGGTGTGTACAAATTAGTTCAAACACCGTTCTCAGGTGTTGGAGGTGGTTGCCCTTGAGACGACTTTTGACTGCGATATCGTCTACGTAGCACTCCACGATTTTGCACAAATAATCGCAAAAAATTGTGTTCATGGCTCGCTGGTATGTTTTCCCTGCATTCTTCAATCCGAAGGGCATCACCGTATAGCAGTTTACCCCCAACGGTGTTCGAAAAGATGTGTGCTTCTCGTCGTTGGGGCACATCTTGATCTAGTTGTAGCCTGAGAACCCATCAATGAAGGACATCCGCTCGAAGCCGCAAGTGTTGTCGATCATTACTTCAGTGATCGGTAGAGGAAACTCGTCTTTCGGGCATGCAGAGTTTAAATCATGGTAGTCGATACAGACTCAAACTTTACCGTTCTTTTTTATGACTGGAACAATGTTGGAAACCCAGTCTGGGTATTGTTCCTCGCGAATGAATCCACTGGCAATGAGCTTCTTGACTTCATTTTCGATGGCTTCCATGACGTCTGGACGGAATCGTCGTTGTTGCTATTTCACTGGCTTAGCTTTAGATGAAATATTCAGGCGATGCATAGCGAGCTCCATGCAAAGACGTTGATGTATTCTCTTATAATCTGTATAAGAGATTGGCGTTCATTGCCATATAGGCTTTTGCTGATGAAGATCGGTTTGAAGGATGGTTCATCTCCTAGATTGACTTGGATGACTTCGTCTTCGGTAGGTGGTTCCTGTTGTTGGAAGTGCAGCTCCCACCTGGTGTCCATCTTTTGAGCCTATGGTTCGAGTTTGATTGATTGGACATCGTCTGTAATTTGGTTGGCGGAAACCATGTTGAGGGACAGAGTTGCTTTGAACATGTCGTCGATGCTGGTGTCTGAGTCCCAGAGGGAGGAATTAGAAGAATAAGAACAACGATCTACTTCATCATCTGATCTTTCGGGAGTTGTTGGAGGAGAGACATACCCCAGACCAACACTTCTTCGTTGATAGTAGTTCTCGGGTTTGCCAGGGGGAGCAAAGTGTCGTATTGGCAACCATCGTCCTCGACCGTAATTTAGCCCTTTGTCGCTTTTGCTGTCATATCCCATGTTCTGGATGATGTTCTTGGCCTGCCAACTATACCGAAAAAGTTGCATTTTTCCAGAGTCATAGTCAGCTTCTGTGTTGTGCTTGGAAGAAGTAGAGTCTGGAACGAACTTTCTCTCGCCAATTATACGACCGAAGATGATTAGCTCTTCATGTTTCTTTCTGGCTGGAACGATGAAGTAGATGATATCTTCAGGGTAAACTTTTTCCCGCAGGTGAGGTGTTATGACTGGCATGCAGAGGTGTGGTCATATGTCGTTCTCTAGAGCGTATATCGTATCTATGTAGTAGTTTACAGATTGATAAACATCGGAGTAATTCAAAGATAAACCTTTACTAAGGAAATACGCAAGTTCTTCTTCAGGGATAACATCATCCACCGAAGGTACATTATTATGAGTATTGATATACTCATGGTGAGGATCATCATCTGGAAGAGGAGCAACAGTCTTGGCCGAGTTCACCACGTAGGGTAATTCTTCAGGATTAGGGGGACGGGAGTCAGTAGGTTCCTCCCGGGGTGTCTTGTTGAGAGTGATAGTCAGTGGCTTGACCTTGTCATGGTTTTTTTTTAATCCAGATTGTGAGAGGCTTCGGAGTACTTTTTAGAGTAGTACGTCCTTTGACTCGAATAATCAAGGGACCATTGGAGGATGGACTTGCTTCAGCTTCATTGTCAGCTTCGTTGTCGTCATCCTTGGGGGGTTAAGATTGGTAAAGTACCGAATCTCCATAGTAAGCTTTGATGCCCTTAAAAGGATCAACATCGGCAAACTCCGTCTTCACGACACCGTCGCTGCTGACGTACTTAAAGCATTATTGAAGTGTGGAAGGAACGATCATGTTCTCGTATATCCATGGACGTCCCAACAAGACGTTGTAGGATGTTGACACAAAATCATAGTCAACCAAATATTGATATAATTGACGACATGATACTTGTAACATTTCAATACGACACATAAAGACTGAACTCAGTACAAGACGGACGCCAGCTCGCACCTGCTATGTTAAATGTTTTAAGTCTGTATTTTATACTTTTGTTGAGTCTAGTCATATGTAAACTGAGTCTTACTGAGCAATTTGAGAATTAACCTATACCCATACCTCAAATCAAAAGCTCCATAAAAATCCAAATAAGCCCATTTACCCATTGGACCTGTTCTGTACTCTGGAAACAGAGTTCGCGCCGAACTCTGCCTTCTAAAATCTAGGACCCTAATTTTTAGGGTTGGCTGGATGCAAGTTGTCCAACGGCCAAATTTTTGAATATTTGACCCAGAATTCTGGCCGAATTCTGCCTATCTGGTATCCTATAAATAGGCCATGAATTCTCTCATTTTCATTCATCCAATCTTCTCTTCTCTTCTCTCTAAAGCCTTATACAAGCTATACCCTTCTCATCTACTAGCCACAAGCTCCCTAAGCCTCAAAGTGTTCAGTACTTTTCAGTTAGGAGTTTGTGCAAGAGTTCAAGAAGTCGCTTGGAAAATTCTAAGCATCGCCACTGCGATCTCTGTAAGACGTTGACGTGCTCTTCTGAAGAAAAGGCACGAGGTGTAACTACTATTTCACAAATAGTAGATTTAATCCTGAGCTAGAGTTCTCAGGCCTGGACTAGTCCTCCACGAGGGAAACCAGGTTAAAATCGGCTGTGTTTGCGTATGCTTTCTCGCTCTTTATTATTTCCGCATTTACTCTGATTATTTACTGTTGGTGAAAGAGTTTAATTTTTAATTGGACGTTATTGTCATAAACTCTATTCACCCCTCCCTCTAGAGTTGCCTATTTGTTCTTCAATTGGTATCAGAGCTCTGTTCTCTCAACAAGGACTAACATCCTAGAGCTGATTCATGGCAACCACACAATCCATGATTTCCAATCACGGTGAAGGGCAGTCCACTCATAGGCCTCCCCTATTTGATGGGACAATCTACACCTATTGGAAAACAAGGATGACCTTTTATCTCAAGTCGCTAGACTTCGACCTGTGGACCATTGTTACCGATGGTTACAAAAAGCCCTCCAGGATAGTTGTCAATGGTAATCTCGTTGAGAAACCACATGACAAATATTCTGACGAGGAGAAGAAACAGGCAAGTCTAGACGCGAGAGCTATTAATGCTTTATTCTGTGCTATAGATAGGAATGAGTTTAACAGGATCTCAACATGCACCACCTCTCACGATGTATGGAGAATTCTAGAAGTGACGCATGAAGGAACCACCCAAGTCAAGGAGTCAAAAATAAGTCGTCTCACTCAAGAGTATGAGGCATTCAAGATGAAGCCAAATGAGACGATCACACAAACGTTTACAAGATTCCTCGACATCATCAACCCCCTGTCTTCTTTCGGCAAGCAATATACAAATCATGAGAAGATCCGCAAGCTACTTAGGGGGCTACCAAAGATTTGGAACCCTAAGGTGACAGCCATCATAGAAGGAAATGATCTCACGACTATGTCCATGGATACTTTGATGGGAAAGCTGATGACTCATGAGCTTGACCTCAAAGACTTCGAAGAGCCTGCTCCTAAGGCAAAGGAGATTGCCCTTAAAGCTCTTCTTGTCCACAATTTCAAGAAATTCCTTCGCTTCAATCAAAGAAAGAAGGAACCACAAGAAGATGACGAAGAAGAGCCAACATGCTACGGTTGCAAGAAGACTGGACATATCTGAAAAGACTGTCCATTCGCAAAGAAGAGCAACCAAAATGAGAAACCATACAAGAAGGCTTCCTCAAGAAAATATGCCAACACAAGTATTTGGCATGAAAGCGAAGCTAGTGACTCCGAGGAAGAAAAGGACTCTCCTCAAGATACCGCAAATGTTTGCCTAATGGCTACATCCGACAAGGTAACTAGCGAAACTCTCGATGATTTTACTTTTGACGAACTTGGTGATAGTAACGCCCCAGTCCCAAAATACGTAGGACTAGGAATGTAGACATGGCAGCTGTATTCATACGAAGTATACTCCAATATATGGAAGCCTCGTATAAATACATAAGCTGTAAAATACAGTAGAACCATAACTAATCTCATCCACACAAAATAAATGATAAAAGATGTCATATAAAGATAATGATTTGTCTTGATACAATATGTTGGGCGGAGACAAATCCATTACCAACAAGTAAAGAAAAATACATGAGAGAATAAATGATTTTTGGCGAGCGAAGCGAAGACGATCCAAATGCAATCATCCTCGAAGAAATAGCGAAGATCCCGGCTAAAGCTAGAGCACCTGCGAAAGACAATAGCACACACCTGGAGAGATAACCAGGTCCTCAGAGGGACGTAATAAGACACATAATATCATGCCATATAAACTGAATAAATATTGCTCAAATAAATAAGTAAATCGAATTATAACATGGTCCAATACGCATCTACTGAACAAGCGTACCATCCCCCCAACCAAACAAGGACAGGAGATGGTAAACTAATTCACGGCGACGTATCTTTCCATGCTATGAATCCAATATGGTATCCAGACCCCAACAAGGTTCAATACCTTCTAATCGAAGTAGTAAGTCACACCTACAACCAAACAAAGACAAGATGTGACGAACTAATCCGCGACAAGTTATTGTTCCAAGTCACGGTCAGATACAAGTACCCAAACCAAAAGTGTCACGACCCGCACCCACTGTTAGGGTACGAGAACGTAACAACGCCCAGCCTACACCGCAGTGTCGGCGGTAGAACGCTGTCCTAGGTCAATCATCTATCAATATCAAGTACCTGTACAGTTTATACTCTCCGAATGGAGGTGACATAACAATATACATCTCAATCACATCTAGGGTAGAAGAACGAAAGACAGAAGATAGATAGTAACTCAAAGAGAACCATAGCATAGATGAAATAAGACTAAGTGTCTAAGATACATAACATCCAGAATGTCAACTCATAATACAATAAGTCTAAGAGTCTATATATCTCCACATCTCAAAATACAACTCAGAATGTGAGACAAAAAGTAAATATAGAAAAGACTGCCTAGACTAAACTGGTCTAGACTACTGGAACATCCTCCTCAGCTGTAGGTGGAACCTGCTGAGGGTCCTCAATACAAGTATCATCTAGTCCTGCTCCATAATAGGTAGACACCAGGCCTCATCCTCATCCTCTGTAATATTTTCAACAGGTCCAATCAGGACGGGAACGAGCACAATACATCTCACGCAGTGCATATCAGGTTAGGAAATACGATACAGGCAATAGAGTAAGATACATGAACTGCTGAAAGGAAATATACGCTGTAAAAGAGATAGTTGTAATGAAATATCTACTGTATATAGAGAACTATGAGTGACTAGTGATGTAGAGCACAAGATAGGCATGTGAATGGCTAGAATTTATACATGACTATACTACTGAGTTTGTACATGACTACACTACTTTGGAATTATTCACATGTCCACTTCTACTCCCCCGTTTCCCCAATCAATACACAAGGATCTATACAAGTTACGTTATTGTACATGATATCACATGGGGCCCATGAAAGGGTGCACATGATAGTATACATGAGAGCTCAGTAAACATGAGAGTACATGATCACATGAGTGTACATGAATAATGAAAGCATAGGAGTACATGATGATAGTGAAACACACATAACATGAAGTACCCGATGCTCCCGAGGGGGATAACATCTCATGTAAAGATCCATATAGTACAAATCCGTGTTACAATGTGACAGCAACAAGTAAAGTAATCTAGAGCGAGAAGTAAAGCCTGAACAAGTATGAAACGGTCAGAGAATGTACTCGCCTGCTGTATGAATGTCTGTAGAGAATATGCAGTCTGAGAAGAGGTGTCTGGCTCCTAATCAGAGCAATACAAGTCACAATGTATCCACAATGGTAAAATAAAGTATACAATGCATACTACATGATTCTAGGTCAATCTGGTCAAAAGTCAACTCTTGGTAAACTCTAATAGTCAAACTAGGTCTACTAGTCAAGTTAGGTCAACCAATGTCAAACTAGTCATTCTAGGTTTAATTCAAGTTCAATCTAGGTCAAGTTTGACCCTAGGTTGACTTTGGTCAACTCTTAGTAATCAAGGGTCAACAAGTTGGGTTTTGGGCCATTAGGGCTAGCCCCAAGCCATAGGCCAATAACCCTGGCCATAGGCCATAGTCTAGTAATCTTGGCCATAGGCTATTGGCTATAGGTTTCCTCTAAACCTATACCTTAACAAGTTATACACATATATATATATATATCTATATATATATAGATATTCCCATATATCTAATGCCTATACATATACATAGGCCATAATACATATATATATACATATCTATAATATATACAATACCCAATATATATATAGTACTCACTTGTATACATAATATATATACATATATAGATAGCTATCCTATAAACATATATATATTCCACATATATATATAAACCCATATATACACCCTTAGCTATATATACCAAAATATATATATAACTATATACAATATAATGTATATATATATGTTATACATATATATATATAGAGGGAATTAGAGAGAGAGACATAGAGAGAGGACAGTGAATGGGGAGGGAGTTTCAGATTTTCCTGAAACTGGAAATCCCAGCCCCCAACCTATACACACACACACACACCTAATATATACATATATATTTATCTACATAAAACCTATTCATATATACATATATATATAGAGAGAGGGAAGAGAGAGAGAATGAATGAGAGAAAGAATGAATGAGAGAAAGAGAGACAGGGAGAGAGAATGGTCTGGACAGGGGGTTTCCTGAAATCAGGAAACAAGTTGGCTCCCCAACACACACACACATAACATATATACATACATATGTATATACACACACAACTATACCTACACACAACCAATTACTCTCAAACCTCACCTATACACACACATACATATATACTACATATATACACACTAAAATACATATATACAATGCATTAATCACATCAAAATTAGGTTTAAAACTGGAATTCAAAAACTGGGAAAATAACCCAAAACAGTTGGCAGTGCACAGTGCACCCGATTTGAGGAAAATCGAAATACACGCAACCCAACGAGCTAAGACTCGTATCCCAAGGTTGGTAACCGACACCCCGCACATATACTAGTGTCCTAGGACACTGACACGACACCACGACACGTTTTCACGTGTCCAAACACTCAAAAACACGACTCGGGTAAATTCCTGATACACACGCACACACACAGTATCGTGCACGCGTGCACTTAGCTCTAGGACACGACACACGTGTCTAGAAGTCTCGTGCACGTGTGGGTAGGTTCGCCTAGGGTTGGTCTAGGGTTTAGGTAGCCTGTCTCGTGTCCACGTGTCCTCAGGACACGGCACGAACTCCGTATCAGTCGAAGGAAATCGACTGATACTCAGTGTTCTGCACCGCGTCGTGCAGCGATGCACTCATCTCGTGCTCGCGACACAGGACACGACGCACCTCGTGCTCGTGTCCTCGTGTATGCCAACTATAGGGCTACACTCTCGTGTCACTACGAGGTGTCATCGTGTCGTGTCCGTGCGACACGAGACACTCGAAGTTGGTGTCTGTGCGTGTGTGCGCTGACAGCCCGTGTCCAGTGCGAGTGAGATTTCTCACTCGACACGACACGAGGCGACACCAAATTTTGGGGGCATGTGCGCAGACATTGCCCCCTCGTGTCCACAAAATTTCCCGTGTCCTAGTGTCGTGTGTAGGGAGAACTAAGGGGGTGGTAGCAGGGGATTTTACAGTGTAAAAACAGTGTCTAACAGTGTTGTGTCCAGTGAGCTTTGTGTCCAGTTTTGGACACGACACAAGCTCAAAACGTGCTCAGTGTTTTAGGGTTAGGTTTAGGGTTAGCTAGGCTAGGTTTTTGGTTAAAAAGATTTACAAAACAGTGAGTATTATTAATGTGACAGTGAGCTAAAAAAAACAGTAAAATACAATGAAAATTAATTAGGATACGTGTCCGACACGACACCAAACAAAACCCTAAAATCACCAAACCCTACCCACAACTATAATATGACTATATGCATGCAATAATGAAGAAAAACCAGTAAAATAACTAGGTTTAAATATATTTACCTCTATGTGTGCAAGATCTTGAATTTCACTAAATGAGGGTGATTAGCCTCAAAGCCCAACTTGTCCTTCCTTGGTGAAACTTGAGTAGCTCACTTCCCTAGGCTCCCTTAGATTGTAGGTGACCTAATGGAGAAAACTAGAGGTTCAAAGCTTGAGAAATGAGGAAGTTATGGCTAAATGAGTGGAAGGGTTTCTAGGTTTTTCTTGTGAATTGGTTTTTCATGAAACCATGGGAATGATTCTAAGTGCTAACTATATAGGAGAGAGGGGCAAGGGGCTGTCATGGGGGTGGGGGGGGGGGGGTTGTCTTGCTTCTAGGCTAAGAGAAGGACTTTGTAAAGGGTTTTAAGATATTTTGCATAAATTAAGCAAAATATCAATAAGTAAATATCTAGATATTTATATAGCTTTGACTACCATGAAATATCTAATCCTCTTAGTCATTCTAGGTTAGTAGCTAACCTATGGATTAGGGTAATTAGGTTAGGGATTAGCAAGTCACTAATCTAAAAGTCCATGAATAGTAAAATCTCACTAATCCCACTAAATTCCAAATAAATTCCTAAAAATTACCAAAATACCCCTATGGCTAAAAATCACTAAAATGATATTCTAAGCCTATGGTCAAGCTCTCATGGTCATGGCAACTTCTAGGTTAGAGAAACTAGGGTTTACACTAAGGTTTACTAACAAAGTCACAAAGTCATAAGTCATGACTTAGCATGACTTTAGAAATGGTTTAATCACACTAATAATCACTATAAACCATATCATGCCCTAATCACCATTATTAAATAATAAAAAATAATAATTTTTCAAAAATCCCCAAATTCTGAAAACAGGGTGTTACAAGTCTACCCACCTTAAAATAATTTCGTCCTCGAAATTTAGATGGTCGTACTCCTTCTAGGTCAAACCTCCAACAATCAGGGACGAAGCCACTACCTAGGCAACATACAAGGTCAATAAGCAAAATATGGGTAGTAGACCTATACTGGGTCATGTCCAAAAATTGGTTGGTAGTTTTAGGTCATAGGGTGTCCTTAAATCAAATCGGAGCCAAAAGTAACTCCATGGGGTAAATCAGGATGGAGCCTCGGGTCAGGAAAATCGTACTAAGAAAATGAAGCACACAATGGTATGCCTGAGTGGGACACTAAGGTCATGGGTGTAGTATGTCATGTCTAGGTCAGGTATGTGAAGTCAATTTTGAGAAAACAACTAGTCTTGTGCTCCAAATTTAAAAGTCACGGTAATGTGCCTACGATGGTCATAATTTAGAGTGGGAAGGGTCTATGGCCTGATTGAACCAGAAACTGTGATACAATAGTGGTACCAGGGGGACAGGTTAAATGGGACAGTCTGCGGTCTCATCTAAGTGCACTAGTCATTCTAGATCAAGACTGTCCTATGGTATCAAAACGTACAAGCAATCTAGGGTGTCCTAATTGGGAAGGGTAAAGGAACAACAATCATCACGGCTGTAGGGCCGTCTACCATCCTATATGAAAAATTGTCATCAACAAGTAACTGAGAAACCATAAAAAGTTACTATTCTATAAAGTGGAAAAAGAAAATTGAAAAATTTAGGCACAACAATCACAAATAGATTTTAGTCTTGGCACGATCTAAGTTGATCAATTTCAGGATAAATCGAGAGTTGGGCAAGATGGGAAATCAATAAAATCAAGTATGAGCACGAGCATCCAATGATGAAGATCCAGGTCATGATTAAATTTAATTCAACTGGATACGAATACGAGGTCCATAGGCGATAAATAATTCCAAGGAGAATTGTCAAGGCTGTTGTGGATAAGATTCTAGGGTAAGTTTAACTGTGTCCATCCACGTAGATTGATACATGAAAAAGCGAACCAAAGTGCAATAGGTTGATCAGACCATCATGTACCGGTTCTGATTAGACAATATGTTAGTGGGTGGCCACCCAATAAAATATGTCATGACCAAGCTCGAAAAGGATAAGCTCGTAAAACTTAAGGATAAATTTATAGCATAAGATATAAGTAAGGGTGGAAATGATGAAAGAAGATACATAGTCCAAGATTTTTAACCAATCGGGTCAAGCATTCAAGGTAAGGTACAAGGTTAAGTATTTGAGGGTTCAAGCAGAACACCATCACATGCCAGGTCGAAAGAATTGAGCCAAGGTGGATCTCTAATTGAAATAAGAATTAATTTAGTATCATGGCAGAGGTTATAGTCTAGCCATTTGACCAGAAAATCATATCAAGAAAAATAGAGTACAGGGAGACGGATTTTAGTAGGACATGGAATACCTACATGTAGGTAGGCTAGTCTAGGTCTTACATGTGAAGTTTGTTGGGAGGTAACAGCTAGTGTTTATACTCTGAATATCTAAGTCGCGGTAAAGGACATCCAATGGTCTAGAATAGAAAGTGGTAGTTCGAGACGTGACAAATTGATGCAAAAATTGAAGAGGATCAAATTAACCCATGAAATAAAATTAATCAGGAATTCAGTAAATAATTTAGGAACACAGTCCTAGGGATAGATAGGCTACTAGATGAATATAGTTAGGGTTCGACCAATCAAGGTCAAGGTTAGAAGGTCTCAATAAAGTCTTGATTTGAGGAAATGTCGAGTAAGTCAGGTTTGGGATACAGTCACATAGATTGGTAGAAAGAGTTTAAGCAAGATGCAAATAGATAGGACAGTTCATTTTTTTTTAATGAAAAGCAATTAGCAAGAGGATTAGATGGCAAGAAACAAATAAGAGTTTTCTCATAATTGTGATTGAGTGCCCCAAAAAAAATAAAAGATATTAATCTAACACTAAGAAATTAAAATTAACAACTACAAATTTTAAAAATTATCAACTAACACCAGGATTCAAAGTTCTACAGTGAATCCTCCAAAATCAAATTCAATCAAGGGAAAAGAAGTTTAAATCGTAATTTCAAATGAGATTCTCAAGGGTCATCCCAGGAATCTCTCAAAGTATCCTAGCAGTGATTGAGTATCCATTCTCTCTAAGCCTATTCCTCCAATCCTATCATAGGCTGTAGTGATACTCTAGTTCGAATACCACTACATAAACTCGACCTGCATGGGCCACCACTAAAAACGTGTCACGACCCGCACCCACTGTTAGGGTACGAGAACGTAACAACGCCCAGCCTACGCCGCAGTGTCGGCGGTAGAACGCTGTCCTAGGTCAATCATCTATCAATATCAAGTACCTGTACAGTTTATACTCTCCGAATGGAGGTGACATAACAATATACATCTCAATCACATCTAGGGTAGAAGAACGAAAGACAGAAGATAGATAGTAACTCAAAGAGAACCATAGCATAGATGAAATAAGACTAAGTGTCTAAGATACATAACATCCAGAATGTCAACTCATAATACAATAAGTCTAAGAGTCTATATATCTCCACATCTCAAAATATAACTCAGAATGTGAGACAAAAAGTAAATATAGAAAAGACTGCCTAGACTAAACTGGTCTAGACTACTGGAACATCCTCCTCAGCTGTAGGTGGAACCTGCTGAGGGTCCTCAATACAAGTATCATCTAGTCCTGCTCCATAATAGGTAGACACCAGGCCTCATCCTCATCCTCTGTAATATTTTCAACAGGTCCAATCAGGACGGGAACGAGCACAATACATCTCACGCAGTGCATATCAGGTTAGGAAATACGATACAGGCAATAGAGTAAGATACATGAACTGCTGAAAGGAAATATACGCTGTAAAAGAGATAGTTGTAATGAAATATCTACTGTATATAGAGAACTATGAGTGACTAGTGATGTAGAGCACAAGATAGGCATGTGAATGGCTAGAATTTATACATGACTATACTACTGAGTTTGTACATGACTACACTACTTTGGAATTATTCACATGTCCACTTCTACTCCCCCGTTTCCCCAATCAATACACAAGGATCTATACAAGTTACGTTATTGTACATGATATCACATGGGGCCCATGAAAGGGTGCACATGATAGTATACATGAGAGCTCAGTAAACATGAGAGTACATGATCACATGAGTGTACATGAATAATGAAAGCATAGGAGTACATGATGATAGTGAAACACACATAACATGAAGTACCCGATGCTCCCGAGGGGGATAACATCTCATGTAAAGATCCATATAGTACCAATCCGTGTTACAATGTGACAGCAACAAGTAAAGTAATCTAGAGCGAGAAGTAAAGCCTGAACAAGTATGAAACGGTCAGAGAATGTACTCGCCTGCTGTATGAATGTCTGTAGAGAATATGCAGTCTGAGGAGAGGTGTCTGGCTCCTAATCAGAGCAATACAAGTCACAATGTATCCACAATGGTAAAATAAAGTATACAATGCATACTACATGATTCTAGGTCAATCTGGTCAAAAGTCAACTCTTGGTAAACTCTAATAGTCAAACTAGGTCTACTAGTCAAGTTAGGTCAACCAATGTCAAACTAGTCATTCTAGGTTTAATTCAAGTTCAATCTAGGTCAAGTTTGACCCTAGGTTGACTTTGGTCAACTCTTAGTAATCAAGGGTCAACAAGTTGGGTTTTGGGCCATTAGGGCTAGCCCCAAGCCATAGGCCAATAACCCTGGCCATAGGCCATAGTCTAGTAATCTTGGCCATAGGCTATTGGCTATAGGTTTCCTCTAAACCTATACCTTAACAAGTTATACACATATATATATATATATATCTATATATATATATAGATATTCCCATATATCTAATGCCTATACATATACATAGGCCATAATACATATATATATACATATCTATAATATATACAATACCCAATATATATATAGTACTCACTTGTATACATAATATATATACATATATAGATAGCTATCCTATAAACATATATATATTCCACATATATATATAAACCCATATATACACCCTTAGCTATATATACCAAAATATATATATAACTATATACAATATAATGTATATATATATGTTATACATATATATATATAGAGGGAATTAGAGAGAGAGACATAGAGAGAGGACAGTGAATGGGGGGGGGGAGTTTCAGATTTTCCTGAAACTGGAAATCCCAGCCCCCAACCTATACACACACACACACACACCTAATATATACATATATATTTATCTACATAAAACCTATTCATATATACATATATATATAGAGAGAGGGAAGAGAGAGAGAATGAATGAGAGAAAGAATGAATGAGAGAAAGAGAGACAGGGAGAGAGAATGGTCTGGACAGGGGGTTTCCTGAAATCAGGAACCAAGTTGGCTCCCCAACACACACACACATAACATATATACATACATATGTATATACACACACAACTATACCTACACACAACCAATTACTCTCAAACCTCACCTATACACACACATACATATATACTACATATATACACACTAAAATACATATACAATGCATTAATCACATCAAAATTAGGTTTAAAACTGGAATTCAAAAACTGGGAAAATAACCCAAAACAGTTGGCAGTGCACAGTGCACCCGATTTGAGGAAAATCGAAATACACGCAACCCAACGAGCTAAGACTCGTATCCCAAGGTTGGTAACCGACACCCCGCACATATACTAGTGTCCTAGGACACTGACACGACACCACGACACGTTTTTACGTGTCCAAACACTCAAAAACACGACTCGGGTAAATTCCTGATACACACGCACACACACAGTATCGTGCACGCGTGCACTTAGCTCTAGGACACGACACACGTGTCTAGAAGTCTCGTGCACGTGTGGGTAGGTTCGCCTAGGGTTGGTCTAGGGTTTAGGTAGCCTGTCTCGTGTCCACGTGTCCTCAGGACACGGCACGAACTCCGTATCAGTCGAAGGAAATCGACTGATACTCAGTGTTCTGCACCGCGTCGTGCAGCGATGCACTCATCTCGTGCTCGCGACACAGGACACGACGCACCTCGTGCTCGTGTCCTCGTGTACGCCAACTATAGGGCTACACTCTCGTGTCACTACGAGGTGTCATCGTGTCGTGTCCGTGCGACACGAGACACTCGAAGTTGGTGTTTGTGCGTGTGTGCGCTGACAGCCCGTGTCCAGTGCGAGTGAGATTTCTCACTCGACACGACACAAGGCGACACCAAATTTTGGGGGCATGTGCGCAGACATTGCCCCCTCGTGTCCACAAAATTTCTTGTGTCCTAGTGTCGTGTGTAGGGAGAACTAAGGGGGTGGTAGCAGGGGATTTTACAGTGTAAAAACAGTGTCTAACAGTGTTGTGTCCAGTGAGCTTTGTGTCCAGTTTTGGACACGACACAAGCTCAAAACGTGCTCAGTGTTTTAGGGTTAGGTTTAGGGTTAGTAGGCTAGGTTTTTGGTTAAAAAGATTTACAAAACAGTGAGTATTATTAATGTGACAGTGAGCTAAAAAAAACAGTAAAATACAATGAAAATTAATTAGGATACGTGTCCGACACGACACCAAACAAAACCCTAAAATCACCAAACCCTACCCACAACTATAATATGACTATATGCATGCAATAATAAAGAAAAACCAGTAAAATAACTAGGTTTAAATATATTTACCTCTATGTGTGCAAGATCTTGAATTTCACTAAATGAGGGTGATTAGCCTCAAAGCCCAACTTGTCCTTCCTTGGTGAAACTTGAGTAGCTCACTTCCCTAGGCTCCCTTAGATTGTAGGTGACCTAATGGAGAAAACTAGAGGTTCAAAGCTTGAGAAATGAGGAAGTTATGGCTAAATGAGTGGAAGGGTTTCTAGGTTTTTCTTGTGAATTGGTTTTTCATGAAACCATGGGAATGATTCTAAGTGCTAACTATATAGGAGAGAGGGGCAAGGGGCTATCATGGGGGTGTGGGGGGGGGGGGGGGGGGGGGGTTGTCTTGCTTCTAGGCTAAGAGAAGGACTTTGTAAAGGGTTTTAAGATATTTTGCATAAATTAAGCAAAATATCAATAAGTAAATATCTAGATATTTATATAGCTTTGACTACCATGAAATATCTAATCCTCTTAGTCATTCTAGGTTAGTAGCTAACCTATGGATTAGGGTAATTAGGTTAGGGATTAGCAAGTCACTAATCTAAAAGTCCATGAATAGTAAAATCTCACTAATCCCACTAAATTCCAAATAAATTCCTAAAAATTACCAAAATACCCCTATGGCTAAAAATCACTAAAATGATATTCTAAGCATATGGTCAAGCTCTCATGGTCATGGCAACTTCTAGGTTAGAGAAACTAGGGTTTACACTAAGGTTTACTAACAAAGTCACAAAGTCATAAGTCATGACTTAGCATGACTTTAGAAATGGTTTAATCACACTAATAATCACTATAAACCATATCATGCCCTAATCACCATTATTAAATAATAAAAAATAATAATTTTTCAAAAATCCCCAAATTCTGAAAACAGGGTGTTACAAAAAGTACTCATACCTAACGGATAAAGGTGCCTATCCAGTCTAAGTGAAATGTAGTTAAGAACAATCCTTCCTACGCATGGGCCCTGGCTGAATAGGATCGATATAGTCCCCCTTTGGGCACCAGAGGCCCCATCAGTAAGAGCATGACGTTCCGCAGAATCGTCAGTGGCCGTCAGTAATCATGGGTCAACAACCGCGTATCTCCAGCGGAGAGTCTGGGTCGCAAGGGAAAGTGCATCGAAGCCCATATGCTAAGGAATTGTCCTCCCCGCCCAATGCCTACTATGTTGTATCCACAACAGTAACCTCTACAACCGCTAAGTCAAACTAAGCATGCAACCTCTATTAGCGGTTATTCCTATCGCACGGCTTGTACGTACTGGTGGCCAGCTAATCACGCACTTTCGTATTCTACATGTGACACACAACTTCGTGTTACAACGTGTCAAGGCCAATGAATACAACACACAAGGTGGTCCCTTAAATCTAGGTTTAATGTGAGAAAAATAATACATAGCAGGAAATATAAATGAACAGTAAGTTCTAACAGGTTATGCCATGTATCACAGTTTATTTTGCATAAAGAAAATAAATAATGCATGAAATATGAGCTAAAATAAGTAAATAGCGAATGACAAGGTGTCTTGCCTGGTAGAGCGCCTGGTGTGCTGCGATAATCATGGTGGCACAAACTCCGACTTCGGTGTAACAACTATGCAAGGTGACCTCTGATGGTGGCATTGACAGTTCCATCGGGTCCATGACGGTCAAATTAGTTAGGGTGGACATAAGGTAGTATAGAATTTGTAAGGGAATAGGAAGATAGGCTGCATCATGGACAAGAGGATATTTGAAGGAAATTAGATAAATAATATATATACGATAATTTGGAAAAATATTTTAGATAAAAATACGTACTTATAAATTAGAAATCGTTTTCCGTCTAAAAACTCTAAGTAGTAAAAATATGATTTAGAAAGAAACTGTATTTCATTAGTAAAAATACTTGTAGGTAATATTATAAATCAAAATAAACTTTTAGGCAAAAACTCCAATCTTATCAAAATAGGATATCTAGGTTAGAAACTAAATTTCTCATTAGTCCAAAAATATTTTAAATAAAAGAAATCTAGGCAAATATTTTAGGGCTACTGAGTTGCCAAATATAATTTTTAACAAAAATGTTAACTATATATTTATCTAATAATATTATTACTAATTATAATTATAAGAATACTTATAATAATATACTGATAATATAAATAACTCTTACTAAATATTATACTGTAAAAATATAATAATAATAATAATAATAATAATAATAATAATAATAATAACAATAATAATAATAAAAAGTAAACAGCAGTAACTGTTCTTCTTCGAACAACTCAGTAAAAATCTGTCATTTAAAAAAAAAATAATAATAATAATAATAATATAATACATCTGTTGCTTTCCTCTGAATTTTATTGGGAAAAGCATAGAATAGAAAAGAAAAAAAAGCAGAAGAGAGAGAATGGAGAGAGCACAGAGAAGGGAGATGAGGGTCTCGTGAGAGAGGGGGAGGAGAATAGAAAGGAGGCGGTAGGAACGGTTTGGAGAGGGCGCACGGGGAGCGACGCAGTGCCGAAAAAAGAGGAACGGCCGGAGTTGCGGTGTTCGATCGGTGGAAAGAGCGATGGGTCGGCTGGAGAAGGGGAGTGAGGAGTCGCCGGTCGGCCGGACGTTTAGGGGTTCCGGCGGAGGAGTGGCCAGGCGCGCGGGGACGCGGCGTATGCGAGGGTTTACGGTGACGGACGGAGGAGATCGGTGAGCGGACTCGGCCGACGACGGGCGTTCAGTCGAGACGGCGGAGGGTTCTCGGCGGGGCACTGGCGCTGGGTCGACGCGCTGGTGCGGCCGCCGGCGGAAAAGCTCGGGAATCGGCGGATCGGGTCTGAGCGGAGAGGGATCCCAGGCGGAGGGCTCGCCAGAGAAGATGATGGCGGTGGCAAACTACTTGGCTCGACGGATGGCTGGGCCGAGGTGAGGCGGAGGAAAGGGGAGGCACTAGCGGTCCGGCCAGAGGTGCTCAGGCGGCTAGGGCGGCGCCGGCGGTGATCGCGGCGGACATGGTCGGATCGGGTGGTTCTGGTGATGGCCGAGGGACAGGGTGGTCGGACAAAGGGCAGTGGGTGGTCGGGATAGAACCGAGGGGAGTACGGCGTGGTGGAGAAGACGGGGTCGGAATATGGCCATTAGAATAGGATTAGGGTTTTAGGTGGCTGTCGTGTCCGGGGTGTCGGACACGGTACGGGAATACTGGATTTGTGTCCAGGGTGGTTGGACGAGAATTGATATTTGTATATGTAAAGAAAAAAAAAAGAATAACCTATTGGATAGACACCCGGGGTCGAACCCGCGGCCGTCACGGCTGACACGGAAGAGATGGACACCGACACGAGGCATGTACACGTTGTGGAAATTTTGTGGAGGAATTTGTGGAGGATAAATGTTTATGGAGGAGTACCTGCCTATTTATAGGATGTGGGAATTCCCAATTTGGATAAGATTAGGAATAGTTTTAAACCCAAAATTGATAATTCGTAATTAAATTTAAAGCAATGAAATCAAATCCAAATTCAATACAAATCCAATTTAAATCTAATTTAAATTCTATCCTTTATTTTAAAATTAATTAAGGTAACTCAAACTCCAAATATAGATATTAGTTTAATCTACTTAAATAAATCCAAAAATTAAATCAAGATTTAAATTGTCACAATATTTTCAAAATATGTTTTCCAAAAAATACTATTATAATAATTTCGAAAATACCTTATTATAAAAAATAAACTTAATAAAATATTTATGTAATAAATATTTTTGCACGAAGAATATTATTTATTATTAATAACTGCTAATAACAAAAGACTTTTATAGCAAGAATAATAATTCTATATAATATTTTGAAAGTGTAATAAAATAGAAAAAATGTTTTTCTAAAATATGTACGCTCGCACATATTCGCACTCGTCGAGCAAATTCGAAAAAAAAAATAAAAGGTCGTGCACGACGTATAATACGTCTACGCGACGTATATTACAAAATTTTTAAATCAGTACTATATTTTAAATAAAAATAGTAGAATTTTAGGGATTTATCATCCTACCCAACTTAAAAGAATTTCGTCCTCGAAATTAAGAATTTCGTAGGGGGGTGAGAAGACACAACACTAGATAGAAGGGTTCGAAGTTTATATGGTCGTAGTCTAGGTTGAGGATATGATTAAGAGACGATTGTAATCACTCTTAATTCAAGTGATTAGAAAGTCAAGATTGTAGATTTAGGGTCTAGGGAAAGAACGGGTAGTTAAGACAAAGATATAGTCACATTGAGTGTTAATGGTCACAAGAGATAGGATAGCTAGGGGAACCTCTAGTATAACGCTTTCGTCCTCCTAAAATAGGTGAAGACGAAAGCAATATAGAGTTCGAAGGGGGCGTTATCGAATACGAATACGCGATTCAAGGACGATCAAAAAAAAAATTCAAAAGGAGTTGCCAAGGCAGTCGCGGATGGGACTCTAAAGGACAAGTTTAGCTATGTCCCCATCCACGTAGAATAATAGGCAAAAGCGAACCAAAGTGCACTTGGTTGATCAGACCATTATACACCGGTTCTGATTTAGACAATAGGCTAGTGAGTGGCCACTCTATAG
The DNA here is from genome assembly GCA_029216955.1 of Iris pallida. Lineage (NCBI taxonomy): Eukaryota > Viridiplantae > Streptophyta > Magnoliopsida > Asparagales > Iridaceae > Iris > Iris pallida. The sequence continues at coordinate 10,634,995 of JANAVB010040419.1, read as the reverse complement.
CATATGTCTTGATCAAGCTCGATAAGGATTAGCTTGCAAATACTAGGCTATATTATCATCATTTGTTTAGATAGTAAAACATAGGCACGAGATATTAAGATTTAATGAAGGTAGAATGATTCTAAGTCATACAGTCGTCCTATAGTCTTCTTGTCCAAGTCCTTGGTTGGCTAGACGGGTTAGGTCTCTAGATTCTAGGATCTAAATAAGCTTGCTAATATAGGTCACTAGGTCAAAGGGGTTGCTAGTTCATAAGGTATTCTACCCAACTTAAAGAATTAAACTAATGGTGTTTTGGGACAACTAACTAGTAGGGTCAATCTCTAGCAAGCACGAAGGGAAGATAAGAATAGGGATGGAAGGAAGCAAGCAAGATGCAATTGATGAGTCAAACGGTAGAATAAATCAAGGAAAGATGTCAAGTACGTGGATGAGACCCTAGACTTCTAATCCTATACGCAGGCTTGCATGGTACGGTAAAGTAACCAAACAATTTATCTAGACCTGCATGGGCCACCACAAAAACATGTAACGCCCCAGTCCCAAAATACGTTGGACTAGGAACGTAGACATGCCAGCTGTATTCATACGAAGTATACTCCAATATAAGGAAGCCTCGTATAAATACATAAGCTGTAAAATACAGTAGAACCATACTAATCTTATCCACACAAAATAAATGATAAAAGATGTCATATAAAGATAATGATTTGTCTTGATACAATATGTTGGGCGGAGACAAATCCACTACCAACAAGTAAAGGAAAATACATGAGAGAATAAATGATTTTTGGCGAGCGAAGCGAAGACGATCCAAATGCAATCATCCTCGAAGAAATAGCAAAGATACCGGCTAAAGCTAGAGCACCTGCGAAAGACAATAGCACACACCTGGAGAGATAACCAGGTCCTCAGAGGGACGTAACAAGACATAATATCATGCCATATAAACTGAATAAATATTGCTCAAATAAATAAGTAAATCGAATTATAACATGGTCCAATACGCACCTACTGAACAAGCGTACCATCCCCCCAACCAAACAAGGACAGGAGATGGTAAACTAATTCACGGTGATGTATCTTTCCATGCTATGAATCCAATATGGTATCCGGACCCCAACAAGGTTCAATACCTTCTCATCGAAGTAGTAAGTCACACCTACAACCAAACAAGGACAAGATGTGACGAACTAATCCGCGATAAGTTATTGTTCCAAGTCAGGGTCAGATACAAGTACCCAAACCAAAAGTACTCGTACCTAACGGATAAAGGTGCCTATCCAGTCTAAGTGAAATGTAGTTAAGAACAATCCTTCCTACGCATGGGCCCTGGCTGAATAGGATCGGCATAGTCCCCCTTTGGGCACCAGAGGCCCCATCAGTAAGAGCATGACGTTTCGCAGAATCGTCAGTAGCCGTCAGTAATCATGGGTCATCAACTGCGTATCTCCAGCGAAGAGTCTGGGTCACAAGGGAAAGTGCATCGAAGCCCATATGCTAAGGAATTGTCCTCCCCGCCCAATGCCTACTATGTTGTATCCACAACAGTAACCTCTACAACCGCTAAGTCAAACTAAGCATGCAACCTCTATTAGCGGTTATTCCTATCGCACGGCTTATACGTACTGGTGGCCAGCCAATCACGTACTTCCGTATTCTACATGTGACACACAACTTCGTGTTACAACGTGTCAAGGCCAATAAATGCAACACACAAGGTGGTCCCTTAAATCTAGGTTTAATATGAGAAAAATAATACATAGCAGGAAATATAAATGAACAGTAAGTTCTAACAGGTTATGCCATGTATCACAGTTTATTTTGCATAAAGAAAATAAATAATGCATGAAATATGAGCTAAAATAAGTAAATAGCGAATGGCAAGGTGTCTTGCCTGGTAGAGCGCCTGGTGTGCTGCGATAATCATGGTGGCACAAACTGCGACTTCGGTATAACAACTATGCAAGGTGACCTCTGATGGTGGCATTGACAGTTCCATCGGGTCCATGACGGTCAAATTAGTTAGGGTGGACATAAGGTAATATAGAATTTGTAAGGGAATAGGAAGATAGGCTGCGTCATGGACAAGAGGATATTTGAAGGAAATTAGATAAATAATATATATACGATAATTTGGAAAAATATTTTAGATAAAAATATGTACTTATAAATTAGAAATCGTTTTCTGTCTAAAAACTCTAAGTAGTAAAAATATGATTTAGAAAGAAACTATATTTCATTAGTAAAAATACTTGTAGGTAATATTAGAAATCAAAATAAACTTTTAGGCAAAAACTCGAAACTTATCAAAATAGGATATGTAGGTTAGAAACTAAATTTTTCATTAGTCCAAAAATATTTTAAATAAAAGAAATCTAGGAAAATATTTTAGGGCTACTGAGTTGCCAAACATAATTTTTAACAAAAATGTTAACTATCTATTTATCTAATAATATTAATACTAATTATAATTATAAGAATACTTATAATAATATACTGATAATATAAATAACTCTTACTAAATATTATACTGTAAAAATATAATAATAATAATAATAATAATAATAATAATAAAAAGTAAACAGCAGTAACTGTTCTTCTTCGAACAACTCAGTAAAAATTTGTCATTTAAAAAAAACAAAATAATAATAATAATAATAATATAATACATCTGTTGCTTTCCTCTGAGCTTCATTTGGAAAAGCATAGAATAAGAAAGAAAAAAAAAGCAGAAGAGAGAGAATGGAGAGAGCACAGAGAGGGAAGATGAGAGTCTCGTGAGAGATGGAGAGGAGAATAGAAAGGAGGCGGTGGGAGCGGGTTGGAGAGGGCGCGCGGGGAGCGACGCAGTGCCGGAAAAAGGGGAGCGGCCGGAGTTGCGGTGTTCGATCGGTGGAAAGAGTGATGGGTCGGCGGGAGAAGGGGAGTGAGGAGTCGCCGGTCGGCCGGACGTTTAGGGGTTCCGGCGGAGGAGTGGCCAGGCGCGCGAGGACGCGGCGTAGGCGAGGGTTTACGGTGACGGGCGGAGGAGATCGGTGAGCGAACTCGGCCGGCGGCGGGCGTTCAGTCGAGGCGGCGGAGGGTTCTCGACGGGGCACTGGTGCTGGGTCGGTGCGCTGGTGCGACCGCCGGCGGGGAAGCTCGGGAATCGGCGAATCGGGTCTGAGCGGAGGGGGATCTCAGGCGGAGGGCTCGCCAGAGAAGATGATGGCGGTGGAGAACTACTTGGCACGGCAGATGGCTGGGTCGAGGTGAGACGGAGGAAAAGAAAAGGCACTAGCGGTCCGGCCAGAGGCGCTCAGGTGGCTAGGGCGGCGCCGGCGGTGGTCGCGGTAGACATGGTCGGATCGGGTAGTTCTGGTGATGGTCGAGGGACAGGGTGGTCGAACAAAGGGCAGAGGGTGGTCGGGATAGAACCGAGGGGAGTACGGCGTGGTGGAGAAGACGGGGTCGGAATATGGCCATTAGAATAGGATTAGGGTTTTAGTTGGCTGTCGTGTCCGGGGTGTCAGACACGGTAGGGGAATACTGTATTTGTGTCCAGGGTGGTTGGACGAGAATTGATATTTGTATATGAAAAGAAAAAAAAAGAATAACCTATTGGATAGACACCCGGGGTCGGACCCGAGGCCGTTACGGCTGACACGGAAGAGATGGACACCGACACGAGGCACGTACACGTTGTAGAAATTTTGTGGAGGAATTTGTGGAGGATAAAAGTTTATGGAGGAGTACCTGCCTATTTATAGGATGTAGGAATTCCCAATTTGGATAAGATTAGGAATAGTTTTAAACCCAAAATAGATAATTCGTAATTAAATTTAAATCAATGAAATCAAATCCAAATTCAATACAAATCAAATTTAAATCTAATTTAAATTCTATCCTTTATTTTAAAATCACTTAAGGTAACTCAAACTCCAAATATAGATATTAGTTTAATCTACTTAAATAAATCCAAAAATTAAATCAAGATTTAAATTGTCACAATATTTTCAAAATATGTTTTCCAAAAAATACTATTATAATAATTTCAAAAATACCTTATTATAAAAAATAAAATTAATAAAATATTTATGTAATAAATATTTTTGAACGGAGAATATTATTTATTATTAATAACTGCTAATAACAAAAGACTTTTATAGCAAGAATAATAATTCTATATAATATTTTGAAAGTGTAATAAAATAGAAAAAATATTTTTCTAAAATATGTACGCTCGCACATATTCGCACTCGTCGAGCAAATTCAAAAAAGAAAATAAAAGGTCGTGCACGACGTATAATACGTCTACGCGACGTATATTACAAAATTTTTAAATCAGTACTAAATTTAAAAAAATAGTAGAATTTTAGGGGTTTTACAGTGATGCATTCAATGACTTACTCAATGACCACAAGAAAGTCATTAGTAAGTATAAAAATGCCAAGGAGAAGTTCAAAAGTTATGAAGTCGAGATTCAAAGACTCTCTTCATTGCTTGATAATATTAGAGACACTTCACCCACGGAAGTCACAAATAAGGTGTCTAAGCTTAAATTAAGCCTACATGATGCCGAAGCACGTATTGAAAAGCAAACACAAGAGATCACAGCACTCAACACTGAGATTGCTGAAGAAAAGAATGGACACAAGATCTCTATCACTAAGATTTATGGTTTGAATACTAAGATTAATGAACTACTGGTTGTCTCTAAGAAATTAGAGACTAGATTGGGAAAACAGGTTGCTCAACCTCAAACCCAATCACATGAGACACACACAAAGCATGACACTACTCATACTAGTCAACCACGTCATCCACCTGTACTATATAATCATGCTTACATGTACACCCACTTTCATAAAGCACACAAACCACATGCACGTAGAAATAATCCTCATATGACACATAGTCACCATGCTACACATAGATACAATCATCACTATGTTGCACATAAACAAAATCACCATCATACTGCTTATGGATATAAACATCATCCTGCAGCCACATATAGTCATCATCATGCTGCACACCACTCTTACCATGCTACATATAGACATCATCATCATGCTACTCCATATCACTCTACATATAGACATCATCACTATGCTACTCTACACCACTCTACATATAGACGTCATCACCATGCTACTCTACACCACTCTACATATAGACATCGTCAACATGCTTCTAACGTAAATAAGAATGCTATTTGTACTTATTGTGGACTACATGGACATATCTCACCACAATGTAGAGTTAGAAGATTAGTAGATAGAAATATATATGTATGGTTGCCGAAAACTAAATTTTCAGGACCCTCAAGAACTTGGGTACCAAAGGTTACATCTACTCTTGATGTAGGTGGACCTTCCCTCCTCAACTAAGAGTAAGTGGATGTCTGCCTAGTGACCGAGTTAAAGCATAACCTGCACAGCATAAGTCATTTTACTGATCATGGATATGATATTAACTTTGGACAAAATAAATGCTATATTTATGATAGGTCAACAGGAGACATCGCTTTTGAAGGGATAAAAGAGGATAATATTTATATTTTCTATCTATCTAGTGATGCTAACAGTGCAGGAAGATGTCTTTATGCTCACAAGGATGAAAGATTATTGTGGCACCAGCGTCTTGGTCATGCCAATATGGATACTATATCCAGGCTATCGACTAAGAAGCTAGTTAGAGGCTTGCCCGACATCACATTCAAAAAGGACACAGTATGTGCCGAATGTGAGTTGAATAAGGCAACCAAGTCCTCATTTCATTCCATAAACTCTGTAAGTACTACTAGACCCTTGCAACTACTTCATATAGTTTTATTTGGTCCTAGTAGAGTAGCCAGTCTTGGTGGAAAACTCTACGCTTTTGTTATAGTTGATGATTTTTCTAGATTTACTTGGGTTTTCTTTCTTACAAATAAAAGTGATGCCATTTCAGTTTTCAAAATTTTTGTTAAAAAGGTTCAAAACAAAAAAGGCTACATGATTACTCGAATCCGAAGTGATCATGGAGGCGAATTCGAAAATACTGATTTTGAAAAGTTTTATGATCTAAATGGTTTTGATCATGAGTTTTCTTATCCAAGAACTCCTCAACAAAATGGTGTTGTAGAGCGGAAGAATAAGACTCTTGGCGATATAGCTAGAGTCATGTTGAATAAATTTTTACTTCCGAAATATTTTTGGGCTGAAGCTATTATACAGCGTGCCATATTTTAAATAGGGTGCTTATTCGACCTATTACGAAAAAAACACCCTATGAGCTTTGGTTTGGAAGAACTCCAAATGTTTCATATTTTAGAGTTTTTGGTTGTCGATGTTTTATCCTTAACACCAAAGACAACTTAGGCAAATTTGATGCCAAAGCTGACGATGGTATTTTTCTTGGCTATGCTGCCAAGAGCAAGGGATATAGGGTTTTCAACAAATGCTCATTAATTATGGAAGAGTCAACCAATGTAACTTTTGATGAGGATAACAGTACAGCAACTACTCTTGATGATGATGTTGAGCCATCAACTTCTACTCCAATGAATACCACCACCGAAACCAATTCTTTGGATGGCTTGCCAAAGAAATTCTCTTTCAAGCCCTCACATCCAGAAAATTTGGTTATAGGTGAGGATTCACGCGGAGTAAGTACTAAATCATCATTAAGAGACTCCATTGCTAGTATTGCCTTCATTTCACAAATTGAGCCAAAAAATATTGTAGAAGCTTTTAATGATGAATTTTGGATTTCTGCCATACAAGAAGAACTCAACCAATTTGAGAGGAGCCAAGTTTGGGAACTTTTTCCTAGGCCGGTAAATCACTCGATTATTGGTACTAAATGGGTTTTTCGAAACAAAGTAAATGAAGATGGTTCAGTTACACGCAACAAAGCTCGTCTAGTAGCTCAAGGATACAACCAAGAGGAAGGTATCGACTACGATGAGACGTATGCTCCTGTTGTGAGATTGAAATCTATTCGGATGCTTTGCGCATTTCCTAACTTTCAAATTTTCAAATTATTTCAAATGGATGTTAAAAGTGCTTTCTTGAATGGATTTATTAAGGAGAAAGTTTTTGTAAAACAACCCCCTGGTTTTAAAAATCACAAATTTCCCGACCATGTTTTCAAGCTCAAGAAAGCGCTATATGGCCTCAAACAAGCCCCTAGAGCTTGGTATGAACGGCTAAGCAATTTCTTGCTTGAAAAAGTTTTTCAAAAGGGAAAGTTGACACTAGACTTTTTATAAAATCATTCAAAGACACTATTCTCTTATTGCAAATTTACATTGATGATTTTATATTTGGTTCTACTGATGAAACTCTCTGTCAAGATTTTGCCAAGTGTATGCAGACCGAGTTTGAGATGAGCATGATAGGGGAGCTCAATTACTTTCTTGGACTGCAAGTCAAACAAACATCAAATAGAACTTTCATCTGTCAGTCGAAGTATACAAAGGACATGCTGAAGAAATTTGACCTTGACAACGTCAAACCAATCAGCACTCCAATGGCTACTACAACTAAACTAGAACCAGATGAAAGCGGCAAACCTGTGGATCAATGTTAGTATCGAGGTATGATAGGCAGTCTACTATATTTAACTACTAGTCGCCCTGATATTATGTTTTGCGTTTGTCTGTGTGCTAGATATCAAGCTAATCCTAAGGAATCATACATGTCTGCCGTTAAGCGTATCTTTTGATACCTTAAGGGTACGGTTACAGTGGGCCTATGGTATCCCAAATCAACATCATTTGACCTCATTGGTTACTCTGATGCTGATTTCGTCGGATGTAAGGTCGACCGTAAAAGTACGAGCGGCACATGTCATTTATTAGGAAAGGCTCTAGTCTCTTGGTTTAGCAAGAAGCAGAATTCTGTCGCACTATCTACAACAGAAGCTGAATATATCGCAGCTGGTCGTTGTTGTGCACTAATTCTGTGGATGAAGCAAACCCTTGAAGACTATAACTTATCTTTTATGCACATTCCTATATTTTATGACAACACTAGTGCTATAAATCTCTCTAAGAACGCCATATGTCACTCACGCACGAAGCACATTGAAATACGTTACCACTTTTTGCGTGATCACCAGCAAAATGGTACTATTAACTTAGAATTTATTGACATTGATCATCAGCTAGCAGATTTCTTTACCAAACCACTATCCGAAGAGCGTTTTAACTTTCTTTATCGTGAACTAGGAATTTTGGATGAAGCTGTTATTCATTAAAGTAACCTGCAAAAATATCGATTATGTCTTGATTCTTTATGATGAAATTGCTATGGGTACAAGACGAAAGGGTCCCTCTGACAACAAGGCGTAAAAGCCTAAGCGACACGGTGTACTAGTCCTCAGGACTACCGCTAGCTGGGATCCGGCCCCTGCAGCTACCCCATGGCAGCTTCAAAATATTGATTTTTTTCTACTTGGTTTTTCTCATTTTATATAAGCATCTACTCTTTATTATACTTCTATAGGAGGCATTTTATTTATCACATTTTATATAAGCATCTACTTGCCCCTGCAGCTACCCCATGGTGTTTTATTTATCATATACTAAAATTTAAATTTTCAAACTTCCTTTTAGTCTATGTTACTTGATCAAACTTCTTTTTAGCCTGATTTCTGTTCTGGCTACAAAAACCAGAATTCGGGCCGAACTCTGCCTTACCCAGAGTTTGGGCCGAATTCGGTCTGGCTGTTCCAAAATCGAAAGCAGCCTCAGCCGCTGATCAGAATATGATCCAATGGTCCACATTTGCTCCGACCATTCGAACCCTTACACTAAAAACTGGGTTCCCCTATTCTCTCTCCTCCATTGTCACTTTATAAACTTCTCCAAACTACTTTTCTTCAAACCCTAACCCTAGTTCTTCCATCCTAGTGCATCTTCCTTCTCAAAATTCAAGGAGAAGGATTCTCTCACCATTCTCTTTCATCTTTCATAAACAAATTGAGGTATATTTCTACACTTCTCTCCATCTAAATTTTCTCAATTTTCTTCATTATTTTATGGCTCCCAAGTTGTTTAATAGAGGGAAGAGAATTCGAACCGAGGGTGCGTCCTCTTCGAATGCTCCTCCTCGTGTTGAACAACCCGTTGAACAACCTAATCAACAACCTATTCACCCGTTGTTCAACCTACTTCGTCCACTCATCCCCGACACGTACGACGACCGAATATTTATATCACTAGATGCTTCCAATGAGCGGTTTAGTGATTTTCGATCACGTCCTGTGTATGCGGGTAATCCTATAAATTTTACTATCTTTTCACAATATGATGCATTATTTCATGATCTATGTCTTGATGAACTTGTTACTACCAATTCGGTTACATATCTTAATGCCATCCAAATGTTTTATTGCAACCTTACTCACAATGATACTCATTTATTTTCACGGGTTGCCGCCATTGATATTTTTTTTGATGATTTTGACTTGGCCGAATACCTTGAAATTCCGGAGCCAAACTCTTGGGAGAAACTTGTTGAAGCTCGTAAGTTTCAATTCTCCGATGGGTCATCCCTAGAAAGCTTTAAGGATGACTTGTGTACTCCTAACACACGTCCTCGCAAGCTTCTTGCCAAATTTCTTAATCCTTACTTTTATGAACTTTATCGCATTGTTTTTAACACAATTCTGCCCAAAGCGGGATCAACTGATGAGGTTACATACTTTGAAATCTCTGCTTTGTACCACCTCTATTTTTATGTTCCTTTTAATCTTCCACGTACCATTATGGACTGGATGATTTATGCTAGGAAGAAGCTAAGATCCTTGGTTTATGCTCTTTATCTTCCTATAATCTTTTGTGCCTTCTCTTGATGAGTGCCAATTCCTACCTGCCCCTGCCTTCCTATCTAAGGTACGGCGACTTCAGGCGGCGATTGGCTCACCTCCTGCGTCTGAGCACTCTGACGATGAGCCTGACGCACCTTCTCTTGGACAGGATCCTCCTCCTCCTCCTGCTACTCTTGACTCACTACAGACTATGCTACGCGATCGATTCACTTTAGAAGATGATCGCTGGACTCAGCTGGACTACCGGACCACCCTGTAGATGAGTGCCATCAGCAGCTCACTGTATGATATTCGGTATTCTTTATCCCGGCATCCTTCTATGCCTATTCCTATGGATCGAGACCCTGCTTGCGATGGATACCGTATTGATGACCCTTGGGTTATCCGCTACCTGGATCCGAATACGACTTTCATGGACCCTCGTCGTTCCTTCACTGATCCATTCGACGATACTAGACCATCATGAGCTCGATGATAGATGTGGATTTTTATTTGCTGATGCTGCTGAGGATCGTAGTTTATTTTTCTACATTTTTAGTTGATGTAGTATTTTATTTCTGCACTTTGGTTGTTTTAGCACTCTTGATGTGACTCTTGAGACATTTTATTATGCCGTTTATCAGTTTATGTAGTTTATTATTATTATTTTTGGTGTGCTTGCCAATCATTATTTCTGGTTGTTTGATAAATGCCAAAAGGGGGAGACATATTTTGCTATATTCTATATTTATCATATCATATCATTGTTTATCTGTGCTTTGGAAAAGAATGTTTGTATCAGGACAACATGAACACAGCAATGATTACGGGGGAGCTATTGATAGCTCTGCACTGATTACGGGGGAGCTACGCTACTGCTCTTTAATGTGTCCAGGTATGAATATTGAATATACAAATATCATTTTGTCAATTATCAATATACGGAAGATTGTTGACACACAATCACAGTCAACCAAATAATGATATAATTGACGACAAGATACTTGTAACATTTCAATACGACACATAAAGACTGAACTCAGTACAAGACGGACGACAGCTCGCACCTGCTATGTTAAATATTTTAAGTTTGTATTTTACACTTTTATTGATTCTAGTCATATGTAAACTGAGTCGTACTGAGCAATTTGAGACTTAACCTATACCCATACCTCAAATCAAAAGCTCCACAAAAATCCAAATAAGCCCATTTACCCATTGGACCTGTTCTGTGCTCTGGAGACAAAGTTCGGGCCGAACTCTGCCTCCACACAGAGTTCGGGCCGAACTCAGCCTCCTAAAATCCAGGACCCTAATTTTTAGGGTTGGCTGGATGTTAGTTGTCCAACGGCCAAATTTTTGAATATTTGACCCAGAATTCTGGCCGAATTCTGCCTATCTGGTATCCTATAAATAGGCCATGAATTCTCTCATTTTTATTCATCCAATCTTCTCTTCTCTTCTCTCTATAGCCTTATACAAGCCATACCCTTCTCATCTACTAGCCACAAGCTCCCTAAGCCTCAAAGTGCTCAGTACTTTCAGTTAGAAGATTGTGCAAGAGTTCAAGAAGTCGCTTGGAAAATTCTAACCATCGCCACTGCGATCTCTGTAAGAAGTTGACGTGCTCTTCTGAAGAAAAGGCACGAGGTGTAACTACTATTTCACAAATAGTAGATTTAATCCTGAGCTAGAGTTTTCAGGCCTGGACTAGTCATCCACGAGGGAAATCAGGTTAAAATCGGCTGTATTTGCGTATGCTTTCTCGCTCTTTACTATTTCTGCATTTACTCTGATTATTTACTGTTGGTAAAAGAGTTTAATTTTTAATTGGACATTATTGTCATAAACTCTATTCACCCCCCTCTAGAGTTGCCTATTTGTTCTTCATATGATACATTGGCATCGATCACATAGCAGGAAACCTCCGTTCAAAGATCACCGATCTTGCATTTGAGACAGATCTTGCCCAGTGGATGGCTTCGACCAGCATTGAAAGCCATGATGTTGTGTTGGTTACAGATAGCTTGTGCAGAGGGATTCCCAGAATTTGAAGCAAACTTCTAGGAATGATACTGAGGGAGGATCCTGGATCGATGTGCATGCGGTCTACCTTGATCGCCCCGATATACCCTGTATAGTATAGGGGTCTATCATGACGATTATTGTTGAGTAGCATATCCTCTTGTGAGAAGGTGATATTGGGCACCACTTCCATAGTACTGTGGCAGTGGGGACAGGAGACAGGATCTTCAGCAAGGGCTTTAACTTCAGCAAGATAAGAGTCGACATGTAGTAATGCCTTACTTAAGGCCTTCCGCGTTTCTTTGGAGAGCGGCAATAGATCGAACAGAGACAACCTGGCAGGTGTATTTGCTAGCTGAGCCAGTATGTCAAAGTTGTAGGGTGGATCCATGCCTTTGGGAGCTAGCGCCTTTAGAGATTTGTCAAACCGCGTCTCCTTCAGCTTGGATTTGTCCGTGTTTTGAGGCTTGGATGGGCCAGCTTCTGAGCTTGTGGGGGCAGCAGAAGCTTGAGGAGTTACTACTTTTTCTTGTGCGGGATCGTACGTTCGGAGATAAGTCTTCCCCGGTCGCGTCTCGCCAGATAGAACCTCGTAGATGGGGGAGGATACCATATGGCATGGCTTGAATTTCCTGCCCCTTCTTGCTTTGGGAGGTGCTACCCCCTGCATTACTTCTTGGACAAGGTCCGGGTGGACCCAAATGATCTCACCACGTTCAGTTGTGAGTGGGACCAAGGTCGAGTTGCGAGCTGGTGGTAGGTTGACGACTTCCATCATCGTCTTGGGGATCGGGACCACGTCGTCTGGGACTTCTATAAGAGGAAAGTCGCCAAACTGAAGAGAGATCATGTTAGCAGATACGACATTGTCTTCAGCTTCGAGGTTGATCACTTGGCTGTCGATAAGCTGTTGGATCTTCTGCTTCAGGATGATGCAGTCCTTGATGGAGTGATGCACGTACTGATGATAGAGACAGTACTTGGGATCATTGAGTTGGCTCGCCTCTCTAAGACATCGTGGTGGAGGCAACGTCAGCTTATTGCCCTTCGTCAGTGTATGGAAGATGGTAATGACATCATCTTCGTCGAAGGAGAAGGTCTCCTTAGGCTTGTCGGAGGTGCCCTAAGAATTGGAAGCTCCTTTGGATGTGTCAACTTTCAGGACTTCTTTCCCTTTAGTCCCACGAACAGGGATAGTTTAAGGATGCTTGCCATTGTCTTCGGATTTGGGTTTCTTCAACCCAAGTAGTTCTAAGGAACGTCATTTTTAGCAGCATCAGCAGCCCCAATAAAAGCGGGCCATATATCATATTTATGTATACCTAGACAAAACTTCACTGTAGGAAGGAAGTTTGTCGACAAGTATCCATAAGTTCTGAGTCTGGTATGCCGAAGGGCATCTTCAGTGCTAGCCGTCCGAAGCGTTCAATAAAGGCGATGACCGACTCAGTCCTCCTTTGCTTGGTCTCGATGAGGGTGGACATACTAACATGCATGCCACTCTCGTAAAACCTGTTGAGGAACAACCTCTCCAAGTCTTTGAATGAATAGATACACCCGTCAGGCAGACTGCAGAACCATTCGAAGGCTATCCCCTACAAGGTGCTAATAAATAGCTTCAACAGGAACGAATCATCTCTGGGCAAGTGCAGAGTCTGCATGTTGAAGTACGTCATATGCTGACGAGGAGAAGTCAAACCGTCAAATGAGTTCAACGTCGGCGGCTTGTAGTTGGGAGGACAAGTAGCACTTTTCCATTCAGGGGAATACGGTTGAGATATCCCCATCTTCTGAAGCTCAACTTTGTGTGAGATGGTGTCAAGGCGAGCGACCAAGGAATCAATTGCATCCTATTGATTGAGCGGGTGTTGGAAAACGGCTGCTGAACGGTTGTCAGGCGTTGTTGGCAAAGGTCCACCCCCGGCATTTGTAATATTTGGAGAAGGCACAACGAAATGATACTCCTTTTGTAGTGAAGGAGGGTTGTTGCTGTGAGCCGAACTAACGTGGGTCGAGGCGTTTTGTTGAGGTGGAGGAACAGTCCCAGCAGCTTGAACTGCCATGATACTGGTAAGCATATCAGTGATATTGGGGAATGCTATTTCGAGACCCTCTAGCCGTTTGCTAGTCTGATCACAGGCTTCTTCAGGTCTTTCTACATCTTCCATGTATGTAAATAGCATATGAGGATGAACAGAGGAAGCAGTATAACTGGTGCTGATACTGTCTGTCTCCGAGTAGATAAGTCCTTCATCTTCAGGTAGAGGATGTAGATAGTTGCCATCAGATTCGCAGGGATCATCGTCCTCTGGAAGGCTACCTCCAGTGTGAGGGTCATCTGCTTCAGATTCTGAGGGAATGCTACCCCAGGCTTGGAAATCTTCTTCGTCCATACGGAGTCTTACCTTTGATCGAGTGCCCATATAGACTCCTTCGGATGCGACAGCCTGTTGGCCATCTGTTGGTAGACTTCTCCTTCTTCTTCTTGTGGAGCTAAGAGAGAAAGTTGGGTTCGTAGTCCACCATCTTCGATTGGGGATTCCGTAAGGGGGACCCCACGAAGCCATGTTGGATGAAACACATAGTGGCTTCTCGTCGTCAGAGAAGTGTAGCCGTCGAAATACGAATTTTCTCTGAGACACTCTTGTTGCTTTGGAGCAACAATATTTGATAACAATACTGGTGCACGGAAGCACACTATGAATTGTTATGTTCTTCCTCGCTTTGCGCTTATGATTTATCATGTTGCACAAGTCAGCGAAAGGGAGTTTTGCCTTACAACCCATGTTGCATGCCTCGCCGAGCATTGCATGCGGGTTCGTAAGGAGAGTAGGAGCATCCAGACTTAGTTCATGTGTAGGGGCAATCCGCACACCTAAGTTCTGTGATGTCCTTGAAGACAGCCCCGTGCTATACGCGTTGGGGCCTGTCTTTTTGTTGTAGGCGCATAGGCCTTGTAGACTGGCCTTGGGCGCATGCTTCTTGACAGCATGTCTGAGCCTCCTTGATATGGGCGCATAGTATGGATCCAGAGAGCCTGGGCGCATAGCCTTGGGCACATAGCTCTGGATGCCTAGCATGTTGAAGACAGAAGTGTTATGGTTGGGGCTATGCGCCCAAACACTCCTTTGGACGCATGCCTGGTGGAGCAGCGATGTTTTCTTCTAGTTTGGCCTCCTTCGTTTGTGAGCCTCGCCGGTTCGGCCAGAGTGTCGCACACCCCGATTCTTGGCATCGTAGTGTTTTCCTTTGCCAAGTCTCGGGTGTTGAACACCCTGTTGTTGGTTGTGCAGGGAAGAAGTCACTGGGCTAGTAGAGCCCGGAACGATGTGAGCCTTCTCCATTTGGGGAACTTCTGTGGCAAAGTCATGTGCCCATGTGACACAGTCCTCCAGCTGTATATCTGCTATGACACTAGCAAGATATGCACAGCGAGCCTTCGGAAGCCAAGTCTTGCGAGACTTATTTGGCTTCGCTGATTTTGAGGGAGTAGAGCCGTCCCTCGAGAGCATCTCTTCGAACGCCTACTGATCGAACTTTACGAACAGCATCTTCTGAGTACTCCCCACTTTGTCGGTATCGGATTGTGTCATCACCTTCTCGTCCGAGGAAAAGGTAGTCTCCAGCAGAGTTGCCATTTTTGTGGACACATAAAAAAGAAGAAGAAAATGCTGTCTTTTATTTTATTGGCACAATGCACCACAAATCGAGTACGCCTGAGAGATCCTGCGCTGAGGATCCCCGAGTACAAAAAAGAATTCTGGGAAATGGGACGATGGAGATCGAACGGCAGTTGCTCCTTTACTCCGCTGACAATCCGATTACAAAAGTGGGAGAAACCTAAGAAAATTGCTAACTCTCGGCTCGCTGGCAAGAAGTGCAGCAATTTGGCTCTTGAAAATGATATCCGTTCTGTCTTTTGAAGAGGGATGAGGCCCCCCTTTTATAGTCGTTCTTGAGCTGGAATGGTGTTATGTGCACATATGAGGAAACATGCTAGTTTTTATGTGGGCGCATAGTCCTGCTTTGGGCGCATAGGACGTAGGCGTATACAGGCTGCGAGATCGTAGGTTGGTCATAGTATTGACTTGGCCGCATGCTTCATTCACGACTGCTCGTGGAGACTGGCGTGGCCGTGTGCTTCGGTGCACGTGTTGATCATGGCTTTGATTGAGTCAGGCTTGGGCGTATAGTCGTGTCTCAGGCTATGCGCCCTCCTTTCGGGGGAGCTAGTCTTGGGTGCATGAAGCTTCACTGAATGGGCGCATGGAGCTACACTTGACTTGGGCGCATGGAGTTGTACTGACTGGGCGCATGAAGCTTCGTTGGCTGGGCGCATGGAGTTCCACTGACTGGGCGCATGGGGCTTCAATGACTTGGGCGCTTGGGGCTTCATTTGCTGAAAATTTTTCATGCTTCTAAAGACATGTTCTAGTCGTTCCGAACAAGAGATTCCTACTATCATGCTAAAGTATGACCCCATAGAAATAATGTTAACGGTAAAATCCTCCTATAGAAGTTATAACCCAAGAACGGCATGACGACATATAGGCTCAGTTAGAATCCGACTGCAGTCAGAACTGGCCAATATTCTTCTGCCGCCCTTTAGAAACTGTCCTTTCAGAAGCCTTGTAACAACGATTTGCACGGTTAGGCAACTTCTATAAGTTGGGTAGGGTCTTGAATCAAGAATACCTCATCTTGTAGAATATAATGTCAATTTGGATTCTCTTATAACTAACTCCCCCATCCTTTCGAAAACTGAGTTATGAATTGACGCACCTGCCCTCCCTTGAATTAAATATTACAAATTTTTTAATATATTAAGTTTTATTTTTAATTTCGAGGACAAAATTTTTATAAGTTTGGTAGGATGTAAAATCCCCAAAATTTTGGTGATTTTATTTTATTTTTTAATTAAAGGAAAATTTTAGAGTATTTTGTGATTTATTGGACTTGTTAATTTTCTATTTTCTAATAAATTGGTAGCAAGACAAATGCCACTATGTTATGTAAGCATGGTTAAAGTATTTATTTAAACTTACGAATCCAAATTATTGAAATATATATATATATATTATAAATATGTTTTTTTTTTTTTTTTTTTTAAATATGTTATAAATATGTTATATATAAATATGTTATATAACATATATTATAAATATGTTATATATATATATATATATATATTTTTTTTTTTTTTTTTTTTTTTTTTTTTTTTTTTTTTTTGTTATATATATATATATATATATATATATATATATATATATATATATATATGTATATATATATATATATATTATATATATATATATGTTATATATGTTATATATATGTTATATATATATATATATTTTATATATATATATATATGTTATATATGTTATATATATGTTATATATATATGTTATATATATATATATATATATATATATATATATATATATATATATATATATATATATATATATATATATTTATATTTATATATATATATATATATATATATATATATATATATATATATATATATATATGTTAGCCTTGGAAAGGAAATTTTGTTAAATTATTTAGATTTAATTTGTGTATATATATGTTAAAAGAGTAAATAAATAAATAATTCAAGTTATTTTTAAAAAGATTATTTCCTATTTCTAGGAATTTAGTTATTTAGTAGAATTTCTTTTTGAATAAGTTTTAATAAAAGAAAAAAATTCGCATGTGCTACTGTTCCCTTGCGGGAACAGTAGACCCCCATGCCCCGATCCCTATTACCAAAAGAACCCGAGATATTAGTTTAGGTATAAAAAACTGAGAGACTCCTCTACGAACAGAAGACTTACTCGAAACCCTAGTTAACCTTTCTTCTCATCGGCTCGGAGCCACTCCAGCCTCGTGTGTGTGCCGCCGCAGGTTTCTGCCGGCCGACCAAGTACGACAGTGTGGCAGCAGCAGTCGCCGTATGGCAAAGCCACGGCAGCGGAAACAACAAGCAACGTCAAACAAGGACGAGCCCCCTTCGTAACTTAATTTCGCATTCGATATGCAATCAAAATCCAAGCCGCTTTCTCTGGTATTCACCCAACCTCTACGACTATAAGTTCATTCATATATATTTTTTTTAGTGCCCTAGATTACCCGTGAATTCGACGCCAAAACTGGCGAAGAACTGTTCGAAAACAGAACAATTTCGTAATCCAAAACCCTATTTTAGAAGACAGATTCTGACTAGTTCAGGATAAATTTTCAAAAATTAATTGAAATCAGTGAAAGACAACCTATAGGGCTTCACAACCCTCTTTGTAGATTACAAATTGATCGGCTATGCGTCGAGAAAACCGACTCCCAAATTCGACAAAAATAGTTTTTAAAAATAATGAAATTTCAATGAAACTTCTCGATACGACTTGCGTCCTGCCAAACCGGGCGACGTGGTCGCGAACCGAAAGCATCAAAAGGTACGTATTGACTTCGTGGACGTGTGGGCTTTGACGAAATTCAAATCGGTTGCGTGTGCGCAACGAAATTGATGCGTATCCGTCGAAATTCACCGTATCGGCCTATTTGCAAATTCCCTAATTACTTTGTGTACGTTCGTCGTATCGAGCCAAAACTTGCGCCATCAGGACCGTATCATTTTTATGCCAAGTTTGGTCCAATTCTAAGAAGGTCGACTGGAACGTCTATTTGGCGGGCCTGCGACCCGATCCAACGGGCGATTTTGTGCACAGCTCATTGAAATCTAAAATTGGACATACCGTTGAGTTCGTCTCCTCAAATCGGACCCGTAAACATGTATTTTGACGACTTTAGAGACCATAGATTTTGGCATGCATTTCGATGCAAAACGGGTCCAACGGCAGATATCATTTTGACCCAAAATTGTGATTTTGCCCCTATTTCAGAATTAAACTTTTGGACAGGCGTTTCCTAGACATATCTATTATTCCAAACGTATTCATGGTATTTATTTCAGCATCTGATGATGAATGCAGGATTTTGCTTTCATCGCTTCACTATTCTAACGGTTCGAGCTATTGGACATCGCCCTTTTGCACACAACCTCAGGCAAGATACCTTGCTATATTTACTGCTTATATTTAGTCTACATTTTTAGTTATTTGTATATCATTGTTTATTTATTTCTAGTTCTTATAGCTGTACCATTATTACAGTTCCTGATTTATTACCTGCTTAGTGGTATTAGCTTTACTTTACTTACTATCCTTTGATTGCATATGGACCTAGAGTTAAGGGACTACCATTTGTAGTGTATAGCATAAACCTTGACACAGTTTACCACGAGGTATATGTGAGATGAGTAGCATGTAGGGGTACTTGCGTGATGGCTGATCACCTGTGCGCATGCTTTAGGGCCAACTGCTAATGGAGGCATGTTAGAAGACTTGGCAGTTAGTGGAGGTATAGGAGTCATGGATGTGACTCTACTAGGCATTGGGTAGAAGGAACAGTTCCTTAACGTATAGGTCACGTACGCACTTTTCTATTATTGTCGGTTATCTCCGCTGGAGATGAGGTCCTGGATCATAATAAATGATTTCCTGCTGGCCTCTGACATTCGATAAATGTTATACTTTTAGATCCCTGGTATCCTGTGGGACCATACCTGATTTTCCTGCAGCCAGAGTGCCCATGCGTTGAAGGTTTGTTATTAACCGCATAAACATATTAGAATGGTTAGATAACCCTAGTTAATGTCATGTCACCTTCGTTCCATTTGTAGCTTGGGACAATGTCGCATCACGGAATAGTGTGCTACCCCTTGTCCTTATTTGGTTATAGGGGTAGTCCACTGTTTCGATCATGAGATATTAGATCTTGTTACGATTAGGACTATTTTACTTTACTTGTGATTATGGCATATTATATATATTCAGTTATGTGGCATGTTCCGTATGTATCTTGCTATGTCCCTCTAAGGACCTGGTGAATTCTCCAGGTGTGTGTGCCTTTGTTTCACAGGTGCTCTAGCCAAGGCCATGTTTTACGCTCTTCCTCCGAGGTGATTGTACTTGGATCGCCATCGCGTCGCTCGACAAATTCATTGTTATGTATTCTTCTCTTTTTAGTTGGTGTTGGATTTGTCTCCGCCCAACAATTTGTAAATGACAATTCATGAGTTTATTATAAATTCTGTCTTCTATATTTGTGGATGTGATTAGTATTGTGGTTTATTGTATTTTACAACTTATGTATACATACGATGGTTCCATACATTGGAATATACTTCGTATGTATGCAGCTGCCATGACGACGTACTTAGTCCTAAGTATTTTGGGACTGAGGAGTTACAGCCACAAAGTCAAACTCCTGTAAAGGTCTCCGAATGCTGAAACAGACATCACCAACGTACTTGACATAAGAAAAATGTCTAAGTTTGACTACTCATAAGTCTAATTCTGGACATAGTGGCAAAACGGTAATTTTGGGTCAAAATAGTGTCCGTAATTGGATCCAATTTGCACCGAAAAATGTGCCAGAGCCTATGGTTTTTAAAGTCAACAAATTATATATCTATCAAGCCATTTTTTGATACGAACTCAACGATATGTCCAGATTTGGATTTCGGCGAGGCGTGCACAAAATTGCCTGTTGAGTCGGGTCGTGGGATGCTAAAATAGCGTTCCGATCGACCATCTCAAAATCGGACCAAACATGCCTCACAAGACCACAAAATTGAAACGAGGCCAATGATGCAAGTTTCGTTGCGATGTGACGAACTTGCACAAAGTAATTAGAGTTTTTGCAAAGGGGACGATACGGTGTATCTCAATAATACGCCTCGAATTCGTCGCGTACACGCAACCAATTCGAGTTCCGTCAAAGCCCACGCGTCCACAACATTTGTACGCACCTTTTGATGCCTTTGGGTTGCGACGAAGTCGTCCGGTTTGTCGGAACGGACCCCGTGTCTAGAAGTTTCACGTTTTTCAAAACTGTTTTAACGTAGTTTTTTTCTAATTTTTGAAAATAAATAACTTAACCTATATTTGATGAAAACATAAACTAAAAGAAGGGTTTTAATCTCGGTTAGGTTGTCTACAAGGCTGTTTAGGTGGTTTTCCAAGATTCGCGATATTCTGATCACAAATTGGTTTCCAACTTGGGATTTTTGGGATAGTTTCTAATGTCCAAAAATTAAGTTTTTTTCTCAATTTTGGAACTTAATTTTTGTCGCACATAATACGAATTAATATTCTAATTGAAGGAAATTAAAAGCGTATAGGTTAGGATCATGCCCGAAGAAATGGATCGAAAATTGGTTGAACATGTGCAGAAAAATCGGACGACGAAGACAAGCTCTCGGGTTGCCGCTGCTGTGCTGTGCCGTCGCTGTCACGCGATTTTTCGGCGGCTCTGGCTGGCCTTCGGTGGCACGCAGGCTTCGTAGGTGGTTGCCCGAGGTAGTGCGATGACATGGATTAGTTTAGGGTTATTGTTTTGATCCTTTTTTTGCTTTCTCTCTCGGTTATATACGCGGCTGTGTAAATCGTGAGGGTGTCGAGTGAGTTCTAGGATCGGGTTCTCGTGATATTTTCATTAAAAATCTCATGAGATTTCCATTGTGTTTTTCTTTTTCTTTTATATATCTATATATACATATCCTTATATATGTCCATATATATATATACATATATATATATCTATAAATACTCTATAAAATCCTAAAAAAAACTTGATAGTACCTTTTTCCTAGTGTAGGGCTATACATAAAGTATGTGCATACATACTAATGTTAATTTCCTAAAGTACACAAAATAATCGTTAATAAAGATATTTTATAATAATTATTATAATATCATTAATAATAATGAAAAAATACAATAAACCAATAAATGGTATAGTATTGGGTGACGCATTATTCTCCTACTTTAATTGGGCCACCGAAAATCGTACAAATAACTAAAAATGCCATATAAATATTAATAATACCTATTTTGTGCATATAACAAATATTTAGAAAATATTTGTCAATCCCTAAAAATAAAATACGAAATATGCATATACATAAAATATGTATACGTGGGAGTCTTTGGACCCACTACACGACTACATGGGCTTGGGTTTTGTTCGGTTCCAGTTTGACTAGTTTAGCACAATCGGATCTTCTATAAAGTCAATAATCTTAATAATAAATAATTAAATCGTCTATAGCGGTTAAGTCACAACTTTAACTGGTTTTACTAGTAGGGACACTGCTATGGCCAAGGCTTCCCTAGCATGGCTAATATACTAGTCAAAGCATATCACTACACTAGCCGTGCCAAAGTTTCTAGTCGTCATGTACTTCAAACCTTAACCATGAATAAGACCATATATATATATATATATATATATATATATGAGGAAAATGTACCTAAGGTCGACCTTAGGTAAGTTACCTAAGGTCGACCTCATTTTCCTCACTTTACAACATTTTTTTCTTGAATGTTTTTTTATGGGATTGATCTACACCTTATTGATTGGCAACATACCAAATTTTAAGTGATTATAATATTATTTAGCCCTCTATCTATCCCTTGCAAAATCGACGGTGTAGCAGCAAAGTTTTAGACCGTTAGGGTCCAAATATAATTTCTAGTCAAATCAAACTTGAAAAGACAACCAATGAGTCTCCTGTGCCATTCGCAAATAAATAGCACATGGGAACTCGATTAAGTGGCACCCCCTTGGCATGTGTGTCATAGGATCAACAACATATATTGGGTCAAATGGTTTTGATCTATGTCGAGTTCCAAACTCACGTTGGAAGTTAGGTCTAGAATTATGGTAAATAGTCAAATGGCCTAAATTGACCGAAGTTGTGCGAAGTCAAAATTATATTTGGGAACAAGTTTGGGTGGGACATAATATATCAAATTGAAGGTGGACTTGCCTACTTCAAAACTCATAAAGGATATTTCGAAAGATTTGTTGGATTTTGGTCTCTTTCAAAGTGAATCTCAGTCCCACATTGGCTAGTCCAAAGGAGTTGTATCTCTATATATTAGCTTTGCTAGTTTAGAGATGCACAAGTGGTGTGGAGGTGCACATGGGTGTGCCATGTGTGATTAATTTTCTAATGGGAAAAGGTAAATCAATAATTGAAAGCATTCATGCTTTTTGCTCTTGGAAAATTTATTTCCATGGGAGCTAAGCCCCATAGGGGCTTAGCGACTCGGACACGGAATCGGGCTCATGGGCTCATGAGGTGTAATATGGCATTTTGTTGGCGCACTTTGCACTTAGCACGTCAGCATCGTCTCTAGGCGCATAGTGCGCTTTAGTTGTGCTCATTACGTGAGCCACTTGCGCGGCCACGGTGCACGGCACAGGTTGTGCTGCCAGGTTGCGCGGCCTAGGTCTTGCGCGGCCACGGTGCGCGGCACAGGTTACGCTGCCAGGTTGTGCAGCCTAGGTTGCACGACCAGGGTGGGCGCCAGGTTGCGCACAAGTTGCGCACAGGTTGCGTCGGTTGCGCACATTGCGCAAGTTGTGCGCGTGGCGCACGTTGTACGATTGGCGCAGGTCGCGCACGTTGTGCACATTGTACGAGTGGCGCAAGGTGGCACAGGTTATGTTGTGGCGCAAGGTGCACAGTATGCACAGTGGCGCAGGTTGGCACAAATGGCTCAGTGCTTAGTGTGCCAGGCGCAGGGTGTTAGAGTGGCACAACTTGCCACAGATTATGCCTGTGCATGATCTCAGCAGTTACTGCACGTTCGGGGTAGTTTCTACCACGTCCCGAATATTGTGCAAACCGGGCAGTTGCCACTCAGGCCTATATAAGGCCTCTTCTCTCCTACAGTAAAAGATATATACAAGTACAGAATATATTCAGAGTGTGACGAAAGTTTACTAGTGTTTCTTAACACAAGTAAACAGAGTCTGTGATAGAGAAGAGAAGTTTTGCACCAGCATTACTTTTGTACGGGAGTCCGTGTATGATTCGAGGAGTCAAAAGAGCAGAAGTGTTCCTAACTTCCTCGACAAACTTGCTGGTTCCTGGAAGCTATTCATGTGGGGCGAATATAGCTTTGAGCAACGGTGATCATTCACCCCAGCAGGCCATCTTCCATCTTTCGTCTGTCATCTTCTTCGTTGATGTGATTACGAAATCTTCTTAGATTCTCGTATATCATATGCTACTGTGATTACGAAATCTTTTAGATTGTCGTAATATAATAACGAAATTTTCTTAGATCTTCGTTATACTTGCGCAACCTTCCTAGAAGTGTTACGTTGGAACATTGTTCTTACAATTGTTTCATATTCTCAGTTTTTCATCAAAAAATTGTGCCCCGGCAATAACAATCTCAAAGCTATATTGCTACGATGGAAAACTTTAATGCTTCACTCCTCAACACTGACTTCTGTAAGTTAGAAAAGTTTGATGGAGAGCATTATCAAGTCTGGAAGAGGAAGGTTTATCTCACTCTTCAACTCAGAGACGTTGATCACGTGCTTCTTGAAGAGGAAACTACTTTTCCAGATACTGGGTCTGCTGCCTCCATTACTGTGGCTACTAAACTTCAGGCCAAGTGGAAAAGGGAGAATAGCATTTGCAGGCTGCTTATCTTGACTACTATGGAGGATTCCCTAGCAGAATCCTACAGCAAGAAGACAATTGCCAGAGACATATGGGAGTCTCTGGAGAAACTGTACGAAAAAGACAAGAACATGAGCAAGATATTTGTGGTTGAAAAATATCACAAATGGCTCTTTGAGGACGAGAAGTCCATGTTGCCGCAGGTAAAAGAATTTCTGAAGCTGCGACAGAAGTTGGAAGACGAGGCGATGCCCCTCCCCAACAAGTTTGTTGTTGGAGGGATTATCTCAAAGCTCCCCGCTGGGTGGAGTAAGTTCTATGCAAACATGCATAGGAAGAAGCTTGAGATCAGCCTTGAAGATCTCTTACAGGAAATCTATGTTGAGGACTAGATGCGGGCTCAACTGAAGGTGAACACACTGTCTAAGCAATTGGCTAACGCCAATCTGGTTCATACCAAGGAACCAAGGGGAAAGCAGGCGACTTCCCACAGCAAGAAGAAGGACCCTAATAATTTGAACATGAAGGGACTTCCATCAAGCGAAAGAATGCAAAGTCTCAGATGCCTCGTTTCAAGTGTGGCAAGAAGGGCCACTTCAAAAGTGAATACAATACAAAGACCAAGCAATCAGAGCAAGGAGAGCCTAGTAAGGTATCTATGATCACTGACGTTGTTGCTATGATTCTGCAGGTTGATACGGTAAGGACTGACTCTGACTGGTGGGTAGACACTGGAGCCTCCTGCCATGTCTGCTCCAGTAAGGAGTGGTTCACCACCTACACACCTACTTCCGAAATGGTTATGATGGCGAACCAAGCACAAGCTGAAGTGCTCGGGATCGGGACGGTGGTGTTGAAGCTGACTTCGGGGAAGACTTTGACGCTTCAAGGCGTGAAGCACGTACCTGCTATTGCCTAGAACCTGATCTCAGGAGGCCTACTATGCAACGCAGGCCTCAGGATGGACATCAATGCTTGCCAGATGGTTATGTCTATTAAGGGAACATATTTCGGGAAAGCTTTTTATACCGAAGGGATGTTCAAAATTCAGCTTGTGAATCAGTCCAATGTAATTAATATAATTAATGCAATCATACCTTCTGCTTATACTCTTGAGTTGTGGCATAATAGGCTAGGACATGTTTATTGTAAACGAATAAACAGAATGTCTAGTCTAGGACTTATCTCCAAGTGTGGGGGTAAGGTAGAGAAATGTGAAGTTTGTGCTCAAACAAAGATCACAAGGAAACCCTTTCCTCGGGTTAATCGAAGTACAGATCTTCTGGAGTTGGTATACTCCGATATCTGTGTCTTCAAACAGTTCTCTACAAAGGCCGGGATGAAGTATTTCATAACCTTCATTGATGACTTCTCAAAGTATGCGTTCGTCTACTTGTTGAGAGCTAAAGATGAAGCATTCGAGAAGTTCAAGGAGTTCAGAGACGATGCTGAGCAGCAGACTGGACAACAACTCAAAAGAATAAGAAGTGATCGAGGTGGGGAGTACAGGTCTCATGAATTCGCATCGTTCTGCAAAGAACATAGAATTTTCAATAAGACTATGGCTCCGTGCTCTCCTCAATCAAACGGAGTAGCAGAGAGGAAGAACATAACATTAACGAAAATGATTAACTCAATATTATTGACTGCTGGTCTTCCTAAGTGCTACTGGGGAGAAGCTGCATTGACGGCCACTTTTATTCTAAATAGATTGCCTCATGCAATTTCAGACGTTACTCCTCATGAACTCTGGTTCAAGGTCAGACCTAACTTGAATGTCATTCGAGTATGGGGGTGTTTGACATATGTTAAGCTTCCAGATCTGAAGATTCAGAAACTTGGGACAAGGAATACTAAGACGATCTTCTTGGGGTTTGCCGAGAAGAGTGATGCTCGGAGATTTCTTGATATTGAGTCAAATCATATCATTGAATCTCGCGACGCAGAATATTTTGAAGACAAATTTGCAAGGAACAAGAATATTATTCTTGTGGATGTACCGGAGAACAATGAGGGTGCACAGAAAACTGAAGTCTTCAATGAAGATGTGGTCCCAGAAGATGTTGTTGCTGAAACAACAACTGAACTAGAACAAGCTGAGCCGTCAGCTAAGCGTGTGAGGAGGCCAAAGGAATTCGGAAGTGACTTTGTCACCTATCATGTGGAAACTAATCCGCTTATCTATGATGAGGCGATGAAGACCAGAGACACAGTTTTCTCGAAGGAGGTGATTGACAATGAAATTGATTCCATCATCTCAAATAACACTTGGGTGTTGGTTGATCTTCCTGAAGGAGCAAAATCCATCGGATGCAAATGGATCTTCAAGAAGAAGATGAAAGCAGACGGAACTATTGGCTAGTTCAAGGATAGGTTGGTAGCCAAGGGGTCTTCTCAGAAGCAGGGGATTGACTACTTTGACACATATGCTTTAGTAGCCCGGATAACCACCATCAGAATGTTGATTGCTCTCGCAGCAATACATAAGATGGTGATACATCAGATGAATGTGAAAATGGCTTTCCTAAATGGCGAGCTGACCAAAGAGATATACATGCAACAGCCAAAGGGATTTGTCGTCAAGGGTCTTGAAGACAAAGTCTGCATGTTGGTGAAATCTTTGTACGGTCTTAAACAGGCTCCCAAGATGTGGCATGAGAAATTTGACAAAGTTATAAGGTCAAATGGCTACATGGTCAGTGAAACGGACAAGTGTGTTTACACAAAGTTCGCTGATGGAAGAGGTGTAATCGTTTGTCTGTACGTGGACGATATACTTATCCTAGGTACGGATATGAGCTGTATCACGGAGACAAAGATATTCATCTCGATCAAGTTCAGTATGAAGGACTTAGGGGAAGCTGATGAGATCTTAGGGATCAAGATCATCCGGACAGACACTGGACTAGCGCTGTCACAGTCTCATTATATTGAGAAAATGATCACTCGTTATGGGTATCGGGATCTTCCAGGGATCGATACGCCGTACAGGTGTGATCTGAAGCTGAAGCCTAATTCACGGGAAAGCATCAGGCAACTGGAGTATGCAAGCGTAATCGGAAGTTTGATGTATGTTACTACTGCCACAAGGCCTGACATAACTTTTGCCGTAGAAATGCTGAGTCGTTTCACGAGCAACCCATGTGCTGAACACTGGAATGCTGTGAAACGGGTTATGAGATATCTCAAGAAGACTCAGACATATGCACTGTACTACAGCGAAGATCCGTCGATAGTGGAAGGCTTCAGTGATGCCAGCTGGTGCTCAGAGGTGGAGAACGAGTGGTCCATAGGTGGATTCATTTTCACAATGGGTGGAGCTGCTATATCATGGAAGTCGAAGAAGTAGACTATGCTCTCGCGGTCATCCATGGAATATGAGTTCTTTGCACTTGATACCGCAGCCGAGGAAGCAGAATGGCTTCGGGAGCTCATGTATGATCTTCCAGTGGTTGGGGCACAAATACCGACGATACCGATATACTGGGACAACCAGGCAACTGCGGTGGTGGCATCAAATGACCTCTTCAACGGGAAGAAGTGGACAGTACGGTTGAAGCAAAGGGCAGTACACGATCTTATCAAGAGAGGTGTTATTGCAGTGATTGATGTTCGGAGTCAGGAGAACCTGGCGGATCCGTTCACCAACGGCCTCAAGCGCCAGCTGGTCGATGACAGATTATAAAATGGGCTTGAAGGCATTCTGATATTGTATAATTATATTCCTACCATAAAGTTTTATACTAATAGTTCAAAGAGAAATCTACTAGGCATCTAGCTTTTGGTTCAAGAGAGGACCACTAATCGAAAGGATATCAGAAACGGTGGGTACATGTTCTATTGGGCATGGAGAGGTTACAGACCTATAACTACTGTTGTCTACTGTTGTTTTCTGCAGAAAACGGATCCTGTGGGAAGGTTGGCTTAAATGCCTTAATGAGTTCTCAGGCAGAGTGAATACCTGGTGTGCTTTACAGGAAACACGGTAGAACAGCACTACAAGGAGTGAAACTCCATGGTACTATGGGGTAACTCCACCATGAGGTTCCCAGACATGGGGTAATGCCTCGGCTTTGCTAGCCAAGTCACAGCGGCGTAGCATCGCAAATAGGCAGTTAGCCTAATGGTGTATGTTAAAAATAAAGAGGAGTCTAGTCAGCACTACAAAGAGGAGGAGTTCCTCATGTTACAGTGGCACAACACCACGATGAGGTACCCGGTTAGGGAGAAAGCCACGGCCTTGCAAGCTATGTCGTTGCGACGTAACACCGCAAGGGAGCCTAAGGCTTCATGCTGGGTAGTTTGGCACTACAAAGAGGCGGTTGCCTCATGCTACAGTAGTATAACACTACGATGAGGTTCCCGTTACGGGGTAAGGCCTCGGCTTTAAGCCATGT
This sequence comes from Iris pallida, assembly GCA_029216955.1. Classification (NCBI taxonomy): domain Eukaryota; kingdom Viridiplantae; phylum Streptophyta; class Magnoliopsida; order Asparagales; family Iridaceae; genus Iris; species Iris pallida. Next base: position 10,606,240 of record JANAVB010040419.1, on the reverse strand, counting down.
CATAGCGGCGTAGCACTACAAGGGAAGCGCAAAGTGCTTCATGCCATGTCTCTTTATATAAACTCATCTATAGTGTATGGACAAAGAGGTATCAGGCCGTCTCTTGAGGGTAAACTTGTAGACGCCCAAAATTATACACTGAAACCAGGCTGGCACAGGGCCTTTAATGTGTAGCCAGAAGCACATGTAACTACGTTATGTGAGTGGAAAGAATTTCAGCTATGGTGCAGAATTCAAGGCTTAGTCCATTCTTGTATTATAGTCTCTTGTTTGACCCATGCAGGAAGATTCAATTCGTCAGCGGTATCTCTCATAATGCATGATGGACAGTTACTGTGGGGAACACTTATACCATATATAGAGATATGTGGGGGATTGTTAGATTTTGGTCTCTTTCAAAGTGAATCTTAGTCCCACATCGGCTAGACCAAAGGAGTTGTATCTCTATATATTAGCTTTGCTAGTTTAGAGATGCACAAGTGGTGTGGAGGTGCACATGGGTTTGCCATGTGTGATTAATTTTCTAATGGAAAAAGGCTAAATCAACAATTGAAAGCATTCATGCTTTTTGCTCTTCGAAAATTTATTTCCATGGGAGCTAAGCCCCATAGGGGTTTAGCGACTCGGACTCGGACTCGGACACGGACTCAGGCTCATCGGCTCATGAGGCGTGATGTGGTGTTTTGTTGGCACACTTTGCACTTTGTACGTCAGCATCGTCGCTAGGCCCATAGTGCGCTTTAGTTGCGCTCGTTGCGCGATCCACTTGCGCGGCCACAGTGCGCAGCACAGGTTGCGCTGCCAGGTTGTGCGGCCACGGTACGCGGCACAAGTTGCGCTGCCAGGTTTTGCGGCCTAGGTTGCACGACCAGGTTACGCACAAGTTGTGCACAGGTTGCGCCGGTTGTGCCGGTTGCGCACGTTGCGCAAGTTGCGTGCGTAGCGCACGTTGCACGAGTGGTGCAGGTCGCGCACATTGTGCACGTTATGCGAGTGGTGCAAGGTGGCACAGGTTGCACAGTGGCGCAAGGTGCGCAGTGCGCGCAGTGGCGCAGGTTGGCACAAATGGCTCAGTGCTCAGTGTGCAACGCACAGGGTACTAGAGTGGCGCAACTTGCCACAGATCATGCCTGTGCATGATCTGAGCGGTTACTGCACGTTCGGGGCAGTTTCTACCACGTCCCGAATATTGTGCAAACCGGGCAGTTGCCACTCAGGCCTATATAAGGCCTCTTCTCTCCTACAGTAAAAGATATATACAAGTACAGAACATATTCAGAGTGTGACGAAAGTTTACTAGTGTTTCTTAACACAAGTAAACAGAGTCTGTGAGAGAGAAGAGAAGTTTTGCACCAGCGTTGCTTTTGCACGGGAGTCCGTGTACGATCCGAGGAGTCAGAAGAGCAGAAGTGTTCCTAAGTTCTCCGACGAACTTGCTGGTTCCTGGAAGCTATTCGTGTGGGGCGAATATAGCTTTGAGCAACGGTGATCATTCACCCCAGCAGGCCATCTTCTATCTTTTGCCTGTTATCTTCTTCGTTGATGTGATTACGAAATCTTATTAGATTTTCGTATATCATATGCTACTGTGATTACGAAATCTTTTAGATTCTCGTAATATAATAACGAAATTTTCTTAGATCTTCGTTATACTTGTGCAATCTTCCTAGAAGTGTTGCGTTGAAACATTGTTCTTACAATTATTTTATATTCTCAGTTTTCCATCGAAAAATTGTGCCCCGGCAATAACAAGATTGACATTTTTTGTTTTCCAAAAATTAAAGCTACGGAAAAGTACATCTATAGTCACAATGAAAAAGAAAATATAATTTAATAAATAAAAATCATAAGAAAAAATATTTTCCAAAAATTTGTGTGCTTACACCATATGAGACATACGAATATCTCACAATAACATGGTGGTCTTATAGTACTAAGCCATCATGCATAAAATAGGTAAAAGCAATAAAAACTACTAAGTCATGCGCTCGCACCCGAGTATGATTTGGACACACAGTTTGATAGAAAACAAATAAACAACAAAATAAATAAATAAAAAATAACATGATAGAATGATAGTAAATAAACAGTAAATATTGGCAAGGTATGTTGCTTGGAGGTGGTATGCAGAATGTCACATAAAACCCTGATTCTAAATAGGTTAATTAAATTAGGAATTTCAAGATTTTTGTTTGGCCTTTAAATTCGATTAGTGTAACATAATAATTATTATTATATTATATTATATTTGTAATATTATTATTTAGTTGGTTAATTAAATTACGTTTTTCTTAAATTGGAATTTTGATTGTTGGATTGTGTTCTTGTCCGAACCCTGGCCCAGTCCATTCCCTATCCTATAATGCCCCAGTCCCAAAATACGTAGGACTAGGAACGTAGGCATGCCAGTTATATTCATACAAAGTACATAGGCCTCGTATGGATACATAAGCTGTAAATGCAGTAAAACTAAGGCTAACTAATCTCATCCACAAAATAAAAGAATAAAAGATATCATATAATCAATTATGAATTTGTCATTTAGAACATGTAGTTGGGTGGAGACAAATCCACTACCAACTATGAAAAGAATACATAGTGAAAGAAAGAGTTTGGCGAGCGAAGCGAAGACGATCAAAGTACAATCACCCTCAAAGAAATGGAGATGGTCACGGCGAGAACTAGAATACCTGCGAAAGACAAAAGCACACACCTGAGGAGATAATCAGGTCCTCAGAGGGACGTAACAAGACATATAATATCATGCCAATATAATTGAATATAAATTGCTCAAATAAATAAGTCAATTGAATTATAACATGGTCCAATACACGCTATTGAACTAGCGTACCATCCTCCCAACCAAACAAGGACAGAAGATGGTAAACTAATTTACGATGACGTATCTTTCTATGCTATGAATCCAATATGGTATCCGGACCCCAACAAGGTTCAATACCTTCTCATCGAAGTAGTAAGTCATACTTACAACCAAACAAGGACAAGATGTGACGAACTAATCCACGACAAGTTATTGTTCTAAGCTACGGTCAGATACAAGTACCCAAACCAAAAGTACTCGTACCTAACGAATAAGGGTGCCTAACCAATCTAAGTGAATACAGTTTTAAGAACAGTTCATGGTCGCATGACTACCGGGTCAAGTCAGGAAAATACCAATACAGTACCTCAGTAGCGAGTCACAACACCATATACTATTCCTCAGTATCGAACGAGTCTATAGCATATAATCTACCTATTGTTCCTTAGTAGCGAGCGTGTCTACGATAGATAAGGTGGTAGTCAACTTCCAATCATGTTCTCCCCACCCAATGCCAACTCATAACTGCTAAGTCTTCTAGCATGCAATTCTTTTAGCAGTTATTTCCTAACGCACGACTTATACGTACTGGTGGCTAGCCAATCATGCATGTTCGAGTCCTATATGTGACTCACAACAATATGGTATAAATGTATCAAGGCCTATGAATGCAACACACAAGGTGGTCCCTTAAATCTAGGTTTAATGTATAAGAAAAATAATACATAGCAAAAAATATAACTTAACAGTAAGTTCTAACAGGTTATGCCATGTATCACAGTTTATTTTGTGTAAAGAAAATAATAAATAATGCATAAAATATGAGCTAAAATAAATAAATAGCAAATGGCAAGGTGTCTTGCCTAGTAGGACGCTTGGTGTACTGTAGTGATCAATGTGGCACGAACTGTGACTTCGGTTAACAACTATGCAAGGTGACCTCATACATTGGAACGGACGGTTCCATCGGGTCCAGAAGGGTCAAGTTAGTTAGGGTGGACATAAGGTAGTCTTGAATTGGCGAGGGAACATGAATAATGGAATTTAGTCATGGACGGAAGGATAGTGGAAGAAAATTTGGATAAATAATATATATATAATTTTTGAAAACTATTTATAATACTAGAAAATAAAATTATATATAAGAATCCAATTAATTTATTTATTTAGTACAAAACTATTTTTAGTTTAATAGGCCCAAATATAGACTTTACCAATCCAAATAAAACATCTATTTAACTAAATCGCAAAAATATTTAATAGTAGCTATATCTACAAAATTTAGTTCAATAATTAAAATTAAGTTTGGAAATAAGGTTTTCTAGTAAAACCATTTTTAGAATACCCTAAAAATATTTTAGTACATAGTTTAGGCTAAGCAAAATTCTATATTTATACGTTTTTAGAAATATCGATAATAATGTTTAAAACTAATGATCATAATTACTAAAATAATACTCATCAATATACAAATATTTATATATATAAACAACGTACTCCGATTAAATATATTTTATGTATACATGGGTTTTTACCAAAATATATATGCTAAATTCACAGATTAATAATAATAATAATAATAATAATAATAATAATAAGAATAATAATAATAATAATAATAATAATAATAATAATAATAATAATAATAATAATAACTACTAATAATAACTATGTCCCAGATCCCGATAATAATAATAGTTATAATAATATACTAATAAGTATTATATAAAATAATAAGTACTGAGTGCAGCATCTGCTGCACTCGCCTCTCTCTCTCTCTCTCTCGGTTGAGTTCACCGAACCACAACAAAAGAAGGGGGCAAAGAGATATGAACCTACAGAGAGAGGGAAGTGAGAGAGTCAGCGGAAGAGAGGGCGAGAGTGAAGAGGAGGCGACGGAAGATGGATCGAGTACTGCGGTGCGCTGCACGGGAAGAGGACGGCGGAGGGAGCGGAAGAGATAGGCGGAGAAAAGGGGAAGAGCGGTCGTCGACCACGCGAGCTCGCTGGAGGACGCGGGCCGGTACGGCTCAAGGAGGCGGCGGAGCGCACGGGGCGCAGAGGCTGGTCCAGAGAGAAGAAAAGGGGAGAGGTCGGGATACTATGCCGGGGCTTGCAAGGTGGGCGGAGTACGACGGACGGCACGATGGCACGAGCGGAGGACGGATCGTCGTCGTCGAAGGAGAGGTCGCAGGGACGGGATTGAAGCGGAGGGTGCTGGCGCCAGGTCTGTCGGCAAAGGAAGCAAGAATTTTGCGGGCGGCGGGCGGATCTGGATTGATCGAGGCGTACAGGGAGCTAGGTGGTCGGATCTAGGTTGCCGGAGATGGAGGTAAGTGGTGGTTTGATTTTTGGTGGTGGTGGCATTTTGGGATTTTTCTAATGGCGACAGTGGTGGTCGAACCGGATGTGGTAGTTTTGGCCTGTGGACGGAGTAATGACTGTTATGGTGGTGGAGTTTGGGTGCGGCAGTCGATTACGGTGGCGGTGGTTGTTCTTGCTTGTTTTTCTTTTATTGTGGGTAATGGCCTTTTGCGGTTGGGACGGTAGTAGTGGCTGATGTGGGAGGAGTTCTGGGCTGTGGCAGGACTGGCTGGGTCGCCATGGTACTGTCGTAGAACTGTGCTGGTGACAGTGGTTGCCTGCAGTTGGATAGAGGTGGCGTGATGGTGGTGGGTTCTGGAGGCCGACGACCAGGATGACGGTCGGGTCGGAGTGGTTCTGGGGTCGGACAGAGGGTGGTGGTCGTGGCAGTCGGACGCGGTGACGGTGGTGAATGGGCGTGGTCTGCGACGGGTGGCCGCGCCACTGTGGTGGCGTTAGCGGTGGTGTTGTTGGTGGCGGAGTCGGGAAGATGAGGTGATGGCTGAGTTTAGAATCGGGTTAGGGATAGGATTTTTGTCGTGTCGGGACTGTCGACACGGGGGAGATGATTCAATGTATATGTAAAAAAAATAGAATAAGATAGTCACCCGGGGTCGGACCCGAGGCCGTCATGGCTAACACGGAGGGAAATGGCCACAGACACGATGTACGTACTTCGGTAGAGAAATTTGTGGAATAATATTTATGGAGAAAACAATGGGGTGTCTCCCTTATATATAGGGTTAAGAAATTCTACTTGGATAAGGATTTGGGAAAACTTAAACCCTTAATAGATAATTTGCTACTAATTTCAATAAATTTAAAACCAATCAAATCCAAATCCAAATCCAAATCCAATTTAAATCTAATTAAATTCCATCCTTTAATTTAAAATCAAATAAGATAAATCAAATTTCAAATATAGATATTAATTTAACTATTTAAATAAATCCATAAAATCAAATCAAGATTTAAATTGCCACAATAATTTTAAAATATATTTTCTAAAAATACTAATAATAATAATTTCAAAAATTATATTATTATTTAAAATAAACTAATAAATAATTACAAAATATATATATAAATATAAATATATATATATATATATATATATATATATATATATGCACAAATAATATTTACATAAATATACTTTTCTAGTATACCATTTTATAAAAATATTATTTATTATTATAACTGTATAAATGAAAGGCTTTTCATAAATAAAATCATAAACATGAAAATTTTGGTACGATAGCTAAAAATAATTATTATATATTATTTTGAAACTATAAAATAGAAAATATTTCTCTAAAAATATGTACGCTCGTACATGTTCGCACTCATCGAGCAATTACGAAAAACGAAATTTTGCGCACGACGTACAATACAACTACGCGACGTACAAATACAAAATAATAATCAGTACCAAATTTATTAAAAAAATATATAGTAGAAATTTAGGGGTTTTACATCCTACCCAACTTAAAAGAATTTCGTCCTCGAAATTAAGAATTAGTAGGGGGGTGAGAAGGCACAAAGGGGTAGCGATAAGGAAAAATCAATTCACAACGTTCAACCAAAAGATGCGTTAGGAAATCGTGATTTCTATAATGGCAAGGATAATCATGGGTTAGCACAAGAAGGAAAATGAGTAAGGGTTAAGGTTAAAACAAGATAACAGACAATAAAGAATATTATGATAACAAGAGAAAATAAATTAGAGACCTTAAAGTTATGGTTTCTTAAGAGTAGGTTGAGGGCACGATTAAGAGAATGAATTAGATTCACTCCTAAATTAAGCAATTAGAAGGTAATAATAGGGCCGAGAAAAGGACGAGTAGTTTAGGATGCAGATATAGCAACATCGAGTAATAACGGTCATAATCGATAGGAAGGCTAGAGGAAGTTCTAGTATACCCCTTCGTCCTTCTAAAATAGGTGAAGGCGAAAGCAATAAGGAGTTCAGAAGACGATATTATCGAGTACGAATACGTGGTGCAAAGACGACCGAATAATTTCAAAGAATTGCCAATACAGTCGTGGATGGAATTCTAAAGGCCAAGTTTAATTATGTTCCATCCACGTAGAATAATCGACAAAAGCGAACCAAAGTGCACTCTGTTGATCAGACCATCATGCACCGGTTCTGATTAGACAATATGTTAGTGAGCGGCCGCTCAATAGCATATGCCTTGATCAAGCTCGATAAAGAATTAGCTTGCAAGTGAGATTAAGATTGAAAGAAAGCAGAATTAGTTTAAATGATTCTAAGTCATATCCTGTATTGGTCTCTATACAGTCATCCTACAGTCTTCTTGTCCAAGTCCTTGGTTGACTAGATGGGTTAGGGTCCTCTAAATTCTAAAATCTAAGTAAACTTGTGAATATAGGTCACAAGGACAAAGGGATTGCTAGGTCACAAGGCATTCTACCCAACTTAAAAGAGTTAAACAAATGGTGTTTTGGGACAAAAGTAACATGTCTAACTAGTAGGGGTCACCTTCCTAACCTCTAGCAAGCACGAAGGAAAGATAAGAATTTTGATAGAAGAAATCAAGTAAGATGCAGTCGATGAGTCGAACGATAGTTCGAATATGGAATCGAGGAAAGAGGTCGAGTATGTGGATGAGATCCTAGACTTCTAATCCTATTCGCAGGCTTGCTTGGTACGGTAAAGTAACTAAACAATTTATCTTGACCTGTATGGGCCACCACAAAAATATGTAATGCCCAGTCCCAAAATACGTAGGACTAGGAACGTAGACATGCCAGCTGTATTTATATAAAGTACATAGGCCTCGTATGGATACATAAGCTGTAAATGCATTAAAACCAAGGCTAACTAATCTCATCGACAAAATGAAAGAATAAAGATATCATATAATCAATTATGAATTTGTCATTTGGTACATGTAGTTGGGCGGAGACAAATCCACTACCAACTATGAAAAGAATACATAGTGAAAGAAAGAGTTTGGCGAGCGAAGCGAAGATGATCAAAGTATAATCACCCTCGAAGAAATGGAGATGGTCACGGCTAGAACTAGAACACCTGCAAAAGACAAAAGCACACACCTGGCGAGATAACCAGGTCCTCAGAGGGACGTAACAAGACACATAATATCATGCCAATATAACTGAATATAAATTGCTCAAATAAATAAGTCAATTGAATTATAACATGGTCCAATACACACCTATTGAACTAGCATACCATCCCTCCAACCAAACGAGGACAGGAGATGGTAAACTAATTCACGATGACGTATCTTTCTATGCTATGAATCCAATATGGTATCCGGACCCCAACAAGGTTCAATACCTTCTCGTCGAAGTAGTAAGTCACACCTACAACAAAAAAAGGACAAGATGTGACGAACTAATCTACGACAAGTTATTGTTCCAAGCCACGGTCAGATACAAGTACCTAAACCAAAAGTACTCGTACCTAACGGATAAGGGTGCCTAACCAATCTAAGTGAATATAGTTTTAAGAACAGTTCATGGTCGCATGACTACCGGGTCAAGTCAGGAAAATACCAATACAGTACCTCAGTAGCGAGTCGCAATACTATATACTATTCCTCAGTATCGAGCGAGTCTATAGCATATCGTCTACCTATCGTTCCTCAGTAGCGAGCGAGTCTATGATAGATAGGGTGGTAGTCAACTTTCAATCATGTTCTCCCTGCCCAATGCCAACTCATAACTGCTAAGTCTTCTAGCATGTAATTCTATTAGCAGTTATTTCCTAACGCACGGCTTATACGCACTGGTGGCCAGCCAATCACGCATGTCCGAGTCCTATATGTGACTCACAACAACGTGGTATAAATGTGTCAAGGCCTATGAATGCAACACACAAGGTTGTCCCTTAAATCTAGGTTTAATATGTAAAAAAAATAATACACAGCAGGAAATATAACTGAACAGTAAGTTCTAACAGGTTATGCCATGTATCACAGTTTATTTTGTATTAAAAAAAATAATAAATAATGCATAAAAGATGAGCTAAAATAAATAAACAGCAAATGGCAAGGTGTCTAGCCTGGTATGAAGCTTGGTGTACTGCAATGATCAATGTGGCACGAACCGTGACTTCGGTATAACAACTATGCAAGGTGACCTCATATATTGGCACGGACGGTTCCATCGGGTCCAGAAGGTTCAAATTAGTTAGGGTGGACGTAAGGTAGTCTTGAATTGGCAAGGGAACATGAATAATGGACGGAAGGATAGTCGAAGAAAATTTGTATAAATAATATATATACAATTTTTGAAAACTATTTATAACACTAGAAAATATAATTATATTTAAGAATCCAATTAATTTATTTATTTAGTAAAAAGCTATTTTAAGTTTAATAGGCCCAAAAATAGACTTTACCAATCCAAATAAAACATCAATTTAACTAAATCGCAAAAATATTTAATAGTAGCTATATCTACAAAATTTAGTTCAATAATTAAAATCAAGTTTGGAAATAAGGTTTTCTAGTAAAACCATTTTTAGAATACCCTAAAAATATTTTAGTACATAGTTTAGGCTAAGCAAAATTCTACATTTATACGTTTTTTTAAATATCGATAATAATGTTTAAAACTAATGATCATAATTACTAAAATAATACTCGTCAATATAAAAATATTTATATATATATATATAATTTACTCTGATTAAATATATTTTATATATACATGGGTTTTTACCAAAATATCTATGCTAAATTCGCAGATTAATAATAATAATAAGAATAATAATAATAATAATAATAATAATAATAAGAATAATAATAATAATAAGAATAATAATAATAATAATAATAATAATAATAATAATAATAATAATAATAATAATAATAATAACTACTACTAATAACTATCTACCAGAACCCGATAATAATAATAGTTATAATAATATACTAATAAGTATTATATAAAATAATAAGTACTGAGTGCAGCATCTGCTGCACTCGCCTCTCTCTCGCGGTTGAGTTCACCGAACCACAACAAAAGAAGGGGAGCGAAGGGAGAGGAACCGACAGAGAGAGAAAAGTGAAAGAGTCAGCGGAAGGGAGGGCAAGAGTGAAGAGGAGGCGGCGGGAGATGGATCGAGTGCGGCGGTACGCTGCACGGGAAGAGAACGGCGGAGGGAGCGGGAGAGATAGGAGGAGGAAAGGGGAAGAGCGGTCGTCGACCACGCGGGCTCACCGACGGACATACGGCGGTGCGGCTCAAAGAGGCGACGGAGCGCACGGGGCACGAAGGCTGGTCCGAAGAGGAAGAAAGGGGAGAGGTCGGGATACTACGCCGGGGTTTGCAAGGTGGGCGGAGTGCGACGAACGGCACGGTGGCGTGAACGAAGAACGGCTCACCGGCGTCGAAGGAGACGTCGTAGGCACGGGAAGGAAGCGGAGGGTGTTGGCGCCAGGTCTGCCGGCAGAGGAAGCCGGACTCTCACGGGCGACGGGTGGATCTGGGTCGATCGAGGCGTACAGGAAGCTAGGTGGTAGAATCTAGGTCGCCGGAGATTGAGGTAAGTGGTGGTTTAATTTTTGGTGGTGGTGGCATTTTGGGATTTTTCTAATGGCGACAGTGGTGGTCGAACCGGATGTGGTGGTTTTGGCCTGTGGACGGAGTAATGACTGTCATAGTGGTGATGGGGTTTGGGTGCGGCAGTCGATTACGGTGGTGGTGGTTATTCTTGCTTATTTTTCTTTGGTTATGGGTGATGGCCTTTTACGGTTGGGACAGTGGTGGTGGTTGATATGGAAGGAGTTCTGGGCTGTGGCAGGACTGGCTGGGTCGCCATGGTGCTGTCGTAGAATTGTGCTGGTGACAGTGGTTGCCTACAGTTGGATAGAGGTGGCGTTATGGTGGTGGGTTCTGGAGGCCGGCGACCAGGATGATGGTCGGGTCGGACTGGTTCCAGGATCGGACGGAGGGTGGGGGTCGTGGCAGTCGGGCGCGATGACGGTGGTGAACGGGCGTGATCTGTGACGGGTGGCCGCGCCACTGTGGTGGCGTTGGCGATGGTGTTGTTGGTGGCGGAGTCGGGAAGATGAGGTGATGGCTGAGTTTAGAATCGGGTTAGGGACTGGATTTTTGCCGTGTCGGGACTATCGTCACGAGGGAGAGGATTCAATGTATATGTAAAAAAGATAGAATAAGATAGTTACCCGGGGTCGGACCCGAGGCCGTCACGGCTGACACGGAGAGAAATGGCCATAGACACGATGCATGTTCTTCGGTGGAGAAATTTATGGAATAATGTTTGTGGAGGAAACAATGGGGTGTCTCCCTATATATAGTGTTGTGGAATTCTACTTGGATAAGGATTTGGGAAAATTTAAACCCTTAATAGATAATTTGCTACTAATTTTAATAAATTTAAAACCAATCAAATCCAAATCCAATTTAAATCTAATTAAATTCCAACCTTTAGTTTAAAATGAAATAAGATAAATCAAATTTCAAATATAGATATTAATTTAACTATTTAAATAAATCCATAAAATCAAATCAAGATTTAAATTGCCACAATAATTTCAAAATATATTTTCCAAAAATACTAATAATAATAATTTCAAAAATTACATTATTATTTAAAATAAACTAATAAATAATTACGAAATATATATATATATATATATATATGCACAAATAATATTTACATAAATATACTTTTCTAGTATACCATTTTATAAGAATATTATTTATTATTATAACTGTATAAATGAAAGGCTTTTCATAAATAAAATCATAAACTTTGAAATTTTGGTACGATAGATAAAAATAATTATTATATATATTATTTTGAAACTATAAAATAGAAAATATTTCTCCAAAAATATGTACGCTCGCACATATTCGCACTCGTCGAGCAATTACGAAAAACAAAATTTCGCGCACGACGTACAATGCAACTATGCGACGTACAAATACAAAATAATAATAAGTACCAAATTTATTTAAAAATATATAATTGAAATTTAGGGGTTTTACATATCCCGAAGCCCAATTCTTAGAACCCAAACCCTTTTTCAAAATAACAAATAAAAGTAAATAAGAAAAAACCCACCCGACCCCCTGACCAGCTCCCCATGTTCTTACTAGTCTCCCACTAATTCCTCCCTACCAATCCATACTTATCTTCCGTACGTTCACAATTTTTCCCCATAAAATCTTACCACCACCTTCCCTCATTCTCTTTTGGAACCAATAACACCATCACCATTCTTTTACTTTGCCCCCAAGCCAAAACCTCAACAAAACCACATCACCATCACTCCTTCTCTTCAAAACCCACAGTAGCCTACCGCGGCCGACCCCCTCTACGCATCCTTTCGGCAGTCCCCGCGACCCCGCGACCGACCGCTCCGAACCCGTGCCGCCCTCAGCCAGCGCCCCATAGGCCCTCTACGACCGACCCTGACCGTACGCCCCTCGGCCACCCCCACGATCGCCTGACCGAGCGACCCTCTGTCCCGCGCGCTCTCCGTGCCGGACCCTCGACCCTATGCCGCTGTCGTCATTTCGAACGACAACCTGAGTATGTTGTCATATTTCTCGAGGCTTCAAGCCGGTGACGATGCGCCGATCCGAGTTCGAGGCCACCCTTCAAATTTTGTTATCAGACTTTCGGTATAATTCCTAACTTAGTATTTCGTCCCTCCCCGTCGTAGTCTATGATGACTAGTCTCGATTCTGTTACGGGATTCAATTATTTTACTATGTTGCTTGCGTGTGGATACTTGAGACGATCCTCGGGTCGTCATTTTGGTTCCGGACCGAAATTGTGTTATTGTGTTGAGATCGGACCCATATATTTATATGATGTGGATTCAGACCTATATATTTGTGTTGACTATCCTGTTAAATATTGGTTGTAGTCTAATTACGGACTTGGGTTTAGTCTCTTGGTTTGGTAGTTATTGTGTGAAGATTTGGTTATGTGAATTGGCGTTGGCCGAAATTTGCATAGTTGGGTGTTAGTTATAATAGTTTAGTTTTGTTAATATAAATGTGTGATCTCTTTTATATAAATGTATATATACGTATATATAAGTGGTGGTTAAACAGATTCTATATATAAATATATATATATATATATATATATATATATATATATATATATATATATATATATGATTTAAAAGGGAAAAATATGTTTTATTTATACTCTTAATATTGTGACTCATTTTATGGCTATTTTTGGAAACCGTTTGTTACGAAATATACTTTATATAGATGATGTAAATCTTATATTATTGGTTTATTTATGTGGGAGTATTTTTGGGTTAATTTGAGGCTTATCGTATCCACCTTGGCGACGACCGAAATGGTCGAATGAGCCGTTATCGAAACACAAACGCTACAGGGTATTCCCGTACATTGAGGCGTAAGCGATTATCAACGTGTGACTGCGTGACCAAGTCAGAAACTCTGGTTGTCCCTGCATTGGGACTTTTAGTTTATTTTAAAATTGTAGAACTTGTTACTTGGCATTCTATATTTTAGGTGCAGGGCACTCGTACCTTCGGACTGGACCATTCCCGGCTTAGAAGATCGCCGCAGCGTAGTTTAGAATTTTTATTTTGTTCTCTTTTTAATATAAAATATGTTTTAAGGGCATAAGTCCATTTTCCCTTTCTTTCTCTGAACCATGTATTGTGTCGCGTAGGAGTAGCGTAGCCTTTTCTGTATTTTATGTTGTTAATATCGCACGTTACTTTATCTACAAATGAAACCGAAAATGTTATTTTCTAAAAATAAAAATAAAGATTTTCTCGCATAAATAAGAACGCCTTAGAAAATACAAGTTTTATATTTATATTAACAATCTCACGCTTTTATCATTAAAAGAAAAATATAGTTATATATATATATATATATATATATATATATATATATATATATATATATATATATATATAAAAAATAAGAAATATATATATATATATATATATATATATATATATATATATATATATGTATATATATATAATTAAATATAATTTTTTCCCCATAAATTGTGTTGCCTACTCTTTCCAAATAAAGTAAGAAAATTGACTCTTTATACAGTTGGAAATAACGTAAGCGGCGTTAGAGTAAATTTATCGTTAGTGTAATTGTTAACCAAGAAAATTGACTAGGATCAATATTAGAGATTGCAACTAGAACACCCTAGAAATGATTGTATTTGGATCTAAGTCGGACTTTTAAATTAATGTAGGGTTCAGGGCCTAAGATTGAGATTCTTTCTCCTGTCTCCACCTACATCATCTGAAAACTAAGGCAAGTTGCATATTATTCAAAATTGTATTTTAGTTGATAATTAAATAGATTGCATAATTAGAAACATTATATCGACACTGACTCATGGGATCCCTCTCAGATCCAATTGATTACTTGATTGATTCATTGACTCATTGACTTGGGATTGGGGAGTAGTGTTAGCACCTATGGTCAAAGCCCTCTATTTTCTCATTGTGGATAGCTGAAGCTCCACCTCACTTGGGCTGAAGCCTGACCGTGTTCACTAGAACACATATGGCCTCCATCCCCAGCCGGCCACGGGATGCTACACATTCAAAACACTATTACTAGTTGTAGATTGCATCATTATTATTTCTAGAGATTTATTGCTTCACTGAATCTTTATTATTATTTAGAAAGATAAATTATGTTCTAAAACTGCTTCTTGCATATTTATTTTTTTATCAAAATGCTAGAATGGATATATATGTTCTTGCTCCTTTCCTGACTGAAGACCAACATTTTTAGGTGACTACTATGACGTGGATATGCCTCATAGTACCTACTACGGACCTGACTTAAGCTCTGAGGAGTTAGCTGAACCCAATCATGAGGCACTGAAACAGACTACTTAGTAGTCTAGTCAGCATTGTATTTAAAGCTGTAACCTTAGTACAACTTAAGTTTGTTCCGGCATTATGTTTGAATTATTAAATAATTTTTTTTAATCCGTAAGTTTAGATGTTGAGCTTGAGTTACTATTGATTGATACAGCTTACTTCCACCATCTCACAACGGTATAGGCTGGGCATGTTCCGAGTGGACCCAAAAACTTGAGATCGGGTCATAACATGTTTATATCCAGTAACTCATACCGTTAGATCGATAAAGCAATAAAAGTAGAACTTCCACAAACGTCCTCGGATACCGAAATAGACATCACCAAAAAATTTAGAATAAGAGATACGTCTAAGATCGCCTACCCATAAGTCCAATTCTGGACAGGGACAAAATCATAATTTTCGGTCAAATCGATGTCCGCCGTTGGACCCGCTTTGCACAAAAAAGCGTGCCAAATCTAACATCTCTAAAGTCATCAAGTTATATGTCTATAGCTCTAGTTTTGTGATACGAATTCAACCGTATGTCCAAATTTGGATTCTTGTAACCCGTGCACAATTTTGCACGTTAGATCGGGTTGTGGGCCCACTAAAATAGTGTTCCGGTCGACCTTCTCTGAATCGGACCAAACTTGTCTCACAGGACCAGAAAAACGATACGAGTCTAGTGGCATAAGTTTTGTCTCGATGTGATGAGCGTGCACAAAGTTAGGGACTAGTTTGAAAAAGGACCAATATACCTCGATTTTGTCGTGCACACGCATCCAAATCGAGTTCTGTCGAATTCTACACGTCGGCGAAGTCGATACGCACATTTCCATGCACTACTACAAAAGTAGATAACAATGACATTTTATAGATGACACTCATCTAAAAATGTCATTAATGATATCTTTAATGTCGGCTCATTAGATGATCGTCATTAATAACTTTATCAATGATATTAAAAAAAATGTCATGATAAGTACTATAAGATGACCACTAAAAAAATAAGGGTCATAAAAACAATTATGGATGTCATTTTTTTGTGTGGAAAAAAATGTGGGACTAACAATAACACAATGATATTAGGGAGTCATATTTAGTTTAAACAATGACGAAGACATATTGTGTGTCGTAAAATATTGATTAAAAATTGAGATACTATTGGATTGAATCTAGTGTTGACTAGAAGAAGGAAGTAGATGCTTCTGTTGATTTATTACTTCACAAAATGATTTAAGGCAAAGGCATTGCATGCCCAATATTATCGAAAAATACATCTAATGTTATGATTGATTTCA
Source organism: Iris pallida (assembly GCA_029216955.1). Classification (NCBI taxonomy): domain Eukaryota; kingdom Viridiplantae; phylum Streptophyta; class Magnoliopsida; order Asparagales; family Iridaceae; genus Iris; species Iris pallida. The sequence continues at coordinate 10,589,888 of JANAVB010040419.1, read as the reverse complement.
ATTTTTTAAGATTTTTTTTTATAGTTTTTTTAATGTTTTTTTAGCTTTTTTTCATTTTTTAGAATTTTTTGGTGTATTCCATTTTTTTCTTTTCACTTTTTTAAGAATTTTTATTTTTTGGGGTATTTTTTTCAAGTTTTTCATATATTTTTTTTTCTTAAGAAATAATGTTAAATTTTTTTTTTACTTTTTTTGAGAATATTTATATATTCACAAAACATATGAATATAATTTTTAGGAAATTTAATTATAGAGAATTTGACGGTCGAGAATATTTTTTTGGCTATATAGTAATTTGCGTAGTGTCGTACCAAACGTCTCCTTAGATTTGCTTTTGGCATAGAAAATTTAATGTGGGTGAGCTCGATATGTCCGTCGAAGTTGGTTTGACCAAGCTGTACCCATAATCCAACATGCCCTCTTTCTTCAAATTAAACTATCGAAAGTGCTTTTTTGCCTACGGTTTACGTGACTGAGGATTGGCCCGCCGCCATTTGGCACACAATCATTGGCCCTCTCTACTAACAACGGGCCTGGCCCCTTGTTAGCATTCACCCGAATAAAACTTGTATTATACGCAAATTTTTTCGTATCTTTCAGAAACGTATAATACTTGCATACTTTTGAAAGATTAGAATCAGTAAGTAAATTTTAAACATGCAAAGTTTTAAATGTTTTTCGTATAAATTATTAAAAAAATTGGCTCAAAAATATGGTAGGAACCTGTTTAATTAACCAAATTTAATAACATATTTAAGAATGTGAAGTTTCTAACCTGAATATTTGCATTTTTTGAATATTTGACCATTTTTTTAACATATTTTATTTGCACTGAGCTGATTTATACGTACTTTTGTCATCCCGAATTTTTCATGTTTGCCGAATTGCTAACAATAAGATCTAATCAACTAGACCAATGAGAGGCTACAAAATAACGATGGACCAGTTAGGGTCACAAAAATTGCGGTCGCCATAACATTGTCCTTAAACTACTTGTGATATCCTTGTAGGGCTTGGATTCCCCCCTCATTTGTTTTCCCACATAAAACCCTCCTCTCTTGTTTACTCTCAAACCTACCGCCATCCAAATCCTAATCCCAATTCCAATCCCTAACCTTCCTCATCTCTCGGGGAAACTCCTGTAAAAGCATGAAAAAATTACAGCGAATGAATCGCCATGCACCCAAGTCAGTGAAGCCCCATGCGCCCAGTCAGTGGAACTCAATGCGCCCAGCCAACGAAGCTTCATGTGCCCGATCATTACAACTCCATGCGCCCAAGTCAAGTGTTGCTCCATGTGTCCAGTTAGTGAAGCTTCATGCGCCCAAGACTAGCTCCCCCGAAAGGAGGGCACGTAGCCTGAGACATGGCTATGCGCCTAAGCCTGACTCTGTCAAAGCCATGATCAACACGTGCACCGAAGCACACGGCCACGTCAGTCTCCACGAGCAGTCGTGCACCGAAGCATGCGGCCACGTCAACGCCACGACCAACCCACGATCTCGCAGCCTGTATGCGCCTACGTCCTATGCGCCTAAAGTAGGATTATGCGCCCACATAAAAACTGGCGTGTTTCCTCATGTGGGCGCATAACACCATTCCAGTTCAAGAACGACTATAAAAGGGGGGCCTCATCCCTCTTCGAAAGATAGAACAGAGAGCATTTTCAAGAGCCAAATTGCTGCACTTCATGCCAGTGAGCCGAGAGTTAGCAATTTTTTAGGTTTTCTCCCACTTTTGTAATTGGAGTGTCAACGAAGTAAAGGAGCAACTACCGCTCAATCTCCATCGCCCCATTTCCCATAATTCTTTTTTGTACTCAGGGATCCTCAGTGCATGATCTCTCAGGCGTACTCGATTTGTGGTACCTTGCGCCAATAAAAGAAAAGATAGCATTTTCTTCTTCTTCTTTTTGTGTGTGTCCACAAAAATAGCAACTCTGCTAGGGACTACCTTTTCCTCTGATGAGAAGGTGGTGACGCAATCCGATACCGACAAAGTGGGGAGTACTCAGAAGATGCTAATCGTAAAGTTCGATCGGCAGACGTTCGAAGAGATGCTCTCGAGGGACGGCTCTACTCCCTTAAAATCAGCGAAGCCAAACAAGTCTCGCAAGACTTGGCTTCCGAAGGCTCGCTGTGCATATCATGCTAGTGTCATAGCAGATATGCAGCTGGAGGAGTCTGTCACATGGGCGCATGACTCTACCACAGAAGTTCTCCAAATGGAGAAGGCTCACATCATTCCGGGCTCTACTAGCCCAGTGACTTCTTTCCTGCACAACCAACAACAGGGTGTTCAACACCCGAGACTTGGCAAAGAAAAACACTACGATGCCAAGAATCGGGGTGTGCGACACTCTAGCCGAACCCGACAAGGCTCACAAACGAAGGAGGCCAAACTGGAAAAAAACATCGCTGCTCTACCAGGCATGCGCCCAAGGGAGTGTTTGGGCGCATAGTCCCAACCAGAACACTTCTATCTTCAACAGGCTGTGCATCCAGAGCCATGCGCCCAAGGCTATACGTCCAGGCTCTCTGGATCCATACTATACGCCCACATCAAGGAGGCTCAGACATGCTGTCAAGGAGCATGCGCCCAAGGCCAGTCTCCAAGGCCTATGCGCCCACAACAAAAATATAGGCCCCAACACATATAGCACGAGGTTGTCTTTAAGGACATCACAGAACTTAGGTGCGGGGTTTGCCCCTGCACATGAACTAAGTTTCGATGCGCCTACTCTCCTTACGGACCCGCATGCAAAGCTCGGCGATGCATGCAACATGGGTTGTAAGGCAAAACTCCCTTCCGCTGACTTGTGCAATATGATAAATCATAAGCGCAAAGCGAGGGAGAACATAACAATTCATAGTGCACTTCCGTGGACTAGTATTGTTATCAACTGTTGTTTCTCTAAAGCAACAAGAGTGCCTCAGAGAAAATCCATGTTTCGACGGCTACACTTCTCTGACGATGAGAAGCCACTATGTGTTTCATCCAACATGGCTTCGTAGGGTCCTCCTTATGGAAGCCCCAATCAAAGACGGTGGACTACAGACCCAACTTTCTCTCATAGCTCCGTAAGAAGAAGAAGGAGAAGTCTACCAACAGATGGCCAACAGGCTGTCGCATTCGAAAGAGTCTATAGGGGCACTCGATCAAAGACAAGACTCCATATGGACGACAAAGATTCCCAAGCCGGGAGTAGCATTCCTTCAAAATCTGAAGCAGATGACCCTCATACTGGGGGTAGCCTTCCAGAGGATGATGATCCCTCTGAATCCGATGGCGACTATCTACCTTCTCTACCTGAAGATGAAGGACTTAGCCACTTGGAGACAGACAGTATCAGCACCAGTTGTAATGCTTTCTCTCTTCATTCTCGTATGCTATCTACATACATGGCAGACGTAGAAAGTCCTGAAGATGCCAGTGATCAGACTAGCAAACGGCTAGAGGGTCTCGAAACAGCATTCGCCAATATCACTGATATGCTTACTAGTATCATGGTAGTTCAAGCTGCTGGGACTGTTCCTCCACCTCAACAAAATGTCGCAGCCCATATTAGTCCGTCTAACAGCAACAACCCTCCTTCCCTACAAAAGGAGTATCATTCCGTTGTGCCTCCTCCAAATCTTATAAATGTCGGGGGTGGACCTTCGCCAACAACGCCTGACAACCGTTCAGCAGCCGTTTTCCAACACCTGCTCAATCAACAGGATGCAATTGATTCCTTGGTCGCTCGCTTTGACTCCATTTCACACAAAGACGAGCTTCAGAAGATGGCGATATCTCAACCGTATCCCCTGAATGGGAGAACGCTACTTACCCTCCCAACTACAAGCCGCTGACGCTGAACTCATTTGACGGTTTGACTTTTCCTCGTCATCACATGACGTACTTCAACACGCAGACTATGCACTTGCCCAGAGATGATCCATTCTTGTCGAAGCTATTTATTAGCACCTTGTAGGGGGTAGCCTTCGAATGGTTCTGCAGTCTGCCTGACGGGTGTATCAATTCATTCAAAGACTTGGAGAGGTTGTCCCTCAATAGGTTTTACGAGAGTGGCATGCATGTTAGTATGTCCACCCTCATCGAGACCAAGCAAAGGAGGACTGAGTCGTTCATCGCCTTCATCGAACGCTTCAGGCGGCTAGCATGAAGATGCCCTTCGGCATACCAGACTCAGAACTTATGGATACTTGTTGACATAACTTCCTTCCTACAATAAAGTTTTTTCTAGGTATATATAAGTATGATACATGGCCCGCTTTCATTGGGGCCGCTGATGCTGCTGAAAACGATATTCCTAACATAGAACTACTGGCGTTGAAGACACCCAAATCCAAAGACAAGGGTAAGCATCCTCAAACTATCCCTATTCGTGGGGGTAAAGGGAAATAAGTCCTAAAAGTCGACACATCCAAAGGAGCTTCCAATTCTCAGGGCACCTCCGACAAGCCTAAGGAGACCTTCTCCTTCGACGAAGACGATGCCATTACCATCTTCCACACATTGACGAAGGGCAATAAGCTGACGTTGCCTCCACCACGACGTCCTGCAGAGGCGAGCCAACTCAATGATCCCAAGTACTGACTCTATCAACAGTATGTGCATCACTCCACCAAGGACTGCATCATCCTGAAGAAGAAGATACAACAACTTATCGACAGCCAAGTGATCAACCTCAAAGCTGAAGACAAGGTCGTATCTGCTAACATGATATCTCTTCAATTTGGCGACCTTCCTCCTACAGAAGTCCCAGACGACGTGGTCCCGATCCCCAAGGCGATGATGGAAGTCGTCAACCTACCACCAGCTCGCAACTTGACCTTGGTCCCACTCACAATTGAACGTGGTGAGATCATGTGGGTCCATCCCGACCTTGTCCAAGAAGTGACGTAGGGGTTAGCACCTCCCAAAGCAAGAAGGGGCAGGAAATTCAAGCCATGCCATATGGTATCCTCCCCCATCTACGAGGTTCTATCTGGCGAGACGCGATCGGGGAAGACTTATCTCCGGACGTACGATCCTGCACAAGAAGAAGTAGTACCTCCTCAAGCTCCTACTGCCCCCACAAGCTCAGAAATCGGCCCATCCAAGCCTCAAACCACGGACAAATCCAAGCAAAAGGAGACGCGGTTTGACAAATCTCTAAAGACGCCAGCTCCCGAAGGCATGGATCGACCCTACAACTTTGACATACTGGCTCAGCTAGCCAATACACCTGCCAGGTTGTTTCTGTTCGATCTATTACGGCTCTCCAAAGAAACGCAAAAGGCCTTAAGTGAGGTACTACTACATGTCGACTCATACCTTGCTGAAGTCAAAGCCTCCATTGAAGATCTCGTCTCCTGTCCCCACTACCACAGTAATATGGAAGTGGTGCCCAACATCACCTTCTCACAGGAGGACATGCTACTCAAGAATAATTATCATAATAGACCCCCGTACTATACAGGGTATATCGGGGCGATCAAGGTGGACGGCATGCACATCGATCCAGGATCCTCCCTCAGCATCATTTCTAGAAGTTTGCTACAAATTTTGGGAATCCCTCTGCACAACCTATCTGTAACCAACACAACTATCATGGCTTTCAATGCTGGTCGAAGCCATCCACTAGACAAGATCCGTCTCAAATGCCAGATCGGTGATCTTCGAACGGAGGTTTTCTGCTATGTGATCGATGCCACTGTATCCTAAAACATCTTGTTGGGACGTCCATGGATACACGAGAACATGATCATTCCTTCCACATTTCACCAATGCTTCAAGTACGTCAACAACGACGGTGTCGTGAAGACAGAGTTTACCGATGTTGATCCTTTCAAGGGCATCGAAGCTTACTATGGAGATTCGGTACTTTACCAATCTCAATCCCCTAAGGATGACGGCAACGAAGATGACAATGAAGCTGAAGCAAATCCATCCTCCAATGGTCCCCTGATTATCCGAGTCAAAGGACGTACTACTCCAAAAAGTACTCCGAAGCCTCTCACAATCTGGGTGAAAAAGAAGAACCATGACAAGGTCAAGCCACTGACTATCACTCTCAACAAGACATCCCGGAAGGAACCTACTGACGCCCGTCCCGCAATCCTGAAGAATTACCCTACATGGTGAACTCGGCCAAGACTGTGGCTCCTCTTCCAGATGATGATCCTCTCAATGAGTATATCAATACTCATAATAATGTACCTTTGGTGGATGATGTTATCCTTGAAGAAGAACTTGCGTATTTCCTTAGTAAAAGTTTATCTTTGAATTACTCCGATGTCTATCAATCTGTAAACCACTACATTAATACGATATACGCTCTAGAGAACGGCATAGGACCACACCTCTGCATGTCGGTCACAACACCTCACCTGCGAGAAAAAGTTTACCCTGAAGATATCCTCTACTCCATCGTTCCAGCCAGAAAGAAAGATGAAGAGCTAATCATCTTCGGTCGTATAATTGGCGAGAGAAATTTGTTCTAGACTCTACTTCTCCCAAGCACAACACAGAAGCTGACTATGACTCTGGGAAAATGCAACTTTTTCGGTATAGTTGGCAGGCCAACAACATCATTCAGAACATGGGATATGACATCAAAAGCGACAAAAGGCTAAATTACGGCAGAGGACGACGGTTGCCAATACGACACTTTGCTCCCCCCGGCAAACCCGAGAACTACTATCAACGAAGCGATGTTGGTCTAGGCTATGTCTCTCCTCCAACAACTCCCAAAAGATCAGATGATGAAGCAGATTATTGTTCTGATTCTTCTGATTCCTCCCTCTGGGACTCAGACACCAGCATAGGCGACATGTTCAAAGCAACTCTGTCCGTCAACATGATTTCTACCGACCAAATTACAGACGATGTCCAATCAATCGAACTCGAACAACGGGCTCAAAAGATGGACACTAGGTGGGAGCTGTACTACGAACAACAGGAACCACCTACCGAAGACGAAGTCATCCAAGTCAATCTAGGAGATAAAGCATCCTTCAAACCGATCTTCATCAGCAAAAGCCTATCTGGCGATGAACGCCAATCTCTTATACAGCTTATAAAAGAATACATAGACGTCTTCATATGGAGCTATGAAGTCGCTATGCATCGTCTGAACATTTCATCTAAAGCTAAGATAGTGAAACAGCAACAACGACAATTCCGTCCAGACATCATGGAAGCCATCGAGAATGAAGTCAAGAAGCTCATAGCCAGTGGATTCATTCACGAGGAACAACACCCAGACTGGGTTGCCAACATCATTCCAGTCATGAAAAAGAACGATAAAGTTCGAGTCTGTATCGACTACCGTGGTTTGAACTCTGTATGCCCGAAAGACGAGTTCTCTCTACCGATCACTGACGTAATGATCGACAACACTTGCGGCTTCGAGCGGATGTCCTTCATGGATGGGTTCTCAGGCTACAACCAGATCAAGATGTTTCCCGACGACGAGAAGCACACATCTTTTTGAACACCGTTGGGGATATACTACAATACGGTGATGCCAATGCAGGCAACATACCAGCGAGCCACCAACACAATTTTTTGTGATCATTTGTGCAAAACCGTGGAGTGCTACGTAGACGATATCGTAGTCAAAAGTCGTCTCAAGGGCAACCACCTCCAAGACCTGAGAACGGTGTTCGAACTAATGCGTGCACACCAACTCAAGATGAATCCACCCAAGTCCTTTATGGGAGTCTCTAGCGGCAAGTTCTTTGGTTTCATCATCACTTCAAAGGGTATACATCCGGACCCGGAGAAAGTGAAGGCTATTCTCGACATACATTCTCCAAGAAACCTCAAAGAGCTACGCGAACTACAAGGAAAGCTAGCCTATATCAGACGATTCATTTCGAACCTCTCTGGAAGGTGTCAACCATTCACTCAGCTCATGAAGAAAGGCGTATCTTTCGTCTGGACTAAACAATGTCAACGTGCATTCGATGACATCAAGGCGTATCTTACAAGCCCTCCAGTATTGGTAGCTCCAATAATGGGGAAGCCCTTCTTACTATATATCCGCGCTATGTATCATTCCCTTGGCGCCCTCTTAGCTCAGAAGAACGAAGGCGACCATGAACAGGCAATCTGCTACCTCAGTCGCATAATAGTGGGTGCTGAGCACAGATACACACCGGGGGAGAAGGAATGCTTTGTACTAGTATTTGCCATCCAGAAGACACGCCACTACTTGTCTGGGTAGACTATCTACATTATATCTAAAGTCAACCCTCTCAGAATACTCATAACTAAACCGGGCTCTCTCAATTTTCGTTTAGCTACATGGGCAATGTTGTTGACCCCATATGATATGATATTCGTCCCTTAGAAGGCAGTAAAAGGCCAAGCATTAGCTAATTTCCTAGAAGCTCATCTGGTGCTGGAGTCGTCCAAACTCTACGACGAAATCCCCGAAGAAGTGGTGGAGTTTAACACCGCAACTGAAGAAATCACTATTAGGCAAATGTTCTTTGACGGCGCATCAAGAACAGGACCCAAAAGAAACATCATGGCTGGAGTAGGTGTCATGTTCGTGTCACCTGATCATCTGGTTATATACCGTGTATATTCTCTCGTAGAACCATGTACCAACAATGTGGCCGAATATAATACTTTATTAATCGGCCTATAACTGGCGAAGCAACTGGGAGTTGACTATCTAGAAGCTTTCGGCGACTCCAAGCGAATAGTTAGTCAGGTCCGAGGGGATTATGAACTTCGTTACGAAGATCTCATCCCCTACCACAGAGCAACAATCGAGCTGGCGTCTACCTTCATTGGATTATTCATCGTGCACGTACCTCGACTACAGAATATAGAAGTAGCTACTCTAGCCGGTCTCGCTGCTTCCTTGACCGTTCCTACCAATACACAGCAGTCGATCACATTGTCTGGTCGAGAATTATTCTGTATAAAATATGCCTTGCATATTCATCACAGTTAAGTAGCGGAAACAAACATCGATGCTAAAGACTGGTAATTTTCCTTCATAGACTATGCTGTCTATGGAATCCTCCCTGAGGACCCGAAGGAAGCAGTATCCATCCAAAGGCGATCCATCAGATTTTACTACGATACAGCTACTAAGATGTTATACCGATGCTCTTACGATGGGCTACTGTTACGATGCTTACCAGACACAGAAGCCAAATATGCACTCCGGGAGACGCACGATGGAGTTTGTGGTGCACATCAACCGGGCCCCAAATTACAAGATTGCCTCAAAAGAATGGGTTATTACTGGCCCACAATGATAGCAGATGTTGTTGAATATGCAAAGAAGTGTATAGCTTGTCAGTTCCACGTCGACTTCATTCATCAACCTTCGGAGTTTTTACACCCAACGGCAGTATCTTGGCTATTTGAAGCCTGGGGCATGGACGTCATAAGACCAATCAGCCCGCCATCCTCCAAAGTACATCGGTTCATCCTAGCCATAACCGATTACTTCTCCAAATGGGCAGAAGCTATACCGCTCAACGAAGTGAAGGCATCGAACGTGATTAGTTTCATCAAACATCACGTCATCTACCGCTTCGGCCTACCTCTTAGGATTATCCATGATAATGGTCCACAATTTGCAAGCCATGCATTCTATCGGTTCTGCCATAGAAATCGAATCCAGAACGTAGCCTCTACTACCTACAATCCAGCGGCCAACGGGCTAGCAGAAGCCTTCAACAAAACCATCATAAAGCTTCTCAAGAAGTTCGTGTCTTCAAATAAGTGCGATTGGAACGAGAAGCTCGGTAAATGTCTATGGGCCTATCGCATAATGGTCCGGACTCCAACAGACAGTACGCCATTCTCTCTGGTTTATGGAAGCAAAGAAGTTCTTCCCCTAGAAATCCTGATTCCATCTCTTCAGGTAACCCTAGCCAGCGAGTTGACTACCGAAGAAAGCTACCGTCTGCGATTCCAGGGGCTCGAAGCGCTAGACGAAAAATGCTTGTTAGCTCAACAATTGTCACGCCCCAGAACCAGAATACTGGAGAGCGGAGGAATGACTCAGCCAGCTATGTATTACGAGTAGATGAATACCGTATAATACGATCAATGCTGTCTAACCAGATGAGGGGGTGCATACTACATAAAGGTCTTACTATGGTCATTTCACATCTATTGTCTCAATCATTCAAGCAAGGAAACAGAAATAGAGAACATATAAAATAAAGCAGTAAGGCGTCCCAAACGCTCAGTCAAAATGTTCTTGAGATCTGGTTTTACAAAATATAGCCAGATGATATAGCAAGTATACACAATTGTTATCAGCTGCAGTCTGACTTAATTACAATCATGTAAAAGTAAGTACAAGACAATCCGACGAACATGTCGGTGCCAAACGGCTAAGTATAAAGGTAAATAATAAAACGAGCGGTGAAGTAAGGAACCCACTCGAGTCCTCCTGCAATCATGCCTCTAGTATTGACCATCTTGGAGGTAGAAGTACGCTGGATCCTCGGGTACCGGCTCTAAATCTGGCCATACAAAACCAGAGAGGTTAGACCTCTAATAGCAAGTACCACAAGAAAGGACGATATGAAGGACATAAACCAGTAAGTAAAAGAATATAATAATAGATCTCTGCTTGCTACTAGGATTCACATCACATCACGACACTTCGAACCAACCTCCCAACCAAACAAGGACAAAAGTTGGCCCGTCATATCCTGACATTCTGATCATCCCAGTTCGATAACAGAGTAGTTCAGTACACAAACAAATCATCTTGAACGACCAATCAAATTCTACGGCTTGCTATTGTGAGTCCCAAGTTATCCTGGAATAATGAAATAAAGATTCCTCAGTTCTTACTATGTGCGAGCAAGGCTAGTCTATCCAGTCAATCATGTGCGCCATGCATGAATTAGACGAGTCCTAGCAGGACGCCCGTCAATATACAATATACAATAATAATAAAAGCAGATACTGTTCCCTGCCCGTGTGGCAGATTTACAGTATCTGTGGGAACTAGCCGGCCCGTCGGGTACTATTCGTCCCAAAGGAGCTGCCATGTAAGAACTCGGGAATCTATTCTCTCCATGCAATCATTATTTTATTTAACTTAATAGTCGCTACGTTGAGTGAAATCCCATGCCGTGGATCATGGTCATTCAAATGAGTACTTTCGTATGGGGTACGATATGCTCAACTCTACAACGATACCAGTGCGGTTAGGTTGCAGGTCTTACATAGCGTAATACAACAATCAAATCTAACCACGGTAATCATGCCTTTACCATAAAGTACACATGCTTCTTTTGTAGAAAATAAATAAATAAATAATTAAATAAATAGATTGAAGCCTGCATGTGCATGTATGTCAATATTCGGGATCAGCCAGTCGATTGCAATAGTTCATAACATGAACGTGTCTCATTCATTCATTTTAATAAGACGACTAGCCAGTCTCTTAGTTCCAACAAGGAACGCATGATCAATTAGTCAAATAACCATCGTCATTAATGGTGACAAGGCATGAAAGTCATTTAGCATTAAATAGGGTCGAGTCTATAACTCTCAAGGGTCAAGTTCCAGTCTCACTGGATATCCATATACCAATCCAGACATTTGGCACTAATACACAACCATAGGTATTAAAATATTAACATGCTAAGATTTCCGGGTTCATGCAAAAAAAGTGTAAGGATATAATAGGGAATTATCATGCTACTATTAAATGAATAAAGTATGGAACAGAATAAAAACACCCAAGCCAGGAAGTCACGCCAACAAGTCTAAGCTAAGTCCAAAAGTCACGCAAGAAGTCTCTGCTAAGACCAACAAGTCACGCTAAGTCTAGCATGGAGGAGTGAGCGTATAACATAATACACGCTGGCAAGTGTGGGTGTGAAAAGTGAAGCGTGACAAGTGATTCACGCACGCACTCTCAACGTGAGGGTGAAAAAGTCACGCACGCCAAAAGTCACGCACAATGTGATCGTAAAAAGTCACGCACGCAAGCTCATGGACATGAGCGTGACTCAAAATACACGCACGCAAATACGAGCGTGACTGAAAATACACGTACGCAAATGCGAGCGTGACTGAAAATACACGCACGCAAATACGAGCGTGACTGAAAATACACGCACGCAAATGCGAGCGTGACTGAAAATACACGCACGCAAATACGAGCGTGACTGAAAATACATACAAACACGTATAGACGTGTGCGTGACTGGGCTGATGTTTACGCGAGCACGTAAGAACGTGTGCGTGAAACATCTCCCAAACTCCAAGTCCCATGGAGCCTTTGCTCCAGTACCAAAATACACGCTAAGTTGGTGGACCAAGAACCCAAGAACAGCCGAAATAGTATAACTTAGATCTAGAGAAAACCAGCCGTAGAAATCAAAAATGCTAAGAACTAATCTCTCTTGGAATCACGAGAAGAAGGCAAATGAACCATAAAAATGGGTGATTGAGAAGCAAGTTTGCACTTGCCTTCTCCTGCTGCTGGTAGGTGGTGGGAAGTAATGAGAGGAAGAAGAAGAAGTAATGGTGAGAATGAAATAATGAGGAGAGAGAAAGAGATGGAAGCTTTAAATAGGGGGAGTGGTGGTAGGTGGGGTGTTGGGCCGGGTTTAAGGGGATCCAGCAAACTGAAACCCAATAACACTAAAGCAGCAAATAAAATACAGGTAATAAAATTACAGAAATATAATTGCAGAAATAAAATTTGCAGGAAATTAATTAACATGGAATTTAAAGAGCAGATAATTAATTAACATAAAAATTTCAAAGAAATTTAAGTACAGAATACTACATGATAAATACTAAATAAATACTCATGAGTTGTACATATATAAAAATACGCATTTCGGGAACGGGGAGTGACATCTCTTCCCACCTTAGAAAAATTCTGTCCTCGGAATTTCAAATCCATGCAGGTAGAAATATTCGGAGCTAACTAATACAAGCAATTTTAGTGACCAAGCAATTCTAGCGAGCAAGCAATCATTGTTACCATATCAAAAGCAAGTACTATATATGTAAATCTATCAATCTACGATATCAGGTAGTTCTATCCATAAGGCGATAAGCATGATAAATCAAGACAATCAAGGTATACAGAAAAAGATATACCTTGTGAGTCAAACATGTGTGGATACCGTGATCGGATATCATCCTCACGTTTCCATGTTGACTCTTCCAAGGAGTGATGACCCCAAGCAACACGGACAAGACTAAGTGTTCGGTTCTTGAGTATCTTCTCTCTTCGGTCCAAAATGGACACAGGCTGTTCCTCGTAAGACAGGTTGGTACCAACAACCAGCTCAGAATGATCGAGGACATGGCTTGGGTCTGATACATACCTACGTAATTGAGATACATGAAACACGTCATGCACCTCTCGTAACGAAGGTGGGAGTGATAAACGATAAGCAACATCGCCAATCCGATCAAGGATAACAAATGGGCCCACGTACCACGGACTCAATTTCCTGCGAACGCCAAATCTAATGACCCCACGAGTAGGTGAGATCCGCAAGAATACGTGGTCCCCAACAGAGAATTCTAACGGCCTACGATGCTGGTCCGCCCAATAACGATGCCGATCCTGTGCAACTCGAAGTCGCTCTCTAATCCCTTTAACTACTTCAACCGTCTTAACAATTATTTCTGGGCCTAGCATCTTCCTCTCCCCGATATCATCCCATACAAGCGGTGACCTGCACTTCTTACCATATAATGCTTCGAATGGCGCCATCTGGATACTGGCTTGATAACTATTGTTGTATGAGAACTCGACCAAATGCAGGTGACTCTTCCAAGACCTTCAAAAATCTAGAGTGCAAGCTCGTAACATATCTTCTAAAGTCTGAATCGTTCTTTCTGATTGCCCATCCGTCTGCGGATGGTAAGCCGTGCTAAACCTTAACTTGGTACCCAGACTATGATGTAAGCTCTTCCAGAAATACGATGTAAAGCGGGTATCTCGATCCGACACAATACTGACAGGGACTCCATGCTGCCTGACTATCTGTTGCATATATAACTACGCCAACTTTTTTGTAGATTGCCCTACTCTGAAAAAAAGAAAGTGTGCTACCTTTGTAAGCCGATCTACTATCACCCAAATAGCATCCTTACCATTTGGTGATCTCGGTAAACCGATCACAAAGTCTATTGTAATATGCTCCCATTTCCATTCCGGGATAGGAAGCGGTTGCAATAACCCAGCTGGCCTCTGCTGTTCTGCCTTCACTTGCTCACATACCAAGCAACGGGAAACAAATCTAGCTATCTCTCTCTTCATCCCGTTCCACCAGAAATGTTGCTTGATATCTTGGTACATCTTGGTCCCTCCAGGGTGAATAGAATATTGAGAACTGTGAGCTTCTGCCATAACCTCCTGTCTGATATCTCCACTAGGCACACATAGACGCGATCCGAACCTAAGTGTACCATCTTCGTGGATCCTCATCTCCTTCCTGAGTCCTGACTCACATTCTGCCCTAAGCTTATGAATCCTCGGGTCCTGTGCCTGAGCTGCCTTGATCCTGTCTACCAAGTCAGATTGGACTTGTAGACTAGTTAGAACTCCTACATCACTAGGAAGTATAACTTTGATGCCCATCTCCTGAAGGTCTTCTAAGATATGTTTTTGTGTTGTCAACATAAATGCGCCGCCTCTCCTGCTGAGAGCGTCTGCCACTACATTCGCCTTGCCTGGGTGGTACTGAAGTTCTATGTCATAATCCTTAATAAACTCCAGCCATCTTCTCTGCCTCATGTTCAGTTCCTTCTGAGTAAAGATGTACTTCAGACTTTTATGGTCTGTGTACATCTCCACTCGGTCACCATATAAGTAATGTCTCCATAGCTTCAGGGCAAACACTACTGCTGCTAACTCCAAATCATGAGTTGGGTAATTCTTCTCGTGGTCCCGAAGCTGCCTAGATGCATATGCTATCACCTTCCCATGTTGCATAAGGACACATCCAAGTCCTTTACCTGACGCATCACAATATACTGTAAAACCTCCGGGTCCAACTGGCAATGTAAGAATAGGTGCTGATATCAACTTCTACTTCAAAGTCTCGAATGATACCTGACATTCTACCGACCAAACGAATGGCACATCCTTCCGGGTCAAACGGGTCATGGGCGCTGAAAGCCTTGCAAAGTCTGACACAAACCTTCTGTAATATCCTGCCAATCCCAAGAAACTTCGTACATCTGCTACGGTCTTGGGTACTGGCCAACTCTCTACTGCTTCTACCTTCTTGGGATCTACTGCTACTCTAGCTCCTGATATAATATGACCCAAAAATAAAATATGATCCGACCAAAACTCACACTTGCTGAGCTTGGCATACAACTGGTTCTCTCTCAGAACCTGCAACACTTTCCTGAGGTGGTCTTCATGCTCCTCTTTACTAGCAGAGTATACGAGAATGTCGTCAAGAAACACAACAACAAACTGGTCTAAATATGGCATAAAGATGCGGTTCATCAAATCCATGAATATTGCTGGAGCATTGGTCAAACCAAACGGCATTACTAAGAACTCGTAATGCCCATACTTCGACCTGAAAGCTGTCTTGGAGATATCTTCCTTCCGAACCCTCACCTGATGGTACCCTGAACGAAGATCTATCTTGGAGAAAACTCTGGCTTTGCTCAACTGATCAAATAAGTCGTCGATCCTGGGTAATGGGTACTTGTTCTTCACTGTTGCCGCGTTAAGCTTCCTGTAGTCAATGCACAATCTGGACGACCCATCCTTCTTTTCCACAAGTACTACTGGTGCTTCCCATGGTGACACGCTAGCTTGAATGAACTTCTTCTCCTTCAATTCCTCTATGTGCTCATATACCTTGGCCTGCTCTGAATCGCCATTCTGTAAACTCGATCTGATATCGGTTTAGTTCCTGGTGCCAATTCTATACTGAATTCAATATCTCTAACTGGTGGTAGACCTGGAAGTTCTTCAGGAAATACGTCTAGAAATTCTTCAACTACCTTCGGGATCTGAACTTCCTCCATCGCCGTCACTACTCCCTGCTCTTGCTGAGTTGCCTCTGATCTGACTAAGGTGAATCTCTTCATGCCTGGAATATCAAAAGATACACTCCCTCTACGATAATTTATTGTCGCATGACTGTCTTTCATCCAGTCCATGCCTAAGATAACGTCGAAATTTCCAACAGAAAATTCTATCAACCGGGCAGGTAAGGAATGCCCGCAAACCACAACACTACATGCTAAAATAACTCTACTAACTCCTACGAGCCCATTACCAGTGAGTATATTCAACCTCCCTGGCAATGCCTCGAACTCTATTCCTAGTCGTGTCACAAATCGTGCAGATATAAATGAATGGGATGCTCCCGAATCAAACAATGCTACTGCGGGATATGAGGACACGAGAATGTTACCTGCCACAACATCTTCCGATGCCAATGCCTCTTCCAACGACAGAGTGAATGCTTGCCCTCGACCTCCTTGCTGATTTCCATGCTGCGGCCTAGCCTGGTGCTGCTGCTGGCCCCTGCCTTGATGATGTTGGGGTGGTCTATGCTGGTGTTGCTGCATCGGCGGTCCCTGCTGTCGAAACATCTGAGCCCGCGGTACTAACGGACGCTGCGCCAATGGCCTAACTGCCACCGCTGGTCCCCGATACTGGCCTGTCCCTGGTGCTGGCAGAGCAGGAAACTGCTATCCTGGTCCTCCTGACCTCGAATTTATAGGACATGTGGTAACCCGATGGTCTGGATTTCCACATATCAGACACAGTCCATTTAATGTCCGACACACATCTCGAGTGTGTCCCATCTTCCCATAATAAGTGCAGCCCGCCGGGGGTTGCTGGTTCTTCCTCTGTTGCTGCCTGAGTGGTGCTGGTCCTCGTATCGCCACATCGTGGATACGAATGCCAGTGGATGGTGCTGTTGTTCGGGGCGCTGCTCCCCCTCCTCCTTCAATCTGACTGTGGGATCTCTTCTGACACCCAGTCCTTATTGCAAGCCTCTGAATAGTGATCTCATGCCTTCGAGTCACCGTCAATACTTCATCAAAAGTTTGGTAATTGTGCCCCTCTATTAATTGTAAGAGCTCAAGATGAAACCCTTGCCGAAACCTCATGGCCCTCTGGCGCTCCGTCGCTACCATCTCTGGGGCGAATCTACTCAATCTGCAGAACTCCGCTGCATAAGCATCTACAGTCTTGCCGGCCTGCCTGAGGTTGATAAACTTCTGTTGTAGCTCAAATTGCGCCACAACTCCATAGTACTTGGTCTTGAATCTTGCTGTGAAATTATTCCAAGCCACAGGACGTCTGATGCCCACATCCTCTGATTCCCACCAATCACGTACGAGATCCTGAAGTAACAACTTCACTAGATCCACACGCTCTTCTGCCGGTACCTTAGCCGCTGTCAGAATAGCCTCTATATCCTTAAGCCATGTATCTGCTGAGATGGCATCCTCCGTGCCCTCGAAACGACGGGGGTTGTACTTGCAAAACCTGGCTGATGCTCCTGAATCAGCCCTCACTCCTCTTTCCAAAGCCGTCTGCAATCCTTGGTTGAGCAACATATTCTTCTCTTGTAGCTGATTGTGCATGCGCTGCTGGACCAACATCTGATGTTACTGAGTGGCCATCATTCCTCTCATGATCTCCAGAAGGGCTGGTGTGTCCACTTCCACAGGGGTAGGTAGAACTATGGGTGGGTCTGGAATATCTGGATACTGCGGTCCAACCGATGGTTCTACTATCACTTCTTCCTGGATAGTCTCCTGAGGTGAGACTGGCCCTTGTTGCTGACCAACCTGGTCATGTTGCCCATGTTGCCCTTGTTGTTGCTGCTGTAACACCCTGTTTTCTGAAATTACGGTATTTTTGAAAATTTATTATTTTTATTATTTATTAGTGGTATTTTAATCATAGTATGATTTTCTGGTGATTTTAGTTAAGTTAAACCATTTCTAAAGTCATGCTAAGTCATGACTTATGACTGTGATTTTGTTAGTATAACTTAGTGTAAACCCTAGTTTTCTCTAACCTAGAAGTTGCCATGACCATGAGAGCTTAGCCATAGGCTTAGAACACCAAATTTGTGATTTTTAGCCTAAAGGGTATTTTGGTAAATTTCTAGGAATTATTTGGAATTATTTAGATTTATGTGTTTTTATTATTGTTTAATTATTATTAAGTGTCATGAGAGCCCCTAACCAAGTTTAGCCTAATCTAGAGGTTAGTTACTAACCTAGAATGACTAAGAGGATAGATACTTGGTCATGGTTAAAGTGAGATAAATATCTACATATTTTATATATGATATTTTGCTTGATTTACTCAAAATATCAAGCCTTTACCATGAAAGTCCTTGCCTTAACCTAGAAGCAAGCCTAGGACACCCCCCCTTGCTATGGCCGGCCAAGGACCCCCCTTGGCAGCCCACCATCCTATATTAACCCCCCCACATTTATTCATGATCATTTTACATGAAATTAAACCTAGAAAAACCCTATTTCTTCAAACCTACACAACTTGATCAATTTTGATCCAAATCACCTCTAGTTTCTTGCATTGGACTCCCCTACACTAGAGGGTACTAGTTAGGGCCTGCTATCAAGGAATTTGGAAGCTTTTGGGCATCACCAAGTGGAAGAACACCCCCCCTACTTGGGTGTTTTCTTGATTTTTCACCAAATAGGTAAATATCCATAAACCATGTTAATTTTGTGTTTTCTCTTCATATTTGCATGCATCTAGGTACTAGGGTACTGTAGGACAAATTTGGTGAAGGTTTGAGTTGGTTTGGTGTCCGTATCGGACACGTATCCTAGACTAGGAAACTGTGTTTGTTGAAATGCCACAAAGAACTGGTTTTTATTAAAATATGAAACAAAATATGTTTTTCGGTAGCCCTAGACACCTAGGTCACAACCCTACTGGACTGAACACAAAATTGGGTCGTGTTCGTGTCCAAATCGGACACGAACCCACTGCACGAGGCCCTCGTGCAGTGCCCTGCTACCACCCCCTTAGTTCTCACTGTACAGACCACTAGGACACACCAAAATTGGTGGACACGAGGGGGCAGTGTCTGTGCACATGCCCCCAAAATTTTAGGATACCTCGTGTCGTATCGAGGACACGAGGACACATGCACTGGTCGTGCACTGTCGTGCACGCGTACAGTCCAGTCGAAAGTTCGACTTGGACACGGCCTTCGTATCGCTTGGACACGAGTCGAGGACACCTCGTGTTTGTACGAGTGTGTAGTCCTATACCTGGGCTACACGTGGACATGACCACGAGGCCCCACGTGGCTCGTGTCGTGTCCACGAGGCGCGTGACTCACTGCACGACGCAGTGCCAAACGCGCGCATCAGTCGTGTTTTCACGACTGATACGCCTCTCGTGTCGACACTGCAAGACACATGGACACGGTACAGGGTGTTGGACACGTGCCCAATCCCTAGGCTCACCTTCGTGTACGAGCACGAGACACGGGTGCAAGTGTGTCGTGTCCTAGAGTTAAGTGCACACGTGCACGACACTGCGTGTGTGTGTGCGTATCTTGATGTACCCGATTGGGTTTTTGGGCGGTTGGACACGTTGTGTCGTGTCGTGGTGGACTCCTAGGGACACTAGACACTAGAGGACACCTAGGGGCTCAGTTACCAACCACTAGTGTCGAGCCATAGCTCGGTTTAGTATGTGTACATGGGTTTACACAGGTTTACCTATGCACTGTGCTATTTTCCAGTTTTAGGATTTTTCCCAGTTTTTCAGAAATGAATTTCAAACCTATTTTTGATATGTTTTACATATGTATTGGTATATTATCAGTGTATAAATATGTAGTATATAGGTATCTGTGAGTGTGGGTGAATTTTGAGGGTATTTGGGTGAGTGTATAGGTAGTTGTGATGTATATATACATATATGTATATATGAATTGTGTGTGTGTGTATTTTCTGTGAGGGGGGGCAATTCCTGTTCTCAGGAAATCTGAGAACACCCCCCTCCTGTCCACTGTCCAGTCACCCCCATTTTCCCCTCTCTCTCACTGTTATGTTTTCCCTCTTTCACTTTATGTCTCTCTCTCTATGTCCCTCACTTTCCTCTCTTTATATATGTATAGTATATATATAACTTTTATATATATAGATATATATATTGATATATATATATATATTTGTTTTAGGTCACATATATAGTGTATCATATGTATGTGGGTTTTTGGGTATGGTATATATGGTATTCCCATATAGGTATATAGATAGTAGATTGATGTGTATATATATATTTATATATATAGATATATATATATATATGTATAACTTGCTAAGTCTAGGTTTATATAGAAACCTATAATCACTAGCCTATGGAACCCTAAGAATAGCCTACGGCCTAGGCTACTAGCCTATGGCTTGGGGGCTAACTCAATTTGACCTAAAGGTCCAAAACCCTACTAGTTAACCTTTGTTGACTAAAGGTTGACCAAAGTCAACCTTAGGTCAAACCTTGACCTAATTAACCTAGATTTGACTAGGATTGACCTACAATGACTAATTTAACTAGTTGACTAAAACCCTAACTAGTTAGACTAGTGTTGACCTAGCTTTGACTTAGAGTTGACCAGTGTTGACCATGGTTGACTAAAGTAAACTATTGGTCAAACCATGACCTAATTGACCTAATAAATGACTAGCTCAACTAGTCAGACCATGTTTGACCTAATTACCTTACTGACTGGTCTTTGTTTGACCAATACCTTAGTTGGTCTAAAATTGACCTAGACTTGATCCAGATTGATCATGTTGACTAGTAATTGACTTGTTTGACCTTGTTTGACCTTATTGACTTAGTTTGACTTCCTGTGACCTAGTTTGACTATTAGAGTTGACCAAGAGTTGACTTTTGACCAGATTGACCTAGAATCATGTAGTATTCATTGTATACTTTATTTTTACCATTGTGGATACATTATGACTTGTATTGCTCTGATTAGGAGCCATACACCTCTCCTCAGACAGTATATCTTCTTCAGACATTCAGTTATCAGGCGAGTACATTCTCTGACCGTTTCATATTTGCCAGGATTTATATTCTTGCTCTAGATTACTTTACTTGATGCTGACACGATTGTATCACGGATTGGTACTATATGGATCTTTTCATGAGATATTATCCCCCTCGGGAGCATCAGATACAGCATGTTTGTGCGTTTCACGAATCATCATGTATCTCTATGCTTTTATAGATTCACGAATCGCTTGTGACTCATGTACTCTCATGATTCACAGAGCCTCTCATGAATCTCCCATTTATGGGCTTATCATGAATCTTAACATAACTTGAACGGATCCTTGTGTATTAATTGGGGATGGAGGAGTGGAAATAGTCATGTGGATATTACCCCAGTAGCTATAGCCATGAATCACTTTTAGCTGTAGCCATGAATCTCCTATGCCATTTCACATGTCTATATTTTACTCTGACTCACTAGACACTGCTAGTTCTCTATTATAGTAGATATTTCATTACAGTTATCTCTTTTGCTACATGTATCTTCCTTCAACGTTTCCTGTATTTTACTCTATTGCATGCTTTATATTTCCTATCATACTATGCACTGCGTGAGATGTATTGTGCTCGTTCCTGTCCTGATTGGACCTGTTGAAAATATTACAGAGGATGAGGAGGAGGCCCTGGTGTCTACCTATTAGGGAGCAGGACTAGATGACACTTATGTTGTGGACCCTCAGCAGGATCCACCTGCAGCTGAGGATGTTGCCCCAGTAGTCTAGACTAGTTTAGCTAGACAGTCTTTCTGTATTATCTTTTGTCTCACATTCTGAGTTGTATTTTGAGATGTGGAGATGTATAGACTCTTTGACTCATTGTATTATGAGTTGACATTCTGATGTTATGTTATCCTAGACACTTGGACTTATTTCATCTATTCTACTGTTCTCTTTGAGTTACTGTCTATCTATCTATCTTTCATTCTTCTACCTAGATGTGATTGAGATTGTTTTCTGTTTGTCACCTCCATTCGGAGAGTATAAACTGTACAGGTACTTTATATTGTTAGATGATTGACCTAGGACAGCGTTCTACCGCCGACACTGCGGCGTAGGCTGGACGTACCCACTTCTCGTGCCCTTACTCAAGGGTGTGGGTCGTGACACATTTTTAGTGGTGGCCCGTGCAGGTCGAGTTTATGTAGTGGTATTCGAACTAGAGTATCACTACAGCCTGTGATAGGATTTAAGGAATAGGCTTAGAGAGAGTGGTTACTCAATCACAATTAGGAAATTTCCATGGATTTGAATCTACTGACTATTGTTCAAATCTGTATAATCTATTTCATATTGTCCTTTGATACTATCATCCTTGTACCGTTATTGACTTCCTTATTGATCTGTCTTCAGGATGGTGGAGACACGATCGCAGCGTCTCGGTCCAGGTGACACCACTGAGAGGTCTGCCACCTCTCGTCCAGCTCACCAGGACCCGGGGACTGCAGCTCCCCTTACTCCAGCTCATGTGGGAGCTTCTGCCACATTTGGGGGTGTACCTCTACTTATTCGGGGGACCATCCCAGCTACCCCAGACATGCCTCCCCCGTAGTTTCTTCAGCCACAGTTTCAGCAGCACCAGCAGCACCAGCAGGAGTTCCAGCAGCAGATGCCATCTGGATTTGTGGATGCTGCACAGATGTTTACATATTTCCAGCAGTTCCTAGAGTCGCAGCAGACCCAGCAGCAGCGTCAGACAACGACATTTACCAGAGGCATTGATGAGGTCCATCAGCTGGCTAGAGTGACGATGGAGAGGTTGGCAGTCCAGTCACAGGGAGGATCAGGACAGCCGCGACAGCAGAGGATTTCGGGCATACAGGACTTCAAGAAGATGAACCCCAGGGACTTCTTGGAGACAGAGGGGATTCTTTATACTGATGACTGGATAGAGCACATTGAGGAGATCTTCCGACTGGCGGAGATACCAGTCGGACTCCAGATAGAGGCAGCAGCCAGCCAGATGCGGGATCTTGCCCGTACCTGATATCAGACGGACCCGAGAGTAGGCACTCCAGGGCAGAGATGAAGAGTTTTCAAGGAGCTCTTCAAGGGAAAGTTTTTCCCGGATCAGGCAGTCGGTGCTTTGGAGACCCAGTTCGAGAACCTGGTTCAGGGGAACCAGACTGTAGAGGAGTACTCTGGTGAGTTTTTCCGGTTGAGCAGGTTTGTAGAGGGCCTTAGCGAGACAGCGAAGGCGAGGAGGTTCAGGAAGGACTTAGTCAAGGAGGTCAAGTCCTTGACCAAGAGTGACATGAATGCCACCTTTGAGGAGATTCTGGCAGGAGCGATGGCAGCTGAGGATGATCTTGAGCTGAAGCTCAAGAGGGGCCGTGATAGACAGGGAGCAGGCAGCAGTGGAGGTCAGGCCAAGAGGCCTCACTATCAACATCAGCAGAGGCAGCCACAGCAGTATCAGCAGCCGAGGCAGCAGCAGCAGGCCCCGAGACAGCAGACTACCAGTTGTCCCTACTGTAAGAAATCGGGACATGGATGGGGAGAGTGCAGGAAGAGGTTGGGCTCGTGCCTACTATGTAGGGCAGCAGACCACCAGCTGAGGGAGTGTTCCCAGTACACAGGCAGAGTAGCACAGGGAGCAGCACCAGGAGCAGGAGCCAAGGCTCCGGTAGGACAGCAGCAGAGAGGACCGTTACAGCCACAGCAGCAGAGATTTTTGCAGTTCCAGCAGCAGGCTGGAAGAGGTCAGCAGGGGCGTGCTTATGCCATGACAGTTGAGGATGCTCAGGCAGTTGACGATGTGCTTGCAGGTTCTGTTATTCTAAATCCCATTCCCACCTTGCTTCATTATTTCTATCTTAAAATCCAATTCCATCTGCTCCTACCTGTTCTTTATTAGTGATCAGTTTTGACCTGTTAGTTCTTTTGATTTTGTCGATTGTTGTTGTTTCTTCATCTCTTACTTAGGAATAGGAGTAGGAGTAGGAGTAGTTTAGTTGTTAATGTAATTCTTGACTAAACTCTTTTGTCAAGAATTTTTCCCTTAAATAAATTAGTGTATATATGTTATGCCTTTTTGATAGAGTAGCTCTGACCATAGAATGGTAGCCCTTTTATCCCTGTGATTTATTGTTTCCTTATTTTCCCAGTCTATACCTATGACCAGGACTGTCCCACCTAACCTGTCCTTTACATCACAATTGCATCACAATCTTTTGTTTAATTTAGGCCATAGACCTTTCCCACTCTAAATTATGGTCACCGTAGGCACGTTACCGTGACTTTTAAATTTGGAGCACAAGACTAGTTGTTTTCTTAAAACTAATTCTACATACATGACCTAGACATGACATAATACACCCATGACCTTAGTGTCCCACTCAGGCATACCATTGTGTGCCTCATTTGCTTAGTACGATTTTTCTGACCCGAGACTCCATCCTGATTTACCCCATGGAGTTTCTTTTGGCTTCGATTTAAATTGAGGACACCTTATGACCTAAAACTGCCAGCCAATTTTTGGACATGACCCAGTATAGGTCTACTACCCATATTTTGCTTATTTGACCTTGTATGTTGCCTAGGTAGTGGCTTCGTCCCTGATTGTTGGAGGTTTGACCTAGGAGGAGTACGACCATCTAAATTTTGAGGACGAAATTATTTTAAGGTGGGTAGACTTGTAACACCCTGTTTTCTGAAATTGGGGTATTTTTAAAAATTTATTATTTTTATTATTTATTAGTGGTATTTTAGTCATGGTATGATTTTCTGGTAATTTTAGTTAAGTTAAACCATTTCTAAAGTCATGCTAGGTCATGACTTATGACTTTGTGATTTTGTTAGTATAACTTAGTGTAAACCCTAGTTTTCTCTAACCTAGAAGTTGCCATGACCATGAGAGCTTAGCCATAGGCTTAGAACACCAAATTAGTGATATTTAGCCTAAAGGGTATTTTGGTAAATTTCTAGGAATTATTTGGAATTATTTAGATTTATGTGTTTTTATTATTGTTTAATTATTATTAAGTGTCATGAGAGCCCCTAACCAAGTTTAGCCTAATCTAGAGGTTAGTTACTAACCTAGAATGACTAAGAGGATAGATACTTGGTCATGGTTAAAGTGAGATAAATATCTAGATATTTTACATATGATATTTTGCTTGATTTACTCAAAATATCAAGCCTTTACCATGAAAGTCCTTGCCTTAACCTAGAAGCAAGCCTAGGACACCCCCCTTGCTATGGCCGGCCAAGGACCCCCCTTGGCAGCCCACCATCCTATATTAACCCCCCCATATTTATTCATGATCATTTTACATGAAATTAAACCTAGAAAAACCCTATTTCTTCAAACCTACACAACTTGATCAATTTTGATCCAAATCACCTCTAGTTTCTTGCATTGGACTCCCCTACACTAGAGGGTACTAGTTAGGGCCTGCTATCAAGGAATTTGGAAGCTTTTGGGCATCACCAAGTGGAAGAACACCCCCTACTTGGGTGTTTTCTTGATTTTTCACCAAATAGGTAAATGTCCATAAACCATGTTAATTTTGTGTTTTCTCTTCATATTTGCATGCATCTAGGTACAAGGGTACTGTAGGACAAATTTGGTGAAGGTTTGAGTTGGTTTGGTGTCCGTATCGGACACGTATCCAAGACTAGGAAACTGTGTTTGTTGAAATGCCACAAAGAACTGGTTTTTATTAAAATATGAAACAAAATATGTTTTTGGGTATCCCTAGACACCTAGGGCACAACCCCACTGGACTGAACACAAAATTGGGTCGTGTTCGTGTCCAAATCGGACACGAACCCACTGCACGAGGCCCTCGTGCAGTGCCCTGCTACCACCCCCTTAGTTCTCACTGTACAGACCACTAGGACACATCAAAATTGGTGGACATGAGGGGGCAGTGTCCGTGCACATGCCCCCAAAATTTTAGGATACCTCGTGTCGTATCGAGGACACGAGGACACGTGCACTGGTCGTGCACTGTCGTGCACGCGCACAGTCCAGTCGAAAGTTCGACTTGGACACGGCCTTCGTATCGCTTGGACACGAGTCGAGGATACCTCGTGTTTGCACGAGTGTGTAGCCCTATACCTGGGCTACACGTGGACATGACCACGAGGCCCCACGTGGCTCGTGTCGTGTCCACGAGGCGCGTGACTCACTGCACGACGCAGTGCCAAACGCGCGCATCAGTCGTATTTTCACGACTGATACGGCTCTCGTGTCGATACTGTGAGACACGTGGACACGGTACAGGGTATTGGACACATGCCCAACCCCTAGGCTCACCTTCGTGCACGAGCACGAGACACGGGTGCAAGTGTGTCGTGTCCTAGAGTTAAGTGCACACGTGCACGACACTGCGTGTGTGTGTGCGTATCTTGATTTACCCGATTGGGTTTTTGGGCGGTTGGACACGTTGTGTCGTGTCGTGGTGGACTCCTAGGGACACTAGACACTAGAGGACACCTAGGGGCTCAGTTACCAACCACTAGTATCGAGCCATAGCTCGGTTTAGTATGTGTACATGGGTTTACACAGGTTTACCTATGCACTGTGCTATTTTCCAGTTTTGGGATTTTTCCCAGTTTTTCAGAAATGAATTTCAAACCTATTTTTGATATGTTTTACATATGTATTGGTATATTATCAGTGTATAAATATGTAGTATATAGGTATGTGTGAGTGTGGGTGAATTTTGAGGGTATTTGGGTGAGTGTATCGGTAGTTGTGATGTATATATACATATATGTATATATGAATTGTGTGTGTGTATATTTTCTGTGGGGGGGGGGGGGGCAATGACTATTCTCAGGAAATCTGAGAACACCCCCCTCCTGTCCACTGTCCAGTCACCCCCATTTTCCCCTCTCTCTCACTGTCATGTTTTCCCTCTTTTACTTTATGTCTCTCTCTCTATGTCCCTCACTTTCCTCTCTTTATATATGTATAGTATATATATAATTTTTATATATATAGATATATATATATGTATATATATATTGATATATATATATATATTTGTTTTAGGTCACATATATAGTGTATCATATGTATGTGGGTTTTTGGGTGTGGTATATATGGTATTCCCATATAGGTATATAGATAGTAGATTGATGTGTATATATATATTTATATATATAGATATATATATATGTATAACTTGCTAAGTCTAGGTTTATATAGAAACCTATAATCACTAGCCTATGGAACCCTAAGAATAGCCTATGGCCTAGGCTACTAGCCTATGGCTTGGGGGCTAACTCAATTTGACCTAAAGGCCCAAAACCCTACTAGTTAACCTTTGTTGACTAAGGGTTGACCAAAGTCAACCTTAGGTCAAACCTTGACCTAATTAACCTAGATTTGACTAGGATTGACCTACAATGACTAATTTAACTAGTTGACTAAAACCCTAACTAGTTAGACTAGTGTTGACCTAGCTTTGACTTAGAGTTGACCATTGTTGACCATGGTTGACTAAAGTCAACTATTGGTCAAACCATGACCTAATTGACCTAATAAATGACTAGCTCAGCTAGTCAGACCATGTTTGACCTAATTACCTTACTGACTGGTCTTTGTTTGACCAATACCTTAGTTGGTCTAAAATTGACCTAGACTTGATCCAGATTGATCATGTTGACTAGTAATTGACTTGTTTGACCTTGTTTGACCTTATTGACTTAGTTTGACTTCCTGTGACCTAGTTTGACTATTAGAGTTGACCAAGAGTTGACTTTTGACCAGATTGACCTAGAATCATGTAGTATGCATTGTATACTTTATTTTTACCATTGTGGATACATTGTGACTTGTATTGCTTTGATTAGGAGCCATACACCTCTCCTCAGACAATATATCTTCTTCAGACATTCAGTTATCAGGCGAGTACATTCTCTGACCGTTTCATATTTGCCAGGATTTATATTCTTGCTCTAGATTACTTTACTTGATGCTGACACGATTGTATCACGGATTGGTACTATATGGATCTTTTCATGAGATGTTATCCCCCTCGGGAGCATCAGATACAGCATGTTTGTGCGTTTCACGAATCATCATGTATCTCTATGCTTTTATAGATTCACGAATCGCTTGTGACTCATGTACTCTCATGATTCACAGAGCCTCTCATGAATCTTCCATTTATGGGCTTATCATGAATCTTAACATAACTTGAACGGATCCTTGTGTATTGATTGGGGATGGGGGAGTGGAAATAGTCATGTGGATATTACCCCAGTAGCTATAGCCATGAATCACTCTTAGCTGTAGCCATGAATCTCCTATGCCATTTCACATGTCTATATTTTACTCTGACTCACTAGACATTGTTAGTTCTCTATTATAGTAGATATTTCATTACAGTTATCTCTTTTGCTACATGTATCTTCCTTCAGCATTTCCTGTATTTTACTCTATTGCATGCTTTATATTTCCTATCATACTATGCACTGCGTGAGATGTATTGTGCTCGTTCCTGTCCTGATTGGACCTGTTAAAAATATTACAGAGGATGAGGAGGAGGCCCTGGTGTCTACCTATTATGGAGCAGGACTAGATGACACTTATGTTGTGGACCCTCAGCAGGATCCACCTGCAGCTGAGGATGTTGCCCCAGTAGTCTAGACTAGTTTAGCTAGACAGTCTTTCTGTATTATCTTTTGTCTCACATTCTAAGTTGTATTTTGAGATGTGGAGATGTATAGACTCTTATACTTATTCTATTATGAGTTGACATTCTGATGTTATGTTATCCTAGACACTTGGACTTATTTCATCTATTCTACTGTTCTCTTTGAGTTACTGTCTATCTATCTATCTTTTATTCTTCTACCTAGATGTGATTAAGATTGTTTTCTGTTTGTCACCTCCATTCGGAGAGTATAAACTGTACAGGTACTTTATATTGTTAGATGATTGACCTAGGACAGCGTTCTACCGCCGACACTGCGGCGTAGGCTGGACGTACCCACTTCTCATGCCCTTACTCAAGGGTGCGGGTCGTGACAGCTGCCCAGCTCTGACCGATGCGGACGAAGTACCCCTAAGAAAAGGATCAAGAGAACAATCAAACGATCGGACATGAAGGATCAATGAAGTCAAAGGATACCGAAATGTCAAGCAAGAGTTGAGAATAACGAATCAGGAGATCAAGGGGGAACATGTGTGATTGAGACATCCTATAAATCAAAACACCCCACAAGTCTGAAATCAGACCTGCATGGGCCACCACTAAAACCTTGTCACGCCCCAGAACCAGAATACTGGAGAGCGGGGGAATGACTCAGCCAGCTACGTATTACGGGTAGATGAATACCGTGTAATACGATCAATGCTGTCTAACCAGACGAGGGGGTGCATACTACATAAAGGTCTTACTATGGTCATTTCACATCTATTGTCTCAATCATTCAAGCAAGGAAACAAAAATAGAGAACATATAAAATAAAGCAGTAAGGCGTCCCAAACGCTCAGTCAAAATGTTCTTGAGATCTGGCTTTACAAAATATAGCCAGATGATATAGCAAGTATACACAATTGTTATCAGCTGCAGTCTGACTTAATTACAATCATGTAAAAGTAAGTACAAGACAATCCGACAAACATGTCGGTGCCAAACGGCTAAGTATAAAGGTAAATAACAAAATGAGTGGTGAAGTAAGGAACCCACTCGAGTCCTCCTGCAATCATGCCTCTAGTATTGACCATCTTGGAGGTAGAAGTACGCTGGATCCTCGTGTACCGGCTCTAAATCTGGCCATACAAAACCAGAGAGGTTAGACCTCTAATAGCAAGTACCACAAGGAAGGACGATATGAAGGACATAAACCAGTAAGTAAAAGAATATAATAATAGATCTCTGCTTGCTACTAGGATTCACATCACATTACGACACTTCGAACCAACCTCCCAACCAAACAAGGACAGAAGTTGGCCCGTCATGTCCTGACATTCTGATCATCCCAGTTAGGTAACAGAGTAGTACAGTACACAAACAAATCATCTTAAACGGCCAATCAAATTCTACGGCTTGCTATTGTGAGTCCCAAGTTATCCTAGAATAATGCAATAAAGATTCCTCAGTTCTTACTATGTGCGAGCAAGGCTAGTCTATCCAGTCAATCATGTGCGCCATGCATAAATTAGACGAGTCCTAGCAGGACGCCCGTCAATATACAATATACAATAATAATAAAAGCAGATACTGTTCCCTGCCCGTGTGGCAGATTTACAGTATCTGTGGGAACTAGCCGGCCCGTCGGGTACTATTCGTCCCAAGGGGGCTGCCATGTAAGAACTCGGGAATCCATTCTCTCCATGCAATCATTATTTTATTTAACTTAATAGTCCCTACGTTGAGCGAAATCCCATGCCGTGGATCATGGTCATTCAAATGAGTACTTTCGTACGGGGTACGATATGCTCAACTCTACAACGATACCAGTGCGGTTAGGTTGCAGGTCTTACATAGCGTAATGCAACAATCAAATCTAACCACGGTAATCATGCCTTGACCATAAAGTACACATACTTCTTTTGTAGAAAATAAATAAATAAATAATTAAATAAATAGATTGAAGCCTGCATGTGCATGTATGTCAATATTCGGGATCAGCCAGTCGATTGCAATTGTTCATAATATGAACGTGTCTCATTCATTCATTTTAATAAGACGACTAGCCAGTCTCTTAGTTCCAACTAGGAACGCATGATCAATTAGTCAAATAACCATCGTTATTAATGGTGACAAGGCATGAAAGTCATTTAGCATTAAATAGGGTCGAGTCTATAACTCTCAAGGGTCAAGTTCCAGTCTCACTGGATATCCATATACCAACCCAGACATTTGGCACTAATACACAACCATAGGTATTAAAATATTAACATGCTAAGATTTCCGGGTTCATGCAAAAAAAGGCGTAAGGATATAATAGGGAATTATCATGCTACTATTAAATGAATAAAGTATGGAACAGAATAAAAACACCCAAGCCAGGAAGTCACGCCAACAAGTCTAAGCTAAGTCCAAAAGTCACGCAAGAAGTCTCTGCTAAGACCAACAAGTCACGCTAAGTCTAGCATGGGGGAGTGAGCGTATAACATAATACACGCTCGCAAGTGTGGGTGTGAAAAGTGAAGCGTGACAAGTGATTCACGCACACACTCTCAACGTGAGGGTGAAAAAGTTACGCACGCCAAAAGTCACGCACAATGTGATCGTAAAAAGTCACGCACGCAAGCTCATGGACATGAGCGTGACTCAAAATACACGCACACAAATGCGAGCGTGACTGAAAATACACGCACGCAAATGCGAGCGTGACTGAAAATACACGCACGCAAATGCGAGCGTGACTGAAAATACACGCACGTAAATGCGAGCGTGACTGAAAATACACGCACGCAAATGCGAGCGTGACTGAAAATACACGCAAACACGTATAGACGTGTGCGTGACTGGGCTGATGTTTATGCGAGCACGTAAGAACGTGTGCGTGAAACATCTCCCAAACTCCAAGTCCTATGGAGCCTTTGCTCCAGTGCCAAAATACACGCTAAGTTGGTGGACCAAGAACCCAAGAACAGCCGAAATACTATAACTTAGATCTAGAGAAAACCAGCCGTAGAAATCAAAAATGCTAAGAACTAATCTCTCTTGGAATCACGAGAAGAAGGCAAATGAATCATAAAAATGGGTGATTGAGAAGCAAGTTTGCACTTGCCTTCTCCTGCTGCTGGTAGGTGGTGGGGAGTAATGAGAGGAAGAAGAAGAAGTAATGGTGAGAATGAAATAATGAGGAGAGAGAAAGAGATGGAAGCTTTAAATAGGGGGAGTGGTGGTAGGTGGGGTGTTGGGCCGGGTTTAAGGGGATCCAGCAAACCGAAACCCAATAACACTAAAGCAGCAAATAAAATGCAGGTAATAAAATTGCAGAAATATAATTACAGAAATAAAATTTACAGGAAATTAATTAACATGGAATTTAAAGAGCAGATAATTAATTAACATGAAAATTTCAAAGGAATTTAAATACAGAATACTACATGATAAATACTAAATAAATACTCATGAGTTGTACATATATAAAAATACACATTTCGGGAACGGGGAGTGACAACAATGCATTGAGCTATACCAAGCACGCCTTTCTAGAGCCTTCAATAAAAAAGTGAAGGAAATGATCTTCCAAGTCGGTGATCTAGTCTTAGCAGTGAGAAGACCGATGTTCATGATGCACAAAACAAAAGAAAAATTCCAGCCTAAATGGGAAGGTCCTTTCATCATAGAATCGGTGTATTCTAACGGTGCGTACCGGCTAACCAAGCCCGATGGTGTCTTGCTCATGATGCCTATCAATGGCAAGTTCCTAAAGAAATACTATGTGTAACCTCTTTTTGTTCATATATACTCAGTCATGTAAATATACAGTGCGATGTTTATATGATTCCAAAAAAAACTATCTAACTATTATCCGTATTTTAAGAGTCTTAAATACGTCTTGGATAATAGGTCCTCTAAATATTTCCCCAGTGGAATCATTTCCGTTTTTGACTCTGTCCAAACTCGGTCTGACAAAAACAAGTCACGTCCCCATTACCTCTGAATTGTTTTCTGATGAATATTTCCCTAGTGAAATGATTATGTTTCGCCACGTCCACATAACCTCTAAGCAAAGCATTCATCAAGGATAATCACGTCCCTATTACCTCTGAATTATCCACTCCTACTTAATGTTATATATATTTCCACGTCCATATTTCCTCTAGTCAGATATAGAACATCCTCTGCTATTACGTCCATATTACCTCTACTAGCAGCTTCGTTCAACTTATTATCTATATTCGAATCATTCGAATATAAAACGGATAACTGGTCCACATAAAAAATTCCCCAGTAGAATACCCACCAGAGATATCCTTACTACGTCCACATAACCTCTAGCATCGATATTTCACAAAATTATATTCATTTTTGAAAAGATTCATTATTTTGTACTTAAACGTCTATCAAAAGACGAAAAAGGGTACAAGAGCCGTGACGGCTAGAGAAAAAAAGAAAAAAAGAGAGAGAAAGAATTACATAATCTACGGAATACATAAGCAGTTTATGCTGTCCCTCAGAGGAACAATCTCAGCCTCAGATCTTTCAGCAGCTCGACGCCGTGCCTCTTCTTGACAAGCCGCTTCATCTTCAAAGAGGATCAGACTCTGTTCCTCCCCCTCCAACTTCTCCAGCTGTTCTTGTAAACGGGCAGAAGCGGTGGCAGTCATGGCAGCCTGGGACAAATAATCAACCAGTTCAGATGTCACCGCCCTCAAATCGGTTTCCAGCTGGACAATCTCGTTTCTGATCTGCACAATGTGATTGTGCTTCTCAGTGATCTGCACAGCCAACCTGTTCTTCGAGGCAGCATGGGCCTCACTCGTAGCATTGAACTGGCCATATTGGTCAGCCAGCTCGTCGATCTCTTGGACAAGGGCATCCTTCCATGCCTGGAAGGTAGCCTTCTTCTTCGCAAGAGCTGCCATCAAAGCGTTGTCCTCTGCACAGAACATTGACGTTGGACTCCGCTACTTGATGTCTCGAAACCTGGCTACCTGACCCTCCAGGTCGTTCAGAACTTTTCTCAGAGTGTTGGCCCGCTCCTCATGGCCGGCTATGCTCTCGAGGGCCGCTACCTATAATTCGGCAACAGCCTTCACGGGATCGAAGGCAGCATTCTGATTCAGGACCCCAGGAAGCTTCACTTTTAATATGGAGTAGAAAGCTCTGACAACTTTCTGGTCCATCTCTTCATCTTCGGTGGAGGTCGTCGGAGAAGCGGCTTGAAAAGTTTCTTCCACTTCTGGAAGGAACGCCTGACAAGAAGCCGAACCTGACAGAGAAAACAATATACGTTAGTAACCAGAAAAAGATGGAGGAAAATGCAAAAAGGTTGTAATTTTGTACCTTCGGCTTGCTCAACTCCAACTTGAGCTACGCCGTCAACCTTGGCTTCAGGCAAACCAAGAGCAGGCCCGAACTGTTCAAAGGGAATAATGTCAAGGCCACGAGCAGCATTGGGCCTAGTTTCTTCGACAAGCTTAGCCAGAATAGGAGCGGATTCAGCAATAGCCTCCTCAGCAGGCTGTTCGACTGCTCTTTCTGAAGCCAATACCGGCTCACTAATAGCTCCATCCACAGTAGCAGATTTGGAGGGGCCAGGAACAACTTCTGTCCCTCTCCCAATGGTGGGGACCATCGCCGCAAGGGGTTCTTTCTCCTTGTCTACAAGGGAACACACAGACATGGTTATCCTCACGAGTAGCACGAAAAATCAAAGTCGAAAAATCTCATCCGAAGAGAGGTGCAAAGGCAACGTACACGCAGGAGGATGAGCCGATTGGACTTGGTTCTCGTCCAGCTCTTTCATTGCAGTTCTTATTGTAGACATATCTTCTACAGATATGTCGTAGGAGAAACTGATCTTCTGACCGCCATCAGGGACTCGGCCTTCGCCCTATTCACCCTGTCGCTCAGGTCTTACGGCTGAAGAAGACCCGTCCTCATCCAACAGTCGAGGACGAGCTGGGGACATTGTCGCCACCTCCACCTCCTCAGAGGAGGAGGCACCTACCTCAGCTGCAACTTCGGGGTCCTGTGCAAAGGACAAACGCAAGGGTCAGAAAGCTGCTAAAGGCTTGACCAGAACGGCTATGGAATCTAGGAAGGGGTCTACCTCCCGGATAATAACGGCCCGTGACGCCGTTCCTCCTCTTCCAGTTTGCCGGGAGGACCTCCTCAAGGGAGGCGAGCCAGCACCCATTTCCTTGGCTCTCCTCGGGGCAACAGTTTTCTTCTTTCGCTTTAAAGTTGGCTCCTAGGCCAATTCAGTTGAAACTTTCCTCTTCTGAGGAGGATTGAAAGGAGAAGAATCATCGTCTTTCGTGTCCTCTTTCAGAGATGCTGTTGGCTCCCTAAAGATAGCTTCTGGTGGCGATACTATGACTAGTTCTGCGATGGGAACAATACCTTTCTTCTTACCGCCTTTCGGTACCTTTTTCGTAGGAAGGGGGTCAAGCCGACTCCCCAATATCAAGCTATGTTCATGATCATACTGAGGATAAAGAGTATTAATCTGAATATAAAATTTGGCGGTGGCATAGCACAAATGGATCTCAGGCTTATCCAGGGGTAGGGCAAATATCGCCCCCGTACACCCGGCGTTGTAGTACATCCAAGCATGTGCCCCGTCAATCAAACTGACCAGATCCTTGTGTATTGATTGGGGTAGGGGTTAGTAGGAGTGGTTATGTGATCAATTCCCAAGTAGTTTCGTCATGTACAACTCTGTTAACTTAGGCATGTGCAACCCCAATTGATTACATAACTATCTTATGCTCTAACTTACTTATATTTACTTACCATTCTTATTTTCTATAAAACTTTCATGTACTCTGATTTGTCTATTTTTACTGTTCATGTACGTCTCTCTCTACGGAGTTTCTTGTATTTCTTGTTCTTTATGTACATCTCTTTACATCATTTCATATATTTTATGCTACTGCTCGTTCTATATTTCCTGTTATGGTTTGGATCTATTTTAGAGATATGTGCTCATTTTCGTCCTGATAGGTTAACGTTGAAAATTTTACAGATAACTTGGAGGATCACAGCTAGCCTAGAGGACACCAGTAGTGCTTAGACTAGACTGCTAGAATTATTGGAATGTGTCTTTAAGTTTCTTGTATTGTATTTGAGTTGTACTATGTTTAGTGTTGATAACACTTAAACTATTTGAATCTGGTTGTATTAAATATTGTGTTCCTTCAACCTATATCACTTCTGGTTGTACCTCATTCTGTGATTTTATATCTACCATATCGTGCTAATTATCTGCCTTTAGATTTATGACTGAGCAGTATCTTCTGAGATTGTCCTCTGTTCGGAGAGTATATCTTATTAGTCAGATTTATTATATTGTGTTAGATATTGTTGAGACCTAGGACAGCGTTCTACCGCCGACTCTACGACGTAGGCTAGAAGTACCCACGGTCTCGTGCCCTTACACTAGGTGCGGGTCATGACATATATAGGAACGATTTTGTAAAGCACAATACTCTAGGGGGGTGAATAGAGTAGGTAGCAGAACGTAGCTAATTTAAAAAGTTAGCGACAAGATCACAGAGACGATATATATCACAAATAAATATTGTAAAAGCAGAGATTAGAAAGCAAACGCAAAGACGGTGATGTATACTGTTTTTTCTCTTATGAGGACTAGTCCAGTCGGAAGAACTCTAGCTTCCAGTTGAATCCACTATTGGAATAAACCATAAGTTTTCATTCGAAGTCCTTGTAACTTCTACAAACGCGAGCTTTGATTCGAAGTACTCGACCAACTTCAATTGTGAAGTCTTTCTTCAACCATGCCTCTAATTACAATCGCTCTGAATCTTCTAGACCGTACCGCACTGGCAAATTGACTAGAGGATTATAACTGGCTTGGGATTTGAAAAATAAAGCTTAGAACTCTATGGAATAGAACAGTACGCTTTAGAGAGAAAAGATGAAAGTGAATTGGTGTGTTAAAATGATCGAAATCCTTCTCTATTTATAGTTTTTCCAAAGGCAGAACTCTAGCAGAATTCAGGCAGAATCCGGACAGAAGTCTATGAGAAAATCTCGTAAAAATCTGTAACTGCAGGGAGACCAAGTTTTCAAACGTTCAAAATACAATGACCACTAACCGAACTCTGCCGAACTCAGGCCAAACTAAGGCCGAGTTCTGTCAGGGTTTAGTCAGAGTTTTTACAAATTGATTTTTGGTCTTTTTGAAATTCTTTTAAGTAGTTAGGAGCTTTTTATAAATAGAGGTTGTATTTCAAAACATGGGATATTATTTAAAACATTTTTAGGTAGCCTATTTGCCAGTACGACTCGGTGTTCAATGTTTTCCTAGACTCAACAAAAAATAAAAATTATATTGTATAAAGGAAATACAGACTTGAGTGGCAAACACAGCTTCGATCTTGAACAGATCAGATAGCTATTCTTTGGCAGTGTCCAAGAGTCCAAAACTTCTTTAAGTAACCCTTATACCGAGACAGAGTTTGATCAATTATTAAAATCAGGTTTGACCATGACCAATGGGCCAACAATCTCCCCCATTGTGATAATTGACAAACCTTGACCGATATAACATCTTTGATTGATAAGATTTGAAAGATGATCAAAATTGCAAATTGCACAGTATCCTGAAAAAATGTTCCTATATCTTGCAATCACTACGCCAAAATGGCGATTTTGGGACGCTGTGCGTTGTCCAACAATGACGGAGTAGAGCTGTCGTTGACGTTTTAACGGATTAAAACCGTCGTTTAACATCATATCTCTTTTACTTAAATAATATATTTGGCTTTGACGGAGTGAAACCGTCGTTTGCATTGAAAATTATGTTGAAAAATTAGCTCCTAAATTTTTTCATACTTGCTCCTTTTCCAAAATTGCGAAACTCCTCCCCCAAAGCCCGCGCCCATGAAATTTTTTCTTCTTCCCTCCTATCGTGGAACTTTTCGATTTTTCTTCTCACCCTCAAAATCCTCTCAGCCTCAAAATCGCAGGAACCCTCCTCCCAAACCAGGCGCACGTGGAAGACCCTTTCCAAACCAGGCGCACGCAGGAGACCCTTCCCAAACCCTACGAACCGCCGCCGAACCCGCCCAAATCATAAGGTAATCCTCTCAATGTGCTGGTTTATTTGTTTTCTACCATTTGTTTTCTAGGGTTTATTTGCTAGGGTTTATTCTAGTTTATTATCTAGGGTTTATTTTTTTTATGTAGCAAATCCTCCAATTTTAGGATTTGCTAGGGTTTAACCTTTTTGTAGAGATTTGTAGTTTCTCAATCCTCTGTTACCTCTGAAATTAGCCACAATTTCTGAGTATTTTTGTCTCTAGGAATCAAAGGAATCTCCTTGACAACAACAAATTACTTTAACCCAAATATCTATTTGAATCATTTTCTTCCATTCAACTGTGTCAAGAGTCATTTCCTAGACTACAAGAGGAAAAAAAAAACAAACTCTAAGGCCGAAATGGATATGCATTCATACTTCTCTGAGAGTCTGAGGGTCACAATATGAGCCAAAGGTCTATATTGGAATCCCAAATATTAAATGTTTGTAGCTAAAAAAAGGGCGGCCCATGCCATGAAGTTCCCTCTTATGCAAGGTCCGGGGAGGGTCAAGATGACTCGAACCGCATCCTCCAGGATTTAGTTTTTTGTATCTCCATATAATTGTTTTGCATATTATTTGTATAGCACAAGTACTGGAATCTGTTCCAAGTTTTGATTGAAAATCATGGTTGGTATTGTGCCTTAGATGTAAACTATTCCCTATAAGCAGTCATATTTCCCATTGGTCTAAAATCTTACCCAGTGTTGGAGAAATTTTAGAGGATTATCTTGGGTTGCGTTCTTTTGAATTGTGTAACTAGGTAGGTGTTCCTTCTTAATATCCAACTGTCCTTTCACACTATTCTAACTTCAAAGGCTTATGAAAGCATTTTTTTGCCTTATCAGTGCTTGCTCTTGATTTCTAAGATTTTGGGCAGTCCCTCCATTGCATATAATTTTATCGGGTAATGAAGTCAGTAGTAGCACAAACAAGGTGGCGTTTGATATCTATTTGACATTTGATCATTAGTTTATAAAGGCCGTTCAATCATTCCATGGAGCTTGCTCAATTCAGAGTCATGTCCTATAACTGGTAATTTGGGGACGCTTGCATGATGATAATGATGCTGATGCTATAGATATGAATATAAAAACATTAACTACATGGTCGTGACCGCTGTCATGGAATGCCATGTACTACTACAAGGACACTAAATTTTAATGAGCTTTATATCTTATTAGTAACTTTATGAGTTGCTGGCTAAGTTTGGCCAAAGCTCTAAGCTAAACAGTTTTGTCATAGGGAGTATATGTTTGAGAAAGTTACTAAAACCTGCAAAGTTTTCCTTCTTCTTAATGTTACAGATAAACTAATGGTAGCATATTGGATCTGTGCAGGGCATGTATGACACCCTATAATCAAGAAACTTTTTCATATTATACCATGTATAGGAAAAGTGAGTCCTTTCTTTTATGTTACCAAACAAAATGACAGACATGTTTCATACTTAGTTTTTACTAATGTGCAACACATTCAACTTGATTATCTGTTTGTGGTAGAAATTTTACTTTACTTATAGCTACTTTATGTAAGTATGCATGCTAACTAGAAAAGTGTCCTACATGTGATGTATGATGCATCTTGTGTCAGATTGCATACTGGCAGGCAAGCTGAGATAAACCCTGTTGCAAATTCACATTTCAATTGATAAACGCTCGCAGGTAAACTAAGGTAAACCCTGCTGCAGTTACACATTTCAGTTGATAAACCAAATGTTCCACTGGAACCCCGGTAATTTTTCACCGAAAACTTGGTAATTTATATAGCTTGAAAGGTTTGATATTTAACTACGAAATTGCTAATTGCATTCAATTCAAGTACTAAATCCTTCTACATTATTAATCTATCACTGATATTTATGCACATTTGTTGACTAATTGGATATATGTAGATGTCTTGTGCACACCCAAGTAAGGATTGGATGGATGCACCTAAATTGTCAGTCGAATATCTCAAAGTTGTCGCATCATTCATTAAGTTCACAAAAGATACTCTGAAAGGAAATGATTGGTATCTTTGTCTGTGCGATAAATGTCGTAATTATAATAGAGGTAAAAAAAGTCTAAAGGTTATAGCTGAGCATTTGGTTTGTAATAGAGTTGACAAGTCATACAGAACTTGGGTTAATCATGGAGAGCAACTTCCTAGAAGTGTTGTCAACGTTCAGGTTCTTAGTTCATCATCAGCTAATGACTGTGCTGAAGATGCATTCCCGAGAATGGCAGACATGTTCCATGACACATTCGGACGAGTTCCAAACAACATCAAAGAAGGCATATGGAAAAGTGTTAAAGTGAGTAAATTTGGTTTGAGTTAAGATATTTGGTTGTTTTCAAGCATAAATTTTTTATAGATGTCTCTTTTTCATTTTAATCCTATTGTTTCATCTACTTTTACTTTGTTATACTATTTCTTTACTTGTTCATTTGCTTTGTGAACTATGTTACACTGGTTGTTTTTGTTTTTGTATCTTTATGTCGTGCGGTAATCAATAAGAAAAGGAAGCTATTAAAATGGTCATGCTATATCTGCTGCTTTACAACTGTGGGTAGGATGAGTATGTGCTAACTGTGAGTAGATGACAGAATCAACCATATAGAATCGCCCATGTGCGCCAAGTAAACTTAATCTTAAATAGTCAAGATCTATAGGATATCCTTTGGTAGGAGAAAGATCAAGTTAATGAACTACATAAACAGTTTGAGCGTATATTTTTGGGACAAACTATCTCCTTTTTATTTTGGTTTCAGACCGAAAAGGTCATATGATTTTAGATATTAAGTTCTTAACTGTAAAATTCATATTAATGTTAAGATGTTTGGTGATCATTTTGCAATTTCTTGACTTTGACCTAACCATTGTGTTGGAGAGGTGCCAAATTCTGGTTCCGATACTCAGAGAGTTGTCTCCAAATTCATTGCAATTATAAGCCTTTTACGTCGATCAAGTGCCCTGCACAAGCTACTTGTTAGGGAAAGTCATTCTCAAGTTCTTAAGATTGAAGATATCATGTGCTATGTCGTATGACCCACCTATCTTTTCATACCAAGACATGTCTGAGTGACCCATTGACCATGAATTCTGTTACAGTTGCCAATGTTCCTTCAGCTCCATCTGGAACCACCCCACAGAAAGCAACTATATTTGGATGGTGCAGCTTCGTGAGTATCTGTGCCTCCCTCCAGAAATCTTTGGTCTGCAGAAATAACCATATAATTAAAATATATCTATTTTCGAATTACGTCATGTATGTATAGTATTTTGATATAAATGTTGAGGCATATGATCATGGCTATTGAAATATTTTGCAAGTCTTGTTTCCTTTATGGGCTTAAAAATTGGTACTAGTCTAGACAGAGTGACTCCAATCGTGAAACATTTTGCAAGTCTAGTTTCCTTTATGTGCTTAAAAAGATGTTCCAATGACATATGATCCAAGATGGTGCAATCAGCTAAATCGGCCCCTACATTTTATTCCAAAAGCATCATTGTCGTAAAGGACCTCAAACCTTGTAAAAGTTTCTGATGCATATTAGTGGTCTTTAACATTAACCTTGAGTATATTAGGTTTTGTGGTACTCAGAATATGTATCATGCCAGTAAAGGAACATACTGATAGCAAAAATAAATGAAACGTCCAAATCCCCTTGAAGTGTCAGACATTGAAAAATTTCCTAGCTCTAAAGTATATTAGAGGCCCTACAAGAATGCTTGTAGAGATGACTACTAATCCATACTCCTAACAGAGAAACTCTATCCAATCTTTGAGCAAAGACAAGTTGTAGAGAGGCATGATTCCACATATTAGTTATATCTCCAAAATATATAATAAGAATACTAAAATAATTTTTATGTGGAGTTATCGAATGGTCTGGTCTTGGAGTTTGCTCTAGTGTTAAAACCTAACAATCCAGTAAGCATTACACATTGCATATTGAGTGAAAAGATGAGAAGAAGGTAAATATTAGAATATTTGATGGGAACTTAGGAAGAAAGTGATACTCAGCGAGTTGTCTCCAAAATTTATATGACTATTGTCTTCATAGCACACAACAATATGGAAAATTTTATCGCTACGTCTACTGTGAATTTATTCAAGAAAAGAGAGAGCGGCATTAGTATGGAAAGCTAATTAATGACATAATAAATAGTGAAGCAAATGTGTTTAGATTTTTTTTAAATGATCCCTTCCAAAGTATAGTTCAAGGGGAAGAACAACTTACTTGGGACAATTGAGGTTACATGGAAACCAACATTAACCTGTCTTCAACTTAAACTGTGCTGTAAGAAAATGATACTGCACTCAGTTTTGAAGAATTTTTTTGCTTCTCTATAAATTGAAGGTTTGATTATTTTGTAAAGCCTTCTATCACATTCTCGGAATGAAATAATTTGGTATGTCTATTGATTTTGTATTAATTTTAAATTTCCTTACAATATTAGAAGTCCATCTTTAGCTAGTTTCTCTTCTCTTTCCACATTGATTTGACTATCAATCAGTAAAATATGAACACAGTGGTGTACACTAGAGGCATAGGCTTGCAAGATATTAAAATCTCGTATTCATGTTTATCGTGTCTTATTCATGTCCATTTAATATAACCAGTTATAGGAAGCACCGGCACAATTATTGACATAAATCACTAAAAATAGTAAACTGGAGTAATACTCAATACAAACAATACATACTGCAAACAATTCATGCCAAGGGAAAAGCTATACATTTGAGAAGTTATTTTCTATGATAAGAAAACTAATCAATTGATTGTGACCACCATATTATAGTGATATTATGTATCTTCCGAACTTTTTACTTGGCAGCCCACCCTCACCTCATAAATGGATCAAAATGTTATGAAAATGTCAGCTTTGTCTGCCCTTCTATGACTTGTTGCCAAATTTTGAGCCAAGCCATGTGTTGCAGATAATGAAGTTTGCCTTAAAACCTAAGGCTGATTGGTAGTTTAGGCCGCTTACTTAATATTGTACAATTCTGGTACCGTAACAACATAATCTGAGCCTTTATCCCAAGTTTTGCGAGTCAGCTACATGAACCTTTTCTACCATTCAGCTCTATTGAGGGTCATCTCGTCTCTAACATTAGTAATATCTACCTTAAATTGTTAAAGTCAAGTACCACAACAATATAAGGCAAGCCCTTAGAATCACTTATGTATGGAGAGTTGTTCTCGAGACCTGGATCCGTATCCGTCACACCAAGTGATACACACGATGATGGAATTTTATTGATAAACCAAATTCTTAGAATCACTTATACTTTTTTTATTTTTTGTTCAACACATTAAGCTAGCAGGGAACTGGAATATCGTTTGTAACCTTCCTTTGCCCATTGTTGAACCATAACAACACCTATATATGGTTGGAGTTAGCATTGCTTAAAATTTCAGCCACTGATACTTTTTTTCAGAAGTATTAAGAAATGTTTATTTTGAAATAAACGTTTCAGTCAAAATATTGAACATGAATTTTCTGCTTCCATTTCTATTTAATCCTCCTTTTGGTTGGAAAATTTTGAAATGATGAACTTGTACTGTGTAGACATTCAAATTATTCAATGGTTGAGGAAAAGTTGCCATCTCTTAGGAGAAAGCAAGCGACTATACGGATATGCAGAATCTCCAGGTGTGAAATGCTTTATTCTCTTAGAAATTTTGATAAAGTATTTGCTTGCTTGACATGCTTCTTTTATATTTACGATGTTTAAATGTTTTTTCTAGTTTATTGTTTTCATTGACTAGACTGTGTTTGAATTTCAAAAGTATAAATATAAAGTCCTTTTTTGCAGCTTCTCCACTGAATTGCTTGAGATGCATTCTGAAGAACCCTCATTGCATATTATTTTTATCCCTGGCAATCCTGGTAGGGTTAAGA
This sequence comes from Iris pallida, assembly GCA_029216955.1. Classification (NCBI taxonomy): domain Eukaryota; kingdom Viridiplantae; phylum Streptophyta; class Magnoliopsida; order Asparagales; family Iridaceae; genus Iris; species Iris pallida. The sequence goes on along the minus strand of JANAVB010040419.1, from coordinate 10,546,235 downwards.
TTTCTAATATTTTCCTTTTTAATATAGTTGTATTATGTCCTGACACGAATTGAGATATTTGGTTACTGTTACAGGCATTGTTTCATTCTACAAAGATTTTGTTGAAGCGGTCTATGAGATACTAGAAGGGAATGCATCTATAATAGGCATGGAGTATGTTCTTTGGATGAATGTCTGATGATTGCTGTACATCTGGCTAATTGTTTTTGTCTTTATTTCAAAACTCAGCAATTGGCCACATTTCCCAGACAAGAAAGGTTAGATTGCTTATTAATCAGTACATACACTTTAGGGCCAGATACAAGAATTCTTAGTCATTATTTGAATCATAGGCTAACTTTGTCAAGTTAATGTTTACTTTATAATTTATAATATCAGGTTTCACCAGACTTGTACTAGATGCCACACATGCTAAAGTATATGCTTTCAAAAATTCTTATGTAGTTCACAAGGTGATATGTACTAACAATAGATAAATGAGTTAAAGATGTCTCCTAATGAACATGACGTGGCTGATGGGAACTCTTCCTCCAAAGAAGCTAAACTTGTATTGAAATAAAGAAAAGGCATTATGATAGGGGCCTTGATAACCCTAAGCTATCTAACTTCCAAAAACCTGCTGATGAATTTTCATTTCTATCCTATAAATATAGTACATAATCATTTTGTAGCAAGGATAACCTTCTAACAGACATTTATGTGGGACGTGATCATCCATTCATGTCCTTGCAAGATTATGAATTGAGTTTGTGTCTTGATTCACGTGATGTTATTCTTCTTGACAGGTTAATTGATGCTTATATGAAAAATTTAGGTTATCTAATTTGAAATGACTTGGTTAAACTGCATATTAACAGTTTTTTTGCTGATTTTTGACAGTCACTTTTTGTTATTAATTCAGAAAGAATAATACAATTGCCACCTCGGCACAGATATTGTTGTCTAATTTTAGAAGACTGTATTCAAGGGGAAATGAAGAAGATGAGTTTGACAACAATTTATTTGTACATGTTCTGCAAAAATATATACGGCAACGTTGAAACATCTAAGCCACCATATGGTATCACAGGCAACCTTAATTTCAATGACCTACGTGAAAGTTATCTTCGTTTGTTCAAGGAAACATGCAATTCCCGTGTCGTGACTATAGGGACCCTACGGTTTGGTGTTTTCAGGCACACATCTGTCCTTATGAAGGTGAACTTTTATGTCATATACACACATGTTTTCAACTCATGATAGTAGGACCTGTAGCATCATGTATAAATTTTTATTATTTTTGTACATGAGGCCTGATTTTCATTTTTGCCTTAAACCTTAATGTTATGATTTGTGTCTGATACTCTTGGAGGTGTTGAAACTATACACTTGTATATTAAGGAGATGTCCTCCGTACCATGAAGAATACATGTGCTTTTTTGTTTCAAATTATACCATATTACAAACATTCAATTCAGTGCTAATTCCAGTCTAATATCTACAGTTGTCAGTTCAGTTTGATAAAAAAAATGTTAATGATGTTTCCATACCCTTGATACCGATAATTGATCCTTATCGTGTACTGAAATGAAGTTGCAAATGGAGCTGCATTCAATTCAATCTGGTTGAAAGTGTGACTTATCATCAGACTAGGGTTTAATTCAGCTATTATTGTTAAGGTTACCTTCATTTTCCTTCTACATTTTTGTTGAAGTCTTCGTGTTGTTGGGTGTATTAAGAGCCCAATTAATTTCAGCAGTTTGGGTTTGGAATCACTTCCAAGTTTCTCGCTTCGGAGAAGTACAAACTTAAGCAGAGTACTTTCAGCACATGTGCATAGTAGAGGATGATCTTAGAAGACACAAGACACAATTTCTATGTAATATCCATTATTCTTTTGTTATCAGTTACTACACATTGGGGTTCTTAAAATGATGTCCCGACGAAAGAATGATGTCAAAAAGCATCAGGTAAACAAGTTTCTAGAGAGAAAAAACATGAAGTACATAAGGTTTTATTTGTTTTATCTCTTGCATGTTTATATTTCTTGGAGACATGAAGTACTTAAGGTTTTTTCAACAGTGGGCAAGGGTCAAGTGAGGGGTCACCCCAAGTTTCTTCATTCAAAATCTACTAGTCATAAGTGGGCCCTTGGAGGTTAGCTCTTGGAATATTCTTTTAGTAGTGTTATAGTTTTCTATTCACTACTTGATTATTGTACTCCTAGTGAAATTGGCATGTTTGATTGTGAAATTTGATCTAATTGTCTTATTTGTTTTCACTTTTATAGCTTTTGTCGAGCTTTTGGACAATTCTCTGGATGAGGTATTTACCCTTAGTGTACTTCAAATTGCACAATACATGTAAATAATCTTGACCCGTAGTGTTATAAGGGACAAATTTTCTTTTTAGGTTTGCCATGGAGCTATATTTGTAAATATTGATATGATACATAACAAGAAAGATGGAACCAAAATGTTGCTAATAAAAGGTATTTTGCTTCACCCCTTGAGCTGCATTTTTGAACTTCACATGGTACATGCTATCAATTCTATGTGCTACTGGTGGTTGATACTAAGAACTAGTACAAAATATAGGATGTGTATGTCATGAGATCTTTAATCTTTACATGTTATCAGTAATATTTCTTGACATCATGAATTTTAAACATGTTATCAGCATAAGATGTATACATGGGAAACCTAGAAGAATTTGTGATGATTTTAAAATTTCAAATGAAGAAAAAAACTCTCTTTATTTTGTGTTCCTTGATATGCTTCTCTAAACAGAAGTAGCCTAATGATATATGTGAATCGTTTGAATGCAGCCTTGTGCAGAAGCTTTACCTCCCAGATATCTTAGGTGTGATTTCCTTTCATCAATTTTTTTTAATTTTCCAACTGTTTGATGCAATGTTAGTAGATATATACGTACAAATGGATTTTGTATATGAATACCTGAGTTGTACAACATGGTATTGAATAAGTGTGTCCATGTCTGGCTACTTTACCCTGAAAGCAAATGGGTTCACTCATCACTATAGAAACATGTTTATCAAATCAGTTACTGGATAAAAAATTTACCCGATACATGCGACAACTTTGATCAGTTGACATTTATAATCCATAATATTTATTTATTATCTTATTGGAGAGAGTGGTAGTATACAGTACATTTTGTTTTCTTATATATGTATGATTTCCATCTCGAATGATCATTACAGCTTAAAATTTATATGACAAAAATGATTTAGGTGTTTAGGCTGATTCTTATAAGGAAAATGCTTCATTCCCAAGAATTGGATGGACATGCTTGGTGACACAAATTCACTATATCATTATCAACAGTCATCATTCGATACTATTTGAGGAACAAATATTAATGTATCACCGCAATCACAAGTTATCAATGATTTGGTTCAAGGTCAGTGCAGTTCTTCACAGTACATGTAATGCCTGTTGTTCGTATTACGTATTTGGAATACGTATACGTATTTTATCTTGTATTTGCATGTCTCCTTGGTTTGGTTTGGCTTGGCTTGTTTACTCTCGGTTTGGGTTGGCTTGGTTCGACCGGCCCAATGCTTGGTTAATCATGGGCCAAGGGTGGAACACCTTAGCCTATGCTTCTCCTTCATTTCTACCACAACCCCCCTCTTTATTATCCCCACCAACCTTCTCTCTCCTCCATAATTCTCATTTACTTCTCCTCCCCCCACCATTACTCTTCTCCACCAACCAAGAACACCATAGGCAAGTGCAACTTGCTTCCACAAGAGAACTCCTTTTGATGGTTTCATTAGCTTCTCCTCATGATTCTAAACCACATTAGAACTTGTCATTTTCTATTTTGAGGCTTTAATTCTTGTAGATCTAGAGTTTTGCTTCTTTCGGATTTTGGTGGTTTTGATCTATTAAACTTCTTTGTTATCAAGTTTTGATGGTTCCATGTTGTAGAGCATTTCATTCTACCCAATTTTGACCTTTGGAAAGTCGGATTCGGACTTGTTTTGACCAAGATTTGGACAATTGAAGCTTAGATTCAACGTTAGAGTTCTTGCTGTTCTTGCCATTTGGAGAAGACAGTGAACAGTGAGCTAGCTTTTTAGCTTACGCCACTGACCTGTATACGCTGCTCTTTAGCGAGCGTACGCTAGCCTTCGTACGCTGCTCTTTAGCGAGTGTACGCTAACCTGTGTACGCTGCTCTTTAGCGAGCGTACGCTAGCCTTCGTACGCTGCTCTTTAGCGAGCGTACGCTAACCTGTGTACGCTGCTCTTTAGCGAGCGTACGCTAGCCTTCGTACGCTGCTCTTTAGCGAGCGTACGCTAGCCTTCGTACGCTGCTCTTTAGCGAGCGTACGCTAGCCTTCGTACGCTGCTTTTAGTGAGCGTACGCTCACCTTGATACGCTGCCTGTTGGCAGCATGTCTTGAGCGTACGCTAGCTTGAGCGTACGCGTGCCTTGGTACGCTAGCTTAAGCGAGCAAGGCGTACGCTGGCCCCTTTCGTACGCTAGCTTGAGCGTACGCTGACCTGTAGCTTGAGCGTGCCCTTGGGTACGCTGACCCTTGCGTACGCTTCCCATCGGAAGTGTATGGATCCTTTGGTACGCAGACCTGAGCGTACGCTAGCCTGAGCATAGCCTGGCTTGAGCGTAGCCTGATTACCCTTGATCTTCTATAGCCATGTATATTGATATTTTATTAGATATTTTACGCCCATTTTATATCCTTACGCTTTTTGACCTGAACTTGATAATTTCCGAATTTACTTGATATGTTTGGAATTGATAATTGAGCAGGACATGATAGTGACCCGTAGTGGTGCACTCCTGACATAATGACCTGACATGACCTGATAGTGGTCCGTCGTGGCGCACTCCTGACAAGTACACTTGGCATGATAACCTGACATGTTATATCTTGATAAGCTGTTGCGACGGCTACCCGACCTGACATGACCTGTATAAATAACCTGGACACCGTAGGTAATTTTGCTTGTACAAATAATCCAGTCCTGTCTTGCATCATGTCTAGGAGGGGACTCCTGAGTACCACGGTCAGGAGTACCTACTGAAATGAACTAAGGTTAATAACTAGATTAATACAGTAGTCATGAAGAGATCTTCCAGCTACAGGCAATCCCGTTACCTGGGCGCGCTTGGGATCTGTAGCCTGCCGTCGAGTAGGGCACATTTCCAGCATACTGTCATGTGTTGCACCCTTTAAGCTACTTAAGGGTACATGCGTTTTCTGGACGATGTACCCACCTGAATTCAACCCTAATCTCTCGACCTGGGTGACCTGGATGGTCTGCAGGGCTTGTGGCTGTGGAATAATCTCACTGCATCTTGTTAGTAATTAGGCTTGTGATAACCCTAGTTAGTTAAAGTATCAAGCCGTAGTTCTTGCTTGGCCGCAAAATGATTGGATGGAGTCTAACCAGTCTAGTCTTACCCTGATCCTGTTCCAGATTGCTGCACGACTTGAATGCCTGTATTTATTTTTACCGATAAATGGTGAAAAACCAAGCTCCGTTCAGACGAAGGGTTACAACCCCGGTCCTTGTTTGGTTTACGGGTTGTAACCTAGCTATCTGAATAGTTCCATGGTTATCTCGTCGTATATCATCCTGATATGTTTTCTTTTATTCCAGTCCTTATTTTATTTATATTTATATTCCTGTGCTGATTGCTGGTTTTAGTTCTTAAGTGAAGCTTCCTTTGTGGTACTTGCTCTTTCTGGGGTCTGACCCAGCTGGTTTTGTGTGGCCATATTTTGGAGCAACTTCAGAGGATCTACCGACTCCCCAGCCAGATGGTGGCCACTAGACGGAACCCTGGCAACGAGTGGGTTATTTTTGGCTCTCCCACTCTATTGTAAAAATATTCTTTTGAGGCGTTTAGCCGACGAGCACTTGTTTAGCTCGATTGCATTTACTTACTGTTTGCCTACGGGCTGTAACATGATTAACAAATCCTAGGTTTGATCATGTATGACTGAACTCTTGCTAGTCCTAACATTTTGTAACGACTAGCTTTATGATCAGCTGAATATGTAATATTTGGGACGCCTTATTATTGTATATTTAATGATCATACATCTTGTGACTCTTATTTACTTGCTTGTGATTGAGACAATAGGCTTGTTCTTGACCTTAAGAGACTGTTGGCTTGTAGATAAACCCTCATGTATCTAGACAGCCGTGACCGTATAGCGAGATGGATTCCATTTCATATACGTAGCTGGCTATGTCTGCCCCCGCTCTCCAGTATTCTGGTTCTGGGGCGTGACAGTACATGACTTCTTTTGTTCATTATTTCTATTTTGTTTGAACTTTCTGATCTCTATATATTTGTTTAGTTTTGGTTGTCACCCATGGTTGGTGCGAGCATTATTTGTTCAGTCTGTGCTTTGTATTGGTTATCATTACCAAAAAAAAGAATGGTTTTAATTGAGAAGAAAAGGAAATAATTAAATCAAAATATAAACGTTTGTCTGATTCTGTGGCATGTCTATATGGAAATGACAAATTTATTTGGATTCCTGATCAAATGCTCGACGTATTGAAGGGTTTTGTGAGATTGAAGTAGTTCCACATTCAATAATCCTAGGACATTCCTATTGGGTTCATGTTAGTTGTGAGAAATATGCTTGTTTATTGTACTTGGCCCAAATTGTCTAATTATTGAACTTTTTTGTTTTCTTGACCAAGTTAATAGAAGTTATATTAATATTTGTACGATATCATAAATAATATTCTTGTTGATACAGAACTCTAGAAAATTAGGTTATTCACCACATTTAGCAAACTTCACATGTAATATGTGACAAAATTAATACAACTTTATACTCATTTTGAGCTGACATTTAATATACTCTTAGAGACATGTCTACGGTTATACTTATTTTTTTTATTATCATCTATTTCTATCATTTGTTATATAGTTATACAACTTTGTAGAATTTTTTTGAATATTTATGGGAAATCAAGAACTATTCTATACTTATATTATTTTTTTGTATATAGGGACATGATCTGTCTACCTTGCCCATAAAGACTTACCTTTTGAAGATGTTATTTGATAGAGACGAAAAGTTTGATGGTATTACTGTTGGGGAAATAATTCATTCGCCAAAATATTCAGTTCAGTTTGTGAGGTTTTGAAGTTCTCTTTTTTCTGTACTACACTTGAGATTGTAAGCTAGCAATAACATTATCTTTTTGTTCATCATGTGAATGAAATTGTTGTAAGCTAGAAACGTTGGAGTTACTTTTTGTTTTTTGATGTAATATTGCTATGTTAAACTCGATAGATTTAGTAGTTAATGCAATTTTTATTGAGTTTTTCCATTGTTGATGTTTATAAGAAATTTTATTCAGAGGTATTTCAGTTTTATATAGAGGATAAATATGTTTAAATATATTTGATATGGATGAATTGAGATATATTTTTTTAATTTTGTTTCCAAAAAACGACAGACCTTACCTGTTGAAAAAGTAAAAATAGTTGCAGACCAATTTACAGATTATTTGACAGTTTTAGTCCGTCGTTTTTATTTGACGGATAATAACTGTCGTTTTATTCAGCTATAAAACGACAGTCCAAAACTGTCGTTTAAATTTTGGGACGTGCTATTAATGACGGATGTTCTGACAAGCCAAAACTGTCGTTTAATGTGATTTACGACAGTTTTGGTCTGTCGAAAAATGCATGTTTTGGCCTAGTGAATAGATGTTAGATCCTATTTCTTCCCCGTTGTCACTTAGCATAATAATTGCAAAGAGAGAAGCTCCCCCGCAATATATGCATAAGAAACAATCGTTGAAGAAATATAAACATAATAAATAAAAAAACAACATTTCACAAGCAGTTTTTATTTCACAGGCAGTTAATATTGAAGCATAAAGATATAGTACTATATGAAATATGGAATAATTCTAAGCTGAATAAAAATATGCTAAAGAAAGCATAAAACATTTTTACAGAATATCATCTCAGATAAACACAATCTCAGTGCAAAATAAACTAAAAGGATAGAGTACTAATGATATCTTGGAATGTCGGAGCATTTTCAAGTAACAAAGACATAATCAAAGTCTCAAAAAGTGATCATCTAGACAAAATGTAGTACATCTAGATCACAAATCCTCCTCATCATCATCATCTCCAGTGCCAGCACGTCCACCATGTCCGGATGGACCAGCTCCAGAAGTGCCAGCTCCAGAGGTGTGTGGAGTAGCACCCGAACCACGGTACCAATCATAAGCGTTACCGGGCTGGAAGAGAGTATGTACCGCATCATCCTCATAGCGATAACCAGAATCAGCTGAATCTCGGGGAAAAGAATTGACAGAATGTCAAGTCTGAGCAAATCGAAGATTAGCGAAGCAGTTGGCTAGTGCCTGAAATCGAGTCACATCACAGAACTCGCATTCCCTGGATGTGTCAGTAATGAATGTCCGAGGATCAGAAAGGTGCTAATGGATACCCTCAAAAGACATAGGTAATCCTAATAAGGTGGGGCAGGTGCAATAGGAGGTGTAGGAGGTACGACAGCACTACGACGAGATAACTGACGGTACTTGGGCCAGGGTCCAGAGCACAAGTAGACAGATCGACGTCAAATTGCTGAAAGATGCATGGAATAGACATCGCATACGAGAGATTTCGATCTCTTGCGCGACATTGTACCATTATCTGGATAATAGTCTTGGGAACCGAAAATGGAATTCCCTTGATGATGTGGTGGAGGGCAGATAGTTCAAGATTTATAACATCATCTTTTGAAGTAGATTTTGGAAGAATAGTGGAATAGATGATGCGATATAACTTATAGTTAAACAAGTTCAAGTTTGCAACCTTGAACTTTCCAGAACGAACATGTGCAGGTGCACAAAGATCATTCTTGAAGCTGAGAAGAGTCGTACGATCGAGAAAATCGAAATCAGTGATATCATCGAGCGGGGCACCTTCGTTAGGAACACCAAGGATTTTTGCTAACAGGACATCATTGAACTCGATGTTAATACCTTCGACACGTGTCTTAACATCAAAAGTGTCTAACACAAAGTTGCAGTAAAACAATCTAATGGCATTAGTAGCTATAGGGAATTTTTCGGTGACAAGTCGGTATAACCCTAATGCCTCAAAGTTAGGACGATGGTCAGGAAACACAGTCCACTTAATCGGGGCGCCAGTGCATATGGTACGCATGACAAAATCACTATACCATAGTAATGATTGGTCAAGTGTTTTAAAATAAAACTCATTGGTCTTCTTCACTGGTGGATTCAAAGACGATGCCTCTTCACTGGCATTGGTCTTCTTCCTCTTGGAAGAAGTGAATCCCTTAGGCATTTCTTCAAAATATGAATAGAAATTAATAAAATTGAAGGAGGTAGAAGGAGAGAGTTATACCTTCCAGAAATTTAGTATGTTGCAGAGAAAGGAATTCTTCGCACGAATCCAAAATTTGGATGGAAATCTCCAAATGGATTGGAAGCAATGAGTTGGAGAAAAGCTAGGGTCTTGAGGGCTCGGGCATCTGCTGCTGCTGTTTTGATGAAGTTTGGAAGTGATAAAGAGGAGGGGGCCTCGGGTTCTGACTTAAAAGTAGATACCACCAACAGAACTCGGGCCGAATTCGGACCGAACTCAGGCTGAATTTGCCTATGGTTCTTTTGGTGAATTTTGAAAAAGGAAAATTTTGCGGGCCATATCCTTTTCATCAACTCTTTTCAATTATTTAATTCTAAGTTTAGTAATTTTAAATTTCAATTAATATAATTAATATTATTTTACAAATTAAATTTAGTTATACAGCGACTGTTTCAGATTAGCTGAAGGGGTACTATTCCAACTAACGGGAGTTCACCGGAGAACAATTAAATACCGCTTCGCTTCGACAGTAGTCATGGTTATAGACAAACCCTTTGTAGGCTTGTCTCAAAAACAGTTTTTGAGTATTGAAAAAATAATTGTATAAAACAAAATTAATTAATATTATTGACATCTAAAATTTTTAATACCCGACGTAAATAATTGAAACGATCTTCCGCTAGAGGTTTTGTGAAGATGTCAGCTAATTGATTCTCTGTGTCTATGTATACAAGGTTTATATCTCCATTTTGTTGATGATCCCTAAGAAAATAATGTCGAATCTCGATACATTTAGTACGAGAGTGACATACTGGATTCTTAGTCAAATAATTAGTGCTAGTGTTGTCACAGAAAATTGGTATGTGTGTGTATAGTAGGCCAAAGTCTTCTAAGGTTTGCTTCATCCACAAAATTTGTGCACAACAACGTCCTGCGGCGATATACTCAGCCTTAGTAGTTGATAATGCGAGAAAATTTTATTTTTTGCTAAGATAAGAGACTAAAGCTTTGCCTAGGAAATGACATGTACCGCTGGTACTTTTTCTATCTACTTTGCATCTAACAAAATTAGCATCCAAATAACTGGTTAGGTCAAACGATATGATTTTGGGATACTATAAGTCGATAGAAAAAGTACCTTTAAGGTATCGAAAGATACGCTTAACTGCGCACTGATGTTATTCCTTAGGATTGGCTTAAAAACGTGCACACAAGCAAACACTAGACATTATATCAGGTCGACTAGCAGTTAAGTAATGTAAACTACCAATCATATCTCGATACTTACGTATGTCGACAGGTTTGCCTTGTTCATCAATATCAAGCTTGGTTGAAGTTGCTATCGGAGTGCCAAGTGGTTTGACTGCTTCCAGATCAAACTTCTTTAATAAATCTTTTGTGTACTTGGCTTGATTTATGAACTTTCCATTGTTAGTTTGTTTGATTTGCAGTCCAAGAAAATTTTTTAGCTCTCCCATCATGCTCATCTCAAACTCATTCTACGTACACTTTGAAAATTCTTGACAAAGAGATTCATCAGTAGATCCAAAAATGATATCATCTACATAAATTTGAATCAAAGGAAGATTGTTATTAAAAGGCTTTATAAACAGTGTAGTATCAACCTTCCCATTTGAAAAGTCGTTGTCAAGTAGAAAAGAACTTAGACGATCGTACCAAGCATGAGGGGCTTGTTTCAAACCGTATAATGCCTTCTTTAACTTGAAATCATAATCAGGATTTTTGAAATCAGTAAAACCTGTAGGTTGAGCTACATAAACTTCTTCTTTTATAAAACCATTCAAAAATGCAATTTTAAAATCTATTTGAAATAACTTAAAATTATAAAAACATGCAATTGCACATAACATACGAATGGATTCTAATCTCCTAACTGGGGCATAAGTCTCATCGTAGTCGATACCTTCTTCCTGATTGTATCCTTAAGCTACGAGTCGAGCCTTGTTACGAGTCACTAAGCCATTCTTATTCAGTTTATTTCGAAATAGCCAGCGAGGGCCAATGACCGGATGATCAATGGGTTGGGGAACAAGTTCTCAAACTTGATTCCGTTTGAATTGGTTCAATTCCTCTTGCATAGCATATAACCAAAAACTATTACTACGTGTTTCTTCAATATTTTTGGGTTCAAGCTGTGAAATAAATGCAAAACATGAAGTTATATCTTTACTAGAGGAACGATTACTTACACCCTTGGTAATCTCACCAATTACCAAGTCCTTTGGATGGTTTGCCAAAAATCTCATTTCTATTGGCATATCCTCTGGATTGCTGGTTTCGACTTCTGGTTCTGTACGTGATTTGCTTGGAGACTCAGCTGGTGCTTTGTGTGAGGGTTCTTTAGGAGCAGTACTAGGTGTACTTATGTCTTCATCATCATTATCGATAGAATATTGATTGAGTTCGTCAAATTTAATATTTGTTGATTCTTCGATGATCATCATCCTCTTGTTGAAGACTCTGTACCCTTTGCTTTTTGCCGCATAACATAAAAATATACCTTCATCGGCCTTTTGTCAAATTTTCCTAATTTATCTTTAGTATTAAGAATAAAGCATTTACAACGAAATACTTTGAAATAAGAAATAGAGGGAGTTGTATAAAACTATAATTTATAGGGAGTCTTCTTCCATATAGGTCGAATTAGAATCCTATTGAGAATATAGCACGCTGTACTTACAGCTTCATCCCATAGGTATTTAGGTAGACTAAACTGGTTTAACATTACTCTAGCCATTTCAGATAGAGTCCTGTTCTTACGTTCCATAACCCTATTTTTTTGTGGAGTCCTAGGGTAAGAGAACTCATGCAAATAACCATGTGTGTCACAAGATTGCTTGAACTCTACATTCTCAAATTCGCCGCCATGATCACTTCGAATATGAGTGATCATGAAACCCTTTACATTTTGAACCTTCTCGCAAAAGGTGACGAATTCAGATAATGCATCGTTCTTGCGTACAAGAAAATATACCCACGTGTATCTAGAGAAATCATCTACTATTACAAATGCATATAACTTACCACCTAGGCTAGCAATTCTACTAGGTCCAAATAAATCCATATGCAGCAATTGTAGAGGTCTAGTGGTACTTACAACATTTTTGGACTTAAAAGCGGATTGGGCAGCTTTGTTCTTTTCACATTTGCTACATACCGTATCCTTCTTGAAAGAAATATCCGGCAAGCCTCGTACCAGCTTCTTTGTGGATTATCTTGAAATTGTGTTCATGTTTGCATGACCAAGTCTCATGTGCCATAGTTGACTCTCATCACTTTTGGCCATCAAGCATCTACCTATTTTGTTAGCATCTTCTAACAGACAGAAAATATATATATTGTCTTCCCTGATACCTTCAAAGATAGTACTACCAGTTGAGCTATCAACTATAGTACATTTGTCTTTGAAAAAGTTAATGCCATAACCGTGATAAGCTAAATGGCTTATGTTGAGCAGATTATGTTTTAACTCGGTAACTAGACAGACATCTTTAATCACAGGATAGGGGGCCTTACCAATATTACCGATACCAATTATGTAGCCTTTCAAATTATTACCGAAGGAGACATATCCTTCTTTCTTCTTCGACAGTGTTACGAATAATGAAGCATCACCGGTCATATGCCGTAAGAAACCGCTGTCGAGGATCTATTTGCTTCTAGCATATAATGTGTGTTTCACCTACAAAAGAATTTACGTATGAAAACTTTGGTACCCATTTCTTGTAGGGTCCTGGAATATTAGTTTTTGGTATCCATGCACATATTTTCAAATCAACAAGCTTTCTAACTCTACATGAAGAAGAAATATGACCAATGGTGCCATAATAGTGACATGTAGCATGCTGAGTGTTGAAAGCAGAGTGTTGTACATTATTGGTAGGTCTAGCTTTTCTAGTGTAAAAGAATGCATACCTATTTGTCTTCTTAGGAAATGGTTTGGTTTGGTTAGGTCTGACAGTATTGGGTTTGACCGTGTTCTGATGATTCGGTAAGTGAGACGTGTTAGGATAGGAAGCAGCAGCTTCAGGCTGTTTTCCTATCCTAATTTCCAACTTTTTGTAGGTGTCATATAATAAGCTATATTTAGCAGTGAGTGCATCATTTCTAACAGTAGCTTGCTGGAGACTTTTCTTCTCTTTGAGTAAGTCTTCCTCTAATTTGGTAATGGTCTTGTCCTTCTCTTCGGATAGTCTTTGGATCTCGTGTAATAACAGCTTAACAAAAGAAAGCTCACCTTCCTCACTAGAACAATTACTACTTCTAACCTCATCAAGTAGGTCGGTAAGTCTTCCTATTTCACCTTTGTACTCTTTGGGTACCTTCTTAGTGGTCTGGTATTTACTACACAGTCTTCTGTAGTCCACTAAGAGGTCAGTAAAGGCTTCTCCTAGTTGTTCAAAGTTAAAATCATTATAAGTATCAAACAGGGGGTTAGTAGTTACCTGATCATACGCCATCAAGCTTACGTTTGAAGCGTCATCTGATTGCTCGTCTTCTGAATCGCTAGCTTCAGTTTCATGTGCCATATGCTTGTATTGGTATATCTTTAGGACGTAGACTTCTTCAGGTAGCCTTTCTCATATTTGTTGTTCTTCTTGGTTGATGATTATGCTGTTGGACAATCTTTCGTCATATGTCCTTTCTTTTTACTGCCATAGCAAATAGGATCTTCATCGTTGTTGTTGCTATTGCTGTTGTTGTTGTTGTCCTTTGTTCTTCTGTTGAACCTCATGAACTTTTTAAATTTTCTTACCATAGGAGCTTGATCTTCAGTGTCAAAGTCACTGTCGTTGGAATCATCTTCTACAGTTCTTCTATGTTGAGCCTTGAAAGTGATCGACTTCTCTGACTTCTCCTTTGGTGTAGCATCTTCAAAGTCTTTAAGTTCCAGTTCGTGAGTGAGTAGCTTACCCATGAGTGTTTCAATAGATGTGGTTGTGAGGTCGTTCCCTTCAATGATTGCTGTAGCCTTTGGTATCCAGGTCTTTGTGAGTGCTCGCAGCAGTTTTCGAATCTTTTTATGGTTACTGCACTCCTTGCCTAATAATGACAGAGGATTTACAATATTCAGGAATCTCGTAAACATCTTGATGACAGATTTGTTTGGCTTCATCTTGAATGCCTCATACTTCTGAGTAAGTCTGCTGATCTTTTACTCCTTGACTTGTGTTGTTCCTTCATAGGTTACTTCGAGAAGTTTTCACACTTTATTTGATATTCTGCATGTAGAAACCTTGTTAAATTCAGTCATGACTAAAGCACAAAATAAAGCATTAATAGCACGTACGTCAAGATTGGCCTTTTTCTTTTCATTCTTAGTATATTTATCATGTGGTTTTCAACAAAAACATCTTCAACAAGAATATGAGGAGGCTTTTTGTAGCCATCAACAACTATAGACCATAAGTCAAAATCTAGAAATTTGAAGAAGAAACTCATCCGTATTTTCCAATAGGTATAATTTGTACCGTCAAACAGAGGAGTTCTATTTGTGGCTTGGCCTTCACTTGTGAACTTTACAGTTGCCATGTGATGTGATGTGTTGTGATCTATGTAACAGTTAAGAAACACAATATTATAACTACAATATTACCTTGCTTTACCTGTATAATCCGCTCTAATACCAATTGTAGGAACAAATTTGTAAAGCACAATACTCTAGAGGGAGGTAAATAGAGTAGACAGCAGAATGTAGCTAATTTAAAAAGTTAGCACCAAGATCACAGAGACAATATATATCACAAAAAAATAATATAAAAGAAGATATTAGAAAATAAACGAAAAGACTACGATGTATACTGGTTTCCCTCTTGTGAGGACTAGTCCAGTCAAAAGAACTCTAGCTTCCAGTTGAATCCACTATTGGAATAAACTGCAAGTTTTCATACGAAGTCCTTGCAACTTCTACAAACAAGAGCTTTGATTCGAAGTACTCGACCAACTTCAATTGTGAAGAGTCTTTCTTCAATCAAGCCTCTGATTACAATCGGTCTAAAGCTTTTAGACCGTACCGGATTGGCAAATTGACTAGAGGATTGTAGCTGGCTTGGGATTTAAAAAATAAAGCTTACAACTCTTTGGAATAGAATAGTAGGCTTTAGAGAGAAGAGATGAAAGTGAATTGGTGTGTTGAAATGATCGAAATCCTTCTCTATTTATAGTTTTTCCAAAGACAGAACTCTGGCAGAATTCGTACAGAACTCTATAAGAAAATCTTGTAAAAATTCGTAACTGCAGGGAGACCAAGTTTTCAAACGTTCAAAACACAATGACCACTAACCGAACTCTGGCCAAACTCGGGCCGAACTCTGGCCGAGTTCTGTCAGGGTTTAGTCAGGTTTTTGCAAGTTGATTTTTGGTCTTTTTAAAATTCTTTTAAGCAGTTAGGAGCTTTTTGTAAATAGGGGCTGTGTTTCAAAACATGGGATATTTTTGAAAATATTTTTATGGTAGCCTATTTACCAGTACGACTCGGTGTACAATGTATTCCTAGACTCAATAAAAATTAAAAATTATATTGCATAAAGGAAATACAGACTCGAGTGTCAAACACAGCTTCGGTCTTGAACAGATCGGATAGTTATTCTCTGGCAGTATCCAAGAGTCCAAAACTTCTTTAAGTAGCCCTTATACCGAGACAGAGTTTGATTAATTATTAAAATCAGGTTTGACCATGACAAATGGGCCAACAATCAAGCACGTGACCGGGGTCTGCCACATACCTCCTCAACTATGATACGTGAAAAATGTCGTACACACCTAAAGTGACGGGGGTAATGCAAATCGATAAGCCACCTTACTAACTCTCTCCAGAATGTCGAAGGGCCGCTGTACCTCGGACTCAACTTGTCGCTTCTCCCGAACCTAATAGTCCCCCAAGTTGGTGATATCCTCAAAAATACGTGATCGCCTTCCTTGAACTCCAAGGGTCGATGGTGCATATCAGCCCACTACTTTTACCTATCATGTGCCGCTCTGAGGTGGCTCTAACTCTGCTTTACCTTCTCCACTGTCTGGGTCACTAACTATGGACGAACTATCTGACGCTCTCTGACGTTACTCCAATACACTAGAGACCAGAACTTTCTATCATACAATGCCTCAAAAGGTGCCCGCTGAATGCTTTCCTGGTAACTATTGTTGTAGGAGAATTCTACCAAATGCAGATGATCTTTCCAAGATCCTCCAAAATCTAACATGCAAGCTCTGAGCATATCCTCAAGTGTTTGAATTGTGCGCTCTGACTGTCCGTTGGTCTGTAGGTGATAAGTTATGCTGAACTTGAGACGAGTCCCCAAAGTCTCTTGCATACTCTTCCAAAAATGAGATATGAATCTGGAATCTCGATACGACACAATACTTAATAGTACCCCAAGTAGATGTACTATCTGTCTCATGTATAAATCAACCAGAATCTTCGTTGATTATCCAACTCTGAAGGGCAAGACGACTTGGTGAGTCGA
The DNA here is from genome assembly GCA_029216955.1 of Iris pallida. Taxonomy (NCBI): domain Eukaryota; kingdom Viridiplantae; phylum Streptophyta; class Magnoliopsida; order Asparagales; family Iridaceae; genus Iris; species Iris pallida. The sequence goes on along the minus strand of JANAVB010040419.1, from coordinate 10,529,386 downwards.
TCCACGATGACCTAAACTGTGTCCTTTCCGCTGGGGCTCCTCGGGAATCCAGTAACGAAGTCCATCGTGATGTATTCCCACTTCTACTCAGGAATGGAAAGTAGATACAATTGTCCTGTAGACCTCTAGTGATCGGTCTTGACCTACTGACAGACCAAGCATTTGGCAATAAATCGAACGATCTCCCTCTTAATTTCATGCAACTAGTAATGCTGCTTCAGATCCCTGTACATCTTTGTACCACCAAGATGAATAAAATATATCGAGATATGAGCCTCAGCCATCAACTCCTGTCGTAGCTCTCCGCTCAGAACGCTAGATGATCTCCACACCTCAACGTCCCATCGTCATGAATCTGCAGCGCTGTCTATATGCTGACCTCGGTCCTCTCCCGGAGTCTTCCGAATCTCGCATATATAGGTAGTACGTCCTTGATCCTATCATCCAAAGAATACTGTACCCCAAGGGTGGATAACTATCCATTCATACCCAACAATATGACCTCTATCCCCAACTCTTGGAGATCCTCAAACAAATAATGCTGAGTCATCAAGAAATATTCAATGGGCTTCCTGCTTAAAGCATCAACCATGACATTCGCCTTGCCCGAATGATACTGCAACTCGATCTCAAAGTCCTTCATCAACTCCAGCCAACATTTTTGTCTCATGTTCATCTCCTTCTGGGTAAAGACATACTTCAGACTCTTATGATCAGTAAATATTTCTACCCGCTCTCTGTAAAGATAGTGCCTCCATAGCTTTAGTGCAAATATCACTGTCGCTAGCTCCAAGTCGTGTGTCGGATAGTTCTTCTCGTGAATCCTCAATTGTCTCGATGCATAGGCCACAAACTTGCCTTGCTACATCAGAACACATCCTAGTCCACTCCTAGACGCATCTCCGTATATCACAAAACCTCTAGATCTCGATAATAGAGTCAAGATAGGTGTTGACATCAGACGCTTCTTCAACTCATCAAAAGCCGTCTCATAATCCTCATTATAGATGAACTTCTAATCCTAATGCGTCAAACTCGTCATAGCGTCAGGAAACCTTGAGTAGTTTTGTATAAAGCTCCGATTATATTTGACAAGTCCGAGAAAACTCCTAACCTCCGTATCTGATGTAGGTGTAGACTAAGTCTTCACTGCTGCAATCTTCTCTGGGTCCACTACTAGTGCATCTCTAGTAATGATATACCCAAGAAAAGATACCTTGCTCAGATAGAACTCATAGTTACTGAGCTTAGCATAGAGTCTTTTCCTTTCCAATGTCTCCAACACGATCCTGAGATGCTCCTCATGCTCCTCGTACACCAAAACGTCATCAATGAATACCACCATGAACTTATCCAAGTACTGGTAGAAAACCTTGTTCATTAGACTCATGAATACAGCTGGTGTGTTAGTTAAACCGAACTACATCATGAGTGTTCGACATAACAAAAGGTTGAACGAACTTTTTTACTTTATTGAACGTATAAGGTATCTGTGTACAAAGAAGGAAGTCCTAAACAGGATATTCTAAGTACAGGAAGAAGAAATTTCTAGGAAAGTGGGACGGTGGAGATCAAGCGCTACAGCGGCTCGTCTACTCCGTTGATGATCTGAAGATAAATCATCCTTGCTATGGCTCTCTGGCGCCTTTGATGGGACTCTAGGGTCACCTATTAAGAGGCTATTTGGAGGAGAAGATCCCTTAAAGATTGTTGGTTAGTTGGTTCTTTGGTTGATCGGTGGATAAGGGTGGTCAACTCCTTGTGGATAGAGATTGCTCATCCTTTAAAAATTGTCGATTGTCAATTTTCCCTCTGTCGATGCTTTAGTGGAAGAAGAAATCCTTCCATTTATAGAGAACCGAAACCATATGCGATGTGCATTAGGGATCCTGAGATATGAAAAAATCTGCCGTCATTGTACGGTACGGGCTTCTGCGGCGCTGACACATGGCAGACATTGAGATTCTCCTCAAACGAGACCTCTGGTGGTTATAAATATAACCGAAGGAGGTGACACATGGCGCGTGCCGATTTTCTTGCTCGGATGCAGACGAGTAAATCTTGGGATTTCATCCTAGATTTAGGGTCTAATTGATCCTCATCTATGATTTAAATCAATCTGATATGATATCAATCATGATTTAATTCCTTCTTCTCTGTAAGATGTGGTTTAAATAAACCATTTGGGGTAGACCCATGCTTCCTGTACTCTAGTGAGGACTAAGTACTGCCGTGCTTCTGGGACGACGAGTAGACCGTGCTTCTGGAGACGACAGAACCTCTGTGCTTTCAGACGACGAGTGGACTTGGCTTCGAATGACGACGAGACTTTTGTGCATATAGAGCAACTTATAAAGCTGTGTTTCGGGGTACTGGAGTCACTGTGCTGTAGATGACTAGTAGGTTTGTGCTTCAGGTTGGCGAGGTTACTGTACTTTTGGAGCGACAGGCTGACTTGCATTGGTTACGATGGGAGTTTCCAAGTCTCTTGTAGAGAAGTGACTTAAGCTTCTGAACCGGAGCAGACGACTACATCATGGGAATAGAGATGGTGTGAGCATATCACCATCCTGTACCTCATACGGACACAGGTAAATAGCTGCACCTCTGAACAGTGAAGGCATTGGCCGCGAAGGGAAGGGTATGACACCCTTGTGCATCTGAGATTGGCGCAGGCAGGTAGCTGCACCTCTGGAGTGAAGACACTGGCTTCTGAAGTAAAAGAAGGTAAGGGGGACCTACCACCATCTTGTTTCTGAGGTTGGCGCAGGCAAGTTGCTGTGCCTTTGGCTTGAAGGCTCTGGCTTCTTCAAAGTACTGAGTAACTGATATATTCCTAAGAGCCTGCGTCCATAAGAAAGTCAGAACACGCTTTGATGGAGATCAATCTTCCAGCGTGTATGTCAAAAAGAAGGAAAGCTGCGCTTCGACGAAGACTGCATCCCTTATAGATCCCTCTAGGCCTTGTCGAATCTGTACTAGATCATTTATAGAAGAATAGAATTAGTCACTTATGTATAGTCCTGATGTGTCTGAACTAGACTTTGGTAGACATGACAATAAAGGGACTTCTCCCCGTATCTTCTGTTTTGTCTTTTTAGCACTGAGCCTCAGTCCTTTGTATCTTCTATGCTTTGGCGAAGGGATGTCTTCAGCTGAGATTTTTCATGCTTCTACAACGAGGAACTCATACTGTCTATACTTCGTCTGAAAGGCTGTCTTCAGAATGTCCTCTCTTCTAACCTTGATTTGGGGGTAGCCTGACCTGAGATCAATCTTTGAGAACATGTAGGCGTCGCTCAATTGATCAAACAATTATCTATACGTGGCAGGGGATAATTGTTATTTGTTGTTACTTCATTCAATCCTTGTAGTCGATGCACAAACGTATCAATCCTTCCTCCTTCAGCATGAACATGTCCAAGATTTCCATGGTGAAACATTCAACCTGATAAAACTTTGATTCTATATCTCTGCTATATGGACCTTTAGTTCATACAAACTCATGCTCCTACTTCCTCTTGAGCTTGGTCATTCCTATCCTAGTTCTTCTAACATACCGCCTTGAACAACCCAAATCTTGCCATCCCTTACTTCTATATCTGACATATTCTATGTCTATGGTTCCCAAGTTTACAATTCAACTCATTCATAGGTTTCCTCCAGCATTTGTTTAAGCCTAAAGTTAACCGTCTATCTTCCTCTTGATCTTGTAGCTCTTTTCTACATCCTGTGTTTATCATATTTTTTTCATGTTAAGCAAAGCCGTAGGTTGAAACTCCAATACAGATTTTCATGTACTTAATTTACAATAGTAGCTTGTCTGCACCTTACATTACTATTCCCTTGTCATGATTCCTTTCTATATCGTATACATAATCTACTCTCTAACTAGCATTCTTAATTCCTTGATCTATTTTCTTACTTAGTCCCCCAATCTAATATCCTTAAACACTGCTATTCATTATTCTTTTATATTTTATGAATACAGTCGTAATCCGATGCTATTTTGTCAATGTTCATACTCAAAAACGGTTTCAGAATTTTATCCTAGGTACATGTCACCAACTATTTCATCCAGGTTGATCCTCAACATAATTATTATCTTAACCTATGTCATATATCAATCCATATTCCTCATTTTGTTTCTTTTATCTCTATTACTCTGAGTCTTATCAAAATTTAAAATTTGGTACCATCCAAACATGAGTTTACTTGAAATTCTAATATCAGATAACCTTCTCCAAGCTTAGAGCCTTAAATTTTCATTTTCTTAAGTCCTTGACACATTTTCTAATACCACCATGAACTATAGCTAACTTAACATCTAATTGTGCATTATCATAAATCATCGCATAGTATTTGAACTTCTATCATTCAATAAATCCTTCTAGCCACTAATACTTCTAAATCACTTCTAACTCAGGTAATGGGTAGATTTTGTCTAATTCTAGCCTCATGTTGCTAGGTTCAATTCTTACACTAAACCTTAGACCATCAATTCATTCTAGTTCAACATCTGGAAAACTATTTAGCATAACCCTTCTTACTATGGATAATTATTTTCCTACAAAATATTCAATCAAGTGTGCTTTCTTCGTCTTTACGAGGATATACATTTGGAGATAATTATTACGCAAGAGCGTTCGTCTTCCCAAAGTAGTAGGAGGAGACGAGAAACAAAAATAGCAATATCGAGGGAGAATGAACGAATACAATTATGAAGTTCAAAGGGGATACTGGAATGCAAAGAAAGTCTTCAAATCAGCTGTGGATTGAGATCATATTCATTCTTAATCAGAACTTCAGGCTCGCTCAATACAATAACATAACCGAAATGATAAATCGGACCTGTATAGGCCACCACAAAAACCATGTCACGTCCCATTCCTAAATTACATGGGACTAGGCTACATGGCAATGGCCAGCTACGTATCTAAGTGGACTCCAGTCCAAAAATTGAATACGCAAAGCTGTCCTAGATTTGTGTAGCTACCACTATAACAAGTTTATAACTCAATCCACAGGACAAGAACATAAAGAATAAAAAATATGAGTACCAGTCTGCAGCCTAATAATCATACATGTCCGAATAGATTCGAGAGAAGTAATATGAGTCTATAAAAACTATACTACTAAGCAGTTACAAATAACAGAAAAATAAGCATAAAATCACGGAAGAGTGAATACCTATAAAGAGTAAATACATGAAATACAATGGGAGCTCATCAACAATCCAGCAAAACTCTCTGCAGACCATGCGGCTAACCTGGAATGAAATAAGGTCCTCTGCGGGACACAACAAGGTACATAATATGCAAGGCAGATGTAAACAGTATTATAAATATGAGTATATAAACTGCACATGAGATATGGTGAATATAGGAACAATCATTCTATGTTATATGCAATATTGAGGACAATGTTCGATACATGGACTTTCGAAACATAAATATCCGTAGCTCAAGTATAGAGTTCCCGGGTTGCAGGGCCTTAGCTCCGAGAATAGAGTCTCCCGGTGAATAAGAATACATAGTTTGTGCATAGTAGCCTAAGCATCTAGTAGCGGTCCTTCCCTTCCATGTGACAGTACGAGTAGAATCTACGACTTGCTTGATCTGAACCTCTAATAGTAATAGTTGGGTCATACATAATAAAGTAGATACCATCTAAATCGGGATCATCTAGTCAACACAGGTTATGGTCTTCCAGACAACACCAAGAATATGGGAAGTCTAGAAAATGATAGTGTACAATCGTGTCCTATGGTATAGGTGTATCTAGGTTGGTACAACAATAGTATCGAGAGCTATCTCTAATGACCGATACTAGACGTTACCAACGTATGCATGCACTCGAATCTGCCTCGGACGCGAAGTATCGATCAACAGTCCTACGTTGGAACGATTACCATAATAGAAATGATATTTAAGAATTTAAATAAGAAACTGTAATACAAGGATGACAAGGTACACTTGCCTAGTTTCGAATGCTGAAAAAAAGAAACTAGTCCAACGTCCAGGCCCGAAGAGCCCTAAAAACCTAGAAAAATAATTTAGGACTAATTAATTAACTAATTAGTCAGATTTTATCTTAGGCAAGAAGAAAGAAAAGGAAACTTAAGATTTTTGGTTACTAAATTATCTCAATAAAAATAGATAGAAGCTATTATAACCTATCTTAAATACTATAGGCATTTATGTTGAAAAAGAAACGCGGAAACCTTTCCCCAAACTAGAGAGTACCTGCGAGAGAACCGAGCAAACAACGCACAAACCCAAACACCAAACACAATTACGCAGACACAGAGAATTTTTGACGTAGAAAACCCTTGCGGGAAAAACTACGGGACGATCGGAGTCCAACCCTGAGAAGCCTCCACTAATGGAATAGAAGAATTACACCCTCTACAAACTTCTCCCGATCCAAATCGGATCCCCACAATACTTAGAAGCAAGAACAATGATTACAAGGCTACGAAGAGCGAGAACGACGAGTAGAGATTACCCGAACGCGATCTCCTTCAAAAACGACCTTCAATCCTTCGTCTTCTCTCCTAAAGTTGCAAATGGCACTCTTGCCTTCTTCCTCTCTCTCCTCTTGTTGTGTTCTACAATTGTGTTACCACCGATTAGGGTTTCAAAATCCCAACTTAACTCCCTAATTCCGCCACAAACCTGGACCGTTTGATTAGATCCAATGGTAAAAAATCACCCAGATTTCTGCCTCAGTCCCGACGACACAGAGTTCGGCCAGAACTCTGTGTCGGGCAAACAGAACCTACCAGCAACATTCTGGAACAGCCAAACCGAGTTCAGCTAGAACTCGGCCTGGGACCGAGTTCGGCCCGAACTCGGTGGCTCAAGTCCAGAACCCCCCTTCGGGATAGCAGCAACAGCAACAACTCCTCGTTGCCTACTTCCCGAGCTTCTTCGACATCGAACGACGCTCGTCGCACTCCGAGATCTTCTCCACATAGGTTGGAAACCCCACCCACTCCAACAAATCTCCCCCTTCACAACTATGGAGAGGATATCGTCATCCCGACGATCTGCCTGCAGTACTCAAACTTTCCCCTTGGTAGAATCTTCGTGAACATATCAGCTCCGTTGTCATCTGTATGAACCTTCTCAAGCTTCGCGTCCTTCTTCTCAACCACATCCCGTATCTAATGATACCGAGTCTCGATGTATTTGGACCGGCTATGAAATGTCTGATTCTTCACAAGGTGAATAATACTCTGACTGTCACAAAGCAAAGTAAACTGCTCTTGCTTCAGTCCCATTTCCTGCAGCAGCTTCTTCATCCACAGCAGCTCCTTGCAAGCCTCCGTCGCCGTAATGTACTCTGCCTCTGTCGTCGACAAGGTAACACACTTCTGCAACCGCGACTGCCACGACACCGCTCCTCCCGCAAATATCATCACGTAGCCCGAAGTCGATCGCCTCGAGTCTACATCTCCAGCCATATCAGCGTCGGCATACCCAACTAGCATCGGCTCGTCACCACCAAAAGAAAGTCTCCAATCGGTAGTGCCCTGAAGATATCGTAGAATCCACTTGACCGCACTCCAATGTACCCTTCCAGGATTTGAAAGATACCTGCTAACCGTACCAACTGCATGAGCAATATCTTGCCTCGTACACACAATAGCATACATAAGGCTTCCCACAGCTGAGGCATATGGAACCCGCTCCATATCTTCCTTTTCGTCCTCGGTAGATGGACACTGCTCCTCAGTGAGCTTAAAGTGAGCCGCAAGGGGGCAACTCACTTTCTTCGACCCGTCCATACCAAAACGCTGAAGTACCGGGTGAATGTACTTCTTTTGGGACAAGTGTAGCAGCTTGGACTCTCTCTCTCTCGGCTGATCTCTATCCCAAGAATAGTCCTCGCTGCACCTAAATCCTTCATAGAGAAGGCCGCACCCAGTTGGCGCTTCAGCTCCGCTATCCTAGTGGCATTCCGACCTACTAATAGCATATCATCAACATAGAGCAATAAAATGATGAAATCATCATCGGCAAAATACCTCACAAATGCACAATGGTCCGACGTCGTCCGTGCACAACCATGCTCCCCCATAAACGACTCAAACTTCCTGTACCACTGCCTCGGAGCCTGCTTCAGACCATACAAGCTCTTCCTCAACCGGCAGACCAAATGTGACTTGCCCTTCTCACAGAATCCCTCCGGCTGCTCCATGTATAACTCCTTCTCAAGATCACCGTGGAGGAATGCCGTCTTCACATCCATCTGCTCGACCTCCAAGTCGAGACTGGCTGCTAATGCTAGCACCACCCGAATAGACGAATGCTTGACGACAGGCAAAAAGATCTCATCATAATCCACGCCTTTCCGCTGACCGTAGCCTTTAACTACCAGCTTCGCTTTGTATCGAGGGCGAGTAACATCATCCGTCTGCTTCACTCTAAACACCCATCGATTCTTCAAAGCCTTCTTGCCCTTTGGCAACCGTACCAGCTCATAAGTGGAATTAGTGTGCAAGGAACTGATCTCCTCATACATAGCCTCCATCCACTCCTGCCTGTGTTCGTCTTCCATAGCCTCTGCAAAACTTTTCGTCTCTCCCCCGTCAGTCAATAGCACATACACATTCGGTGAGTATCTCGTAGATGATCGACAATCTCTGTCGCTCCTTCTCAGTAGAGCCACTGGTGCTGGTTGTATACCAACAGCCTCCTCTCCTTCAGGAATTGCCTCTCCGGTATGCTCATCCTCCTGAGGGACACCCTGACCACCATCAGCAGGCTGATGATCAAGGTTGGAAGAAACTCCATGTACTGGCTCCCCCATAATTGGATCCTCTACGATGTCCTCTGGAAACTGCTCGAAGCGAAATGACTCTAACTCAGGCAATTCGTCAGCCTCAGAAGGCGTCTCGGAATCCTGAGTGTTGGTCATGGTCTGATCCTCGATGAATACTACGTCCCTGCTTCTCTAGAGCTTTCTTTCCACTGGGTCATAGAGTCTATAGCCAAACTCATCCCAACCGTAGCCGACAAAGACGCATCGCCTCGTCTTCGGCTCAAGTTTGGTCCTCTCGTCCTTCGGTACATGCACGAAGGCCTTACAACCAAACGCCCGCAGGTGATTGTATGACGGCTCTTTGCCGTACCATACTTTGTCAGGCACATCACCCTGCAAAGGAGCACTAGAAGACAAATTAATAACATAAGCAGCTGTGAGAAGAGCCTCACCCCAATAACTGCCCGACAAGCTTGCTTCTGACAGCAAACACCGCACCCTCTCCATCAGTGTCCTGTTCATGCGCTCTGCTATACCGTTGAGCTGAGGTATCTTAGGCGGAGTCTTCTGGTGTCGTATCCCCTGCTCTCTGTAATACGTATCAAAGAGACCAATGTATTCGCTGCCATTGTCGGACAGAACACATAATAAGTTCTTGCCCGTCTCTCTTTCAACAGAGGCCTGAAACTCTTTGAAAGTAGGTAGCACCTGATCCTTGGTCTTTAAGACATAGACCCAAACCTTCTTGGAACAGTCATCAATAAAAGTTACAAAGTAAGAAGCACCACCAATAGATTTTACCTTCATAGGACCGCAGACATCCGAGTGAATCAACTCGAGCAACGCCGACTTCCTTCAACTTGGGTGACTTTGGAAAGATACCCTATTTTGCTTCCCAACTAAGCAGTGCGTGCATTTCTCCAACTTTGTAGACTTGAGCCCTGGAATCACCTTCATGTTCACCAAGTAGCTCATCCCCTTATCGCTGATATGGCTGAGCCGCCTGTGCCACAAGTCGGTAGACGCATCACTGACTGCGTTCATCTCCTGTGCCACCTGTGCGCTCCCCTCTATATAGTAGAGACCGGACTTCTTGCTTCCTCTGGCAATCACCATCGAACCTCTGGAAAGCTTCCACTGACTGTTCCTGAAGAGACTAAAGAATCCCTCGTCATCCAACCTTTCAATCGACACCAGGTTGAAATGGATATCAGGGACATGACGAACATCTTCGAGAACAAGAACAGCACCCGTCTTCGTTCTCAAATGCACATCTCCAACGGCAACCGCCTTCGACACATCTCCATTGCCCATCTTCAACACTCCACAGTCGCCTGTTGTGTAAGTGGCAAATAGTGCCCTGTTATGAGATACATGTGCTGAAGCCCCTGAGTCCACCATCCAAGAATTGTCATCGCAGGCGAGGTTAGTAATGACCTCATCACCTACGACGATCACATCGCCTCCATGCATCGAGGCCGCCGCTGTAGTGTTTTCTTCTTGCTTCCCCTTGTCGCCCTTCTTCTCTCTCTTCCAAGCGAAACAATTCTGCTTGATATGGCCCTTCTTACCACAATGGTAACACTCCGAGTCCTCGTAACGACCCTTGGACTTCCCCCCTGCTCTTGTCTCTGCCACCACCTGGACCCCTGCTTTTGCCCCTTCCGTGGCTCTCTGAAACCAATGCCTTTGTGATGGGATGTAGATGAAGTGCCCTGAGAATGTCTCCGCATCTCTTCATTCAGCACCCCGCTCTTGGCAAACTCCAGACTGACCACGCCCTCTGGAGCAGAAGCGATCATAGATACTCGTACGGTCTCCCACGAGTTTGGCAATGTACACAGCAGCCATAGTCCCTGAACTTCGTCGTCGAACTTGACTCCCATCGAAGACAGCTGGTCAACCACGCCCTAGAAATCACTCAAGTAATCCGTGATAGACGCCACATCTTTGTACCGCAGACCCATCATTGTCCGGATCACGAACAACTTGTTTACCCCGGTTTTCTTTGTGTACAAAGATTCCAGCATATCCCACAACGTCTTCGCGTGCTCAATATTGGCAACGTGGTTGTACACGTTCTCATCAACAAACTGCCGTATGTACCCACACACCTGTATATGCTCGAATGTCCAGTCCTCCTCGGATTTATCACTGGGCTTCTCGGATGCAAACACGGGTAGATGTAGCTTCTTGACAAACAACAAATCTTTTATCTTGCTCCGCCAATAGTGATAGTTGGTGCCGTTCAGGTTCACCATGTGCACCGGCTTCACGTCCATCTCTCCTCTCTAGTTTTCTGTCAACTCCTTAAAATCTTCTGAATTCCATAACCTAGCTCTGATACCACTTTGTTGGAAAAGAAATACGGAAACCTTTCCCCAAACTAGAGAATACCTACGAGAGAACCGAGCAAACAACGCACAAACCAAAACACCAAACACAATCACGCAGACACAGAGAATTTTTGACGTGGAAAACCCTTGCGGGAAAAACCACGGGACGATCGGAGTCCAATCCTGAGAAGCCTCCACTAATAGAATAGAAGAATTACACCCTCTACAAACTTCTCCCGATCCAAATCGGATCCCCACAATACATAGAAGCAAGAACAATGATTACAAGGCTACGAAGAGCGAGAACGACGAGTAGAGATTACCCGAACGCGATCTCCTTCAAAAACGACCTTCAATCCTCCGTCTTCTCTCCCAAAGTTGCAAATGGCACTCTTGCCTTCTTTCTCTCTCTCCTCTTGTTGTGTGCAACAATTGTGTTACCACCGATTAGGGTTTGGAAATCCCAACTTAACTCCCTAATCCCGCAACAAACCTGGACCGTTTGATTAGATCTAATGGTGAAAAATCACCCAGATTTTTGCCTCAGCCCCGACGACACAGAGTTCGGCCAGAACTCTGTGTTGGGCAAACAGAACCTACCAGCAACATTCTAGAACAGCCAAACCGAGTTCGGCCAGAACTCGGCCTGGGACCGAGTTCGGCCCGAACTCGGTGGCTCCAGTCCAGAACCCCCCTTCGGGTTAGCAGCAGCAGCAGCAACTCCTCGTTGCCTACTTCCCGAGCTTCTTCGACATCGAACGGCGCTCATCGCACTCCGGGATCTTCTCCACATAGGTTGGGAATCCCACCCACTCCAACAATTTAGGGTGCCCCAAATAGGTTAGCTAACGAGAAGGTATTTAAACTAATTAATAATTGGTGGATTTAGTAACTAAGTTAAGCTATAAATTAGCATGTATTCTGATTATGATACCCCACTGTCTATAGCTATATTATAGGACCGAATTTGTGCTTTCACGCAACAAGTATTATTGGCATATATAAAAAAAATATTGGATCCAACTACATCATAATACTATCAATCCTCCATTTTCTATATTTAGCATGTTCCTAACAGTGCAAGCAACCCAGGGAGCCCACCTTCTAATTGATATTAATTATTATTGATGACTCCACCTAAAACCCTACTGCTAACAAAATAATTTCTTGTATGAACACTTTTCCCATACTCCAACTGAACAATGTATGTTTGCCCTTCCTCATTTCCTATGCAAAAAATATAACCAAGGTAGTTTAACAGGCTTTCCCAATCCCATTTTGATCGACCTATAGATTCCCAGCTTACAAGGGCCCTTCTCAAGGATGCAAAAAAAAATTCTCCTCACATGTGATTAGTCCACAACAGTAAGTAGCCTTTAATATCATGTTTTGAACTAATGTTTGAAATGTAACCACTGCTAGGAAGAACACTTGGTTCCCATATTATACTACTTCTACTCCTCTTGCTAAGCCACGAGTAGATGCACCACACCAAACACACAGACACTTAAAATTTTTACACTCTATTTCCCTTCATTTAGTTCCCAACAACACCCCTACTATCGATTTATAACTAGGGGAGATTAATATATATGACAAGATAACCTTGTAACTGTCATTAATGTACATAGATGAACAACGGAAATGGAAGCAAAGATGGAAGGAACTCATGTTGGGTTTTGGCCTTTGTCATTTAGAATTTTAGTCCCACATCGGCTAGGCCAAAGGAGTTGTATCTCTATATATTAGCTTTGCTTGTTTAGAGATGCACATGTGGTGTGGAGGTGCACATGGGTGTGCCATGTGGGGTTATTTTTCTAATGGGAAAAAGGCTGAATAAACAATTAAAAGCATTCATGCTTTTTGCTCTTGGGAAATTTATTTCCATGGGAGCTAAGCCCCTACGGGGCTTAGAGACTCGGACTCGGGCTCATGGGCTCATGAGGCATAATGTGGCATATTGTTGGCGCACTTTGCACTTAGCACGTCAGCATTGGCGCAAGTGGCTCAGTACGAAGTATGCAAGGCGCGCAGGGTGCCAGAGTGGCACAACTTACTTCAGATCGTGCCTGTGCATGATCTGAGCGGTTACTGCATGTTTGGAGTAGTTATTTCCACGTCCCGAATATTGTGCTAGCCGGGCAGTTTGCTACTAGGGCCTATATAAGGTCTCCTCTCTCTCACAGGTAGAAGAATAATACAGAATAAATTCAGAGAGTCACGAAAGTTTATAAGTGTTTCTTAACACAAGTAAACAGAGTCTGTGAGAGAGAAGAGAAGCTTTGCACCAGCATTGCTTTTGTACGGGAGTCCGTGTACGATCCGAGGAGTCAGAAGAGCAGAAGTGTTCCAAGGTTCTCCGTCGAACTTGCTGGTTACTGGAAGCTATTCGTGTGGGACGAATATAGCTTTGAGCAACGGTGATCATTCACCCCTGCAGGCCATCTTCCATCTTTCTCCTGTCACCTTCTTCGTTGCTGTGATTACGAAATCTTCTTAGATTCTCGTATATCATATGCTGCTGTGGATTACGAAATCTTTTTAGATTCTCGTAATATAATAACGAGATTTTCTTAGATCTTCGTTATAGTTGTGCAACTTTCCTAGAAGTGTTGCGTTGGAACATTGTTCTTACAATTGTTTCAAATTCACAGTTTTCCTTCGAAAAATTGTGCCCCGGCACTATCAATCTCAAAGCTATATTGCTACGATAGAAAACTTTAATGCTTCACTCCTCAATACTGACTTCTGTAAGTTAGAAAAGTTTGATAGAGAGCGTTATCAAGTCTGAAAGAGGAAGGTTTATCTCACTCTTCAACTCAGAGACGTTGATCACGTGCTTCTTGAAAAGGAACCTACTATTCCAGATACTGGGTCTGCTGCCGCTATCACTGCGGCTACTAAACTTCAGGCCAAGTGGAGAAGGGAGAATAGCATTTGCAGACTGCTTATCCTGAATGCTATGGAGGAGTCTCTAGCAGAATCTTACAGTAAAAAACCTATTGCCAGAGACATATGGGAGTCTCTGGAGAAACTGTATGAAGAAGACAAGAACAGGAGCAAGATATTTGTGGTTGAAAAATATCACAAATGGCTCTTTGAGGATGAGAAGTCCATGTTGCCGCAGGTAAAGGAATTCCTGAAACTACGATAGAAGTTTGAAGACGAGGCGATGCCCCTCCCCGACAAGTTTATTGTTGGAGGGATTGTCTCAAAGCTCCCCGCTGGGTGGAGTAAGTTCTATGCAAACATGCATAGGAAGAAGCTTGAGATCAGCCTTCAAGATCTCTTGCAGAAAATCTATGTTGAGGACCAGATGCGGGCTCAACTGAAGGTGGACACACTGTCCAAGCAATTGGCTAACGCCAATCTGGTTCATACCAAGGAACCAAGGGGAAAGCAGGCGGCTTCCCATAGTAAGGAGAAGGACCCTAACAATCTGAACGTGAAGGGGACTTCCTTTAAGAAGAAGGCAAAGCCTCAGATGCCTTGTTTCAAGTGTGGCAATAAGGGCCACCTCAAAAGTGAATGCAAAGCAAAGACCAAGCAATCAGAGCAAGGAGAGCCTAGTAAGGTATCTATGATCACTGACGTTGTTGCTATGATTGCGCAGGTTGATACAGTAGGGACTGACTCTGACTGGTGGGTAGACACTGGAGCCTCCTGCCATGTCTGCTCCGGTAAAGAGTGGTTCACCACTTACACACCTACTTTTGAAGTGGCTATGATGGCGAACCAGGCACAAGCTGAAGTGCTAGGGATTGGGACGGTGGTATTGAAGCTAACTTCTGGCAAGTCTCTGACGCTTCAAGACGTGAGGCACGTACCTGCTATTGCCAAGAACCTGATCTCAGGAGGCCTACTCTGCAACGCATGCCTCAAGATGGACATTAATGCTGGCCAGATGGTGATGTCTATCAAGGGAACATATTTTGGGAAAGCTTTTTATACCGAAGGAATGTTCAAAATTCAGCTTGTAAATCAGTCCAATATAATTAATGAAGTCACTCCTTCTGCTTATACTCTTGAGTTGTGGCATAATAGGCTAAGACATGTTCATTGTAAATGAATAAACATAATGTCTAGTCTAGGACTTATCTCCAAATATGGGGGTAAGGTAGAGAAATGTGAAGTTTGTGCTCAAACAAAGATCACAAGGAAACCCTTTCCTTGGGTTAATTGAAGTACAGATCTTCTGGAGTTGGTACACTCCGATATCTGTGACTTCAAACAGTTCTCTACAAAGGCCGGGATGAAGTATTTCATAACCTTCATCGATGACTTCTCAAAGTATGCGTTCGTCTACTTGCTGAAGGCTAAAGATGAAGCATTCGAGAAGTTCAAGGAGTTCAGAGCCGAAGCTGAGCGGCAGACTGGACAACAATTCAAAAGAATGAAAAGTGATCGAGGTGGGGAGTACAGGTCTCATGAATTTGTATCGTTCTGCAAAGAACATGGAATTGTCAATGAGACTACGGCTCCGTACTCTCCTCAATCAAACGGAGTAGCAGAGAGGAAGAACAGAACATTAACAGAAATGATTAACTCAATGTTGTTGACTGCTGGCACAGGTTGGCGCAAGTGGCTCAGTGCGTAGTATGCAAGGCACGCAGGGTGCCAGAGTGGCGCAACTTGCTTCAGATCGTGCTTGTGCATGATCTGAGTGGTTACTGCACGTTAGGAATGGTTATTACAACGTCCTGAATAATGTGCTAACCGGGCAGTTGCTACTCGGGCCTATATAAGGTCTCCTCTTTCTCACAGGCAGAAGAATAATACAGAATACATTCAGAGAGTCACGAAAGTTTACAAGTGTTTCTTAACACAAGTAAACAGAGTCTGTGAGAGAGAAGAGAAACTTTGCACCAGCGTTGCTTTTGTACGGGAGTCCGTGTACGATCTAAGGAGTTAAAAGAGTAGAAGTGTTCCAAGGTTCTCCGACGAAATTGCTAGTTCATGGTAGCTATTCGTGTGGGGCGAATATAGCTTTGAGCAACGGTGATCATTCACCCCAGCAGGCCATCTTCCATCTTTTGCCTGTCACCTTCTTCGTTGCTGTGATTACGAAATCTTCTTAGATTCTCGTATATCATATGCTGCTATGGATTACGAAATCTTTTTAGATTCTCGTAATATAATAACAAGATTTTCTTAGATCTTCGTTATACTTGTGCAACCTTCCTAGAAGTATTGCGTTGGAATATTGTTCTTACAATTGTCTCAAATTTACAGTTTTCCATCAAAAAATTATGCCCCGACACTATCAACTCTCAATCGCAGGCGATCCTGATAGTGAGGTTGCTCATCGTGGTCGAACCACCATGCGCTCCGACAGGGTCCCGGGAAGAGTGCACCCAACAAGGGTAGTTCGCCATGCCGGTGGTCGACTGAAACGTTGCCCGCTACTCCGGGGGTGACTCCGACTGTCAACGACGGCAGAAAAAAGTTGTCGATGGGAAGGTCGACACTGTTACAGCTAACGTCGCGGCTACGTTCCACGCGAAAGGATGAAGAAGAGGAGAGTGTGCGTATGTGGGTGGCGGCTAGGTTTTTAATGGAAAGAAGAAAAGGATGATAGGTAGATTATACAGGGGACTTGGGTTAGGGTTTCAAACGGTGGGAGTCGACTCCTCCGTACGTGCGTGTCTACGCGTAGCAGAAGCTATAGTACGGGCCAGAAGTAGAAGAAGAATAGTAGGTACTTTTGAAAAGTGCATTCGGGTTAAGGGGTAAACGGGCTGAGTTCACCCAATAACCGCCCAATGTCTGTGAAGGAATGGAACTTATGGTATTAGTTTTGCGGGTTAAGGGTAGAACCTGACCTAGTAACTTGAACCTCACTAGCAGGTTGCTTAAAAATTATGTGGGGTGGGGGGGGTGGGGTGGGGTAGACTTTATCAGGTTGGGTTATCAACCCGATTACCCGGGACCCATTAGAGGATTTGGGCTTGGGCCCTAGTAACAGACCGGGAAAGAAAAAAGTAAAAAATAAAAGGATTTCAACACATTACTTGTTTCTTTTAAGCGCAATCTTGAAATCATAAGAAAATAAGTAAGGTTAAATTCATCATTAATTGCCAAATACAAATTACATAAATCTAGTTAATAATGAAATAAATAAAAATGGTTAAGCTACACTAATATTTATCGGTGGTTTTTAACCAACTTTAATTATAAGAATTTTTTTTAAAATCATTAAAATGGTCTACTATAATTGTTAGAGAATACATAAAAATAAATTATAAATTTGGGGGGCTCACAATCCACTTGTTTATGCTATAAGCTCAACAACAACCTGGAGAGATCACTAGGTCCTCAGAGGTTCGTAACAAGATTTAACAACTAGCCACAATATGAACAATAAAAGTAATATACATAAACAGGAATATAACTGACAAGGTAAACTAATCCATCTAAGTGAATGCACTTGAAGACTACTTTGGGATCGTATAGGTAGGTAAGGAGTGATATTAGCATCAACAAATATCGTGAATATACAAGCATACTCCCACCCAAACTGGAGACTAGTCCGCAGACGATAATGGAATATACACTAGTATAGCCTATAACTCGACACACTGAGGGTGATGAGGATAGGGTATTCCCGTACGACTACTAATAGTCTTCCCCACCCAGGAGTAGTACAAGGTCATGTCCATGACTCGCATGACTCGTATCTCACATGCAAGTCCTCTAGATAGCACAACTAGTCATATATGATCCAGCACACGAACCCCTTGTATCGGCCATGTACATGGTGCATGACAATACTAATGTAACTCTCACTCCAACTGTCGTATCATGAGTCCTGTCCAAGTCATAGAAGTCATTGAAAAATAATTTTAACACAAGGAAATCTACTAACACACTAAGTCACACACACACCCGCTATAAGTCATCGATGGCATCACCGACGGTACCCAAGTCACACTTGGACGCTCTCCTAACACATCTAATCCTAACACAAAACAAAACGTCATTGTATAGCAAAAAATAAAATAAGGTCACAATGGCACGTTATCTTGCCTGGATTTGCAGCAAAAGAATAAAGTATCTATCTAACGTCATCATCCTCAGTCACGGTCTCACGAACTTCTATAAATATATAACTAATATTAATAACCACACTAACATTATTACTATCATTGACACACATACACACACACACACACACACACACACATATACATATATGTATATATGTGTGCATATATATATATACATATATTTTTGTTATATATATATATATATATATATATATATATATATATATATGAAAAAAAATATATGATCGCCTCCTTCCTGTTTTCTCTAATCCTCATGGATGATTCCTGAGTGCTCCTGCTGCCGCCCCCCGGCGGGCGCTACCGAGCCCTCCTCCCAGCAGTAAGTGGTCTTCCCGCTGTTTTGATCCGCTTCCTCGCTCTCGTGGAAGTCTCCGCCTCCCCCTGTCCATAGCTGGCCTCCCTCAAGGGGACGAGGACCCCTCGACAGGTCCCTCCTTTCTCCCCTTCTGTCGGTTGCTCCTTGGTTGGCAGCCCACCTTGCTCTGGTCATACAGTCTTTCCAGGTGTCTGCGGCCTCTCTTCCGCTCCCTCTTGTGGTTTCAGCGATCCGATGCGGTCCTTCTCCAGCGGAGCTCGTTTGGCACTCTGCTGCGTTGCCGCCTGCTCATCCCGACTTCGCCTACTGTGGTTGTCGTCCTGTCTTCGGGTCTCGTGCCTGCCTGTTCTTTCGATTCGAATTCAATTTTCAATTTTGAATTTTAGTCGAAGCCCACCCTCCCACCCGTTCCATCCTCTGTTGGCGCACCTCTTTTGGCGCTCTCCTTTACTGCATGCCTTGATGGTGTGCTATCCCAGCTCCCTCCCCCTGCGCCATACCTGGATGGCACAACCGTCCTGGCTCTTTCCTCCTTGGTCCGTCCTGTTGGCACGCGTCTCGGCAGCTCGACCTTGCTGTCGGATGGCGTCGGGCTTCAGGCGGATCTCCCTCCCCCTTTACCTCAGAGGCTGTTTGCCCTTCTTGCGCCTCTTAACCAGAGGACTTCCCCCGTACGCCATCTTATCCCTCTCTGGCTGCCTTCGGCTCCTCACAGCTCATGCTCTCATACGATGCGGCGTCGGATCTTTCGGCGCTCAAAATGAGCCTCATTCACCCCCTAAGGCCCTTGTCGTACCATCCACTTTTGGGAGCCAGCCCATGCTGGCATTGGTTTCAGACCATCCTTAGCCGCTCAGCGGTCTTTCGCTGACGCGGTTCGACCCGATCGTACTGCTAAGTCTGGCCAAATCTCCATCGACGTCGACCTCCTAGAATTTGAGTACCCCTTCTGTGGACTCCCAAGACATCCATATTTCTTTGTGGTGCAAGGAAATCTCGTCCATCTCTATGTCCTTTTTCGTCACCCTCATCCTCAAATTCTTATCTAGTTGCCCCAAGCTGTCGTAGGTCCAAGAAACCATTCAGGGCTGGGGCCTCTCTTCGGCATTTAGATTTGCCCCTTTAGACCACAAGCACATTCTCCGGTACCTTTTGTCGGAGACAGATCACAAGAACGTATGGATCAGAGGCACTAACAAGATCGCCTCCCACTCTATGAAAATTGTTAAATAGTCCCCGGACTTCAACCCTAAGGAAGACTCGACGATTGTCTCGGCATGGGTCACCCTCCCTAATCTGCCGCTGATATGCTTCGTCCTGGCCGCGATGAAGAGAATAGTCAACTCCTTCGGGACTTTCGTGGCTATGGCAGAAGAAACCTGTAATTTGACCAAAGCTAATTATGCTAAAATTTGCATGGAGCTTAACTTAACGAAGGATCTACGCAACTCTATCCAAATTTCCCTCGGCAACATGATGCACACCTAAAGAATTATCTATGATAAAAATATAATTTTTTGCAAGTACTGCCCCAACAGAGACCACTCCACCGAGCACTATTTCAGAGCTTATCCAGAACTAAAAAAGAAAAAAAGGGAAAAGAAAGCGACACACAAGGCGGAACCAACCTGGATGAGGAATAACAACCGCGAGTCACCTCTCCTCCCTTTACCTAACTCCCACACTCATTTTGAAGACATTGCAGATTACTCTCTATCCAAGAAAAGCGCTTCACAGGAAAGAAACAAAACAAGCTTAGAATAACCCCAGAATAGTTCCCCATGGGGTAGGCTCCCTGCCACCACCAGTAACCCAGGAATAAACCTCTCCAACAAACTCGACATCCTACTTACGGATCACACAGAAGACAACCAGCCTGTAAAGGTTGAAGAGTCCGAGGTCAGCTTATAGGAATATGATGACCCATTGGTTACGAGCCCCAAAGAAAGCAAAAACGGTTGAGGAGGAGGTCCAGCAGGTTTCGTCCGACGATCCGGTTAGGGAGCGACCTGTCATGGAGAGCTCTCATCCAGCGACGTCAAAAGTTCACTCTAACCCTCACATCGTAGCGGGTATACACGAGGACCTCCTGGTCAACATCGGTCAAGAACAAGTGGCCAGACTAAAATAAGCGATTGATGCCGGTATCACTTGTCCGGACAACCATTTTGACATTTTGGCAGAAATAGATGGAGAGGACTACCAGCACCCTGTAGAAGAGCATTCCGACATCAACAAGGATATAAGCTCCAAGAAGACTGATGCCACCACCAAAAATGTGACAAAAGAAACGTGAAAGAGGCCATGGCCATGGTCACTCGATCTGCCGCAAAACTCTGCAACTCCCCCTCCCCCAAACACCCCAATGATTAACATCATTTCTTGGAATATCAAGGTGCTCCCAAACAAACTACCTTGAATAGATTAAAAGGTCCCAAGAGACTTCACAGAATTGATATTCTCGTGATAATTGAACCCAAAATCCCTCCCAAGAAGATCAAGTCCATCCAGCTGTAATTAGGACTCCCATGTGCTATCGTCGGCTATCACGACATCTAGATCCTCTTTGAGGCCTACATAAAGTATGACATCATCCAAGACTCGAAACAGGCACTCTCGTGTCGGGTGGAACACCCCATACTTCAGTATAGGGCTCTCATGTCCGCAGTTCATGGCAGCTGCCAGATCT
The DNA here is from genome assembly GCA_029216955.1 of Iris pallida. Taxonomy (NCBI): domain Eukaryota; kingdom Viridiplantae; phylum Streptophyta; class Magnoliopsida; order Asparagales; family Iridaceae; genus Iris; species Iris pallida. The sequence goes on along the minus strand of JANAVB010040419.1, from coordinate 10,508,209 downwards.
CCGAGCGTAAACAGCTTTGGAATTCTCTAATCGGCATTCACCAACAACACCCCCACCTCCCCTGGCTCTGCGTCAGTGATTTCAACGCCATCACTTACATGGAGGAGAAGTCGGGGGGCCGGCCTCCTTCCACGTCAGCTATGTCCGACTTTGTCAACATTATTTTTAATACCCACCTGGCCCCGCTTCAGTTCTCCGGTAATACCTTTACGTGGTATAACATACAAGAAGGGGCCCGGTGGCAATACTCCCGTCTTGATCGTGTCCTTATTAACTCGTAGTGGGCCGACCTTGATCTCAATTCCAGACTCACTCACCTCAACACCACAGAATCGGATCACTCCCCTCTCCTCATCGAGGTCAGCAGAGCTGCTAACCAACCCAAGAATGGTTTTTGATTCCTCAACCTGTGGAGCCATCACCCGTAGTTCAGAGACATTGTGTCGGTTGCTTGGAGAGGTCAGGGAGCTCTCCACCCTGTCATTCGTATGGCAACCAAACTCAAAGCTACCAGGAAAGCCCTCACTACTTGGAGCAAAGAAGCATATGGCAATATTTTCTAAGCAGTCCGCCTCATTGAGGGCAACGTCACCTGCGATGAGATCCTGTTCGCTCGAGATGGCTCTCCCTCAATTCGAGCTTCCCTCAACCTTACCATAGCCTTCTTGAAGTTTTGCCTCAAAATCGAGAAGGAATTCTGGAAACAGAAAGCTAGGCTGACCTGGGAGATTGAGGGTGACAAGAATACGAGATATTTCCACTCTTGTGTCAAGGGGCGCAAACAACGACTCAACCTCGACTAGATCTCTAACGAGAGTGGTCGCATCCTCAAAGACCAATGGGACATTCAGTCGACCGCGGCGACTTTATATTCCCAGTTGCTCGCTAAAGAAGTCATCCACATGGATGAGGCTTATCTTGTGGCGATCCCTCGCTTGATCGAAGATAGAGACAAAACCCATCTAAAGTGCCTTCCTCCAAGCTCGAAGTCAAAGAAGCCGTGTGGGCACTCAACGTGCATAGTGCCCCTGGTCCGGACGGATTCACTGGTGACTTCTTCAGATCCTGCTGGGACATCACCAAGTCGAATATTCATGATGCGGTGACTGCCTTCTTTCAAGAAGCTAGGTACCTCATATCGATATCCAGCGCCAACCTCATCCTGATCCCCCAAAAGGATAACCTGGAGACCTTCAAAGATTTTTGCCCTTTGAGCTTATGCACCTTCACTAGCAAAATTATTTCTAAGATTTTAACCAACCGCATAACCGAACTACTTCCTAAGATTATCTCTGAAGAACAAAGCAGTTTTGTCCGAGGTCGCAATATCTTAGACAACATCCTGTTGGCTCAAGAGATGATCACCTGTATGAAATTCTCAACCAGAAGAGGGAACATTGCTATCAAGCTAGACATGGAGAAGGCGTATGACAGGCTCGATTGGCAATTCATGATATGGGTGATCAAAGCCTTCGGGTTTTCGGAGATCTGGATAGACAACATATGGAGATCGATCAATAACTCATGGTTCTCTACAGTCGTTAGCGGGCAAGCTGAAGGATTTTTCAAATCTAGTCATGGGGTCAGAAAAGGTGACCCCTTATCGTCCACCATCTTCATTATTGCTGTCGAGGAGCTGAACAAAAACCTGAACAACATGGTTGGTACCCTCCGTTTCCAGCATTTCCTGTAACTCCACTTTTCCCATTTTTAGTAGAATTTAAAATTGTTAATAATAATGTTTCATTCCTTTTTATTATATATATATTGTTTATGAATATTTTTGGAGGAAAGGAAATTAGGAGCAGGAATTTTAAATTTGAAAGTTTATTATAACAAACTTGGGACCCACACTCATTATCCTTTCTATCTGATTTTTGGAATTCTATGAAATAATGAAAAGGGGAAGGGTTTTTCTGTTTAAAAGCCATTCGGTGGAGGGACTTAATTGCAAAAGTGCATAGTCTATTTATTATGTTTTGGGAGAGAGAGTGTTGAGCAGTCTCATATTTTTGGCCATTTCTTTCCTCTTCCGAGAATTCTTCTTCCCCAAATCGTCGGCTAGCCCTAACCCAAAGTTCGACCGGCAGCATAGAGAGAGGAGCTTTCGACGACGGCGGTGGTGATCGGCGACAAATAGTTCCCCGATGTCAAGATTGGCAGCGGCTCCGTTCCATCTTCTTCTCCGACGGCTGTGAGCGGAGACTACGGCGACATCTCGTCGACTAGGTATCGTAAGCTCGCTGCAACTTCTCCCTGATTCGATTCAACAGTTCGATTGGTGAGTACTTTTGATTATTCAAATTTTTTGAGAATTATTGGCGTTGTTCTTTCTGATCCCTTCTATTCTTTGGATCGGTCCAGTTTTGGTTCGGTTTGCTCGGATTGAACAGAATTCCATTCCAATCGAGAGTTTATCTCAGAATTGGTGAGTATTTGTAGTTGTTTTTTTTATGAGTGCATTTTATATTTTTGATTTATTATCGATAGATCCTTGGCAGTCTGTTCGTAATTTGGACTTAGGGTCGAGCGAGGAGTTGTGCGATTGAAACGACCAAATTATATTGGTAAGTGTTCGATCCGATATCCTTTTCTTGATCCGTCGACAGTAATTCTAAGTTTTGTTTCATTATGTTGAGCTGTCTGTTGTTTCAGAAGAATCATAGATCGTCTGCCGATTGAAGGATTCGAGAGCGGATTTGAATCTCCTTCAGGTATATGCAATCTTCTCTTGATTTAAGTTATTTGTCGAGTTCTTTTGATTGGCCGGTTGTGTGTGTATGCGTTGTATGCCAGGGATGATAGATTGGGTGGTTTGTGTCCTGTGGCTCTTGCTTTTAGCTCTTGTACGGTTGAAATCATTTCGGCTCTGATGTGTTGTGTTCGAGTCTTTCGTGTTCGTACCTGTTGGCTTGCAGACCGTGTCCGAGAACCTGTACCGGTTCGTGTGGTGTCTTGACGTGTTATGATTTGGGTACCAGCTTTGGGAAATTCTTGTGGCTGTGGTTGGAGTTCTGATTTGCATCAGAGGTTCATGTCCAGATACAAATCAATGAACGTTTTTTCTATGTTTAGTAGCTTAGTTTCTCTTTGGTAGTGGGTTTTCTTTTTAAATCAAATAGATTCGTATTGTATATGTTGGGAACTCTGTAGATTTTTGGGTTTGGAGTTTTACTTGAAATAGGAGGAATGACTATTATTATGAAGGGTGCTGCAGTCGACTTTGTGTGAGTTTTTTGTTTTGAGAATTGGTTTCATATCTATTTGAAAGTTGTGTTATATGGGATAGTTTTAAATTATATATTCTGAGTTCAAATTTATGTCATATCAGTTTTGCTCTCAGGGATGTTATTAAAGAGTAAGTTCTTCTAGCAAATTTGGGAGTAGATTCTTTTATTTCAGGTTGAGCAAGAGTACATAAGATGGTGATAATTGGTATTTGCGATGACTGATGTTACTACTGTGACCTTGCTAGTCTAAGTTCATCTTTTGAATGCCAAATATTGGATTAGTTTGGAAATTTCAGAGTGCAATACTTATAGAATTGCTTAGTATTAGTGTAATAGAATCTTTGTGGTTTACCTTATGAGAAACCAAGTTTATATTTTAGCATAAAAGCTTTTCTCTGTGTTAGCCATTTTTTGTTTCTTAAATAGATGAGTTATAACTTCTCATATAGCAAACTGTGGTTAAAAAATTATATTATATAAGCAAATAATTAGAATCTAAAAACCTTTAGTATTACCTTGTGTTTTTGACAAGAGGTTAATTTATAAAGTAGATAATTAGAAATTGCGTAGTTATTAATCAACTTGTACCTATTAAAAATAAACAGGAGGACATCCAGCTCCATCTAGTACACTTGATTTCTGTCACGCCCCAGAACCAGAATACTGCAGAGCGGGGGCAGACAGAGCCAGCTACGTATATTGAAGTGCAACCCACCTCGCTATACGATCACGGCTGTCTAGGATACATGAGGGTTTACTACAAGCCAACAGTCTTCTAAGGTCATGAACAAGCCTATTGTCTCAATCACAAGCAAGTAAGTAAGAGTTACAAGATGTATGATCATTAAATATACAATAGTAAGGCGTCCCAAACATTACATATTCAGCTGATCATGAAGCTAGTCGTTACAAAATGTTAGGACTAGCAAGAGTTTAGTCATACATGATCAACCCTAGGATCTGTCAATCATGTTACAGCCTATAGGCAGACAGTAAGTAATATGCAATCGAGCTAAACAGGTGCTCGTCGGCTAAACGTCTCAAAAGAATATTTTACAATAAAGTGGAAGATCAAAAATAAACCCACTCGTTGCCAGGGTTCCGTCTAGTGGCCACCATCTGGCTGGAAGGTCGGTAGATCCTCTGGAGCTGCTCCGGAATTTGGCCACATAAAACCAGCTGGGTCAGACCCCTGAAAGAGCAAGTGCCACAAAGGAAGCTTCACTTAGAAACTAAAACCAACAACCAGTACAAGATATAAATAAAAGTAAGAACTGGAAATAAAGAAAATACATCAGGATGATATACGATGAGATAACCATGGAACTATTCAGATCACCAGGTTACAACCCGTAAACCAAACAAGGACCGGGGTTGTAACCCTTCGTCTGAACAGAACTTAGAATTCTCACCATTTATCGGTAAAATAAATACCAGCATTCTGGTCATGCAGTAATCTGGAACAGAATCAGGACAAGACTAGACTGGTTAGACTCCATCCAATCATTTCACGGCCAAGCAAGAACTACGGCTTGATACTTTAACTAACAAGGGTTATCACAAGCCTAATTACTAACAAGATGCAGTGAGAATCTTCTACAGCCACAAGCCCTGCAGTCCATCCAGGTTACCCGGGTTAAAAGATTAGGGTTGAATTCAGGTGGATACATCGTCCAGAAAATGCATGTACCCTTAGGTAGCTGGAAGGGTGCAACACATGACAGTGTGCTGGAAATGTGCCCTACTCGACGGCAGGCTACAGATCCCAAGGCGTGCCCAGGTAACGAGATTGCCTGTAGCTGGGAGATCTCTTCATGACTAATGTATTAATCTAGTTATTAGCCTTAGTCCATTTCAATGGGTACTCCTGACCGTGGTACTCAGGAGTCCCCTCCTAGACATGATGTAAGACAGGACTGGATTATTTGTACAAGCACAATTGCCCACGGTGTCCAGGTAATTATACAAGTCATGTCATGTCAGGTAGCCGTCGCAACAACTGTTCAAGATAATTCATGTCCGGTTATCATGTCAAGTGTACGAGTCAAGAGTGCGCCACGATGGGCCACTATCAGGTCATGTCAGGTATCATTAAACATATTAAATAAATCCATGATTTTCAAGTTCAGGACAAAAAAAGGCGTAAGGATATAAAATGGACGTCAAATATTTAATAAAATATCACTATTCAGGGCTATAGAAGAGCCATGCGACTAAAGCATATGCGGTCAGGAAAGGGTAAGACTCATGCGGCCCAATTAGGAGAGCGCATGCGGCTGGAAGTGCAAGGGCGCATGCGGCCAGGGGGACGAGGGCGCATGCGGCTCTAAGATGTTGGGCCTCATACGGCCAGCGGAAGAGTGGGCTTCATGCGGCTAGGAAGGAGCAAGTTCATGCGGCTAGGGAATGACGGGCGCATATGCGGCTGGAAAAGGCGGGTTCATGCGAACGAAGGAGAGTCAGCTTATACGGCTGCGAAGGGAGCAATCGCCATGCGGCCGGGGTTCAACAGCATATGCGGCTATGATCAGACGAAGTCCTATACGGCTGAGCATGGGCGATACATATGCGGCTGGATGATGGATGAGCCTTATGCGGCCCAAAACAGTAGCGCATATGCGGCTGGGTGCGAAGGAACTCATGCGGCTGAAAGCTAGCCGCATGAAGTCCATGCGACTCAAGATAACAGGGGCTCATGCGGCTGAGTCTGAACAAGGCTATGCAGCTCAATTACTTGCCGCATGAAGATTCATGCGGTCAAGTACTCAGGCAAGTCTTATGCGGCTAGGAAGGACTTTCCATGCGGCTGAGCTCGAATGAGTCTCATGCGGCTGGAAAGGCCATGTGGCCAGAGACTTGCCGTATGAGGATTCATGCGGCCAAGTACTGCTCTTCTTCTCCACTTGTCCGAGAAGAGGAGCCAAGCAACCATGGCTTCCAAACTACACAAAACCTTCATCCGGAGCCCAAATCGAAACTTCCTTAGGTCAAAATGGGGTAGAACGAGCTACTCTACAACATGGAACCATCAAAACTTAAAAATAACAATGTTAACTAGATCAAAACCTGGGAAATCCAAAAATAAGATAAACTTAGATCTACAAGAATCTAGCCATGGAAATGAGAAATGTCAAGTACTAAAATGCTTTAGAATGTAGTAAGGAAGAGAATGAAGTAATAAAATTGGAGTTCCTCCATGAAGCGACTTGCACTTGCCTAGACCTCTCTCTTCTCTCTCTGGTAGGTAAGGAAGTAAATGAGGAAGAAGAAGATGATAAATGAAGAGAGAGAATGAAGAGGGCTAATAAATACCAAGGTGGTGGTAGGTAGGGGGTTCACATTGGTTCATATTGAACCAAAGAAAACCGAGCCAAGCCGAACCAAGCCAAGAAATAACCAAGCCAAGATACAAGCTAAACAAGGAATCATGCAATACAGAATAAAATACGTACACGTATTCCAGAAATACGTAATACGAACCACAGGCATTACAATTTCGCAGAGCAAGGTAAGTACTTTTCTATGGTTATTGTACATTTACATATCTTGTACTCTCCTTGTGACCCGTCATGACACGATATCTTGTACCCTTGTAATTCCTATTCTTGTATTTACTTGTGTTAGGTGGGAAAATACACTAGCTATGTGACCAAACCCCGGATACCATATTCATGTAGATAGCTTAGGCCTCGCATCGTGCACGTGGGTCCTAAGCCGTATCGATATTCATGTACTCCTGTATATGCTCCTGTACTCCCCTTAGCCGGTCATATAGGCTAGTTGTATTTCAAACATTGTGCACATGTCTTGTCTTGTACTTCAGGTTCATAGTTACATTCTTGTACTTTATATTCCTGTACTTTCTGTACTTTATTTTGCGTACTTTATATTCCTATATTTTTCTATTCATTTATTGTATTTTATATTTCGTGTTTTCCCTGTACTCATTTCTATATCATGATGTTCTTGTTCATTATCTAGAACTGTACTTTGCTCCGCTCCTGACTAGGATATGTTGCAGGTGAGATGGAGGCTCTGTGTGATACATATTATGTCCGAGAGCCTACAGATGCAGTAGAGCCAGCTGGAGTTGCTCTGGACTTAGAGGCTGGGGAAGCCTAGCATTTTACCCTTTAGTAGTCTATATTTCCTTGTATTTGAGACTATCAGACTTACTTTTCATTTGCTAGAAATGTAATAATTTTGAGACATGTACTTTGATTCTGGGATACGTTTATAGATGCTGTAATTTGTACTTATTCCTGTTTATCTGGTTAGATTTCTCTAGATTGGTACAGCTTACTTCATCGTATCCAACGATGAAGGCTGGGCATGTTCGACTCGTGTCTGATTATTCGGGAGCGGGTCATGACATATTTTTAGTGGTGGCCCATGCAGGTCTATTCTAATAGTACCTGGGTACTAGTGTACTATTGGGGGACTTGATTAAACTAGGAAAACTTGAATCACAGCATAGGAAATCGGGTACATCGGGTATATATGGATATTATATAAACATTTAAATTTACTTATAGGTTAGGTTTTTATCAATCACGAAGTTTTCTTTTGTTGCAGGATGGTCACTACGAGGAAGATCGCTGATCAGCCTGGAGTTGCAGGCAGCTCGGAACAGTCTGTACCAGACGTTCCATTATATCAGCTTCTGCCACCGCCTCCTATCTTTCCTCCACTACCCCCGACGATGACTTTCGACGACGCTCAGGTGATGGCCATGTTCCAGCAGTTCATGGAGGCTCAGAACCACCAGGCCGCACAGTTTCGGGCGACAGTCGTGGATGCGCTCAAAACCAGAGAGCCGACGGCACCATCACCAGTAGCACCTACAGCACCTGCAACATCGAGATCGGGGACGACCAGGGACTACCAGAACCTCTGCCCGATAGATTTCTGGGGCCACGAGGGGATCTTATATGCGGATTAGTGGCTGGAGAATGTGGAGCGGATGCTGAAGATGGCACGGATCCCGGATGACCTGAAGGTGGAAGTGGCGAGCATGAGACTCTTTGACCTTGCCAGAGCTTCGTACCGGGAGAAGCCCCAGTTAGATGAGCCCCAAGTTTCTTGGACAGATTTCAAAACTCTGTTCAAGGAGAAGTTTTTCCCTGATGTGGAGCGAGATGAGCTTCGGATGCAGTTCGAGGCATTACAGTAGGGGACCATGACAGTAGCGGAGTACTTCAGAGTTTACTCGACTCAGCAGGTTCTCGGAGAACCTAGTCAAAGCACCAAAGGATCGAGCTTAGAGATTCAAGAAGGGCCTCACCAGGGAGCTGCGGCATGCAGTGGCTATTAGTCAGACGACAACGTTAGCGAGCATTCTTAAGATTGCTCAGGCTATAGAGAAGAAGGCAGATCCGAAGCTGAAGAGGGACTAGGATATTGGCAGTAGCAGCTTCCAGACACCGGCGAAGAGGACCTAGACTCAGATTCAGGCGAGGCCACAATAGCCGGCACAGCAGCATTACCGACCAGCCAGAGTTCCTACACATCAGCCTCAGAGACAGCAGCAGGCAGTCACTTGTGCTTTCTTTTACCGACTGGGACACCGCTTCGACGAGTGCCGTAAGAGGATCGGGCTCTGCTTATTCTGCAGATCAGACACACACCAGATGAGGGATTGTACACAGGCTGCAGCTCGACTGACAGGAGGACCTCGAGGAGCTAGAGGACCACCACCTGCACCACCCAGAGCTCTACCAACTGCACCACAGAGGGTTCATGCTTTACCTACTCAGCAACAGCATTTCGTACAGCACCAGCAGCAGAGGGGACCACCACATAGGGACGTGCTTACGTCATGGCTGCAGTTGGAGAGGATGAGGCAGTTCCAGATGTGATCACAGCTTCTATCCTTTTACATTCATTTTCTGCCATTGTATTGTTTGATTCTGGAGCCACACATAGCTTCGTATCATATGAGTTTCTGTATAGACACGGCTTCACACCTAAGCCCACGAGGAGAAACTATCGAATTATGATAGGAGGAGGGGTAGTGCTAGTTAGTGAGATGGTAGATTGTCCTATCACTATAGCTGGGAGGGAGCTTAGGGCTCGACTTCTAGTGATGCCCTTGCCCGAATTTGATATAGTCCTCGACATCGATTGGATGAGTGAGCAGTTTGCTGTAATAGACTGCCATGAAGGGAAGGTGATTTTCAGCCCGCCTGGAGTTCAAACGTTCGAGATCAGCAGACAGATTATAGAGAGGCCAGAGGGAGTCTACTTCAAAGTAGTTACAGAAGACCAGGAGTTGCCGTACCTGCTGATTGCAGAGTATCTCGATATCTTTCCTGAAGAGTTGCCAGGATTGCCGTCGGATCTAGATATGGAGTTCAGCATCGACCTAGTGCCCGAATCAGCACCGAAGTCCCAACATTGCTACAAGATCAACCAGAAGGAAGCTGTAAAGTTGAAGGCCCAGATAGATGAGTTAGAAGGCAAAGGTTTTCTTTGGTCCAGTGCTTCACCCTGGGGAGCACCGGTACACTTCGTGTCCAAGAAGGACGGGACTTGAGGATGTGTATCGATTACCGTGCACTCAATAACATTACCATCAAGAATAAATACCCTTCGTCGTAGATTGATGAGCTGTTTGATCAGCTGAGTGGGGCGAAGGTCTTTTCCAAGATTGACCTCCTGTCGAAATATCATCAGATGAAGGTCCGGGAGCAGAATATTCCTTAGACAGCTTTCAATACCCGTTATGGCCAATATAAATTCTTGGTGATGCCGTTCGGACTCACCAATGCCCCAGCAGTGTTTATGAACTTGATGAATAAAGTTTTTCACAAGTATCTGGACAAGTTTGTCGTAGTCTTCATTGACGACATCTTGATCTATTCGAAGATCGAGGAGGAGCATGTGGAGCACCTGCGGATTATGTTAGATATTTTATGGAAGGAGAAGCTGTATAGGAAACTCTCGAAGTGTGAGTTTTTTTTGGATTGAATGGAGTTCTTGGGGAATGTGGTGACTGGAGAGGGGATTTCTGTGGATCCCAAGAAGATTGAAGCTGTGGAAGCATGGGCACCTCCCAAGTCAGTAGTAGATATTTGTAGTTTTCTGGGACTAGCGGGATACTATCGAAAGTTCGTAAAAGATTTTGCTAAGATAGCGGAGCCGATGACGAAGCTTACACGAAAGGATGAGGAGTTCATCTGGAGTAACGCCTGCCAGTCAGTATTTGAAGAATTGAATAGAAGACTCACTACAGCACCAGTTCTAGCTTTGCCATCAAGATGGGTAGGATTCGTCATCTACAGCGATACATCAGGGAAAGGCTTGGGATGTGTGCTTGAGCAGAACAAGAGGGTCATTGCTTATGCTTCTAGACAGTTGAGGCCTCATGAGAAGAATTATCCCACACATGACTTGGAGCTTACAGCAATCATTTTTGTCTTGAAACTGTGGAAGCATTATCTATATGGAGAGAGAGTAGACATCTTCACGGACCACAAAAGTCTGAAGTATGTGTTCACTCAGAAGGAGCTGAATATGAGGCAGCGCAGATGGCTGGAACTCATGAAGGATTTCGACATCAATCTACAGTACCACCCTAGGAAGGCGAATGTGGTAGCAGGTGCTCTTAGTCGATATCCTGTTGCTATGTTTCTCTCTATAGATCAGTATCTTTTGGAGGATCTTGAGAGTCTGGGGATCGAGATTATTCTTCCAGGATTTGGAGAGCAGTTGATGCACATGCAGATACAGTCGAGATTGTTAGAAAAGATCAAGGAGGCCCAGTTTCTAGATGTAGGACTCCGATGTCTCAGGGGCCAGGCAGAGACAGGATTGCTCGAGGATTTCACTATTACAGAGGATGGATCCCTGAGGCACGGAAACCAGTTGTGTGTGCCCAAGGATTTGAGAGAGGAGGTTATGCAGAAGGCCCATCAGTCGCAGTATTCTATTCATCCTGGATCTACCAAGATATACAAGGATCTGCGGAAGTATGTTTGGTGGTATGGGATTAAAAGAGAGGTTGCCAGATTTGTTTCCAGATGTCTTGTGTGCCAGCAAGTCAAGGCGGAGCACCAGAGGCCAGCAGGATTACTCCAGCCTTTACCTATTCTGAAAAAGAAGTAGGAGCATATCACCATGGACTTCGTCTCTGGTTTACCGCGTACGCCCGGTGGCAAGGATGCTATTTGGGTTATCATGGACAGACTGACGAAGTCTGCTCATTTCATTTCGTTCAAAGTAGGGCTGTCGATCGAGAAGCTTACAGATCTCCACATGCGTCAGATTATGCGGATTCATGGAGTGCCAGTTAGCATCGTTTCAGACAGGGACAACCGCTTCACATCATACTTCTGGAGGAGTCTACAGCTGAGCTTGGGGTCACGGTTGAAGTTCAGCACAGCCTATCATCCACAGACGGACGGGCAGTCCGAGAGGACCATTCAGACACAGGAGGACATGTTGCGAGTTTGCACACTAAACTTCGGCGATTTGTGGGAGGATCACTTGTATCTAGTGGAGTTTGCCTATAACAACAGTTATCAAGCTAGCATCGAGATGACACCGTTCGAGGCACTATATGGGCGGAGATGTCGTACACCTTTATCTTAGGATGACGTTGGCGAGAGGGATTTACATGGGCCAGAGATGGTGGTAGACTCAGCTGAGAAAGTCAGACTGATCAGAGAGCGCCTCGGAGTTGCACAGGATCGGCAGAAGCACAGGGTGGACAGCAGCAGATGGCCACTGGAGTTCGCAGTTAGAGATAGAGTGTTCCTGAAGATCTCGCCGACTAGAGGCGTCATTCGTTTCGACAGAGGAAGGAAGCTCAGTCTGAGGTACATCGGGCCTTTCGACGTGACGGTGCTGATTGGCGAGGTGGCATATCGACTAGCACTTCCAGCCAGCTTGGAGGGAGTACACGACGTCTTTCACGTATCCCACCTTCGATACTACATTCCAGATCCGAGCCATGTAGTGGACTACTCAGAGCTAGAGGTGGGTCCAAGCTTGACCTACCAGGAGTAGCCAGTGGAGATCCTTGATCGGAGGGAGAAGCAACTGCGGAATCAGACTATACCGCTTGTCCGCGTCATGTGGAGACACCAATCTTCGGGAGAGTCCACGTGGGAGCGCGAGGATGAGATGCGAGAGCGCTATCCTAGTTTGTTTCCTTGATTGTATTTTATTTTTTTCAATTTTAATTCAATAAATGACTTGTGTTGAAACAATTTATTATGATTTTATTTTGTTTGTCTCTCGAATTTCGAGGATGAAATTATTTTAAGGAGGGAGATTTGTAACTCCACTTTTCCCGTTTTTAGTAGAATTTAAAATTGTTAATAATAATGTTTCATTCCTTTTTATTATATATATATAGTTTATGAATATTTTTGGAGGGAAGGAAATTAGGAGCATGAATTTTAAATTTAAAAGTTTGTTATAACAAACTTGGGACCCACACTCATTCTCCTTTCTAACTGATTTTCGGAATTCTATGAAATAATGAAAAGGGGAGGGGTTTTTCTGCTTAAAAGCCATTCGGTGGAGGGACTTAACTACAAAAGTGCAGAGTCTATTTATTATGTTTTGGGAGAGAGAGTGTTGAGCAGTCTCGTATTTTTGGCCATTTCCTTTCTCCCCCGAGAATTCTTCTTCCCAAAATTGTCGGCTAGCCCTAACCCTAAGTTCGACCGACAGCATAGAGAGAGGAGATTCCGGCGACGACGGTGGTGATCGGCGACAACTAGTTCCCCGATGTCAAGATCGGCAGCAGCTCCGTTCTATTTTCTTCTCCGACGGCTGTGAGCGGAGTCTCCGACGACATCTCGTCGACTAGGCATCGCGAGCTCGCTGCAACTTCTTCCTGATTCAATTCAACAGTTCGATTGGTGAGTCCTTTTAATTATTCAAATTTTTTGAGAATTATTGGCGTTGTTCTTTCTGATCCCTTCTTTTCTTAGGATCGGTCCAGTTTTGGTTCGATTTGCTCGGATTGAATAGAATTCCATTCCAATCGAGAGTTTATCTCAGAATTGGTGAGTATTTGTAGTTGTTTTCTTTTATGAGTGCATTTTATATTTTTGATTTATGATCGATAGATCCATGGCAGTCTATTCGTAATTTAGACTTGAGGTCGAGCGAGGAGTTGTGCGATTGAACCGACCAAATTATATTGGTAAGTGTTCGATCCGATGTCCTTTTCTTGATCCGTCGATAGCAATTCTAAGTTTTGTTTCTTTATGTTGGGTTGTTTGTTGTTTCAGAAGAATCATAGATCGTCTGCCGATTAAAGGATTCGAGAGCGGATTTGAATCTCCTTCAGGTATATGCAATCTTTTCTTGATTTAAGTTCTCTGTCGAGTTCTTTTGATTGGCCGGTTGTGTGTGTGTGTGTGCGTTGTATGCCAGGGATGATAGATTGGGTGGTTCGTGTCCTGTGGCTCTTGCTTTTGGCTCATGTACAGTTAAAATCATTTTGGCTCTAATGTGTTGTGTTCGAGTCTTTCGTGTTCGTACCTGTTGGCTTGCAGACCGTGTCCGAGAACCTGTACCGATTCGTGTGGTGTCTTGACGTGTTATGATTTGGGTACCAGCTTTAGGAAATTCTTGTGGCTGTGTTAGGAGTTCTTATTTGCATCAGAGGTTCATGTCTAGAATACGAATCAGTGAACATTTTTTCTATGTTTAGTAGCTTAGTTTCTCTTTGGTTGTGGGTTTTCTTTTTAAATCAAATAGATATCTTTTTAAATAAATGAGTTATAACTTCTCATATAGCAAACTGTGCTTAATAAATTATATTATATAAGCAAATATTTAGAATCTAAAAACCTTTAGTATTACCTTATGTTTTTGACAAGAGGTTAATTTATAAAGTAGATAATTAGAAATTGCGTAGTTATTAATCAACTTGTACCTATTAAAAATAAACAGGAGGACATCCAGCTTCATCTAGTATACTTGATTTCGCAGAGCAAGGCAAGTACTTTTCTATGGTTATTATACATTTACATATCTTGTACTCTCCTTGTGATACGTCATGACACGATATCTTGTACCCCTGTATTTCATGTTCTTGTATTTATTTGTGTTGGGTGGGGAAATACTCTAGCTATATGACCAAACCCCGGATACCATATTCCTGTAGACAGCTTAGGCCTCGCATCGTGCACCCGGGTCCTAAGTCGTACCGATATTCATGTACTCCTGTACATGCTCCTGTACTCCCCTTAGCCGGTCACATAGGCTAGTTGTATTTCAAACATTGTGCACATGTCATGTCTTGTACTTCAGGTTCATAGTTACATTCCTGTAGTTTACATTCCTGTACTTTCTGTACTTCATTTCTCGTACTTTATATTCCTGTATTTTTTTGTTTATTTCCTGTATTTCATATTTCGTGTTTTTCCTGTACTTATTTCCATATCATGATGTTCTTGTTCATTACCTAGAACTGTACTTTGCTCCGCTACTAACTAGGATATGTTGCAGGTGAGATGGAGGCTCTGTATGATACATATTATGGCCGAGAGCCTGTTGATGCAGTAGAGCCAGTTGGAGTTGCTCTGAACTTAGAGGCTGAGGAAGCCTAGCATTTTACACTTTAGTAGTCTATATTTCCTTGTATTTGAGACTATCAGACTTACTTTTCATTTGCTAGAAATGTAATAATTCTGAGACATGAACTTTGATTCTGGGATACGTTTATACTGGGATACGTTTATAGATGCTGTGATTTGTACTTATTCCTGTTTATCTGGTTAGATTTTCCTAGATTGGTACAGCTTACTTCATCGTGTCCAACGATGAAGGCTGGGCGTGTCCGACTCGTGTCCGATTATTCGGAAGCGGGTCGTGACATTTTCGTACTACTAATGGATGCCCGATTATCACCCACCTAGTATACGCAGACGACATTCTCATCTTCTCTTCCGACGATGTCGGATCCGTCGAGGTGGTCAACAACACGCTGCAGAGATACAGCAGATGCTCTGGTCAGCGGGTCAACCCCAACAAGAGCGTTATTTATGTTCACCACTCGCAAACAGAGCCCACACGACCATCCTCACTAACATTACTTCTTTTTCTATCGTGTACCCCCTTTCTCCTATTTATGTTGCCCGTTTGTTTATGGCAGATCTAATGCGGGTATTTTTGAGGGACTGGTGGGCAAAATTAGGAAAAAGTTGAGGGATGGCACAATACGATCTTATCGCCTGGCAAGAAGATGATTCTGATCTAGCATATGCTTTCTTCCATTCCAATTTATACCCTGGCCGCTTGCTCTCCATCGAAGAAGGTCCTCACCTCCATCAAAAACCTATTCGCCAACTTCTTCTGGGGCACTGCGACGGCAAGGCTTAGCATTACTGGTCCAGTTGGGATACTACGGTCAGACCCACGAACGAGGGAGGCCTTGGTTTTAACAGGTTGTCTCATATAGTCGATTCTTGTTCGATGAAGTTGTGGTAGAAGCTCCGTGAGAGCCAATCTATTTGGGCCCGTTTCATAAAGGCTAGATATTTTAAGCACATTCATCCAACTGTCGAATCCTTTAATAACAGATCATCTGCTTCATGGCGACGCATCCTGAACGGTCGGTGACTCGCCGAGCCATTAATCCGTCTCCTGCTGGTCTCGAAAGAATCGTCACTATTCAACGAAAGATGGACCGGGGACGTCCTTCTCCCCCCTAATCCGGATATCCCTACCAATAGTGTGATCAGAGATATATGGGCTAGTGCTTGAGAGTGGAACTAGGAGAGGGCCCGAGATTGGATCGGCGAGGAGGCCACGGGAGTCTTAGCCTCATCCGGATTAGCGGTTGGTACGAAACCTGACTCGCTGAGGTGGTCCCTGACGGCAAACAAATCTTTTAATCTTGCTTCGACGAGGCGAGTGATTCGCGGCAGCAGAGCGCCTACCCCCATAATCAGGTCATTCTGGCAGTCTTTTATAAAAAATGGTCCTTTCTAATTTGGAAAGCATTCCGCAAGAAGCTTCCCACCGACGAGGCCCTCTCCAACATTGGCATCAGCTTAGATTCATCGTGTCACAGCTGCTTGGAGCGTAAGTGCAAAATAGCCGAGCATATTCTATCGTCAAGAGACCTAGCTTTAAATGTTTGGACCGCATTCTCCAATTGTTATCAATATTACCAGGTTGTCGGGGGCTTCAACGATCTTCTTGCCACCTGGAGTTGTGCCTCGCACGACCACCAGATCGTCACAGCCGCCATCACGTGGGTCATTTAGATAAACCGCAACAAATTGAGATGTGATGGTCACCAATACACCTCCAGTCAACTAATCTGGGAGGTTCACAGACAAATTCAGAAGGTTAGCAGATACTGCAAGCATGCCTGGGAGGGATTCTGTAACTCCCTTATCTGCTGACTTAGTCATTTTGTTCGAGGTTTGGGTCCTTGAGCGGGTGCTATCCTCCCCGTGCCTTCTTATTTTCTTATTTTTACAGCTGTTTTATGTTTTCAAGCATACTTGTAAAGGCTTCAGCATTTCGTACCTTTAATATAAATATATGATCTGGGGGTTGTTCCAAAATATATATATATATATATATATATATATATATATATATATATATATATATATATATATATATATATATATATATATAAATATATATATATATATATTTATATATATATAAGAAAATATATATATATATATATATATATATATATATATATATATATATATATATATATATATATATATATATATATATATATATATATATATATATATTTATATATATATAAGAAAATATATATATATATATATATATTTTTATATATATATATATATATATATATATATATTTATATATATATATATTTATATATATATATATATATATATATATATATATATATATATATATATATATATATATATATATATATATATTGTACATAGAATTATCTAACTTTATACTAGTCATAACTAGTCATAATACATACTAGTGGTAATACTCCTACTAGGGCTAAAACATTCCACAAAATATAAATAGAAAATATTCAGTATTAAATCTGAAATAATTCTTTATAATTCTAGAAATATATTTTGTATAATTAATATTGCATAAAAACCCATTTAGAAGTCAATTTACGATCAAACTAATACAAACATTGATAAATCAACATTATTAGAACTTATTTAATCATGAATAAACTAACTTTATTATTCTGAAATAAATGGTAAACAATCATTTAAATTATCAAATATTCATGATCATGAGTCGAGGGTCGATAATAAGAAGCATTTGATGCATATAAAATTATTTGGGACTCATAAGATGGTAATGTTGATGGTTTTTATTATGGCAAAATTTTATCCTTCAAAGATCGAATGATTCAAGCGTTAAAACAGCCAAATTATGAAAAACTTATTGAACGATAATTGTAGGTAATCGAAATACGGTCGTTTCCATATATGATATCAATGGTAAAAGTGAAGGTATACAGTTCAAAACTGTCCCGTACTGAACAATATCAATTCTATATACACTTTGGTAAAACGTGCGCCCCGAAAAATCTAAAAGGAATTTCGATATAAAATTTTATATGATGGTATTAGGCACATAGGGGAACCCAACATTTTTTGTCCTATGAAGGTTTGATTTCTATAAGTGGAGAAAATGAATTCGTAAAGTGGATATACCTGTTGTATTTTTGGATTGCGTGGTTCGGTCTACTTTGAGCAGCCGTTGTGAACTATAGGAGTGGTTTCAGGTAATGGCCAGCCTTGGAAAGGTGGATAGGGGGTCTTAGACACGTTGAGGATGAAGTGGTTGGGCTGGAGGTGGACGGCAAGGGGGTCGAACAATAGCAAGAATAGGAAGAAGATAACAGCAGTTGGCGACAACACATAGGGTTAGGTTTTCGATTTGTGTGTGGGGGTTTCGGGTATCTAGGTAGTTTATATAGATAGAGAGGTAAGGGGGTTCTGGTAGGGATATTTTAGGTAGGTTTTGTGTGGGTTTGGGTAGGTTTAAGAGTCCAAATACAAGAGAGATTGGAACATGAATATGCACATTTCCAAATATAGAAAATTGGATTTGTAGAGTTTCCTTGTTAAAGTTCAACCCAAATAAATACTCCATAATCTGAAATATAAATTTTATGAGGTCCCCTTTACATGGGGATGACCCTAACAAGTCCTTTACAAGTTGTTAGAAAAGTTTAGGCTCAATTAAAATTATTCGATTCAGAAATAGGCTTAAAAAGTCCCATAAGGAGTCTTATGTGACATTTGAATTTAAATAGCACATGGGGCCTCGATTGAGTGGAACACCCTAGGCATGTGTGTACTAGGCTAAAAAATAGTCGAAATCATATATTGCATAGTTTAGGTTGGGTCGATGTAACGCCCCAGAACCAGAATATTGGAGAGCGGGGGCGTCCATAGCCAGCTACGTATATTGAAGTGCAACCCACCTCGCTATACGGTCACGGCTGTCTAGATACATGAGGGTTTAACTACAATCCATCAGTCTCCTTTGGTTATGAACAAGCCTAGTGTCTCAATCACAAGCAAGTAGTAGCAGTCACAAGATATTAGAACATCAAATATACAATAGTAAGGCGTCCCATACATTACATATTGGATGATCATGAAGCTAGTCGTACAAAATGTGAAAACTAGCAAGAGTTTAGTCATACATGATCAACCCTAGGATTTGTCAATCATGTTATAGCCCGTAGGCAGACAGTACATAAAGGTGAAACCGAGCTAACACGTGCTCGTCGGCTAAACGCCTCAAAAGAATAATTTACAATGAAGTGGGAGAACAAAAAAAACCCACTCGTTGCCAGGGTTACGCCTGGTGGCCACCATCTGGCTGGAAGGTAGGTAGAACCTCTGGAGCCGCTCCGATATCTGGCCACACAAAACCAGCTAGGTCAGACCCCAGAAAGAGCAAGTGCCACAAAGGAGGCTTCACTTAGGAACTAAAACCAGCATATCACAATAGAGTATTAAAGATAAATAATAAATAAAAAACTGATAATAATAGAGATAACAACAGTAAATTGAGTACGAAGAAACCATTCAAGTAGCCAGGTCACAACCCTTAAACCAAACAAGGACCGAGGTTGCAGCCCTTCACCTGAATAGAAACCCGTCTCAAATACTATTGGTAAGTAAAACATGATTAGTCTTGGCATAGGGTAAAATAAAATAATAAACGAAGAGAGAATAAGGAACTGCTCCGGAAGCTAGGTTACAACTCTTAAACCAAACAAGGACCAGAGTTGTAACCCTTCGCCTGAACAGAACCTTGCCCCTGATCTTTATTTGTTCAGGCAATCATAGGTAACCATGTCATGTCATATTCTGGTAAAACAGGACGAGCATGACACGGGATACAAATAGGATAACAACGAGGAGAAGACACAGAACTGCTCCGGGAGCCAGGTTACAACTCTTAAACCAAACAAGGACCGGAGTTGTAACCCTTCGCCTGAACAGAACTGGCCCCTGATCATTATTGTCAAGGTAAGCATAAATAGTCTTGGTATTAAGGTAAGGTAAAACATAACGAACGTGGCATGTGGTTGCGATAAGACAATAAACGAAGAGAGGACACAGAACTGCTCCGGGAGCCAGGTTACAACCCTTAAACCAAACAAGGACCGGGGTTGTAACCCTTCGCCTGAACAGAACTGGACCCCCGATCGTTATTGTTAAGGCATGCATAAATAATCCTGTCATGTAACAATCTTGCACAGGATCAAGGCAAGACTAAGCTGGGATAAATTCCATCCAATCAATCACGGCCAAGCAATGAGTACGGCTTGATACTTTTAACTAAGTAGGGTTATCACAAGCCTAGTTACTAGCAAGATGCAATGAGGTTATCCCAACAGCCACAAGCCCTGCAGACCATCCGGTTATCCAGATCGAATGTCCGTTTATGAAGAATGCAACATGTGACTGTGTGCTGGAAATGTGCCCTACTCGTCGGTAGGCTACAAGTCCACTGAATGCGCCCAGATAATAGGATTGCCTGTAGCTGGGAATCTCTTCATGTCTACTGAATTATTCTAGTTAATTAGCCTTAGTCAATTTCAGTAGGTGCCCCTGACCGTGGTATTCAGGGGTCTCCGTCCTAGACATGATGCAAGACAGTACTTGTTTATTTGTACAAACACAATCGTCCACGGTGTCCAGGTCAATCATTCTTGTCAGGTCATGTCATGTCATGTTAGTCGTCGCAACAGCAGTTCGAGATAATCATGTCAGGTATACTTGTCATACCATGCCATGTTTAATTATCATTTCCAAACATATTAAATAAATTCGTGATTATCAAGTTCATGACAAAAGGCGTAAAAATATAAAAAAGGGTAAAGGTGTACACCATAGGAACTCAAGTTTCTACGCACGTACTACCGGTTATGCTAGTAAAACTTTACGCGTGAGCTTTACGCGAGCAAGGGAGCATACGAATGGGATTTACGCTAGCCAGGCCTTACGCTAGCGAGAGTGCACGCGCATAAAATTTTACGCGTGCGAACCCTCGAGCGGACTTTTATGCGAGTAAAACTTTACGCGAGGAAAACTCGGGCAAACTTTACGATCGTGGGAGCCGACTCGAGCTGGGGATTTCTTTTACGCGAGCTCAATTTTACGCAAGCGGGAAAGTCCCGAGCGTAAAATCGATGGCTCAGCGTAAAATGAAGTACGCTGGCACGCGATGCGTGTGCGTAAAAGGGGACTACGCTAACACGTTAAGACGTGAGCGTAAAAAGCTGAATACTACGCTGGCACATAAAACGTAGGCGTAAGGGCTAAACACTACGCTAACACGTTAGAACATATGCGTAAAACTTCATCTTCTCTCCATGGCCAAAGCAAACATGCGTAAAAGCTCAGGAACTCCATCTCGGCCAGGACTTGGTAAAATTCGGCCATCCCAAAACCAAACTTGTGCAAAATCATGCGGCCTAGTACATGGAACTCTTAGTTTTCGAAAACAAGCTATTTTAGTGGATCTAAACCAAGAAGATCGAAAATACTACAAACTTAGATCTACATAGAATGAGCCATGAAATTTAAAAACACTAAGTACTAAAGAGGCTTAAGATCTTGAGGAGAAGAAAATAGAACAACAAAATGGGAGTTCCTTCGTGAAGCAAGTTACACTTGCCTACGGTGGGGGTTCGGTGAGGAAGAAGAAGAGGAAGAGCAGTAATAAAAAAATTGAATGGAGAGAGAGAAAGGTGGTTGGGGTTAATAATTGGAGATGGTGGTAGGTAGGGGTTCTCCACTTCGTTCATGATGAACCAAATAAGCAAACCCAAGCCTAGCCGAACCAATCCCAAGGTGAACCAAGCAATGAAAATGCCAAATAAACCAATCAGGGAGACATGCAATACGAGTCAAAATACGTACACATATACCAAGATACGTAATACGAACCACAGGCATTACAACTCTACCCACCTTAAAAGAATTCCGTCCTCGGAATTTAATCAAGAGGCTAGAGATACAAGGACAAGCTATATTAATCATAGGCAAGCTATACTTGTCAACCAATCAGGCAATCAATCATGCAAGCAAGGAATCGAAGCCTTGAGGCATAAGGAAGACATTATACCTCACGAGTCAAAGAGGTCGGGATATCGCGATCGGATATCATCCTTACGCTCCCACGTTGACTCACCCAAAGAGTGATGACACCAAGCAACATGGACTAACTTGATAGTCTTGTTCTTGAGTATCTTCTCTCTTCGGTCCAATATGGATACGGGCCTCTCCTCATACGAAAGGTTGGTACCAACAACCAATTCTGAATGATCAAGGACATGACTCGGATCCGAGATATACCGTCGTAGTTGGGATACATGAAATACGTCATGTACGTCGCTTAGCGACTGCAGAAGAGCGAAACGATAGGACACATCGCCTACTCGCTCCAGGATATCGAACGGCCCTATATACCTAGGACTAAGCTTTCCTCCTACGTCGAAATGAATGAAGCCACGGTTAGGCAAAATCCTCAGGAATACATGGTCGCCGACAGAAAACTCAAGAAGGCGCTGATAAGAATTGGCCCAATGACGCTGGCGATCTTAAGCAACGCGAAGATGATCCCGGACTCTCCTGACCACTTCGATTGTCTGGGCAATAAGTTCCGGACCAAGCATCAGCCTTTCTCCAATATCGTCCTACGCTAGCGGGAATCTGTACTTTCTGCCATACAGTACCTCGAACGGAGCCATCTCGATACTGGCTTGGAAACTATTGTTGTACGAGAACTCCACCAGGTGCAGGTGATCTTTCCACGAACCACCAAAGTCGAGTGTACATGACCGCAACATATCTTCAAGGGTCTGGATCGTGCGCTCCGACTGACCATCTGTCTGCGGGAGATAAGCTGAACTGAACTGGAGTCGGGTCCCCAAACTCTTCTGGAGACTCTGCCAAAAGTGCGAAGTGAATCTGGAATCTCGATCCGAGGTGATACTGACTGGTTCTCTACGCATCCTGACTATCAACCTGAGGTACATCTCTGCTAGCTGAGCCGTCGACTGACCTACTCTGAACGGGAGAAAGTGAATCACCTTCGTGAGCCGGTCGACTATAACCCAGATAGCATCTCTACCAGCTGGGGATCTAGGTAATCCAGTCACAAAATCTATGGTTATATACTCACATTTCCATTCTGGAATCGGCAAGGGCTGAAGAAGTCCAGCTGACCTCTGATGTTTAGCCTTGACTTGTTGGCAAACCAAACACCGAGAGACAAACCGGGCTATCTCTTGCTTCATGCCATTCCACCAAAAGTGATGTTGGATGTCACGGTACATCTTCATACCAGCAGGATGAATGGAATACTACGAACTGTGAGCTTCTGCCATGATCTCCTGTCTGATATCTCCGCTGGGTACACAAAGACGCTTACCATGTCGAAGTGTACCATCATCATGAATGCATAACTCTGGTCTACGTCCCGCCTCACACTCTGCTCTGAGTCGCTGAAGCTTGGAATCTGCTGACTGCGCCATCCGGATCCTCTCGACTATAGTGGACTGAACTTGCATGCTGGCCATCAATGCCGCTTTGGTAGGAAGGACAACTTCTATGCCCATCCTCTGAAGATCTGCTAACAACTCTGGTTGCGCTATTAGAAGATAAACTCCGGCTCTCCTGCTCAATGCATCTTCTACGACATTGGCCTTTCCTGGATGATACTGCAAATTGACATCATAATCCACAAGAAGCTCCAGCCATCTCCTCTGACGCATGTTAAGTTCCTTCTGAGTGAATACATACTACAGGCTCTTGTGGTCGGTAAAAATCTCTACCCTATCTCCATACAAGTAGTGCCTCCGCAACTTAAGCGCAAACACTACTGCTGCCAACTCCAAGTCATGGGTTGGGTAATTCCTCTCACGATCACGAAGTTGGCATGACGAATAAGCTATTACCTTCCCATGCTGCATCAGAACACATCCTAAACCTCTGCCTGAAGCATCGCAATATACTGAGAATCCCCCGATTCCATCTGGAAGCGTGAGAATGGGTGCCGTGATCAAGCCTCACTTCAACTTCTCAAAAGAATCCTGGCACTCTGCTGTCCAAGCAAACTGTACATCCTTGCGGGTCAACTGGGTCAATGGTGCTGAAATTCGAGGAAAGTCTGAAACAAATCGCCGGTAGTAGCCGGCCAATCCAAAAAAGCTACGAACTTCTGTAACTTTGCTAGGTACTAGCCATGGTTCTATAGCCACGATCTTCTGGGGATCCACTTCAACTCCTCTTCGGGTGACGATATGACCCAAGTACAAAATGCGATCGAGCCAGAACTCGCATTTACTAAACTTGGCATACAACTGGTGCTCTCTGAGAATCTGGAGGACAACTCGGAGATGCTGCTCATGCTCCGCCTCATTCTTGCTATAGACTAGGATGTCGTCTAGGAACACAATCATGAACTGGTCCAAGTAGGGCATAAAGATACGATTCATGAGGTCCATGAATACAGCCGGTGCATTGGTTGCTCCAAAGGGCATGACAAAGAACTCCCAATGCCCATACCGGGATCTGAAAGCTGTCTTCGGGATGTCCTGCTCTCTGACTCAGATCTGATGGTATCCTGACCGCAAGTCAATCTTCGAAAATACTGACGCCCCTTTGAGTTGATCAAACAAGTTATCTATCCTCGGGAGAGGGTATCTGTTCTTGATTGTCCCTGAGTTCAAGGTACGATAGTCAACACATAATCTGGACGTACCATCCTTCTTTTTCACAAGAAGCATCGGGCTCCCCAAGGCGATACAGTAGCACGAATGAATCCCTTGGTTCTGAGTTCTTCAATCATCTTGTACAATATCTCTAGCTCTGACGGCGCCATCTTGTAGACTCTTCCTGACACTGGGGCTGTTCCGGGAATCAAGTCGATGGTAAACTCGATCTCTCGCTCTGGCGGCATTCCTGGAAGCTCTTCTGGAAAAACATCAGGAAACTCTTCGACGATCCGGGGTAATTGCACTGCTGCTACTGCCATCCGCAATACGGGAGGAGAAGGTTCAACTTCGCCTCGGGAGAAGAAAAACTCCGGCTCGCCTGGAATGCTAAAAACAACCCTGCCAAGATGGCACTCTATCCTAGCTTACTGGTCCCTCAACCAATCCATCCCTAAGACCACATCATAATCGGCCATCGGGAACTCTATCAATCTAGCAGGGAATTCTCTACCGCTAACTACGATCCGACATAAGGAAAACACTCTATCTACTCCAACAAGTCCGTTACCAGTAAGTATATTGAGCCTTACTGATAATGACTCGGGCTCTAGTCCTACCCATGTTACGAATCGTGCAGACATAAATGAATGCGAGGCACCAGAATCAAATAATACTGAAGGTGGAAAGTTGTTGACGAGAATAGTACCTGCCACCACCTCAATTGGTGCCAATCCTTCCTCTCCCATGGTCAAAGCCAGCACTTGACCATGTCCTCTAGGTGCGGGATCCCTCTGCTAAAAACTTCTCTGCCTGCTCTGGATCAAGGCTTGGGCTTGGCCATACTGTTGCGGTCTCTGCTGCTGGAATGCCTGGGCCTGTGTCGGCAATGGCCTCGGGAACGGGTACTGCAGCTGCTACTGCTGCTGGACTGGTGCTGGTCCTCTAACTGAAGGACTAGAGAAGGCCGATGAACTCCCCCTGTTCGGGCAATTCCCAACCCTGTTGTCCGGGGCACCACAAACCAAACATAAACCCTATGTTCTGTGACACTCTAATACCACATGCCCTGGCTTCCCGTAGTGTGAACATCCCACTACGGAAGACTGCTTCTACTTCTGCTGCTGAGGGTACGTCGGGGTTGAATGCTGAACCGACGTCACTGAGGCCGCCCGCCTCAGAGCTCCATTGGTCAAGGCCCTGGCTGCCGGGGCTGGTGCTGATGACAGATTCATCTGGCTATGGGATCGCTTTCGACCTCCGGTCCTATCCACGATGCTCTAGGAGGTATACTCGAGCCTCCGAGCTTCTCTCTAGACTGCATCAAAAGTCTGATGCTCAAATTGCTCCACTGCCAATAGAATCTCCAGATGAAGCCCCTGCTGGAACCGCTGGGCTCTATCGAACTCGGTTGCTACCAAGGTGGGAGCAAACCGACTAAGCCTGGAAAACTCAGCCGTATATCCATCGACCGTCCTGTCCATCTGCTTTAGATTGGTGAACCTCGTCTGTAGGTCGTACCGAGCTATAGCATCAAAATACTTGGTCTAAAATCTCTCCCTGAAGACTGCCCAGGCAATGGGTGCTACTAATCCGATGGCCTGCGACGCCCACTAGCTGCGGGTAAGATCCAATAACTGCAGGCGCACCACAGCCACCTTTTCGTCTTCTAGAGTCCTAGCGGCTTCAAGAATCACCTCCGTGTCATTAAGCCAAGCATCAGCAGCGATAGCATCTTCACTGCCATCGAAGAAGGGAGGGTTTAAGCGCTTGAAGCTGTTGGCCGTGCTATTACCCTGATAACCTCCTCTGGTCAGAGCATCTGCCACTGCCTGGTGCAAGGCATCTCCTCGATGATCCTGGGAGGCTAATAGGGACCTGATGAGACCCACCAAAGTGCCATCATCAGGATCTGTAGGCTGGACGGGCTGAACTGGTGGCTCTCCTCCAATAGGCATGACTCTGGAGGCTACTCCTGAATGTTGGGCCTAATCTCCTGGTTGCTGCTGGTCCACAGGTGGTGCTCCGTCTTGCTGATCGGCAGGTCCAGGAACAATGTCGCTGAAGAAAACGATATAGGGAACAATAAGGAAGGACCAGGACAAATCAACGACACAAATATGTGTTCAGGTCAAGATTTCAGGGATTTAGAAGATACGAGCAGAGATCAAAGGTGAGTACTGATTGAGACATCTATTCGGTAAACCCTCACATATCTTGATTTACAAGACCAGTATGGGCCACCAACTTAAACCATGTAACGCTCCAGAACCAGAATACTGGAGAGCGGGGGCGTACATAGCCAGCTACGTATATTGAAGTGCAACCCACCTTGCTTTACAGTCACGGCTGTCTAGATACATGAGGGTTTAACTATAATCCATCAGTCTTCTATGGTCATGAACAAGCCTAGTATCTCAATCACAAGCAAGTAGTAGCAGTCACAAGATATTAGAACATCAAATATACAATAGTAAGGCGTCCCATATATTACATATTGGATGATCATGAAGCTAGTCGTACAAAATGTGAAGACTAGCAAGAGTTTAGTCATACATGATCAACCCTAGGATTTGTCAATCATGTTATAGTCCATAGGCAGACAGTATATAAAGGTACAATCGAGCTAACCCGTGCTCGTCGGCTAAACGCCTCAAAAGAATAATTTACAATAAAGTGGAAGAACAAAAAAAACCCACTCGTTGCAAGGGTTACGTCTGGTGGCCACCATCTGGCTGGAAGGTAGGTAGAACCTCTGGGGCCGCTCCGATATCTGGCCACACAAAATCAGCTGGGTCAGACCCCAGAAAGAGCAAGTACCACAAAGGAGGCTTCACTTAGGAACTAAAACTAGCATATCACAATAGAGTATTAAAGATAAATAATAAATAAAGAACTGATAATAATAGAGATAACAACAGTAAACTGAGTACGGAGAAACCATTCAAGTAGCCAGGTCATAACCCTTAAACCAAACAAGGACCAGGGTTGCAGCCCTTCACCTGAATAGAAACCCGTCTCAAATACTATTGGTAAGTAAAACATGATTAGTCTTGGCATAGGGTAAAATAAAACAATAAACGAAGAGAGGATAAGGAACTGCTCCGGAAGCCAGTTTACAACTCTTAAACCAAACAAGGACCAGAGTTGTAACCCTTCGCCTGAACAGAACCTTGCCCTTGATCTTTATTTGTTCAGGCAATCATAGGTATCCATGTCATGTCATATTCTGGTAAAACAGGACGAGCATGACACAGGATGAAAATAGGACAACAACGAGGAGAAGACACAGAACTGCTCCGGGAGCCAGGTTACAACTCTTAAACCAAATAAGGACCGGAGTTGTAACCCTTCGCCTGAACAGAACTGGCCCCTGATCATTATTGTCAAGGTAAGCATAAATAGTCATGGTGTTATGGTTAGGTAAAACATGACGAACGTGGCATGGGGTTGCGATAAGACAATAAACGAAGAGAGGACACAGAACTGCTCCGGGAGCCAGGTTACAACCCTTAAACCAAACAAGGACCGGGGTTGTAACCCTTCGCCTGAACAGAACTGGACCCCCGATCGTTATAGTTAAGGCAAGCATAAATAATCCCGTCATATAACAATCTTGTACAAGATCAGGGCAAGACTAAGCTGGGCTAAATTCCATCCAATCAATCATGGCCAAGCAATGAGTACGGCTTGATACTTTTAACTAACTAGGGTTATCATATGCCTAGTTACTAGCAAGATGCAATGAGATTATCCCAACAGCCACAAGTCCTGCAGACCATCCGGTTATCCAGGTCGAATGTCCGTTTATGAAGAATGTAACACGTGACTGTGTGCTGGAAATGTGCCCTACTCGTCGGTAGGCTATAAGTCCACTGAATGTGCCCAGATAACGGGATTGCCTGTAGCTGGGAACCTCTTCATGTCTACTGAATTATTCTAGTTAATTAGCCATAGTCAATTTCAGTAGGTGCCCCTGACCGTGGTATTCAGGGGTCCCCATCCTAGACATGATGCAAGATAGTACTTGTTTATTTGTATAAACACAATCGTCCACGGTGTCCAGGTCAATCATTCTTGTCAGGTCATGTCATGTCATGTTAGCCGTCGCAACAGCAATTCAAGATAATCATTTCAGGTATACTTGTCATACCATGCCATGTTCAATTATCATTTCCAAACATATTAAATAAATTCGTGATTATCAAGTTCATGACAAAAGGCGTAAGGATATAAAATGGGCGTAAAAATATAAATAAGGGTAAAGGTGTACGCCATAGGAACTCAAGTTTCTACGCACGTAATACCGGTTACGCTAGTGAAACTTTACGCGTGAGCTTTACGCTAGCAAGCTCTACGTGAGCAAGGGAGCATACGGATGGGATTTACGCTAGCCAGGCCTTACGCTAGCGAGAGTGTACGCGCATAAAATTTTACGCGCGCGACCCCTCGAACAGACTTTTACGCGAGTAAAACTTTACGTGAGGAAAACTCGGACAAACTTTATGCTCATGGGAGCCGACTCGAGCTGGAGATTTCTTTTACACAAGCTCGATTTTATGCGAGCGGGAAAGTCCCGAGCATAAAATCGATGGCTCAGCGTAAAATGAAGTACGCTGGCACGCGATGCGTGTGCGTCAAAGGGGACTACGCTAACACGTTAAGACGTGAGCGTAAAAAGCTGAATACTATGCTGGCACGTAACGTGGACGTGTGCGTAAAACTTTATCTTCTTCCTATGGCCAAAGCCAACATGCGTAAAAACTCAGGAACTCCATCTCGGCCAGGACTTGGTAAAATCCGGCCATCCCAAAACCTAACTTGTGCAAAATCATGCGGTCTACTACATGGAACTCTTAGTTTTCGAAAACAAGCTATTTGAGTAGATCTAACCCAAGAAGATCGAAAATACTAGAAACTTAGATCTACATAGAATTAGCCATGGAATTTAAAAACACTAAGTACTAAAGAGGCTTAAGATCTTGAGGAGAAGAAAATGGGACAACAAAATGGGAGTTCCTTCGTGAAGCAAGTTACACTTGCCTATGGTGGGGGTTCGGTGAGGAAGAAGAAGAGGAAGAGCAGTAATGGGAAAATTGAATGAAGAGAAAGAAAGGTGGTTGGGGTTAATAAATGGAGATGGTGGTAGGTAGGGGTTCTCCACTTGGTTCATGATAAACCAAATAAGCAAACCCAAGCCTAGCCGAACCAATCCCAAGGTGAACCAAGCAATGAAAATGCCAAATAAACCAAGCAGGAAGACATGCAATACGAGTCAAAATACGTACACGTATACCAAGATACGTAATATGAACGACAGGCATTACAGTCGATGTCGAGTCCTGAATTTAAGTTGGAAGTTACGATAAGTCTCACGGTAGAAACCTTCTTGGCCGAAATTGTAGGGGTGAGCATTAGGCAATTAAAAATCGTAAACCGAACAGAACCGGACCAAGAATGAAGGTTCGGTTCGGTTTCTAATCACTTGACGATTTTAAAAATTAAGTAATTCGGTTTAAGGGTCGATTTTAGGGTTTTGATTTTGAAATTCGACCCGAACCGAAAACTGAGTTAGTCTAATAGATAATGTGTTATTGATTTACATGTTTACCTTTTAGTTCGTACAAAAGAAAAAAAAACTATCCTACCAAACACCCTCTCTCTCTAATTCTTTACTGCCGCCTCTCGAAATGAAGACCCATTCTTCACTTCCGTCTCATCCTCTCCCCATTGTCCACGCTGATCTCCTCCTTCCGGGTGTCTCTTGCTTTTGCTCTTCTTCTAACCCTTTTGGGGCTCTTCCTGTCTCTCGACAACGAGAGTCTCGATTCTCTCTTTCTCTCGAATCTCGAGTTCGTCGATGGCCAATGGAGACTCACGAAGTCAAAAACTGTTCGAGTTAGGGGTGAACTGCCTTTCGTGGCTTCTTTCATTGATTGAGTCGACACGCGAACTGTTCGAGTCAAGAATCCAGCCCAAGCCCCTAACCCTAACCCTAAGTAAGTAATATCATAATTTTTTGGGTATTTTTAATATAGATCATTGATCGTTTATAGTTATACATATTGTTAATTTTTTAGATTTATTTTTTATACTACGAGAGATGGGTTTGCATATTCATATCATAGTTTAATTAACTAGGTTTCTTAAATCTGGACGAATTATAATATCAAGTTTAAAACTATGTTTCTTAAATCAGGACAAATTTTTATTTAAATCTTTTAAAACAAAGATCTAAACTTAGATCTAGAATTATGCTGGAGTGCTTCTTAGTTCATACTGCTGGTCCATGAAATTTATTTATTTTTTTCTTGCATGAATCATGGAACTGGAAGGAGGATATATATATTTCGAATCTTGTTTCTTGGTCACAATATACAATACTCAACTCATTGTAAGTAATCGTGTTCCTTGTCTCCTTGCTCTTGCTTTCTTGAATTACTGAATATGTATTTTGCATCATTAAATATGCAAGGCATTGCAAAACAAATGCTTATATTGTGTGCCAAAAAATTGCAGAGTTGCTAACCAAAAAAATTTGGTGCAATTCATTACTAGTTTTGTTTACACTTCGCAGTGTTATTCTTAAGATTAAAAGACAAATATTTGTTCGTTCTGTTATTTACTGGTTCTGTATATTTTGTAGGATAGTATACTTGTTGGATTACATTGGCGTGGCACTTGTTGCAGCCATTGGCATGGCACTTATTACAGCTATTGGCATGGCACTCGTTGCAGCCATTGGTAACTTACATATGCTGTCATTTTACAATTTTTTCTTGAAGATTTTACTAACATATTAAATAGAAAATTGGCAATGATGATGATGATGGCTTGAAAAAGTGTAATTGATACTACATAACATCATACAATGGTGCATAAAAAGCCAATCTGAGCCATATTTACTCTTGTTTTCTCTTTTGTACAGGGCAATTGAACAAGGAATTACTGGAATGCTGGAATTGATGGCTAAATTCTCCTCGTTTTGGATTGTTTATAAATTGTAACTTTGTAGTTTGAAATTCTAAGTTTGTAATTTGTAAGAATATTTTGTGGGTCTGGAACTATAGTTGATAGCGTGATTATACTAGTCTAGAGACTAGAAGTATTCAATTTTTTTGTAAATTACAAGTTTGTATATTGTATGTATGTTTGATCAGATTGGTATGAATGACTGGAACAATATTTTTGTTTTCTCTAGAAACTTTGGAAGTAATCAATTGTTTGTAAATTATTTTTATGTTTGATAAATTTGATGGCCTAATGGCTAAATTGTTTCATTGTTTGTATATTTCTTGGGCCAGGCTAAATTGTTTTTTTTATTTTTTTAATAATATAGCAGGCTTATTTTGTTATTTTATTTGTTGTAAAAGGAAACAAGCCGGCTCATCAAGATGAGGCCCACAAACTGAAAACCGAATTAACCGACCCAATTTATTTTGGCTTTGCAGTAATATGGTTCGGTTCGGTTCATCATTAGCTCGGTTCAGTTTTTGTTTGGTTTTTATAAATGCGGTTCGGTTGGACCGAACCGAACTGATGCTCACGCCTACTAATTGACTTTAAAGTTATACGAAGCAAATAGAATACAAAAAAACATATTTGAGTAGGACATGATATACCAAATCGAACATAAACTTATCTAGGTCAAAACTCATGAAGGAAGTTTCTAGAGTTTGGCATTTCTTGTGCTAAAAAAAATCAAAGTTACGAAAGAGTACATTTTATGATCATGAATAAAAGTGGAAGAATATATATTCTTTATATTGAACAAAATTGTAAAAATAAATAAATAAATAACTCCAAAAATCCAGGGGTTTACAGCCTACCTACCTAAGGAAATTTCATCTTCAAAATTAAACATACAATATTATAACTTACATAATATTAATGATAACAAATAATACGTGGCACTGTCCTAACTTCTTCTTGCAACCCTTCTGAAGATATCCCTTTTTGCTGCAAAAGTGACAAGTCGAGAGCTCCTTTGTCTGGTACAAGGCGACCTTCTGCTAAAGATGAACTTCTGGCTGTCTGATGGGTCTTAAATGCTATCCTCAAAATTAAAACATAAAATATGATATAAAAGAAACTAATCAATCAGATTTTTAGAGGACTCTACTACTAATGAGATTCTCAAGTTCACATAACCTACCAGAAAATAAGGTAACCTTAGTTCTAGATTCGTTCTAACTTAAGCAATGAGCTCAAGGTCATGATCCTACTGGTGACATGTGCTAGTACAATACAATTCCCTAGAAGAATACAAAACTTGGCTATTACGGAATGAAATCAAGACTTTCTAAGGAGTCCTAAGTACCATTATGGTACTATTGGTAAATGGGAAAAATATTACTAAGTCAATAATATTCCTATATAGGTTAGATCTTCAACAAAATAGAAGGAAAATAATACTCTACTCCATCTGACTATCAACAGGCTATACAATTTTACAGGTAAACATAAAATTTTATACATATTTGCTAGACAAGTGTCGAGGCTAAGCTGAACAGATACACACAACTATTGGTTAATTCTTCTAGTCATGGTGTTTTATAGATCGTTTCAAGGCTAGTCTTACCAATATAGAGATAATTGTCTAGCCTAACTCAAACCTTCATACTCTATTTAATAGTTCTAGGTCATCTATAATGATATTAGCACTCAATAAAAATCCCTCTAGTACTTCTATTCAATGTTATATCTTACGCAAAGGGTAGCATAGATTTAGTCTAGTAATCTTAGGGTCTCTCGTTAGGGCCAAATCCTACAATGTACTCTATTCTAACTTCCATCTTAGGAGAATATCTATAAAATTCTACCAACCTTAGCTATTTACCTGGTCTTGTGAAGCTTGGAATCATATCTTAAAAAATTCCTTAAATAATGACTCTTCACAGTCTTTGTCCAACCTTAAATACATGGTTTACCAAGCCATTCTATTCATAACAACTCTCTAGAACTTATCATAAGGGAATCATGTTTTCTTGAGGCACTATAACTAACACCAGGTTTAACAGCCTGGTACTAAAATCGTATGGTGGGTTGAAAGGGTTGGTCGAGTTCGAGCCTCTAATTTAGGTTGGAATGGTCATCGGTATCACGGGAGTGGCTAAGGTTGAGACTCTATGCCCGAATGTTGTACCTTAAAAAATAGTGCACGAGGAGATGCGTTTGAGTGGGACATGATAGGTATAATCGAAGGTGGATGAATGTAGATCATGTATATGAAATTTGTTTGGAGGTAACTGCTAGTCTTGCGCTCCAAATATCAACGTCACGGTAGCAGACACCTAATTGTCTGATTAGAAAGTGGGTGTCATAACTACGGACTTATTAGCTTATTTGGAACGAAGATTCTCCCAATCACTCATAATTATAGGCAAATCCTAAAATTTATGAGGCCCTACAATATGCTATTATGGAACCCTAGGTCATTAGAATAAAATGGTAGCACTATATAAGAGGATGAGGAAATTGTAACTCATTTTCCCGAAATTTTGTGATATATTTTTATTTTTTATTTGATTAGTTTATATTTAATTTTTCTATGATCATTGGAGTTGTGACTAAGCCCACAGGTGAGTTATGACCATCTTGTGGTCACATGATCTCTAGATAGGGTCTATAGGCATTCTATAGCTATATTATATTTTATTATAATTTTTAGACATTTTTATATTTTTTTAAATATTTATTCTATAAAGATTTATATTTATGAATGACTTTCATAAATTATTTTGAGGCCATTTGTGACTATTTTGAGACCAGGTATTTTTCTTTAGGCTCTATTATTTTAAATATATTTTCTGTATTTTTCTACAATTTTTTTGGGTTTCTTAGATAATTAAATATAAGAAAAACCTATTTTCTAAGACTTCTAGAATTTACTGTGCAAGCCTATGAGCATATATTGAGCCAAATATTTTTTTAGGGTTCATTATGCTATTTTATATTTTCTAGAATTTTTCCATAATTTTTGACAATATTTAAGTATTTATTTATTAAGGTTTATATATTTTTAAAGGCTTCCAATATTTATTATGAGGCCATTTGGGACTAATATGAGGTAAAACTTTTTTATTTATATTCTAGAAGGTTAAATGTATTTTCTATAATTTTCTACAATTTTCTGGATTTTTCTGATATTTATTTGGAGTTATTTGGAGTTAAAATGAGTTTTTAACGATTTCTGCATTTAAATTAACTAATTACACAGTCATCTGCACAGTCAGCTGTACAGTCAGCACTGGGCCTACCTGTCGGCGCCTAGCATCCCACCGACTCTCTCTCCTATATATATTATTATATTCCTGAAACCTAGAAATTTCAGCAGCTTTTGTGGGAGAACTCATCTAGGGTTTCCGACTTCCCGAAGCGATTGTCGTCAACTCCGACGTGATTTTCGTGCGCCGTTTTTTTTGTTGGATTCTTATTGAGGTAAAATTTCTGAATATGTAATTTATTTTCATAGATATTATTCCTAAATTTCTAAAAAATTCGTAGAGTGTCGGATGTCCAAAACTTGACACGTTTCGGTGTTTTCGATATTCCGGGAGAACCAGAAATCGAAATCATGAACCGTTTGAAGTTTCGGAAAGCTAACACAGAGCTCTACGACATAAATTTTTCCCAAAAATTATTTCATTCATTAATATTTTATTTATTCTGTTGAACTCAGAATTGATCGGTTGAATACCGTTTTGGTCACGATTAGCCATAACGGCGATATCTTTTGACCAAAGCGTGATTTTGTGGCACGGTTGATTCCAACGCACTCGTGGCGCTAAAATTTACCAAGGTACACTTTCAAAATCTAAAGTTCACAGCGTTTGACTAAATAGTCAACGGCACGCCTCGACTTGCGTGCCATGGTTTCCAAATTTGGAAACATGACTTTTGATGGCCAAACTTTCATGTTTAGATTATATTCAGATTATTATTAGGTTAAATTAGGTTTCTAAGTGAATAATTCTAGAATTAATTATTATTAGATTAGTAACCCAACTAGCCACTATTCCATGAATTTAGAACTAGAACATTAGAATTGATTTATAGTTTTCGTGCACGGTTCATTATGCGATATGTGTTATAGGTTGATAGCTCCTAGATCGGCATCCCCTCATCCTCGACTTGTGACTACGGTTTGTGCAAGGACCACAAGCAAGTATACCTTACCTTTCTCTACAGTTTTGTTTACATGCATTGTATTTCATTTCGAGTTTTGACTGTTTATGGACATGTGCTTTTCGTATTATATTATTTTGAGTTATTTTCATTGCATATAGCCGTGTTCATGTTTGGTCTTGTGGTTCACACTTGGAGTTTCTCGTCAGTACCTTGCTTGAGTCGTGTCATAGAACGAGTACGGGTAATTGAATTGCTAAATCCTTGATATTGTTTATTTGACACCAGAGAGTCCATACTCGGGACGAGGGTGTTTTTTTTTGATCTGTTTACATCCGTGAGTCCACACTCGGGACGAGGATGTCGATTATTTGCACCAGAGAGTCCACACTCGGGACGAGGGTGTTGACTTGACTTGACTTGCACCAGAGAGTCCATACTCGGGACGAGGGTGTTTATATCAGAGAGTCCACACTCGGGACGAGGATGTAGTACTTGCACCAGAGAGTCCACACTCAGGACGAGGGTGTTGACTTGACTTGACTTGACTTACACTAGAGAGTCCACACTCGGGACGAGGGTGTTTACATCAGAGAGTCCACACTCGGGACGAGGATGTAGTACTTGCACCAGAGAGTCCACACTCGGGACGAGGGTGCCTTGCCGTAAACTAACCAGAGAGTCCACACTCGGGACGAGGGTTAGTACTAACTAGAGAGTCCACACTCAGGACGAGGGTTAGTATTTAGTTCAAACCTATGAGTCCACACTCGGGATGAGGGTTTGGTTCTTCCATTGATCTTGTGATTATCGTTCATCCCGCAGTTCATTTATACGTAGTTGTTCTAGTGTTCGTGTGTTCGTGTTCGTGTTCGTAGTCATTTGTCGTGTTTCTGTTTCTTCTTGTTTATTTTCTCATGCATGATAAAACTGTTAGATAGGCATGTATATTATGTATCTTGCTATGTCCTCTGAGGACTTGATGATCTCCTCAGGTTTAGCGGTTGCATAGAGTTAGCTAGTAGTTCTTGATGGCGGAGGATTTGCGATTCTTGTGAGTTTCGGATGCGATGATCCGCTTGTGGGATTTAGGTATCAATATTACGTTGTTATCCTTTCGTGCTTTCTTACTTTTATCATGTTTTCTGATTCAGTTTAGACTCTTGTTACTTTTTTAGAGTCTTATCGGACATATATGCTAGTGGGCTGCAGACCACGACCCATACTTGTCCATTCTTGATATTTTATTCTTATTGTGGATTGAGATATAGTTTTGCCTTGCCCTGATTTGGCAGTATACCATAGCCTTGACAGCATTTACGTATTCGAGTCAGGCTGGAGTCCTCTTGATGCGTAGCTGGCTTGCTCACGAGCTCGCATCCAAAAATTGGGTGCAGGTTGTGACAAGTTTTTTTGGTGGCCCATACAGGTCAGAGCATATCGTATCGGTTACGTAACTATACTGATACGAGCCTGCGATAATGACTAAACCTTAGAAATCTCAATCCACTCTGCCTTGAAAATTCTCCTGGAAATTTCTCTACGTCTTTGAAACTCCATATTTGTTCTCGATTATACTTCCTTGCTTTTCGTACCATTGATTCTCGTTATTTCCTATTCCGGGGTGACGAATGATCGTGCTGTCTAGAATTCATCAGAGATTCTTAAGTTATAGTATAATATTGCTTGACTATTGAATTTTTGGTTGTTTAATAGATATGGAGGATTAAGGATACCATATGTCCTAGATATTTTTGGTAGAATTATTAGCCACTAGTTAGAAGGTTATAAGATTTCAGCGACCGTATTCTGAGGAGTAGTGTGACCAAAGGTGGGTAGAAGTCCTCGAAGTTTCGTAGTTACAAATGGCTAGGAGCAGGATATGAACTATTTTTGAGGAGATTAAGGTAATAATAGACTTTGATTTTTAAGGAATAGTTGTGAATTAGAATTTCGAGGACGAAATTATTTTTAAGGCGGGTAGATTTGTAACTCCTCTTCCCGAAATTTTGTGATATATTTTTATTTTTTATTTGATTAGTTTACATTTAATTTTTCTATGATCATTGGAGTTGTGACTAAGCCCACAGGTGAGTTATGACCATCTTGTGGTTACATGATCTCTAGATAGGGTCTATAGGCATTCTATAGCTATATTATATTTTATTATAATTTTTAGACATTTTTATATATTTTTAAATATTTATTCTATGAAGATTTATATTTATGAATGACTTTCATAAATTATTTTGAGGCTATTTGTGACTATTTTGAGACCCGGTATTTTTCTTTAGGCTCTATTAGGTTAAATATATTTTCTGTATTTTTCTACAATTTTTTTGGGTTTTTTAGATAATTAAATATAAGAAAAACCTATTTTCTAAGACTTCTAGAATTTACTGTGCAAGCCTATGAGCATATATTGACCCCAAGTATTTTTCTATGGTTCATTATGCTATTTTATATTTTCTATAATTTTTCCATAATTTTTGGCAATATATAAGTATTTATTTATTAAGGTTTATATATTTTTAAAGGCTTCCAATATTTATTATGACGCCATTTGGGACTAATATGAGGTAAACATTTTTATTTATATTCTAGAAGGTTAAATGAATTTTCTATAATTTTCTACAATTTTTTGGATTTTTCTGATATTTATTTGGAGTTATTTGGAGTTAAAATAAGTTTTTAACGATTTCTGCATTTAAATTAACTAACTACACAGTCATCTGCACAGTCAGCGGTACAGTCAGCACTGGGCCCACCTATCGGCTCCCAGCAGCCCACCGACTCTCTCTCTCCTATATATATTATTATATTCCTTAAACCTAGAAATTTCAGCAGCTTTTTGTGGGAGAACTCATCTAGGGTTTCCGACTTCCCGAAGCGATTGCCGTCAACTCCGACGTGATTTTCGCACGCCGTTTTTTTGATGGATTCGTATTGAGGTAAAATTTTTGAATATGTAATTTATTTTCATAGATATTATTCCTAAATTTCTGAAAAATTCGTAGAGTGTCGGTTGTCCAAAACTTGACACATTTCGGTGTTTTCGAGATTCTGGGAGAACCAGAAATCGAAATCATGAACCGTTTGAAGTTTCGGAAAGCTAACACAGAGCTCTATGACATAAATTTTTTCCAAAAATTATTTCGTTAATTTACTATTTTATTTATTCTGTTGAACTCAGAATTGATCGGTTGAACACCGTTTTGGTCACGATTAGCCATAACGGCGATATCTTTTGACCAAAGCGTGATTTTGCGGCACGGTTAATTCCAGCGCACACGTGGCACTGAAATTTACCAAGGTGCACTTTCAAAATCTAAAGTTCACAACGTTTGACTAAATAGTCAATGGCACACCTCGACTTGCGTGCCATGGTTTCCAAAATTGGAAACATGACTTTTGATGGCCAAACTTGCATGTTTAGATTATATTCAGATTATTATTGGGTTAAATTAGGTTTCTAAGTAAATTATTCTAGAATTAATTATTATTAGATTAGTAACCCAACTAGCCACTATTCCATGAATTTAGAACTAGAACATTAGAATTGATTTATAGTTTTCGTGCATGGTTCATGGTGCGATATGTGTTATAGGTTGACAGCTCCTAGATCGGCATCCCCTCATCCTTGACTTGTGACTACGGTTTGTGCAAGGACCACAGGCATGTATACCTTGCCTTCCTCTATAGTTTTGTTTACATGCATTGTATTTCATTTCCCGTTTTGACTGTTTATGGACATATGCTTTTCGTATTATATTATTTTGAGTTATTTTCATTGCATATAGCCGTGTTCATGTTTGGTCTTGTGGTTCACACTTGGAGTTTCTCGTCAGTACCTTGCTTGAGTCATGTCATAGAACGAGTACGTGTAATTGAACTGCTAAATCCTTGATATTGTTTCCTTGACACCAGAGAGTCCATACTCGGGACGAAGGTGTTTTTCTTGATCTGTTTACATCCGTGAGTCCACACTCGGGATGAAGATGTCGATTATTTGCACCAGAGAGTCCACACTCGGGACGAGGGTGTTGACTTGACTTGCACCAGAGAGTCCACACTCGGAACGAGGGTGTTTACATCAGAGAGTCCACACTCGGGACGAGGATGTAGTACTTGCACCAGAGAGTCCACACTCGGGACGAGGGTGTTGACTTGACTTGAATTGACTTGCACGAGAGAGTCCACACTCGGGACGAGGGTGTTTACATCAGAGAGTCCACACTCGGGACGAGGGTGCCTTGCCGTGAACTAACCAGAGAGTCCACACTCGAGACGAGGGTTAGTACTAACAAGAGAGTCCACACTCAGGACGAGGGTTAGTGTTTAGTTCAAACCCATGAGTCCACAATCGGGATGAGGTTTTGGTTCTTCCATTGATCTCGTGATTATCGTTCATCCAGCAGTTCATTTATACGTAGTTGTTCTAGTGTTCTAGTGTTCGTGTTCGTGTTCGTGTTCGTAGTCATTTGTCGTGTTCCTGTTTCTTCTTGTTTATTTTCTCACGCATGATAAAACTGTTAGATAGGCATGTATATTATGTATCTTGCTATGTCCTCTGAGGACCTGATGATCTCCTCAGGTTTAGCGGTTGCATGGAGTTAGCTAGTAGTTCTGGGTGGCAGAGGATTTGCGATTCTTGTGGGTTTCGGATGCGATGATCCGCTTGTGGGATTCAGGTATCAATATTACGTTGTTATCCTTTCGTGCTTTCTTACTTTTATCATGTTTCCTGATTCATTAGACTCTTTTTACTTTCTTAGAGTCTTATCGGACATATATGCTAGTGGACTGCAGACCACAACCCATACTTGTCCATTCTTGATATTTTATTCTTATTGTGGATTGAGATATAGTTTTGCCTTGCCATGATTTGGCAGTATACCATAGCCTTGACAGCATTTACGTATTCGAGTCGGGCTGGAGTCCGCTTGATGCGTAGCTGGCTTGCTCACGAGCTCTCATCCGAAAATTGGGTACGGGTCGTGACAGAAATTGTTTAAAAAAAATCAATTATGACTATACCTAAAGAGCATTAAGTCATAGTGACTTGATCAAGAAATTTTTGAGTAGGTAATGACTCGTACTTATCATGATATAGATGTTATATTTACGGAGGTACAGAGGAGTAAAGACTTATTCTTAGTAAGGCTTGACTTAGGATAGCAATATAGGCCATACTCATTCACCTAAATGAGACGACTAGTTATGACTAAAATCTTGGATGGAAAGTTTCAAAACGTATTCGTAATTGAAGGGGTAGTGGCATGAAAAAGGACGAACCCTACCCATGGTTCTAGGATATCCAGAGCTTCGAATGATCAGTCAAATGAAGGGTATCGAGCTTCTACTCTTACTAGAGTGTTGTCCTTACTATTAAGGTTTCCTAGGATAGCAGTTAATTCTCGAGGCTATAGCTAATTAATCATTGAAGGTCATAGCCTTACTTATAATGCCCTAGAACTTCTGATCTCCAATATCTTTGCTCACTCCCATAACATGGTCTTCTTAGATGTTACCTTTAATATCATGGTATTACACACTAAGGATGCAGTCCGCTGGATCCTTATCCTCTTTGATCTCTATTACCTATCTATAGTGCTACTTCTATGATCCCTCCTACTTCATAACTACTACATGTAATTTAGTCCAACCGTAGTGTTCTATCTACAAGGTGTTCTAGGATTCCTACTATTCTATATCAATGTGTATGTTGTAGAAGCATAAAAAATATAGGGTTCATGCGGATTACAAATTGCAGCATAACAAAATAGGTTCGCATGAAGGAAAGCCGCATGACTGTTCAATAACATATGCGTCCCGTTGACAAACAACTATAGAAGGAAGATATGCGGCCAAGAGGAGCAGTTCGACTGATAAAGCTGACAAGTCCTGAAAAAACATGACAGTTCTGACACTTCGACAAAAAGATAAGACGTGAGACGTCGCCCAAAAGTAGGGTCTGTACGCCTCCATGCGGCCAGAAGAGTGTCATCTAAGCAGCATGAACCTTATCCTGCTCAGACTTATGCGGTGCTAAAGTTTCCAAACTTCATGAAGCCAAGAGTAATTGTGATCCAAGCCGCATGAGTCTCATGCGACCCCACATGATCGAAGACTGAGAAAACTATACGCAACAGGACACGTGGCAATCTGACCAAGTCCTTAACTACCCAGATTTGCGGCAGCAAAATTCTAACAAATCGACAAATGAAAGCCAAAGAGCAGGTCTTCGCGTGCTAATCAGCCACGTGGCCACAAGCCGTCTGTGCGGCTCAATATACAATCTATTATAAATAGCAGGGTGCCACACCCCTGCAAAAGGCTGGCAACCTTCAAGAGAAAAGCAATTTCTTCACGAGCTAGAGACTGTATCATATAGTCCACAGAGTAAGGCAGAGTTGATAGCACTTTCCTGAGCCCCACCGTCACCCCCCAGAATCAAAACTAAACAATTATACTTAGATTGTTTCCTCGGATTTCTTTCTAGGCTTTCCTTCGTACAAGCGAGTTTCCAATCAATTTTAGTGTTCTGTAACACCTGTCTTTGATTTTTTATGGTAAATACGATAGTGACTCTGCTGGGGACGTCCTTCTCTTCCGATGAGACGTTGGTGACGCAATCAGACGCGTCCATGCTCGGCTCTACACAGCAGATGCTTGTAGTTCGTTTTGACCAACAAGCCTTCGAAGAATTGCTCTATAAAGGGAGCACCAGCCCTCTCAGAAGCGAGCCAACCTAAAGAGGACTCGCAAGGCGTCGGTGCGCAAAACTGTTGCCCCCGACCAAGTTCTCGAAGAAGCTCCTTCTGCAGCACAAGACGGTGACCAGAACTCTCCTGCGACTTTATTTCCGACCGCGGAGGACCCCACTGTCCCCAAATCCAGCAGAGGAAAATACTACGATGCTGAGTTTTTGGGGGCACAAGGGAAATCCATACGGACAAAGAAGAAGCCGCATAGAGGAGATCGATAGTCTGTCCATGCGGCAGCCAACTCGGGCCGCATGCAGCCAATTCATGCGGCAGCCAACTCTGGCCGCAGAAAGATGATCCATGCGGCAGCCAGCGCTAGCTGCAAGATGATGGTCCATGCGACGACCAATTCTGGCCTAAAATAGGACGTCTCATGGGGCCCTGTCAGAAGCTCTGTGTTCAATCGCCTATCATCCGGGCCCGGTGCCATGCAGCTCACTAAGGATGCGGGATGTATCAATCTGGACTCTTTTTACTATGTGCTTTTGGGTGCTAAGTCAAAAAAGTTTAAGGCAGTACGGGCCCAACCAGCCCAGTCAACTGTCCAAGTTGCTGACTGTCAGCGGGCTCCGTTGACTGTTACACGGACTCCTAACGGAAAGTAGTACAGATCCACACGCGTCCAGTCCCCAGGGCTAATGGACAGGGTGGGTCTTTAAAGTCTCCCTCTAAAGATCCAGAGCAAGTGCTTTTACTAGCCACGGATCTGGAAGCAAACATGATGCCTAAGCACCCGTGCGCTCGAGATTCCCGAGTTCAAAAGTTTGGTGCAAAGGTAGAGCAGCTTCCTACCGACTTACGTGACGTGATTACTCACAAATGCAAGAAGGCAGCATCGACATGCAATGAGTCCCTGTCGGGGCGACGTTGCTGTAAAACCCCTAAATTTTTACTATTTTTTTATTAAATTTGGTACTGATTTAAAATTTTATATTGTACGTCGCGTAGTCGTATTGTACGTCGCGCACAAAATTTTATTTTTCATAATTACTCGACGAGTGCGAATATGTGCGAGCGTACATATTTTTAGAAAAACATTTTCTATTTTTATCGTTTCAAAATAATATATGTAATAATTATTTTTAGCTATCGTACCAAAATTTTCAAGTTTATGATTTTATTTATAAAACCCTTTGGTTTATAACAGTTATAATATTCTTAGTGCATACATATATTTTATAAATATTTTATTAGTTTATTTTTAAATAAAATGTAATTTTTGAAATTTATTAATATTAATATTTTATTATTCAAAAATATATTTAAAAATATTTATTATTTTTGAAATTATTATTATTGGTATTTTTGGAAAATATATTTGAAAATTATTGTGGCCATTTTAAATCTTAATTTAATTTTATGGATTTAATTTAAATAGTATAAATGTATAATTTATAGATTTAAATTAGAATTGAATTTGAATTTAGATTTGATTTCATTGATTTAAATTTAATAATTATCTAAAAGGGGATTTAAATCTTTTTCTAATCCCTATCCAATTGGAAATTCCTACATCCTATAAATAGGCATGTACTCCTCTATATTATTTTTTCCACAATTCATCTTTCACAAATTCTACAACCCAAATCGTGCATCGTGTCCGTGTCCCATCCACTATTCTCCTCTTTTACATATACATTATTTTTGTCCCATGTCCGACACTCCAGACACATCCAACCCGACATAAAACCGAGAACCATAACTCTAGCCTATAGCTGCCAACTCTCGCCACGGTCACGCAACCACCTCGATGTTGCCCCCTTGAAAACTTTGGCGCCTTTGCTGCCGACACCACCGTCGGTCACTACCTCAATGACATCACCACCAGACCCTAGCCTTCCCACTCTGGCCATACACCTCAAAACCACCCCCAAAATAACCAGAGCCATCTACATTATTAACCACCACCGTTGTCCAAAACCAGTCCACCGACTATCTCCACAGCCTGTCCACCGATCACCACTGCTACTTTTCCCCACCTCGTCGTCAGCCGGCCAACTCTGCCCGATTGTGCCATCCTCCAAACGTGGCCGCCCTAGCCACTACCGTCACCACCAAAAACTAACCCACACCATGTAAACCACCATACAAAAATCAAAGGAAGAAGAAAAAGACGAACTAACCCAACCTCTTCGTCGCGATCAGCAAGCCGCGATCGCACACCAGCAAGCCACAGCGTCCTTCTCTTCCTCGGCCACAGTGCAATGCACCGATGGCCCAGATCTGGCCCCCTTTCGAGGGCGTCGCCACTACGGAGACCCTTCTCTGTGCCTCACCATGTACGCTGGCAGCTATTCCCGTCGCCGCTTGTGCGTGCATCCTCCGTCGCGCTTTGCCGCACCGTCCGTCGACCGAAAACCCTCTCTACCGCCTCTGCCTCCGCGAGCGCAGCCCCCGCCGCCGCGTGCTCGTGCGCCACCAGCGCATTTCCCTATCTCCGCTTCTTCCTCCGCTCTTGATTCTCGATCGACCTTCTCCGGCAGCCACTCCGCTCTCCCGACCGCCCCTTCTCTCCGCTTCACTCCGCCGCGCGCGTCTCCACCGTACGCCGCGCCTTGCTCGCACACCGCGCCAGCAACGGACTGCGCCGACCGCGTTCTCCGGTGAACGATCGTCCTAGCCCCCACCGCGCGGCCGAGAACCCTCCAGTAAACCCTTTCCC
The DNA here is from genome assembly GCA_029216955.1 of Iris pallida. NCBI lineage: Eukaryota > Viridiplantae > Streptophyta > Magnoliopsida > Asparagales > Iridaceae > Iris > Iris pallida. Next base: position 10,463,230 of record JANAVB010040419.1, on the reverse strand, counting down.
CCTCCTCTCCTTTCTCCACACTTCCTCTCAATTTATTCATCTCTCTCCTCTAACAAAATTTCTCTGATATTTTTGTCACTAAATTTTTGAGAACGAAAACATAGTGGATCAGTGGACCACTTATTATTATAATTATAATTATAATTATTTTATGTTTTCATTAAAATAGTATAAGATATTAATACTTTTAAGTTATGTTTACTGTATATATATTATTATTGTTATTATTATTAGAACTTTCATAGTGAATATCTGTAATTTAAATAATTAAATATTTAAATATAATTTATTGAGATATATTTTGGATAATTGTCTATATGTAAGCATGTGTACTTTACGACAACTGTATATTAGTCATTATACGTTATTAATATTAGTATTATTGACAATATTTTAGTTGTTATTTTTATCATAAGTATTATTGTTATTGTAAATAAATTATTTAAGTATTTCATAGTATGTTAAATATATGGTACTAGGCTTGCCCTATATTAATGGATTTCGAAAGCTAGATATGTTGTTACAATATTAATACTTATTTTAGCATACTAAAAAGTATTTTGGTAAAAGTAGGTTACCCTAAAAATATGGTTTTCTAAGAGTGTTTATCTAAGGTATTTTATTTAAATATCGTTTCTGTCAAAAATCAAATTTTACAAATTTACTGTTTTTAGGCAAAAATAATTTTGTTTACTCTTAAGTATTTTTCATGCTTATCTCGACTTATAATAGAAAACCAAATTTATTTTGAGTATTATAAAATAGTTTTCTAAATCATATATTATTTTTATCCAATTTTCGTGATCATCCTTCTGTCCGTAGACAAACCCAATATTTCTAAACCCTCGTAAATTCTGTACTACCTTATATCAACCCTAACTAAATTAACCCTTCTGGACCCAATGGAACTGACCGTGTCACCATCCGTGGTCACCTTGCATAGTTGTTGCACCAAAGTCGCAGTTCATGCCACCTTGATCATCGCAGCACACCAGGCGTCCTACCAGGCAAGACACCTTGCCATTTGCTGTTTATTTATTTTAGCTCATATTTCATGCATTATTCATTATTTTTTATGCAAAATAAACTGTGATACATGGCATAACCTATTAGAACTTACTATTCAGTTATATTTCCTGCTATGTATTATTTTTCTTACACATTAAACCTAGATTTAAGGGACCACCTTGTGTGTTGCATTCATAGGCCTTGACATATTTATACCACGTTGTTGAGAGTCACATATAGGACTTGGACATGCGTGATTGGCTGGCCACCAGTACGTATAAGCTGTGCGTTAGGAAATAACTGCTAATAGAATTGCATGCTAGAAGACTTAGCAGTTATGAGTTGGCATTGGGTGGGGAGAACATGATTGGAAGTTGACTACCACCCTATCTATCTTAGACTCGCTCATAATGAGGAACGATAGGTAGACTATATGCTATAGACTCGCTCGATACTGAAGAATAGTATATGGTGTTGTGACTCGCTACTGAGGTACTGCATTGGTATTTTCTTGACTTGACCCGGTAGTCATGCGACCATGAATTGTTCTTAAAACTGCATCCACTTAGAATTGGTTAGGCGCCCTTATCCGTTAGGTACGAGTACTTTTGGTTTGGGTACTTGTATCTGACCGTGGCTTGGAACAATAACTTGTCGCGGATTAGTTCGTCACATCTTGTCCTTGTTTGGTTGTAGGTGTGACTTACTACTCCGATGAGAAGGTATTGAACCTTGTTGTGGTCCGGATACCATATTGGATTCTTAGCATGGAAAGATACGTCACCATGAATTAGTTACCATCTCCTGTCCTTGTTTGGTTGGGGAGATGGTAAGCTAGTTCAATAGGTGTGTATTGGACCATGTTCTAATTCAGTTGACTTATTTATTTGAGCAATATTTTTTTAGCTTATATGGCATGATATTATGTGTCTTGTTACGTCCCTATGAGGACCTGGTTATCTCTCCAAGTGTGTGCTTTTGTGTTTCACAGGTGTTCTAGCTCTAGCCGTGATCATCGTTATTTCTTCGAGGATGATTGCACTTGGATCGTCTTCGCTTTGCTCGCCAAACTCATTCTTTTGTGATGTATTTCTTTTCATAGTTGGTAGTAGATTTGTCTCCGCCCAACTACATGTACCAAATGACAATTTCATAGTTGATTATATGATATCTTATATTCTTTTATTTTGTGTTGATGAGAGTAGTTATGGTTCTACTGCATTTTACAACTTATGTATTCATACAAGGATTCCATATATTGGAGTGTACTTCGTATGAATACAGATGGCATGTCTACGTTCCTAGTCCTACGTATTTTAGGACTGGGGCTTTACAGTTGCACCCAAGTCATCATCAACTGCTGCTGTGACAAATCAGCAGCACTTGAAGATTGGCAGTCAGTTTTCCAGCGACTGCAGCAGCCAGCACCTGTCCGACAACAACTCAAGAAACAGGTACAAATTCCAGGGGACGAGGAGTTTCCTTTCGCCTCTTGTAATTCAACTCAAAAAGTTCCTCCTAGCAAGGGAGGAAAGAAGACAGGCTCTTCCAGCCCGACCATCTCGGCCAGTATTGCAAGGAGACCCTCATCTGGGGGTTTCCATCAACCACATGGGGTGTCTATTTAGGCACTTGATCCAAAACGAAGCTTCCGGCACCCGGAGGTACACCTTCGGCCTCCTTAAGAGTAGATAAAGCTGGGGGTAGCAGTCCCTGTCACTACCACATTTCTAGTTTGAGGGTATTTTTGACATTTTTGGGGTAATTTAAATTTATTAGAATTTATTTGAATTTATGGAATTTTTTAGAAATTATTTTTGGAATTGTTTGAATAAGGGTTAACTTTGACTAGCCTTGACCTTGTGACCTAACCCTAGTTAAGTTGGACTTGACTAGATATGATATCCTAGGTTAAGTTAAGTTAACCATACTCTAGTTAGGGAAACCAATTAGGAATTCTGAGACTGAATGGAAGGATTTTGACCACAAGTCATGACTTGTGATTTAAGTCATTGATTTATGCCTAAGCCCAAAGCCCATTAGTCAAGTGCCCAAACCCTAACCCTAACAATTTTGTCCAGCCAACTTAACCCTCCTAGGAATCCCCCCTTATAAATAATCTCTTAGAAATTAGGGCTAGTCTCTTTAGGAAGGAGCAAGTTTAGAAAGAGGTATTTTCCCTACTTCAAATATCCCTAGAAAATCTATTTTACCTCCTTTTTAATCAAAACAAATTGCAATATATTTTAATTTGAGTATTCTTGCTGTTGTGACAATTTATTCTCAGATTCAAATCAATTTGGAGGAGTTTCACCATCAAGAGGAGCATCTCTTTTTAGAGTTTTTGGGGGTTTTGATACATAGAGGTAACTTCTTATTCTCACCATAGAATCCTGAGATTTTTGTATCATTAGGGAGCCCTAGACCTAACCTAACAGTAGGAATAGGAAACCCTAAGAATTCGTGTCCTTTCGTGTCTAATCTGGACACGTATCAATGCCTATCTCTTTGTGTTTGTGGAAATGCCACAGTGGGACTTTTTGTGATATTTTCGAAATGTTTTTGAATGTAAATTTGCTATTCAGTGTCGCTTACACGTTTCTTGTGCACTGAAATAAATTCGTGCATGTGTCGTGTCATTTTGGACACGGGGACACGCTCGCGCGTGCTCGGGACTGCATGCCCTGCTGTTCGGGGGTTGTGCCGGACACGACACGACGAGTTTTGACACGAGATTTTATGGGAGTCTCGGGGCACCCACTGACACGCCATGTGTCAAATTTCGTGGGCCCACGTGGCGTAACGAGGAAAAAATCCTCGACGCACGAGAATTGTACTGTTCTGTGCACTGTGTTTTTTTGTCACTGATACGGTTTAATAACTCGGACTCGGGGACACGTCGACCAAAAATAGGATGACACGTAGATAGCCTGACACCTGGCGAACCTAGGTTTGTGAACACGTGTCTTGGTTTGGTCTGTGTTGTGTGCACGACACGCGTGCACACGTGCACGACACAGTGCACTGAAACAGTGCTTGTGTGCACTGTTTCGTGTCCTGTTTCATTTGGACACGTTTGTGTCCTTTTGTGTGGACACAAACACCACGTATAGTATGTATGCATTGTATATTTAAATTACCAACTCATTATTTTGATTTTTAATGATTATTCTTTAGGTAATTATCAATTTACAATTTATGATACTAGGTATCATTTTTCTGTTTCCAGTTTTTAGAAATCCAAATTGGACACCTATTTTAACCTATTATTTACTGCTTAAATATTGATTTTAGTCCTATTTAGTATTCTCCTATAGGTAACGTAGCTATGTGATGAAATTGGGTTCATTTGGTGTTTTTTTTTGCTGTCATTGGGGATCAAATGGAAAACTGGGACTGTAGTTCAGAAATCCTGAACTAGGTAATGGGTTTCAGTATTTTGGGTGTGTCTTGAATCCCTTTCCTTTCCCTTGCTGTAAGTTTCTGAACATCTATGTGGTTGGTCTCCCTTTCTAGTTTTGTGATATGTGTATTGTTGAGGGAAAACCTATTAACTGTTCATGTTTCACTCACACATACCACACCCACATTTCATTCATGTTTCACAACTTTGCACCACACACACATTGTTATCTTTTCACACACACACTCACATGCTCTCTCTCTCTATATATATGTAAGTAGGTATGCATGTAATAGACATTAAGGTATATATAGCATTTTGAGCCTAGGTATATATATAATATATATATAAAAATATGATGTTCCTAATGTACTATACTATAGACTGTATGTAAAGTATCTAAATCAATAGGTAATGATGAATGATGTTAGACTTGTATTCTAGTTTATAGCTAGTAGCTATGTTGTGATAGATAGTATAGGCTTGCATAGCCTTGTAAGGGTTTGTGCTAGCTAGTGTAGGTTAGTTTAGACTAGTATAGACTTGTTTAGCCTAGAATGACTAGTTTGACCTAATTTAGACTTGGTTGACCTAGTTTGACCATAGTTGACTTAGGTTTGACTCGTTGGTTGACCAAGGTTGACCAAGAGTTAACTTTGGCCTAGATTGACCTAGAATCAGGTAGAATGCATAATAGGACTTTATTTTACCATTTTGGACTTGTTGTGACTTGTGCTGTTCTGATTAGGAGCCAGACACCACTCCTCGGACAGTACTTTCATATTGGACACTCAGATACCAGGCGAGTACATTCTCTGATCATTTCATATCCTGCTTAGAATTATTTTCTGTATTAAATTACTTTACTTGTGCTGTCACGACATTATCACGGATTAGTACTATACGGATCTCTTCATGCGATGTTATCCCGCTCGGGAGCATCGGGTACATTGTGTCATATGCATTTCACTTTCATCATGTACTCCTGTGCTTTCACCATACATGTACACTCTTGTGAACCATGTACTCTCATGTTCACAGAGCCGTCTTATATACTATCATGTGCAACCTTTCAAGGGCCCCATGTGATATCATGTACAATAACATAACCTGTTTAGATCCTTGTGTATTAATTAGGGAACGGGGGAGTGCTAGTAGTCATGTGAACAATTCTATAGTAGTGTAGATCATGTACAACTCTTTAGTGTAGATCATGTACAAATCTGTCCCGTTTACATGTGCTATCCTGTACTCTGACTCACTAGCCACTGTTAGTTCCTTACTTATAGTAGATATTTCTATTACAGTTCTTTCTCTCTGTTTACATACTGTATTCTTCAGCACCTGTATCTTACTTTACTACATGATTATATTTTCTAACCTGCTATGAACTATTGAGATGTACTGTACTTGCTCCTGTCCTGACTGGACCTGTTGAAAATATTACAGAGGACGAGGAGGCGGCTTGCCTGGACACTTTCTACGGGGCAGCCTTAGATGACACCTGTGAGCTGGACCCTCAGGAGGACCCAGCTCTAGCTGAGGATATCACCCCGATTGCCTAGTCGAGATTAGTTAGGCTTATCATCTTTTATGTAGTTATGAGACATGTTTAGCTAGACTTTATTTAGAGTTCAGAGTTGTATATTCTTTCATTCTGTATCTGAGACCATGTACTTCTGGATGTTGCTGGGATTATCTTAGACTACTTTTCATCTATTTGTTTCCTTGAGTTCTATTTTATATCATGCTATCTCTTCCTTAGTTGTGATTGAGTTTATTACTGCTATGTCATACCCATTCGGGGAGTATAAACTGTTTAGAGATATATATTGTTAGATGTATGTTGACCTAGGACAGCGTTCTAACCGCCGACACTGCGGCGTAGGCTGGGCGTTGTTACGTTCTCGTACCCTCACAGTGGGTGCGGATCGTGACACATTTTTAGTGGTGGCCCATGCTGGTCTAGACTAGAAGTGCAGTGGTATTCGAATTAGAGTATCACTACAGCCTGCAGTAGGATATAGGACATTAATTTTAATGTACTCAATCACTTTAGAAAAAATTTCTTTTATTGCCATCTAAATCCTTTTGTCAGCTGATCCTTTGAATTATAATTGTCCGCCTTTGTTATTTCACTTCTTTCTCAGAAATTGATACTCTTGTTTGTCTATCTTCAGGATGGTAGAGACTAGATCGCAGCGTGCCATTCATGAGGATGCTATAGAGGAGACTGCTACCTTTCATCCAGCATGGCGAGGCCAGGGGACTACAGCTCCTGCCACCTCAGCTCGTATGGAGACCTCGGCAGCCGCAGCAGGGGATATGCATCTACCGACTCGGAGGCAGGACCCGGTCATTCTAGAGGATCCCTTCCAGCAGCCGCCTCAAGGATATGTGGACGCAGCTCAGATGTTCGCATATTTCCAGCAGTTCATGGACAGACAGCAGGCTCGACAGGACAGGGGCATGGAGTTGGCCGTCACGACAGCCGCAGTTCGACCAGTGGTGCAGCAGCCACGGATACCGGGGATCGAGCAGTTTCAGAAGATGAACCCCAGAGACTTTCTGGGGACAGAGGGGATCCTATATGCCGATGAGTGGATCGAGCATATAGTGGAGATCTTTCGGTTGGCCAGGATTTCAACAGACCTTCAGATCGAGGCCGCAGCTAGCCGGATGCGAGATCTTGCTCGCACCTGGTTTCAGTCAGACCCCAGGGTGGGGGTAGCTGGGCAGACTTAGGAGGAGTTCAAGGGCTTCTTCAAGAAGAAGTTTTTCCCAGATTTAGCACTTAGAGCCTTGGAGTCGCGGTTCGAGATCCTAGTCCAGGGGAGTCTCTCAGTGGAGGAGTATGCCGGGGAGTTTGGCCGCCTCGGCAGGTTTGTGGAGGGCTTGAGCGAGACGGCGAAGGCCCAGAGGTTCCGGAAGGGCCTGGTCAAGGAGGTCAAGTCCTTGACCAAGGGCAACCGGGAAGCTACGTTCGAGGAGATCTTGACTGGAGCCTTGCTAGCAGAGGATGATCTTGAGCTTAGGCTCAAGAGGGGGCGAGACCCAGTTGGAGGCAGCAGCAGCAGCGAAGGCCAGGCCAAGAGGCCCCACTTTCAGCATCAGTAGCAGAGGCAGTTCCAGCCGTAGCCTATTCAGCATAGGCCAGTTCACCAGCAGCAGTTTCAGCATCAGGCACCCAGGCACCAGACAGTCAGTTGTACCTTCTGTAAGAAGCCTGGGCATGTCTTCAATGAGTGCAGAAAGAGGCTCGGGAGGTGCCTTCTTTGTGGAGCGGCAGATCACCAGTTGAGGGATTGTGCTAGGTCTGGGGGACGAACAGCCCAGGGAGGAGGAGCCAGAGCAGCAGCAAGCCAGCAGAGGGGACCAGCCCTGCAGATGCAGCAACAGAGGTTCGTCCAGCTTTTGCATTATTCAATTCCGGTGCTTCGCATATCTTCATATCAGTATCTTTTGCGATTAGACACGGTATCATAGCTGAATCATTGCCTAGGACTTACAAGATCACGACCGGGGGTGGCATTATCCTCGTGAGTGATGTTTGTAAGGATCGGAGAGTAGTTTTGAGAGGCCGTGAGTTGGAGGTGAGCCTGCTCGTAATGCCATTGCCGAACTATGATATAGTACTAGGCATGGATTGGTTGAGCAGGCATCACGCCAGCATTGATTGCAGTGGGGGTAGAGTTCTCTTCAGAGCGCCGGAGGAGCCAGAGTTCGAGTACTCCAGACGTCAGGCGGAGCAGAGCAGCGGAGTCTTCTGTGGAGTCTCGGTCAAGGAGTAGACGATTCCACACCCCTTGATAGCAGAGTATATGGATGTTTTCCCAAAGGATTTATCGGGATTTCCAACAGACAGAGACATAGAGTTCTCGATAGACTTGGTTCCAGGAGCGGAGCCCATCTCTCAGCATGTCTATCGAGTGAACAACAGCGAGTTGGTGGAGCTGAAGAAGCAGGTGGATGAGCTATAGGACAAGAGCTTCATCCGCTCGAGTTTGTCGCCATGGGGTGCACCAGTGTTGTTCGTGCCGAAGAAGGATGGGTCAGTACGCATGTGTATGGACTATAGGGCACTCAACAACCTCACGATCAAGAACAAATATCCACTGCCGTGGATCGACGATCTATTTGACCAGTTGAGTGGAGCTCGGGTATTTTCTAAGATTGATCTGAGGTCGGGATATCACCAGGTGAAGGTGAAGGGGGAGGATATTCCCAAGACCGCTTTCAGGATGCGGTACGGGCAGTTTGAGTTTTTTGTTATGCCGTTTGGGCTAACCAATGCACCAGCAATGTTTATGAACCTTATGAACAAGGTGTTCCACTAGTATCTGGATCAGTTTGTGGTGGTGTTTATTGACGACATCTTGGTATATTCCAAGACTGAGGAGGAGCACGAGGAGCATTTAAGGATAGTGCTGGAGATTCTCAGGAAGGAGCAGCTTTACGGGAAGCTCTCCAAGTGTGAGTTCTTCTTGGATCGGGTGGACTTATTGGGGCATGTGGTGACTGGAGATGGTATCTCAGTTGAACCTAAGAAGATTGTAGCAGTTGAGGCATGGGCAGCGCCGACTTCAGTTGCAGAGATCAGGAGTTTCCTGGGGCTGGCAGGATACTATCGGAGATTCGTGCAGGATTTCTCCCGGGTTGCAGAGCCGTTGACTCGGTTGACCCGAAAGGATGCTGAGTATGTTTGGTCAGAGGAGTGTCAGGCAACTTTTGAAGAGTTGAAGAAGCGGCTGACGACAGCTCCGATTCTGACATTGCCTTCAGGATCAGGTGGTTTCACTATTTATAGTGATACTTCAGGGAAGGGGCTGGGTTGTGTGTTGCAGCAGCACGGAAAGGTGATTGCCTATGCTTCCAGGCAATTGCGTCCCCATGAGAAGAACTACCCTACCCACGACCTGGAGCTGGCAGCAGTAATTTTTGCACTGAAGCTGTGGAAGCATTATCTGTATGGTGAGAGGGTGGAGATCTTCACAGATCACAAAAGCTTAAAGTATGTATTCACTCAGAAGGAGTTGAACATGAGGCAGCGCAGATGGTTGGAGTTGATGAAGGACTTCGACATTGTACTGCAGTATCATCCAGGGAAGGCCAACGTGGTTGCCGATGCCTTGAGTAGGTATCCGACAGCCATGTGTTTGACTATGGATCGGCATTTGCTTACCAACTTGGAGAGCCTTGGGATTGAGGTGATCGTGCCCGGAGTGCAGATGTAGCTATGGGGGATGCAGATTCAGTCAGACTTGGTGGAGAGGATCAAGTCAGCACAGTTTGAGGACGTCGCTCTGCGGTGTCTCCAGGAGCAGGTTCGAGCAGGATTGCTGGAGGGCGAGTTTTCTCTTGCAGAGGATGGTGCCTTGAGGCACGGTTCCAGATTATGTGTGCCCAGCGGAGAGCTCAGGGAGCAGGTTATGTAGGAGGCCCACAGATCTCAGTACTCTATGTACCCGGGTGCCAACAAGATGTACCGAGATCTGCGGGAGCATGTTTGGTGGTCAGGGATGAAGCGGGAGGTGGCTCGCTTCGTGGCTAGGTGTTTGGTCTGTCAGCAGGTCAAGACAGAGAGACAGAGGCCCGATAGATTGTTGCAGCCGTTGCCCATTCCCGAGTAGAAATGGGAGCATATCACTATGGACTTTGTATCAGGATTGTCGCGCACACCAGGAGAGAAAGATGCGATTTGGGTCATCGTTGACAGGTTGACCAAATCGGCCCACTTCTTGCCATTCAAAGTGGGTACGTCTACAGAGAGGCTGGCGGAGTTGTATATGCGATAGATAGTCAGGATTCACGGGGTTCCAGTCAGTATCGTCTCAGATCGGGATAGCCGTTTTACTTTCCATTTCTGGAGGAGTCTGCAGACCAGCTTGGGCACTCAACTCAAGTTTAGTACTGCATACTACCCCCAGACGGACGGACAGTCAGAGCGAACTTTTCAGACCCTTGAGGATATGCTGCGGACGTACGTCCTGGACTTTGGAGGTTCCTGGCTGGATCATGTTCATTTGGTGGAGTTTGCCTACAATAATAGTTTTCAGGCCAGTATTAAGATGTCACCTTTTGAGGCTCTGTACGGGCGTAGGTGCCGTACACCCTTATCCTAGGATGATGTTGGTGAGCGAGCTTTACTGGGGCCAAAGATGGTTGTTGATGCGGCCGAGAAGGTGAAGCTCATCAGGGACAGACTTCGCGTGGCGCAGGACAGACATCGTCACTGGGCCGATAGCCACTGGAGGCCCTTGGAGTTTGAGGTAGAGTTTAGAGTAGGATTAGATTTAGGTTGTTGTTTGTATTTTTGATCATGTTTGTTTATTATAATTAATTGAGACCTTGTTTGTGATTAGGTCGAAGACCAGGTTTTCTTAAGGATATCTTCGACTCGTGGTACGATACGTTTTGGTGGAGGCGGGAATCTTAGCCCGCGCTTCATCGGTCCTTTCGTTATCAGCGGGAGAGTCGGTGACGTTGCATACAGGCTAGACTTGCCGCCTGTGCTAGTGGGGGTCCACAACGTATTTCATGTATCACAGTTGAGACGGTACGTGGCTGACCCTAGCCATGTGCTCGATCATTCAGAGATAGAGGTTGGGCCTTCTCTCAGCTATCCAGAGCAGCCAGTGGAGATTCTGGATCGACGGGAGAAGGTTCTGAGGAACCAGTTGATACCCTTGTACGCGTCACATGGAGGCATCATTCTCCAGGAGAGTCTACCTGGGAGTGGGAGGATGAGATGCGCGAGCGTTACCCTTATCTTTTTGGACCGTGAGGTATGCTTTCTATCCTTCTCATCAGTTGTATTTCGTCTTTCAATTTTGAGGACAAAATTCTTTTAAGGAGGGTAGATTTGTCACTACCACATTTCTAGTTTGAGGGTATTTTTGACATTTTTGGGGTAATTTAAATTTATTAGAATTTATGGGATTTTTTAGAAATTATTTTTGGAATTATTTGAATAAGGGTTAACTTTGACTAGCCTTGACTTTGTGATCTAACCCTAATTAAGTTGGACTTGACTAGATATGATATCCTAGGTTAAGTTAAGTTAACCATACTCTAGTTAGGGAAACCAATTCGGAATTTTGAGATTGAGTGGAAGGATTTTGACCACAAGTCATGACTTGTGATTTTAAGTCATTGATTTATGCCTAAGCCCAAAGCCCATTAGTCAAGTGCCCAAACCCTAACCCTAACAATTTTGTCCAGCCAACTTAACCCTCCTAGGGATCCCCCCCTTATAAATAATCTCTTAGAAATTTGGGCTAGCCTCTTTAGGAAGGAGCAAGTTTAGAAAGAGGTATTTTCCCTACTTCAAAAATCCCTAGAAAATCTATTTTACCTCCTTTTTAATCCAAACAAATTGCAATATGTTTTAATTTGAGTATTCTTGCTGTTGCGACAATTTATTCTCAGATTCAAATCAATTTGGAGGAGTTTCACCATCAAGAGGAGCATCGTTTTTTAGAGTTTTTGGGGGTTTTGATACATAGAGGTAACTTCTTATTCTCACCATAGAATCCTGAGATTTTTGCATCATTAGGGAGCCCTAGACCTAACCTGTATCAATACCTATCTCTTTGTGTTTGGGGAAATGCCACAGTGGGACTTTTGTGATATTTTCGAAATGTTTTTGAATGTAAATTTGCTATTCAGTGTCGCTTACACGTTTCTTGTGCACTGAGATGAATTCGTGCACGTGTCGTGTCATTTTGGACACGGGGACACGCTCGTGCGTGCTCGGGACTGCATGCCCTGCTGTTCGGGGGTTGTGCCGGACACGACACGACGAGTTTTGACACGAGATTTTGTGGAAGTCTCGGGGCACCCACTGACACGCCATGTGTCAAATTTCGTGGGCCCACGTGGCGTAACGAGAAAGAAATCCTCGACGCACGGGAATTGTACTCTTCTGTGCACTGTGTTTTTTTGTCACTGATACGGTTTAATAACTCTGACACGGGGACACGTCGACCCAAAACAGGATGACATGTAGGTAGCCTGACACCTGGCGAACCTAGGTTTGTGAACACGTGTCTTGGTTTGGTCTGTGTTGTGTGCACGACACGCGTGCACACGTGCACGACACAGTGCACTGAAACAGTGCATGTGTGCACTGTTTCGTGTCCTCTTTCATTTGGACACATTTGTGTCCTTTTGTGTGGACACAAATACCACATATAGTATGTATGCATTGTATATTTAAATTACCAACTCAATATTTTGATTTTTAATGATTATTCTTTAGGTAATTATCAATTTACAATTTATGATACTAGGTATCATTTTTCTGTTTCCAGTTTTTAGAAATCCAAATTGGACACCTATTTTAACCTATTATTTACTGCTTAAATATTGATTTTAGTCCTAGTTAGTGTTCTCCTATAGGTAACCTAGCTATGTGATGAAATTGGGTTCATTTGGTATTTTTTTTGCTGTCATTGGGGATCAAATGGGAAACTAGGACTGTAGTTCAGAAATCCTGAACTAGGTAATGGGTTTCAGTATTTTTGGGTGTGTCTTGAATCCCTTTCCTTTCCCTTGCTGTAAGTTTCTGAACATCTATGTGGTTGGTCTCCCTTTCTAGTTTTGTGATATGTGTATTGTTGGGGGAAAACCTATTAACTGTTCATGTTTCACTCACACATACCACACCCACATTTCATTCATGTTTCACAACTTTGCACCACACACACATTGTTATCTTTTCACACACACACTCACATGCTCTCTCTCTCAATATATATGTAAGTAGGTATGCATGTAATAGACATTAAGGTATGTATAGCATTTTGAGCCTAGGTATATATATAATATATATATAAAAATATGATGTTCCTAATGTACTGTACTATAGACTGTATGTAAAGTATCTAAATCAATAGGTAATGATGAATGATGTTAGACTTGTATTCTAGTTTATAGCTAGTAGCTATGTTGTGATAGCTAGTATAGGCTTGCATAGCCTTGTAAGGGTTTGTGCTAGCTAGTGTAGGTTAGTTTAGACTAGTATAGACTTGTTTAGCCTAGAATGACTAGTTTGACCTAATTTAGACTTGGTTGACCTAGTTTGACCATAGTTGACTTAGGTTTGACTCGTTGGTTGACCAAGGTTGACCAAGAGTTGACTTTGGCCTAGATTGACCTAGAATCAGGTAGAATGCATAGTAGGACTTCATTTTACCATTTTGGACTTGTTGTGACTTGTGCTGTTCTGATTAGGAGCCAGACACCACTCCTCGGACAGTACTTTCATATTGGACACTTAGATACCAGGCGAGTACATTCTCTGATCATTTCATATCCTACTTAGAATTATTTCCTGCATTAAATTACTTTACTTGTGCTGTCACGACATTATCACGGATTAGTACTATATGGATCTCTTCATACGATGTTATCCCCCTCGGGAGCATCGGGTACATTGTGTCATGTGCGTTTCACTTTCATCATGTACTCCTGTGCTTTCACCATACATGTACACTCTTGTGAACCATGTACTCTCATGTTCACAGAGCCTTCATGTATACTATTATGTGTACCCTTTCAAGGGCCTCATGTGATATCATGTACAATAACATAACCTATTTAGATCCTTATGTATTAATTGGGGAACGACGGAGTGCTAGTAGTCATGTGAACAATTCTATAGTAGTGTAGATCATGTACAACTCTTTAGTGTAGATCATGTACAAATCTGTCCCGTTCACATGTGCTATCCTGTACTCTGACTCACTAGCCACTGTTAGTTCCTTACTTATAGTAGATATTTCTATTACAGTTCTTTCTCTCTGTTTACATACTGTATTCTTCAGCACTTGTATCTTACTTTACTGCATGATTATATTTTCTAACCTGCTATGAACTGTTGAGATGTACTGTACTCGCCCCTTTCCTGACTGGACCTGTTGAAAATATTACAGAGGACGAGGAGGAGGCTTGCCTGGACACTTTCTACGGGGCAGCCTTAGATGACACCTGCGAGCTGGACCCTCAGGAGGACCCAGCTCTAGCTGAGGATATCATCCCGATTGTCTAGTCTAGATTAGTTAGGCTTATCATCTTTTATGTAGTTATGAGACATGTTTAGCTAGACTTTATTTGGAGTTCAGAGTTGTATATTCTTTCATTCTGTATCTGAGACCATGTACTTCTGGATGTTGCTGGGATTATCTTAGACTACTTTTTATCTATTTGTTTCCTTGAGTTCTATTTCATATCGTGCTATCTTTTCCTTAGTTGTGATTGAGTTTATTACTGCTATGTCACCCCCATTCGGGGAGTATAAACTGTTTAGAGATATATATTGTTAGATGTATGTTGACCTAGGACAGCGTTCTACCGCCGATACTTGCGGCGTAGGCTGGGCATTGTTACGTTCTCGTACCCTCACAGTGGGTGCGGGTCGTGACAGTCCCCTCAATGTATGGGATAACCCGTGTACCAAGAGCACGTATAGGGTGTAGAAGTCCCCCAGAACTGTGCAACAGACCCAGATTACCCTGAGGGCCACCACCCTCACCAAGACGATACGGCTTCCTACACAGGGGGTAGCACCCCTTCCGAGTCAGAGGAAGATGGTATATTGACATTCCCTGACAATTTCTCTTTACAAGGGTACGACACAGAGAGTACCTCTGCCACAATCCCTTCCACCTCTACCCACGTGAGAACAGTCTTTATGGCTAACGACGATCATGAAGCGCCTTCCGACCGACAACGGCTAGAAGTGCTGGAAGCCATGCTCCTATTGTAGTGCCCCGTCCCGCAAAGTCAATCGGAGGAATCGAAACGCCAACGGCATTCGGACTTAGCCACTACAACAAAAAGACCTATTAATGACGCTTGATAAGTGGATTTCATGACGGCTGATAAAGAAGCATCATCAAAGTTCGAAATACCTTTTTTCTATGACGATTTTGGCTAATTTTGGGCTTTTTATAACGTTTATAAAACAAAGCGTTATTAATATTTTAGAGCGGTGGCAAACTTGTAATTATGTTTTCTGTAAAATTCTTTCCACCAACGCGATATTTGGAGGCTCAAGCCTCCGCCCCCTTCTCATCCCCTCTCCAAATCCCTTCCTTCCCTCTCAGCTCCACTTCCCTTCTCATCCTCTTCCCTCCTCTCACCAAACCCTAAGCTTCTCCTCCTCCTTATTTCAATCCTCCACATCGTCGTCCTCCGCTTCTCGATCTGGAACCCTAAATTTCCCTCCATCCCCACCAAACCCTAGATTCTTCCCCAACCCGATTTGCGGAACCTCGGGCACAGGACAGGTGAAGCGATGTACGGCCGCCGCCGCCACTCCCACCAGCAGACCCCCTCCCCATCCTCCGCCCACCGGACCCCTTTCCGCCACACCCCACACCCCCACAACCCCCGCCACTCCCGCCACCCCCATGTCCTTCTCCTCCGATGCCGACGATCCCGACCCACCCGCAACCGACCCCTCCACCGACGACTCTGTCCCCGTCTTCGTCTGGGGCACCAACATCAGCGTCCAGGACGTCAACGCCGCGATCCTCCGCCACTTCCGCGACTCCCCCGACCCCCGACTCCAAGTACATGCGCACCGTCCACCGCATCATGGAGCTCGACGGGGGCGAGTCCCTTGACGTCGATAGAGGTATAACACTATTTCTTACGCCATTGACTCGGTTTAAATGTTTTTTTTGGATAAAGGCTTTCTTATTGCTGTTATTAATCGCCAGTTGAAAATAATTTCTATTGGTTCTGTTAGGCTTTTGTTTGAGTTATTCCATAAAGTCTCTTGTATGATAGAGAACAATTTTAGTCAAGCGTTCTTTGCCCAAGCATCAATCATATTTGTTTCTTTTACATTTTTGTTTGGAAGAAGTCTGTTTGGTAATACTTTTCTTTTGAAAATAGTTCCCGAGGACAAATGGTTTTATAACCTTGTAGAGAATATGCTAGTTCCTGGTTGTCTTTTGTTTAACAATATGCAATTTTCTTGTCTTTCTTTTGACAGAAATCTGTATTTAGCATAGTTTGCAATATCGGCCGATACCGATCTGATATGGCTGATACTGATAAGACCGATACCGACATTATGGGTCTCTTTTTCAGTCTATTCGGTAAAAAAAACATTGAATGAAAAAACCCAATCAACAAGGTTATAAAAAACATAGTAAGGTTGTAAAAGCATGTAAAGGAAGAAATTTATCTATCGCAGGTAAATCAATCGGCAGTGGTGACAACTATTCATTTAATTCCAAAGTTACTAAGAAGCAACACAGGAAACTTAAATTTATGCCTAAATATATAAAAATATTTTGTTTCTAACATTTTATAATTTATTAATAATTATTTGTTTTCTGATGCTCAAAAATCTGATACTCCGAGCCGAAACCGCCGATACTTGCTGATCCCGATAATCAGAGGAAGGATCCAATACCGATTCCGATAGCAATATGCAAACCTTGGTATTTAGCTGACTACTTACACATCTTGTTTATCCTCATCTCCCAAAATTTCATCAATATTGTCTTGTTAGCAAGCATGATCATATAATACTGACATGTTGGCAAGCAACCATTAGATGATTGAGCCTATTGGTCTCAGTCAAAGAAGCTGACATTTTTTTATCTTAAGAAAATTATTTCTCTTGAGAAATATTAAGGATGTGCATGATGTCTAATGTTGCTGAATGATGTCTACAGAATAGCCTGTATCTTCTAAATATATTAGCCATGGTGCTACCAATCTCCTCTCCAAGTAAATGCTATAAGCATTAAATTTTTAAGATTTAATGGTTATATCTTCTATATTTGCTAATAATAAAGTTGTCATAAAATTAGACATTTTATGGATGTGTTGCAGTCTTGTAGTACATATAGCCTTAGTATGATGTGTTAATTGTTGTATAACTACTTCTCTCTACTGCATATATTCTGCTCCTTGCAAACAGTTAACTTCGATACGTGTGGCATTTTTGCTAGGGATTTGATGAGTACATGAATTTGGTTTTGGAAGATGCCGATGAGCTCAATGTCAAGAAGAAGACTAGAAAGCCGCTTGGGTCTACAGGGTACATAAAAGCTGTTTTATATATCTATTAAGGTAAATAATCACTAACTTGTAAGGATATTCAATTAATATTTGTTCTACGACTTTTGAAAGTCCCCAGTAAATATAACTTAGGAGTTCTCTTAGTATTAATATAAGATCATAATCAGTTGGTGTTCATGCATCATTTCGTATAATCTTGAAGCATTGATCAGTTTGGTTTCTAAGGATTATCTGGGAATCATAGGCTGATCGACCAATGCCCTATTGTTTAGGATATCTTGCTATTTTTTCAATAGTTTATTGAAGGAGGGTCATGAGGTTGGTCTGTTGTTTGCTTTTGCCTAGATGGATTTGGTATTCCTACTTTTCTGCCATTGTGTCTGGTGTTTGTAACAGTGATGTATAAAAAGATAGACTATCATCATTTCTATATGACTCACGTTATAACAGGTTAAGTCCCATCTTTTTATGTTTTATATGACTCACTGCACTAATTTGGGAAGAGATATGTTGCTTTAGAAAATGTGTTTTTTTAAACCAAGAACACATTCAACTTTTCTTGCTACAATCTCTACAGAAGGGAGGTTTAGATGTTAGGTATGACTGCATGACAGTAAGAATTAGTTACTTGAATTCAGAATTTGGTGCCCTAAAATAGTTATTTTCTACAGAACATCTGGAAATTTGTGCCTTTCCTTCTCTCTCTCAACATGTAATGATGTTGATCTCCCTTCAATTGAAATGCCACAGTTCACAGTCATTAACATGAAGGGGCCTTCTGGACACAAGCACAGAGCTATACTAGCTGCTGCAGTTGGAGTGATTAGCTCAGGATCGAATGGGGACCTCCACAAGGACATTGATAAGTCATCCTTGGCTATCCAAAGATAGACTGATTTTCATGTAAGGCCTCTTCTCCGCCCATGGTTGTTTATGGTGTTATGATAGTCTATTTATAGGGTTATATATCTCAGCGTTAGCTTGCCACACTCAAGCAATTTCTAAGATCTTTTCATAATTTGACATTCTCCATAAGAAATAAATTCCTATAATCTCGAGGCATAGAAAGATTACAATGTTTCCTATAGATAAGAGGATAATGTTGCATGAGCAAGATTACAATATTTGCATAATGAAGTGCCTGGTTGATAACCGATTAATCCTTTTATAGAACACTTCACATGTTATATATCAATTCTTATAGGATCATGAAGCCACATCAGAAAGATAGGCTAACGTAGTATCAGTTTTCGAAATCGTTGATAACCTAACACTTCACATGTTACAGTTTCTTGCTTTCGGGGTGATGTCTTTGATAGCCTATACAACTAAATCTTACTTCTTCGCGTTGGCCTACTTTTGAGAAGGTGGTTCACATGGAGGTTGGATGGTTTGATGATCCTGAGAACTCGAGTGGAGCCGTTGGGGAAAGAACACATAGAAGACATTTGCTATAAAAAATCTTATATAGGTAGATAGGCAAATCTGCACTTGCATATTTCAATCTTATATAGGTAGACTAGTCTTTCTTCAATTTGGACTTGATTGTTTGTGCATCTTTAATTCTTTATGACCTATATTGTATCAGTTTGTTGTTTTTCTTTTGAGAATTATGATGCAATTTATGTGTTTGACAATAAACTGTAATTTTTTGCTCAACATATTTTAGAAAGATTGGAGAAATGAGGCTCAACTTCGTAAGGTAAAATATGATATTCAAAATAAGAATACGAGTACATTTTATAGTAATCTTTAGTTGCCTGCTCTGGAGTAAATCTCCTTTATCCAATTGTTAGGTGATATTTTTGTGTTCTTGACCGGTCTGGATGGCTCATTGGTTGGGGAGTTTCCTAGGTACTGTTATCCCTAACTATAAGTTACATGTTGGTGCTGCTTGAGAAGTTTGATGCTGGCTGCTCAGCTTCTTTTTTTCGCTTGTAGAGTTTGATTGCTTGATCTATTTGGAAGGCCAAGTAAGGTTTCAAGGTAATTTTACTCTGGCCAAGTGAAGTAGTTGAGTCGGGTACTTATGTAGTATATTGTCCTGTTGATTTAAGAGAATGTACTGTCAAGTTTATTCATGCTTCCAATGTAATCTTTTTTTTGTTTTTTTCAGCTTTTCTTCTTTCATATGTGGACCAATCAATTGCAAGAGACACTAAATTCAAACAAACGAGGATACTGCTTTTTTCCATAAAGATTTTAGCAGTTGGAGGACCTTTAGTCCCTGGTAGTCCAACAGAGCTCTGGGTGCAGGTTTTTTGGTAGTTGTAAATGTATATATGTATTTGTAAATGTATATATGTATTTGGATATTCTATTTTGAGAATGTAATGAAGATGTTGATATACTCTATTTTGAGAAATGTAATAAAGATGGTGATATATAATGTTAATTTGATTTTTAGGCCTGACAATTATATGGACTGATTTGGATATGCTAATTTGAATAGTATAAAGTGTTATAAATGTGCTGCATTGAGCCTATACATGTTATCTATTCATGGCGTTTTAAAATTGTTCTGAATTGTGCACTATATATTAACTATTCATAATGCTTTTATAGAAACTATTCATGACGGTTATTTTATGACGCTTTTAAAAAAAATTTATAACACCCGTTTTCATAACGGTTGCTGTGAAAAAAAAGCGTCATGGTTTGTCATTAATGATGCTTTTTAGCCGTCATTAAAAGGGTTTTTTGTTGTAGTGAGCCTTGCAACGGCTGCTCGAAGGCTCGCTCGGTCGAGGCGACTCCTCGCTCAGGTGGGGTAGTTTCGGTGAACTCGCTTCATCTTCGCCTTCACTTAATATCTCGCATGTTTTTAACTTGCACAAGTTAGGATTGTTAATAAAAGAGAAGCATCGACATAGCTAAGGAAATAATCCCGACCCGTCGAAATGTCTTAGAACATGGAAAATGATCCCACAGTCTGCTTAGAAGTCGGCTCAGCGTGCTTTCAAATCACACTCGATCCTTCGTTCCCGTGGCTTGGAAGAAGGAAATTGGCCTAAGTTGCTAAGTTGCCCCGTTACTCGAATTAGCCTTAGTCATAGGCGTCGCCCGCTTGAATGCTGGATAAAGCATGCACTGTCCCGTCGTTTTGCCCCAACGCTTGTATTGGCCTAAGTCATAGGCGTCGTCGCGCGAATGCTTGAAAATTCATGCACGGTCCCGTCGTCTAAAGCTTGGCATAGCCTTCGCACGTCCCGTGAGTTAAGTCGTCTTGCACGGCTTGTTGGCTTAAGTCTAGGCACCCAAGAGTTGGTTGTTCAAGTCGACCCCGTGCATAGCACGTTCCCTCGATGCGCAGCTCGGCGTAGCCTTTGCTCGTCGAGTCGTTGCCCGAATAAGTTAGACAAGAGTTGTGCTGGGCTATCAAAGCCATTTCTAGCACTGTCCTGCTCCATCTGCGGTTGTCAAGTCGTGTAGTCCCTTGAGAACAAGGCTCGTCATATAAGGTATATGACTTGAGCGATAGCGTCGCCTATAGAACCAGGTCTGTATAAGGCACGAGCTACAGTAGATTTAGTAAAGAGTATGCCATAGACAAAGGAAGTCCATGCGACTGGTTGTCGCCAAGATCGGTCCCGCTACTTGGGAGTCTCGCTAAGTCTTGATATGTCCCACACACGAGATCGGTCCCGCTGCTTGGGAGTCTCATTATGTCTCGATAGAAAGAAGGAAAACATGGTCTGGTTAAGAAAGGATTCGATAGATCGAGTTGAGTCTTGCATAGTCATTGGACAACTTGTCGACAAGGTGTAGTCTTCTCGAGTGATCGCCGGGGTACTGGAATCAGGTCGGCCCAGGGGAAGCGAGTTGCAGCTCAAGGTAGGATGTTGGATAACCGCATGGGAGAATCGGTGCCTCCGGGGCTAGCTACCCACGGAGGGACGGTCCGATATCCCCTAGCCAGTCCAAAATAGCTTGACATTGCTAGTGACCACTCATATAGATGTGTCGGCAAGGGCAGCAATCCGCGTGTTTGCCTTTGGATAGCGTCAAGTACTAGCACGGCGTCGGTCGAATCATGAGACAGTCTAGCACGACATGTATCGAGTCAGCAATATAGTGCCCCATCCCGCTCAGTCAATCGGAGGAATCGGAATGCCGACGGCGTTCGGACTTAGCCTTGCAACGGCTGCTCGAAGACATTACTCGGTCGAGGCGATCGCTCGCTCAAGTGGGGTAGTTTCAGTGAACTCGCCTCATCTTTGCCTTCACATAATAAATCGCATGTTTTCAACTTGCATAAGTAGGTTTAATAATAAAAGAGATGAATCCACATAGCTAAAGGAAGAAATCCCGATGGGTCGAATTGAGATAGAATATGGAAAGGTCCAACGGTCGGCTTAGAGTTGGTGCACGGCGTGCTTTGAAAATAACACTCGGTCCTTCGTCCCGTGGCTAGGGACAAGGAAAGTTGGTCTTCGACACAAAACTGTGAATTAGCCTAAGTCATAGGCGTCGCCCGCGTAAATGCTCGATAAAGCATGCACGCTACCATGATGCAAGGCTTGGCATAGCCTTTGCTCGTCCCTTGAGTTAAGTTGTAGGCTTGGTGAAGTTAGGCTAAGTGATGGCGGTCAACCTAAGTCATTCCATGCACGGTCCTACGAGTTCCACGATGGGCCTAAGGCACGATGCACGGACTTAGTGTTTAAGGCATGAACCACGGTTGATTGAGTGAGTTTTGGTGAAAGGACTATCGAATAGGCATTAAGTGGAAGGAAATGATATGGTAACATGGAAAGAATGCTCGCGACTGTGGGTCGTCGAGGGGTCTCAAATGATAGAAAGAATGGATATTGGTTTAAAAGAGATGATAACACTGAGAGTACAATGACTGTGTGAGACGTCAGTTTGAGTGAAGGGTCTTGCATGGTCATTGGACAACTTTTCGACAAAGGAGAGTTTCCCCGTAACGGCAACCCATGGCCATGGGACCGTTTCGGCCGAGAATGGAAACACGGTGGTAGCTGTACTGGCTCGACAGCTGTCACGCCCCAGAACCAGAATACTGGCAAGTAGGGACAGACCAGGCCAGCTACGTATACCGAAGTACTCCAGTACTCCGAAACAACGTATAAGTTGTATAGTTGGGGGTCACTGCTACAAACCAACAGTCAATCCTAAGTCACATAATCCTAGATATCTTAGTCTCAGACAATAAGTAAAGTACAAGAATATGATCATCAAGCATATAAGACAGTAAAGCGTCCCAAACTATAATATATAGATGATCATGAAGCTAGTAATACAAAATGAAGAACTAGCAAGACTAAGTACTACATGATCAGCTCTAGCTGCAGTCTAGAAATATAACATCATGTCTAAGCCCGTAGGCCAAATGTCAAGTCCAAAACACGAGCTAAACACGTGCTCGGTGGCTAAAGGCCTCAAAAGAATATGTACAGAAAAGAGTGGGTAAGAGAAAGAACACCCACTCAAGTCCTCTGGTGCTCCGGGTGGTCACCATCGAGAGGAAGGTCCGGAAGATCCTCGGGCTCCTCAACTAGATCTGGTCAATGCAAAACCAGTGGGGTCAGAACCCCAATAGCAAGTACCACAAGGAAGCCAAACTTATGAACTAAAACCAGCATACAATTCATAACATCTCTAAGATAAAGCAGTAAACGAGACTAAATATTAAATTGGTACCACAGTGTTTACAAAAGAAAACTGGAACATGCAAGTAGGATAGCAAGTAAATAAACTGGACATGTGAGCATATGGTAAAGCCGAGCATGTAGTAGGCAGAATAGCATGTAAGGAAAGACAGGAAGCTAAGTACTACAACAAGATAAACTGGAGCAAGACTAGACTAGACAAGAATGAACTACATCCATCAATCACGGCCAAGCAATAAGTACGGCTTGATACTTTAGCTAACTAGGGTTGTCACATTCCTAGTTACTAACACATGCAAGTTTGAGAAATCCAAGTCCAGTTACCCGCCTGCTACTACCTGAATGATCCGAGAAAAAAGAAAAAAAGTATAGCAGACACACTGCAGTAAGATACATGTGTCCTAAAGAGGTGCCCCACTCGACGGTGTGATGGAAGAGTGCTCATCATGACAGATAGCTCCAAATCCCAAGTATATATATATATAGGGCCAAGATCAAAGGGCAACAGGTAACCGGGAAAGTCTCCAATGATCTAGGTAATCAAGCTAGTAGTTTAGTCCTTAACATTTTTCTTGTTGGATTCTAGGTGTGGCAATCCGCAGAATCCATCCTAGACATGAGACATGCAAGACTGGACAAGACAAGCAAGATTGTGCACTACAACAAGCCACAACAGGACATGACAATATCAAGACAAGAGTGCGCTACTACGAGCCACTATCAAGAAGCTAGACATGTACTATAATCAAGAGTGCGCCATGACAGGCCACTATCAAGTAAGCAAGAAGGCATGGCAACAATTATCGTGACTTGTAAGAACGAGTCTATCAAAGGACAAATCATGGCATGTGGGAAACAATAATTAAAGCTTAGTACATTTCATAGAATGGTTGAACATGTGCTAGTATCAAGTCTATATAGGGTGTACAATCATTATCTAACTGAGAAAGATCATGTTATCATGTTAAGAAATCATTACAGTCGAAGAAAATATCAAAAGCGTACAAAAACGGGCCAAAACGGACAAAAATAGCATAAAATGGCATACCGGCGGTATACCGGACTAAAGACAGTAAGTTTCTGGTGCCAAAAACGGCATACCGGCGGTATACTGCGGCATACCGGCGGTATACCGGTTTTTCAAACAGCAACAAAATTTAGAAATTTGCCAAAACTTGTTTAGGCCATAAAATCTTTATTTTAAATCGAAATTCGGACTTTCAAAAGTCAAAATTGCATAGAATTGAATTTCCTACAACATGGAACTATTAGATTTCAAAAATTCAAAGATTTGATAGATCAATATCTCAAAATACTTCAAAATAGGGGTTCTCGGAACACCAAAACGAGTCCCGATTGCCACCAAACTCAAAATCCATGTATACTAGCTAGGTAAGGACCTCATACATGTATGTGACCAAGATCCAAGTTTTTCTACTAAGTCACTTTTGGGTTTTAACAGAAAATTAAATCTTGTTTAAATGAATTTTTGGAAACATGCACATATACGAGAATCATCAGGAAAACACATTTAACAAAATGAGTTTGGAAAATTCTAACCATTTAATACCAAGGAAAACAAAAATGACAATAGATTACTATTGTTCAAGAATTTGGCAAGATGTATTTGCCTAGGTTAAGCTCTAAGCCTAATCTTCTACTCCACCACCAAGAGGGGCACGAAACCACACTCTAGACCTCGAGGTCAAACTCTTGGCAAGCTCCAAGGGAAGAGAAAGGAAAAAGAAATGAAGAGGGTGTGAAGAGAATGAAAATAGAGAGGAGAGAGAAAGTGAAGTGGTTATATATAAAGGGAGAATTAATCTTAGCCGTTGAATCATGATCCGTGTGAAAATCTAAGTCAATCATGGCCATTCAAACAAAAGCAATTGTCCATTGGATAATAGAGTGCATCTACACTATTTCCGAAAATATCTAAGCACTATTCACAAAAATATCCGAAACACTATTCATGAAAATATCTGAAACACTATTCATGAAAATATCAGAAATCGAAAATATCTAAAGTGTAGAAAACATGTCCGGGCGGTATGCCGTCGGTATACTCCGGTATTCCGGCGGTATGCCGATCAAGAAGAAAACCTATAGTTTTGAGAAAATTTAAAGTATTCCGAAAACCAGGAAAATACGAAATACGCTGCAAAATATGTATCTGTATATAAATACCGATACTGTGAGACGAGTCTCACAACTCTCCCCTCCTTAGAAAAATTCCGTCCTCGAAATTTCCTAAAGGTAATCAAAAGCAAGCAAGAAATCCAAGAAAACATGCTATCAGGATCAAGATGGGAAACTCATAAAGCATGAAATCCAACTAGAGTAATGTACAAGAAAAGTAGAAGCAATTTAAACATACGTAAGTAATGACATCATGTATTCCTACAATCATACTAAAAAGGTAGAACATAGATATACGAAATAAGTATACCTCACGAGCCAAATAGATACGGGTAACGAGCTCGGATATCATCCTCGTGCTCCCAAGTCGACTCGCCCAGTGAGTGATGATCCCAGGAAACACGAACTAATCGGATAGTCCGGTTCTTAAGAATCTTCTCCCTCCGGTCCAAAATGGATATGGGCCTCTCCTCATACGATAGGTCGGTACCAACGACAAGCTCGGAATGATCTAGGATATGGCTCGGATCCGGAACATATTGACGTAGCTAAGATACGTGAAATACGTCATGTACCTCACGCAATGACGGTGGAAGAGCAAGGCGATAAGATACATCCCCTACTCGCTCGAGAATATCGAACGACCCAATAAATCTAGGGCTAAGCTTTCCCCGTACGCCAAACCTGATGACACCACGGGTAGGCAAAATCCGAAGAAATACGTGGTCGCCGACAGAGAACTCAAGATGGCGTCGATGCTGATCTGCCCAATGACACTGTCGATCCTGAGCTACTCTGAGATGCTCTCTGACCTGCCTGACTACTCCAACTGACTGAGCAATCATCTCTGGACCTAGCAGCTGCCTCTCTCCAATGTCATCCCAAGCTAGGGGTGACCTACATCTCCTACCATACAAAGCCTCGAAAGGAGCCATCTGAATGCTCGCCTAGAAGCTATTGTTGTAAGAGAACTCCACCAAATGCAAGTAATCCTTCCAACAACCACTAAAGTCAATAATGCATGATCGAAGCATATCCTCCAAGGTCTGAATCGTACGCTCCGACTGACCATCTGTCTGAGGATGGTATGCTAAACTGAAACTCAAACGGGTACCCAGACTCCGCTGAAGACTCTGCCAGAAAGGAGAAATGAATCTGGAATCCCGATCTGAGACTATGCTAACTGGCACCCTATACAATCTGACAATCTGCCTCATGTACAAGTCGGCCAATTGTTCTGTAAACTGACCAACCCTGAAAGGTAGAAAGTGGGCAACCTTCGTGAGTCGATCCACTATAACCCAAATGACATCTCTACCAGTCGGGGTTCTAGGAAGACCAGTCACGAAGTCCATGGTAATATGATCCCACTTCCACTCCGAAATCGGTAAAGACTGAAGAAGTCCGATCGGTCTCTGGTGCTCAGCCTTGACCTGCTGGCAAACTAAATATCGAGAGACAAACCGAGCTATCTCCCTCTTCATACCATTCCACCAAAAATGCTGACGAATATTTCGGTACATCTTCGTCCCTCCAGGATGAACAGAGTACTGAGAACTGTGGGCCTCCGACATAATCTCCTGTCGAATATCTCCACTCGGCACACAAAGACGACTCCCAAATCGGAGTGTCCCATCCACATGGATGCACAACTCTGCTCTGCGCCCTGCCACACACTCTGCTCTGAGCTGCTAAAGCCTGACATCCCCTGACTAAGCTTCTCTGATCCTATCCACAATGGTAGACTGAACCTGCAAGTCTGCCATCATAGCTGCCTCACCATGTAGCACTACCTCAATGCCCATCTCCTGAAGATCCTCCAGAAGGTGACGCTGCTCCGTCAAGAAATAGACCCCGGGTCTCCTGCTCAAAGCGTCTGCAACGACGTTTGCCTTCCCGGGGTGATACTGAAGATCAACATCATAATCCTTCAGTAACTCAAGCTACCGCCTCTGTCGCATGTTCAGATCCCTCTGGGTGAAAACATACCTCAAGCTCTTATGGTCAGTAAAAATCTCCACTCGATCACAATACAGATAATGCCTCCAGAGCTTCAGGATAAACACAACTGCGGCCAACTAAGATCGTACGTCGGATAGATCTTCTCATGGTCCTGAAGCTGTCGAGACACATAAGCTATCACTCGACCGTGCTGCATAAGAACACAACCAAATCCCCGGCCTGACGCATCACAATACACCGTGAACCCACCTGGTCCGACGGGTAATGTCAGAATAGGAGCTGAAATCAAACTCTGCTTGAGTTTCTCAAAAAAAACCTGACAAGCATCTGACCACTCAAAGCACACATCCTTACACGTCAGCCGTGTCAAGGGTGCGGAGATCCTAGCAAAGTCTGCCACAAACCGTCTGTAGTAGCCTGCTAATCCCAGAAAGCTGCGTACATCTGAAGCTGTACGAGGTACTGGCCAACCCTCGATAGCCTCAACCTTCTTGGGGTCCACCTCAACACCACCTCCGGCAATAATATGACCCAAGAAAGAGACTCGATCGAGCCAGAAATCGTACTTGCTGAACTTCGCATAAAGCTGATGGTCCCGAAGAATCTGAAGAACCACGTGAAGATGATGCTCGAGCTCTACCTCAGTCCGACTATAGACCAAGATATCATCAATAAACACTATCACAAACTGGTCTAAGTAGGGCATGAAGATGCGATTCATGAGATCCATGAAGATCACTGGCGCATTGGTCGCTCCGAAAGGCATAACAAGGAACTCCCAATGGCCATATCGAGATCTAAACGCCGTCTTGGATATATCCTGCTCTCTGACTCTGATCTGATGGTACCCAGACCGCAAATCAATCTTTGAAAACACAGCCGCTCCACTAAGCTGGTCGAACAAGTCATCTATCCTGGGCAAGGGATACTTGTTCTTCACGGTCACCGCGTTAAGCTGACGATAGTCAATGACCATACGCGATGAACCATCCTTATTCTTCACGAGAAGGGCTGGAGCTCCCCAAGGCGATCCACTAGGACGAATGAATCCCTTGGTCCTAAGCTCCTCAATAGATTGATACAACACCAACAACTCTGAAGGAGACATCCTATAGACTCTCGCTGACACTGGCTCTGCTCCCGGAACCAAATCAATATAATACTCAATCTTTCGAACTGGAGGAATACCCGAAAGCTCCTCGGGAAACACATCAGAAAACTCGCAAACTACTCTGGACAACTGAACCTCCTCGGCTACTGCCATCCACATGACCGCTGGTGAAGACTCCACCTCGCCTCTAGAGAATGAGAACTCCTCCTCATTCGGAACACGAAAGATAACCTTGTCGGCATGGCAATCTATCGAAGCGTGTCGAGCACTCAACCAATCCATACCTAGAACGACATCATAATCGCCCATAGGAAACTCTATCAGCCTAGCGGGAAACTCTTTCCCACAAACTATGACTCTACACGAGGCATAGACTCGGTCTACTCCTACTAGACCGTTACCAGTAAGTATATTCATCCTTACAGGTAAAGATTCTGGCTCTACACCAATGTGTCACAAATCGTGCAGATATAAACGAATACGAAGCACCAGAATCAAATAAAGCTGAAGCTGAATGAGAGTGAACAAGAATGGTACCTGCGACTACCTCCCCTGCTGCTAGCGCCTCCCCCATAGAAGGCGTGAAAGCCTGACCCTGAACTCTGGTCGCTGGACCCCACTGCCTCTGAGCCTGAGCCTGAGCCTGAGCCTGAGCATACTGCTGAGGCCTCTGCTGGAACTGCTGAGACTGCGTCGGTAATGGCCTCTGGGCCTGCTGCTGCTGAACCGGCGCTGGTGCTCTAAACTGCTGAACTGCTGGCTGGAAGGATGCTGATCCAGCCGAACTCCTCCTGGGACAAGCACCTATCCTGCGGTCTGGTGCTCCACAGGCTAGGCACAAGCCCTGTGCCCTACGGCACTCTGATAAGACATGTCCTCCCTTTTCACAATGGAAACAAGCAACGGAAGAAGACTGCCTCTGCTGCTGAGGACGCGGCTGAGACGACTGCTGAAAGGAAGCCGTCGGAACTGGTCCCCTCGGAGATCCAATCGTCAAAGCTCGGACTGCTGGAGCTGGTGCTGACGACTGGGAAGAAGATCCTCTCTGAATGTGAGGCCTCTTCTAACCTCCGACTCTATCGACGATCCTCTGTGAGGTGTACTCATGCCTCCTCGCCGCCCTCATTACTGCATCAAAAGTCTGGAACTTATGCTGCTCAACTGCCAGTATGATCTCCAGATGAAGCCCCTGCTGGAACCTCCTCGCCCGGTCCAACTCGGTCGCCACTAAAGAAGGGGCAAACCGACTGAGCCGGCTGAACTCTGCCGCATAGCCGTCGACGGTCCTGCTCATCTGTCGCGAGCCAATGAACCTCTGCTGCAGATCATAACGCGACACCGCATCAAAAAAGCGAGTCTGAAACCTCTCGCTAAAATCGGCCCAGGCTACTGGTGCCCTAAGAGACACCTCATAAGCTGTCCACCAGTCGCGGGCCAAATCCAAGAGCTGCAACCTGACAACTGCCATACGCTCCTTAGCCGAAATCCCTGCCGCCTCCAGAATGGCCTCAGTATCCTGAAGCCACGCATCAGACGCAATAGCATCCTCTGTACCATAGAAGTACGGGGGATGAAGTTGCCTGAAGCTGCTCGCAGAATTGTAGACCTGAGCACCACCTCTATCCAAAGCCGTCTGGACAGAATGGGTGAGAACATCACTCTGACGCTGCTGCGACGCCATGAGATCTCTCAGAACATCCACCAGTGCACGAACAACACCCTCTGGCTGCTCTAGCTGAACTGGTACTGCTGGCTGAACAGGAGGAACTGGCGACTCTGCCCTTCGGTCCACTCTAGACTCTGCTCCCGAATGCTGAGGATGCTCCTCCTGAACTGGCAAAACTAAGAGACGCTGATCTGCCATCGGCAAATCTCGTACAGGCCGATCAGAAGGACCAGGAATGGTGCCCCTGAAAGTTTAAGGACACAAGGATTAGGTCGAGGGAACAGGAAAGATCAACGATCAAAGCAGATATCAGGTCAAAGATCAGAGGTAAAGAGTAATATTGAGGATATCAATAGAGAAGAATTTATAACTGAGATAACTACCAGCAACCCCCACATATCTGATAAATCAGACCTGCATAGGCCACCACTAAAACCTATATCACGCCCCAGAACCAGAATACTGGCAAGTAGGGACAGACCAGGCCAGCTACGTATACCAAAGTACTCCAGTACTCCGAAACAACGTATAAGCTGTATAGATGGGGGTCACTGCTACAAACCAACAGTCAATCCTAAGTCACATAATCCTAGATATCTCAGTCTCAGACAAGAAGTAAAGTACAAGAATATGATCATCAAGCATATAAGACAGTAAAGCATCCCAAACTATAATATATAAATGATCATGAAGCTAGTAATACAAAATAAAGAACTAGCAAGACTAAGTAATACATGATCAGCTCTAGCTGCAGTCTAGAAATATAACATCATGTCTAAGCCCGTAGGCCAAATGTCAAGTCCAAAACACGAGCTAAACACGTGCTCGGTGGCTAAAGGCCTCAAAAGAATATGTACAGAAAAGAGTGGGTAAGAGAAAGAATACCCACTCAAGTCCCCTGGTGCTCCGGGTGGTCATCATCGAGAGGAAGGTCCGGAAGATCCTCGGGCTCCCCAACTACATCTGGTCAATGCAAAACCAGTGGGGTCAGAACCCCAATAGCAAGTGCCACAAGGAAGCCAAACTTATAAACTAAAACCAGCATACAATTCATAACATCTCTAAGATAAAGTAGTAAACGAGACTAGAATATTAAATTGGTACCACAGTGTTTACAAAAGGAAACTG
This sequence comes from Iris pallida, assembly GCA_029216955.1. Lineage (NCBI taxonomy): Eukaryota > Viridiplantae > Streptophyta > Magnoliopsida > Asparagales > Iridaceae > Iris > Iris pallida. The sequence continues at coordinate 10,432,136 of JANAVB010040419.1, read as the reverse complement.
GAACATGCAAGTAGGATAGCAAGTAAATAAACTGGACATGTGAGCATATGGTAAAGCCGAGCATGTAGTAGGCAGAATAGCATGTAAGGAAAGACAAGAAGCTAAGTACTACAATAAGATAAATTGGAGCAAGACTAGACTAGACAAGAATGAACTACATCCATCAATCACGGCCAAGCAATGAGTACGGCTTGATACTTTAGCTAACTAGGGTTGTCACATTCCTAGTTACTAACACATGCAAGTTTGAGAAATCCAAGTCCAGTTACCCGCCTGCTACTACCTGAATGATCCGAGCAAAAAGAAAAGAAGTATAGCAGACACACTGCAGTAAGATACATGTGTCCTAAAGAGGTGCCCCACTCGACGGTATGTTGGAAGAGTGCTCATCATGACAGATAGCTCCAAATCCCAAGTATATATATATATATATATATATAGGGCCAAGATCAAAGGGCAACAGGTAACCGGGAAAGTCTTCAATGATCTAGGTAATCAAGCTAGTAGTTTAGTCCTTAACATTTTTCTTGTTGGATTCTAGGTGTGGCGAACCGCAGGATCCATCCTAGACATGAGACATGCAAGACTGGACAAGGTAAGCAAGATTGTGCACTACAACAAGCCACAACAGGACATGACAATATCAAGACAAGAGTGCGCTACTACGAGCCACTATCAAGGAGCTAGACATGTACTATAATGAAGAGTACGCCATGATAGGCCACTATCAAGTAAGCAAGAAGGCATGGCAACAATTATCATGACTTGTAAGAACGAGTCTATCAAAGGACAAATCATGGCATGTGGGAAACAATAATTAAAGCTAAGTACATTTCATAGAATGGTTGAACATGTGCTAGTATCAAGTCTATATAGGGTGTACAATCATTATCTAACTGAGAAAGATCATGTTATCATGTTAAGAAATCATTACAGTCGAAGAAAATATCAAAAGCGGACAAAAATGGGCCAAAACGGACAAAAACGGACAAAAATAGCATAAAACGGCATACCTGCGGTATACTGCGGCATACCGGCGGTATACCGGACTAAAGACAGTAAGTTTCTGGTGCCAAAAACGGCATACCGGTGGTATACTGCGGCATACCGGCGGTATACCGGTTTTTCAAACAGCAACAAAATTCAGAAATTTGTTAAAACTTGTTTCGGCCATAAAATCTTCATTTTAAATCGAAATTCGGACTTTCAAAAGTCAAAATTACATAGAATTGAATTTCCTACAACATGGAACTATTAGATTTCAAAAATTTAAAGATTTGATAGATCAATATCTCAAAATACTTCAAAATAGGGGTTCTCGGAACACCGAAACGAGTCCCGATTGGCACCATACTCAAAATTCATGTATACTAGCTAGGTAAGGACCTCATACATGTATATGTGACCAAGATCCATGATGGTAACACTAGTATCACTCTTGATACCAAGTTTTTCTACTAAGTCACTATTGGGTTTTAACAGAAAATTAAATCTTGTTTAAATAAATTTTTGGAAACATGCACATATACGAGAATCATCAGGAAAACACATTTAACAAAATGAGTTTTGGAAAATTCTAAGCATTTAATACCAAGGAAAACAAAAATGACAAAAGATTACTATTGTTCAAGAATTTGGCAAGATGTACTTGCCTAGGTTAAGCTCCAAGCCTAATCTTCTACTCCACCACCAAGAGGGACACGAAACCACACTCTAGACCTTGAGGTCAAGCTCTTGGCAAGCTCCAAGGGAAGAGAAAGGAAGAAGAAATGAAGAGAGTGTGAAGAGAATGAAAAGAGAGAGGAGAGAGAAAGTGAAGTAGTTTATATATAAAAGGGAGAATTAATCTTAGCCGTTGGATCATGATCCGTGTGAAAATCTAAGTCAATCATGGCCATTCAAACAAAACCAATTGTCCATTGGATAATAGAGTGCATCTACACTATTCACGAAAATATCTAAGCACTATTCACAAAAATATTCGAAACACTATTCATGAAAATATCTGAAACACTATTCATAAAAATATCAGAAACCGAAAATATCTAAAGTGTAGAAAATATGTCCGGGCGGTATGCCGTCGGTATACTCCGGTATACCGGCGGTATGCCGATCAAGAAGAAAACCTATAGTTTTGAGAAAATTTAAAGTATTCCGGAAACCAAGAAGATACAAAATACGCTACAAAATACGTATCTGTATATAAATACCGATACTGTGAGACGAGTCTCACAACAGCACCGGGTCAGTAGGGGACTTCCAGGGGGCTAGCTACGCTGCGCTGGAAGGGTCCCGGCCGACCGCAAGCTACGTGTCCTGGTATAGCTTGTTATGCTAGTGACCTCATATAGATGAGTCGGCATGGGCGGCGATCCGCGTAGATGCCTTTGGACTGAGTCGAGTATTAGATGAAGTGGATCAAGAGTCGAGTCGAATGCGTGCTCGGTCAGAAGACAATGTTTGGGCCAATGATTTGGCTGCAACGAAGACACCGTGCTTCGGCACGAGATGTGGCATCGAGTCTAATGTTATCAGCTTATAAGTTGTATAGTTTGGATGTGAGTTGTCCTGAGTCTAAGTCAGGAAAGGCCGTAAGGCAAAATTGGTCGAGTGACACTTAACCCCTAAGTCTTGATTGGGTCAGTTGTTGATTTAGTAGCAAAGGGCCGCGAGACGACGATACGGTTGAGTCGCACATAGTTGCGAGGCACGGCACAAAGGATTTATAGTATGGTCACACGAGAATGGAGCCTTACGTGCGTAGTTGCGTCTCTAATTTTGGCCGAAAGGTAAGCACGACTTGATAGGTTAACGTTGTTTGAGTCAACATTGTTGTTGCAAGCACGGGATGGTCTAGAGACACGGAATAGGCCAAGGCGTCGGTCTTAAAACTTATCCTAAGGTAAGACTAGAAAGACAATAGAAAGGGATTTAAGCTGCACAAAGTAAATGAACGTGTAGATTTTGTATCGGTGGGCGAGGAGCTTACTCCACCAGTACAGTTGAGTACTGACACCCACAAAGTGTTTATGTGCAGGCACAGGTAGAAGCTCGTGGTGCGAAGCTCGCTTGGATGCATCGAGGCACGGAGTTCTTTGGCGATTCGAAGCGTGCGGCCGCATGGATTGAAGACTTATAGAGGACATAATGTATGGACATCTCCTTTCAAAGCTTCCGTTGGTTCAAGCATTGATAATCGAGAGATGAGAGAGAGCTGAGTGAACTTGTAAAATGTGAGAAGAGTGAGCTTGAGTGATTATAATATTGGCCTTGCGCCCCCAATATAACCGTTGTTTCAATATCAATAAAAAGCTTCTTTGTATAACTTGTATTTTGTTCTTAATTTCCGTCACTATCATTCAATGTCTCTGCTTGGGACTTCTGTGTGACGACCCCGTCGCAGCCTCTAAAATCGGCCGTTATGGAACCCGCCTTGCACGAGCGCAATCTAGTCTCGTGCGGCATCACGCCTTAGCGAGGACGATCGCTCCTACGGGAGCGGGGCATGACATAATGGTATCAGAGCACAGCTTTACTTCCTTGGACTATCGATTGAATTCTTTAACTCGTTGTTTCCGCAAACTCTGTTGCTTTCGCAAGTTGATATCGTTGGTGCGCTCTCTCTCAAATGTCCCACTGGATGTCCATACAATAATTCTAACTATTTTGCAAAACATAGGAGAACAGTTTTTGTCAAAACAAAAAGATAGTTCGCGTAAGCACGGTTGGCTAAGTCGGGCTGGGCATATACACCAAAGTTGCGTCGACCTTAGAACAGTCGAGTGCAGGAATTGAATAGGGTTGCACAAGAATGAGTTGGACTTGGTTGAGTAAGTGGGATGACTATAGATAGGGCGCTATCGAACGACGATATTATCGTCGGTGCGATATATGGTGAGCGTGCTTAAAATTTAAGGAATCGTTCGTACGAAAATTCAAGGAAGTAGATTGTGAATCGAATGATAGTTTTGAGAATTTGTTGAATGACATCATTCATGAGTGGTGTATACGATAGGCTCAGGAATGTCGATCGATCGATTGAGGATATGGGTGTCGGTGAGTCTATCAGTAAGCATCGCGTTATACAAAGCCTTAGAGTGGGTATCATTGAATAAAGTTTAGCCTTGAAGTTTGATGTGTTGATTCGAACAGATTAGAAATGACGCACATGGAACGTGCACGGGATTGAGGATTGTGCGAAGTATGAAACGTGAGAATGATTGAGTAGGTGAAATCAAATCGAAAAAAAGTTAAGGTGTGCGAATGGATGACTTGATCGAGGAAATTAATATGGATCGTATACGAAAAGTTAGCACGACAGGTAGACAGCGTGCATGAAGGGTTTGAATATAAAGTTACGCAAATCACTCTAAGGATTGGATTGAATGTTGCTCGATGGTTTGAATTAGCAAAGGATTGACATGAATTGAGAAAATACGTTGGTCGATGACTTAAGATGGACGGATGAACGATACACGAATTTGGGTTTAAAGAAATTGATGTTGTGAATGACTCGAGAGAAAATGATTGAACTTGAACTTGAATGTCGAGGAGATTATCCAGTCGGACGATAGCATCATTCGCACGACTCAGAAATTGGTTGCAAAGGAAGATCGTCAGGTTACGTATATCGTCGATGGTATTGAGGCATATCAAAGATCGATATGCGATAACTCGGGGGTACTCTGACTCGGCGAATGACGATCGTACAAGTGCTATTGTTCGGTTGGGTGTTATACTTAGGATTTGGATTGAAATGAACGTTGGATAAAAATGATCGTGTCTTGATGGTTACGCGGACAGCCACAACGTCGACGATCTTATCTTGTGCGAGCGCAACTCTAGCCTCGCACATGCGTTGCGTCGGATTTGGGGTGATCGTTTGTCGCGGGAATGATCGAACTCAAAAAATTAGGACACGACAACTTTGATTGTCTCGACTTATTGGCTTGATGCGAAGGAAAATTCGAGGTTGCGAGTACTTGCGATTGATGAATGAAGGAAACTTGAGGATTGAGTAGGTCCAATCCGCGCATCAAGAATGAACTAGTCTAGACACAAAATAAGAGTTACGTCCCGATGAGGATGATTATCCCGCAGGAGCGTGCATGGTGATTCATGCCCACCATGGATAATCTGAATCGTGTGAGATCGGGGCACAACATATTGTTAAGCTAGACGACCTCATGATCGAATGCGTGAATTGGGATGAATGACTTAGGGAATATGAAATATGAATTATGGTTTAGCGATGAATTGTGTCGTAGCATGTTTGATTTGGAAGGATTAATAGGGGGATTATGTCGAACGTGTTCGAAGATATAGAATATACGAAGGTGGCTTGATGAACGAGCGATATGTTCTTGTCAAGGATTGGTTGAACGTGAAATATTGTCACTCCCCGTTCCCGGAATGCATATTTTTATATATGTACTACTCATGAGTATTTATTTAGTATTTATCATGTATTATTCTGTATTTAAATTCCTTTAAAAATTTTATGTTAATTAATTATCTGCTCTTTAAATTCTATGTTAATTTATTTCTTGTATTTTATTTGTTGCTTTAGTCTTATTGGGTTTCGGCTTGGATGGATCTGTGTAACCCCGGCCCACTAACTCCCACCTACCACCACCCTTCCTATTTAAAGCTTCCATCTCTTTCTCTTTCCTTATTACTTCATTCTCACCATTACTTCTTCCTCCTCTCATTACTCTCCACCACCTACCAGCAGCAGGAGAAGGCAAGTGCAAACTTGCTTCTACTTGAGAACCATGTTTTTATGGTCCATTTGACTTCTCCTTGTGATTCTAAGAGAGTTTACTACTTAGTATTTTGGATTTTGTTGGCTTGTTTCTTCTAGATCTAAGTTTTTGTTTTCGGCTGTTTATGGGTTTTTGATCTCCCAACTTTGCGTGTATTTTCTCTGGCACTGGAATGTAGGCTCCATAGGGCGAGTTCGGGAGATGTAGTACGCACACGTTCTTACGTGCTCGCGTGAAGCATCAGCCCAGTCACGCACACATCTTTACGTGTTTGCGTGTATTTTAGTCATACTAACGTTCTCATGAGCGTGCGTGTATTTTCAGTCACGCTCACTCTGTGCGTGCGTGTATTTTCAGTCACGCTCGCGTTGTCTGTGTGAACTTTGAGTCACGCTCCTGTCTTTGTACTGCGTGCGTGACTTTTCACGCTCATGTCCCAGAGCTCGCGTGCGTGACTTTTGGCGTGCGTGACTTTCCACCCTCACGCTGAGCATGCGTGCGTGAATCACTTGTCACGCTTTACTTTTTACGCTCACGCTTTTCTAAGTGTACTACTTCTTTTACGCTCACTCCTTCATGCCAGACTTGGCGTGCTTTTCACGCATACGATTCTCGCGTGACTTTTGGACTTAGCTTAGACTTGTTAGCACGACTTCCTGACTTGGGAGTTTTATTTGTTCTATATTTTATTCATTTAATATTGGCATGATAATTCCCTATTATATCCTTACGCCTTTTTGCATGAACTCAAAAATCTTAGCATGTTAATATTTTAATACCTATGGTTGTGTATTAGTGCCAAGTGTCTGGATTGGTATATGGATATCCAGTGAGACTGGAACTTGACCTCGAGAGTTATAGACTCGACCCTATTTAATGATAAATGACTTTCATGCCTTGTCACCATTAATGACGTTGGTTATCTTAACTAATTGATCATGCGTTCCTAGTTGGAACTAAGAGACAGGCTAGTCGTCTTATTGAAATGAATGAATGAGACACGTTCATGTTATGAACTATTGCAATTGACTGGCTGATCCCAAATATTGACATACATGCACATGCAGGCTTCAATCTATTTATTTAATTATTTATTTATTTATTTTCTACAAAAGAAGCATGTATACTTTATGGTCAAGGCATGATTACCGTGGTTAGATTTGATTGTTGCATTACGCTATGTAAGACCTGCAACCTAACCGCACTGGTATCGTTGTAGAGTTGAGCATATCGTACCCCGTACGAAAGTACTCATTTGAATGACCCTGATCCACGGCATAGGATTTCACTCAACGTAGGGACTATTAAGTTAAATAAAATAATGATTACATGGAGAGAATGGATTCCCGAGTTCTTACATGGCAGCCCCCTTGGGACGAGTAGTACCCGACGGGCCGGCTGGTTTCCACAGATACTGTAAATCTGCCACACGGGCAGGGAACAGTATCTGCTTTTATTATTATTGTATATTATATATTGACTGCTAGGACTCGTCTAATTCATGCATGGCACACATGATTGACTGGATAGACTAGCCTTCCTCGCACATAGTAAGAACTGAGGAATCTTTATTGTATTATTCCAGGATAACTTGGGACTCACAATAGCAAGTCGTAGAATTTGATTGGCCGTTCAAGATGATTTGTTTGTGTACTGTACTACTCTGTTACCTAACTGGGATGATCAGAATATCAGGACATGACGGGCCAACTTCTGTCCTTGTTTGGTTGGGAGGTTGGTTCGAAGTGTCGTGATGTGATGTGAATCCTAGTTACAAGCAGAGATCTATTATTATATTCTTTTACTTACTGGTTTATGTCCTTCATATCGTCCTTCCTTGTGGTACTTGCTATTAGAGGTCTAACCTCTCTGGTTTTGCATGGCCAGATTTAGAGCCGGTTCCCGAGGATCCAACGTACTTCTACCTCCAAGATGGTCAATACTAGAGGCATTATTGCAGGAGGACTCGAGTGGGTTCCTTACTTCACCGCTCGTTTTGTTATTTACCTTTATACTTAGCCGTTTAGCACCGACATGTTAGTCGGATTGTCTTGTACTTACTTTTACATAATTGTAATTAAGTCAGACTGCAGCTGATAACAATTGTGTATACTTGCTATACCATCTGGCTATGCTTTGTAAAGCCAGATCTCAAGAACATTTTGACTGAGCGTTTGGAACGCCTTACTGCTTTATCTTACATGTTCTCTATTTATGCTTCTTGATTGAATGATTGAGACAATAGATGTGAAATGACCATAGTAAGACCTTTATGTAGTATGCACCCCCTCGTCTGGTTAGACAGCATTGATCGTATTATACGGTATTCATCTACCCGTAATACGTAGCTGGCTGAGTCATTCCCCCGCTCTCCAGTATTCTGGTTTTGGACGTGACAAGGTTTTAGTGGTGGCCCATACAGGTCTGATTTCAGACTTGTGGGGTGTTTTGATTTATAGGATGTCTCAATCACACATATTCCCCCTTGATCTCCTGATTCGTTATTCTCAACTCTTGCTTGATATTCCGGTATTCTTTGACTTCATTGATCCTTCATGTCCGGTCGTTTGATTGTTCTCTTATCCCTTTTCTTAGGGGCACTTCGTCCGTATCGGTCAGAGCTGGACAGCAACAACAAAGGCAACATGGGCAACATGACCAGGTTGGTCAGCAACCAGGGCCAGTCTTACCTCAGGAGGCTATCCAGGAAAAAGTGATAGTAGAACCAGCGGTTGGACCGCAGTATCCAGATATTCCAAACCCACCCGTAGTTCCACCTACCCCTGTGGAAGTGGACACACCAGCCCTTCTGGAGATCATGAGAGGAATGATGGCTGCTCAGCAACATCAGATGTTGGCCCAGCAGCGCATGCACACTCAGCTACAAGAGCAGAATGTGTTGCTCAACCAAGGATTGCAGACGGCTTTGGAAAGAGGAGTGAGGACTGATTCAGGAGCATCAACCAGGTTTTGCAAGTACAACCCCCGCCGTTTCGAGGGCACAGAGGATGCCATTTCAGCAGATGCATGGCTTAAGGATATGGAGGCTATTCTGACAGCAGCTAAGGTACCGACAGAAGAACGTGTGGATCTAGTAAAGTTGTTACTTCAGGATCTCGCACGTGATTGGTGGGAATCAGAGGAAGTGGGCATCAGACGTCCTGTGGCTTGGGACGATTTCACAGCAAGATTCAAGACTAAGTACTATGGAGTTGTGGCGCAGTTTGAGCTACAACAGAAGTTTATTAACCTCAGACAGGCCGGCAAGACTGTAGATGCTTATGCAGCGGAGTTCTGCAGATTGAGTAGATTCGCCCCAGAGATGGTAGCAACAGAGCGTCAGAGGGCCATGAGGTTTCAGCAAGGGTTTCATCTCGAGCTCTTGCAATTGATAGAGAGGCACAACTACCAGAATTTTGATGAGATATTGACGGCAACTCGAAGGCATGAGCTCACCATTCAGAGGCTTGCGACTAGGACTAGGGGTCAGAAGAGATCCCACGGTCAGATTGAAGGAGGAGGGGGAGCAGCGCCCCGAACAACAGCACCATCCACTGGCATTCGTATCCACGATATGGCGATACGAGGACCAGTACCACCCAGGCAGCAGCAGCAACAACAACAGAGGAAGAACCAGCAACCCCCGGCGGGCTGCACTTATTGTGGGAAGATGGGACACACTAGAGATGTGTGTCGGACATTGAATGGACTATGTCTGATATGTGGAAATCCTGAACATCGGGTTACCACATGTCCCATGAATTCGAGGTCAGGAGGACCAGGGCAGCAGTTTCCTGCTCTGCCAGCACCAGGGGCAGGCCAGTATCGGGGACCAGCGGTGGCAGTTAGGCCATTGGCGCAGCGTCCGTTAGTACTACAGGCTCAGATGTTTCGGCAGCAGGGACCGCCGATGCAGCAACACCAGCATAGACCACCCCCGCATCATCAAGGCAGGGGCCAGCAGCAGCACCAGGCTAGGCCGCAGCATGGAAATCAGCAAGGAGGTCGAGGGCAGGCATTCACTCTGTTCTTGGAAGAGGCATTGGCATCGGGAGATGTTGTGGCAGGTAACATTCTCGTCACCTCATATCCCGCAGTAGCATTGTTTGATTCGGGAGCATCCCATTCATTTATATCTGCACGATTTACGACACGACTAGGAATGGAGTTCGAGGTATTGCTAGGGAGGTTGAATATACTGACTGGTAATGGGCTCGTAGGAGTTAGTAGAGTTAGTTTAGCGTATAGCGTTGTAGTTTGTGGGCATTCCTTACCCGCCCGGTTGATAGAATTTCCTGTTGGAAATTTCGACGTTATCTTAGGCATGGACTGGCTGAAAGACAGTCATACGATAATAGATTGTCGTAGAGGAAGTGTATCTTTTGATATTCCAGGCATGAAGAGGTTCACCTTAGTCAGATCAGAGGCAACTCAGCAAGAGCAGGGAGTAGTGACGGCAATGGAGGAAGTTCAGATTCCGAAGGTAGTTGAAGAATTTCTAGACGTATTTCCTGAAGAACTTCCAGGTCTACCACCAGTTAGAGATATTGAGTTCAGTATAGAATTGGCACCAGGAACTAAATCGATATCAGATCGAGTTTACAGAATGGCGGATTCAGAGCAGGCCAAGGTATACGAGCACATAGAGGAATTGAAGGAGAAGAAGTTCATCCAAGCTAGCGTATTACCGTGGGCAGCACCAGTGGTACTTGTAGGAAAGAAGGATGGGTCATCCAGATTATACATTGACTACAGGAAGCTTAACGCGGCAACAGTGAAGAACAAGTACCCATTACCCAGGATCGACGACTTATTTGATCAGTTGAGCAAGGCTAGAGTTTTTTCTAAGATAGATCTTCGTTCAGGGTACCATCAGGTGAGGGTTCGGAAGGAAGATATTCCCAAGACAGCATTCAGGTCAAAGTATGGGCATTACAAATTCTTAGTAATGCCGTTTGGTTTGACCAATGCTTCAGCAATATTCATGGATTTGATGAACTGCATCTTTATGCCATATTTAGACCAGTTTGTCGTTATGTTTCTTGACGACATTTTCGTATACTCTGCTAGTGAAGAGGAGCATGAAGACCACCTCAGGAAAGTATTGCAGGTTCTCAGAGAGAACCAGTTGTATGCCAAGCTCAGCAAGTGTGAGTTTTGGTCGGATCACATTTCATTTTTGGGTCATATCATATCAGGAGCTGGAGTAGCAGTAGATCCCAAGAAAGTAGAAGCAGTAAAGAGTTGGCCAGTACCCAAGACCGTAGCAGATATACGGAGTTTCTTGCGGTTGGCAAGGTATTACAGAAGGTTTGTGTCAGACTTTGCCAGGCTTTCAGCATCCATGACCCGTTTGACCCGGAAGGATGTGCTATTTGTTTGGTCGGCAGAATGTCAGGCATCATTCGAGACTTTGAAGCAGAAGTTGATATCAGCACCTATCCTTACATTGCCAGTTGGGCCCGGAGGTTTTACAGTATATTGTGATGCATCAGGTAAAGGACTTGGATGTGTCCTTATGCAACATGGGAAGGTGATAGCGTATGCATCTAGGCAACTTCAGGACCACGAGAAGAATTACCCAACTCATGATTTAGAGTTGGCGGCTGTAGTGTTTGCTCTGAAGCTATGGAGGCATTACTTATATGGTGACCGAGTGAAGATGTACACAGATCATAAAAGTCTGAAGTACATCTTTACCCAGAAGGAACTAAACATGAGGCAGAGAAGATGGTTGGAGTTGATCAAGGATTATGACGTGGAGCTTCAGTATCATCCAGGCAAGGCTAATGTGGTAGCAGACGCTCTCAGCAGGAGAGGCGGTGCATTTATGTTGACAACGCAGAGGAATATCTTAGAAGACCTTCAGGAGATGGGCATTAAAGTTATATTTCCTAGTGATGTAGGAGTTCTAACTAGTCTACAAGTCCAATCTGACTTGGTAGACAGGATCAAGGCAGCTCAGGCATAGGACCCAAGGATTCAGAAGCTTAGGGCAGAATGTGAGTCAGGACTCAGGAAGGAGATAAGGATTCACGAAGATGGTACACTTAGGTTCGGATCGCGTTTATGTGTGCCCAGTGGAGATATCAGACAGGAGGTCATGGCAGAAGCTCACAGTTCTCAGTATTCTATTCACCCTGAAGGGACCAAGATGTACCAAGATATCAAGCAGCATTTCTGGTGGAACGGGATGAAGAGGTAGATAGCTAGATTTGTTTTCCGTTACTTGGTATGTCAGCAAGTGAAGGCAGAACAGCAGAGGCCAGCTGGGTTATTGCAACCGCTTCCTATTCCGGAATGGAAATGGGAGCATATTACAATGGACTTTGTGACCGGTTTACCAAGATCGCTAAGTGGTAAAGATGCTATTTGGGTGATAGTAGACCGACTTACGAAGGTAGCACACTTTCTTCCTTTCAGAGTAGGACAATCTACAGAAAAGTTGGCAGAGTTATATATGCAACAGATAGTCAGGCAGCATGGAGTCCCTGTCAGTATTGTGTCGGATCGAGATACCCGCTTTACATCACATTTTTGGAAGAGCTTACATCATAGTCTGGGTACCAAGTTAAGGTTTAGCACGGCCTACCATCCGCAGACGGATGGGCAATCAGAAAGAACGATTCAGACCTTAGAAGACATATTGCGAGCTTGCACTCTAGATTTTGGAGGGTCTTGGGAGAGTCACCTGCACTTGGTCGAGTTCTCATACAACAATAGTTATCAAGCCAGTATCCAGATGGCGCCATTTGAAGCATTATATGGTAAGAAGTGCAGGTCACCGCTTGCATGGGATGATATCGGGGAGAGGAAGATGCTAGGCCCAGAAATGATTATTCAGACGGTTGAAGTAGTTAAAGGAAATGAGAGCGACTTAGAGTTGCGCAGGACCGGCATCGTCATTGGGCTGATCAGCATCGTAGGCCGTTAGAGTTCTCTGTTGGGGACCATGTATTCTTGCGGATCTCACCTACTCGTAGGGTCATTAGATTTGGCATTCGCAGGAAATTGAGTCCGCGGTACGTGGGCCCATTTGTTATCCTTGATCGGATAGGCGATGTTGCTTATCGTTTATCACTCCCACCTTCGTTATGAGAGGTGCATGACGTGTTTCATGTATCTCAATTACGTAGGTATGTATCGGACCCAAGCCATATCCTCGATCACTCTGAGCTGGTTGTTGGTACCAACCTGTCTTACGAGGAACAGCCTGTGTCCATTTTGGACCGAAGAGAGAAGATACTCAAGAACCGAACAATTAGTCTTATCCGTGTTGCTTGGGGTCATCACTCCTTGGGAAAGTCAACGTGGGAACGTGAGGATGATATCCGATCACGGTATCCATACCTGTTTGACTCACAAGGTATATCTTTTTCTGTATACCTTGATTGTCTTGATTCTTCATACTTATCACCTTATGGGTAAAACTGATCGATATCGTAGATTGATGGATTTACATATATAGTACTTGCTTTTGATATGGTATACATGATGGCTTGTCCACTAGAATTACTTGTATTAGTTTAGCTCTAATATTTCTATCCTGCTTGGATTCGAAATTCCGAGGACGGAATTTTTCTAAGGTGGGTAGAGATGTCACTCCCCGTTCCCGGAATGCATATTTTTATATATGTACTACTCATGAGTATTTATTTATCATGTATTATTCTGTATTTAAATTCCTTTAAAATTTTCATGTTAATTAATTATCTGCTCTTTAAATTCCATGTTAATTTATTTCTTGTATTTTATTTGTTGCTTTAGTCTTATTGGGTTTCGGCTTGGATGGATCTGTGTAACCCGGCCCACTAACTCCCACCTACCACCACCCTTCCTATTTAAAGCTACCATCTCTTTCTCTCTCCTCATTACTTCATTCTCACCATTACTTCTTCTTCCTCCTCTCATTACTCTCCACCACCTACCAGCAGCAGGAGAAGGCAAGTGCAAACTTGCTTCTACTTGAGAACCATGTTTTTATGGTCCATTTGACTTCTCCTTGTGATTCTAAGAGAGTTTACTACTTAGTATTTTGGATTTCGTTGGCTTGTTTCTTCTAGATCTAAGTTTTTGTTTTCGGCTGTTCATGGGATTTTGATCTCCCAACTTTGCGTGTATTTTCTCTGGCACTGGAACGTAGGCTCCATAGGGCGAGTTCGGGAGATGTAGTACGCACACGTTCTTACGTGCTTGCGTGAAGCATCAGCCCAGTCACGCACACATCTTTACGTGTTTGCGTGTATTTTAGTCATGCTAACGTTCTCATGAGCGTGCGTGTATTTTCAGTCACGCTCACTCTGTGCGTGCGTGTATTTTCAGTCACGCTCGCGTTGTCTGCGTGAACTTTGAGTCACGCTCCTGTCTTTGTACTGCGTGCGTGACTTTTCACGCTCATGTCCCAGAGCTCGCGTGCGTGACTTTTGGCGTGCGTGACTTTCCACCCTCACGCTGAGCATGCGTGCGTGAATCACTTGTCACGCTTTACTTTTTACGCTCACGCTTTTCTAAGTGTACTACTTCTTTTACGCTCACTCCTTCATGCCAGACTTGGCGTGCTTTTCACGCATACGATTCTCGCGTGACTTTTGGACTTAGCTTAGACTTGTTAGCACGACTTCCTGACTTGGGAGTTTTATTTGTTCTATATTTTATTCATTTAATATTGGCATGATAATTCCCTATTATATCCTTACGCCTTTTTGCATGAACTCAAAAATCTTAGCATGTTAATATTTTAATACCTATGGTTGTGTATTAGTGCCAAGTGTTTGGATTGGTATATGGATATCCAGTGAGACTGGAACTTGACCTCGAGAGTTATAGACTCGACCCTATTTAATGATAAATGACTTTCATGCCTTGTCACCATTAATGACGTTGGTTATCTTAACTAATTGATCATGCGTTCCTAGTTGGAACTAAGAGACTGGCTAGTCGTCTTATTGAAATGAATGAATAAGACACGTTCATATTATGAACTATTGCAATCGACTGGCTGATCCCAAATATTGACATACATGCACATGCAGGCTTCTATCTATTTATTTAATTATTTATTTATTTATTTTCTACAAAAGAAGCATGTGTACTTTATGGTCAAGGCATGATTACCGTGGTTAGATTTGATTGTTGCATTACGCTATGTAAGACCTGCAACCTAACCGCACTGATATCGTTGTAGAGTTGAGCATATCGTACCCCGTACGAAAGTACTCATTTGAATGACCCTGATCCACGGCATGGGATTTCACTCAACGTAGGGACTATTAAGTTAAATAAAGTAATGATTGCATGGAGAGAATGGATTCCTGAGTTCTTACATGGCAGTCCCCTTGGGACGAGTAGTACCCGGCGGGCCGGCTGGTTCCCACAGATACTGTAAATCTGCCACACGGGCAGGGAACAGTATCTGCTTTTATTATTATTATATATTGTATATTGACGGGCGTCCTGCTAGGACTCGTCTAATTCATGCATGGCGCACATGATTGACTGGATAGACTAGCCTTGCTCGCACATAGTAAGAACTGAGGAATCTTTATTGCATTATTCCAGGATAACTTGGGACTCACAATAGCAAGCCGTAGAATTTGATTGGCCGTTCAAGATGATTTGTTTGTGTACTGTACTACTCTGTTACCTAATTGTGATGATCAGAATGTCAGGACATGACGGGCCAACTTCTGTCCTTGTTTGGTTGGGAGGTTGGTTCGAAGTGTCGTGATGTGATGTGAATCCTAGTAGCAAGCAGAGATCTATTATTATATTCTTTTACTTACTGGTTTATGTCCTTCATATCGTCCTTCCTTGTGGTACTTGCTATTAGAGGTCTAACCTCTATGGTATTGTATGGCCAGATTTAGAGCCGGTTCCCGAGGATCCAGCGTACTTCTACCTCCAAGATGGTCAATACTAGAGGCATGATTGCAGGAGGACTCGAGTGGGTTCCTTACTTCACCGCTCGTTTTGTTATTTACCTTTATACTTAGCCGTTTGGCACCGACATATTAGTCGGATTGTCTTGTACTTACTTTTACATAATTGTAATTAAGTCAGACTGCAGCTGATAATAATTGTGTATACTTGCTATACCATCTGGCTATATTTTGTAAAGCCAGATCTCAAAAACATTTTGACTGAGCGTTTGGGACGCCTTACTACTTTATCTTACATGTTCTCTATTTATGCTTCTTGATTGAATGATTGAGACAATAGATGTGAAATAACCATAGTAAGACCTTTATGTAGTATGTACCCCCTCGTCTGGTTAGACAGCATTGATCGTATTATACGGTATTCATCTACCCGTAATACGTAGCTGGCTGAGTCATTCCCCCGCTCTCCAGTATTCTGGTTCTGGGGCGTGACAAATATCATAGGATGGCTTTGCTGAACGACTCGGACCCCGTGCGACGAATATTGGGATGTGCGTAGGAAATCGATGCTCGATATTTAGAAATCGGAGTGATGCAAGCTTGGGTAGAAAATCCCGTACTATCAACTTGGTTTGACCTTAGGATGGGGTCAGTGTTGATATTGTTGTTTGGGAACTATGATTCCAATACGGACGGAAAGACATAGCCTAGCGGTTAGGCAGGCGTCCGAGTGCGAAGTTGTAATATTTATGGAGGCACCACTCGCGGGTATTAGTTGACAAGCATGTATATCAGGGACGCTTGAATATATACACGACCTGACTCGAGTGGTGATGGCGGGATTCGCTATCACGAGGCTTGGTTGAAATGTATGTATTTTGGGGATGCCTAAGATATGTGCACGATCCATACTAAGTGATACGTTGAATTCAAGTGAGACTGAGGAACAAGAAAGTGTCGAGGATTTTGAGATCGTGAGTTTTGAAGAAAGGATTATGGATAGCACGAGCATGGCTCGGATTGAGGGAACGCATAGGAAAAATGTGTGCAAGAGAACGTAGGATGTTGAGTCGAGTGATAAGTCGATAAGTGTACTCAGTTAGTTTCGAAGACGAAACTTTTTCTGAGTGGTGTATGATGTAGTGCCCCGTCCCGCTCAGTCAATCGGAGGAATCGAAATGCCGACGGCGTTCGAACTTAGCCTTGCAACGGCTGCTCGAAGACATCACTCGGTCGAGGCGACCGCTCGCTCAGGTGGGGTAGTTTCAGTGAACTCGCCTCATCTTTGCCTTCACATAATAAATCGCATATTTTCAACTTGCACAAGTAGGCTTAATAATAAAAGAGATGAATCCACCAGCTAAAGGAAGAAATCCCGACGGGTCGAATTGAGATAGAATATGGAAAGGTCCAACGGTCGGCTTAGAGTTGGTGCACAGCGTGCTTTGAAAATAACACTCGGTCCTTCGTCCCATGGCTTGGGAGAAGGAAAGTTGGTATTCGACACAAAACTGTGAATTAGCCTAAGTCATAGGCGTCGCCTGCGTAAATGCTCGATAAAGCATGCACGCTACCATGATGCAAGGCTTGGCATAGCCTTTGCTTGTCCCTTGAGTTAAGTTGTAGGCTTGGTGAAGTTAGGCTAAGTGATGGCGGTCAACCTAAGTCATTCCAAGCACGGTCCTACGAGTTCCACGATAGGCCTAAGGCACGATGCACGGACTTAGTGTTTAAGGCATGAACCACGGTTGATTGAGTGAGTTTTGGAGAAAGGACTATCGAATAGGGATTGAGTGGAAGGAAATGATATGGTAACATGGAAAGAATGCTCGCGACTGTGGGTCGTCGAGGGGTCTCAAATGATAGAAATAATGGATATTGGTTTGAAAGAGATGATAACACTGAGAGTACAATGACTGTGTGAGACGTCAGTTTGAGTGAAGGGTCTTGCACGGTCATTGGACAACTTGTCGACAAGGAAGTGTTTCCCCGTAACAGCAACCCATGGCCATGGGACCGTTTCGGCCGAGAATGGAAACACGGTGGTAGCTGTGTTGGCTCGACCGCACCGGGTCAGTCGGGGACTTCCAGGGGGCTAGCTACCTTGCGCTGGAAGGGTCCCGGCCGACCGCAAGCTACGTGTCCAGGTATAGCTTGTTATGCTAGTGACCTCATATAGATGAGTCGGCATGGGCGGCCATCCGCGTAGATGCCTTTGGACTGAGTCGAGTATTAGGTGAAGTGGATCAAGAGTCGAGTAGAATGCGTGCTCGGTCAGAAGACAATGTTTGGGCCTAAGATTTGGCTGCAACGAAGACACCGTACTTCGGCACGAGATGTGGCATCGAGTCTAATGTTGTCAGCATATAAGTTGCATAGTTTGGATGTGAGTTGTCCTGAGTCTAAGTCAGGAAAGGTCGCAAGACAAAGTTGGTCGAGTGACACTTAACCCCCAAGTCTTGATTGGGTCAGTTGTTGATTTAGTAGCAAAGGGCCGCGAGGCGGCGATATGGTTGAGTCGCACATAGTTGTGAGGCACGGCACAAAGGATTTATAGCACGGTCACACGGGAATGGAGCCTTACGTGCGTAGTTGCGTCTCTGATTTTGGCCGAAAGGCAAGCACGACTTGATAGGTTAACGTTGTTTGAGTCGACATTGTTGTTGCAAGCGCGGGATGGTCTAGAGACACGGAATAGGCCAAGGCGTCGGTCTTAAAACTTATCCTAAGGTAAGACTAGAAAGACAATAGAAAGGGATTTAAGCTGCACAAAGCAAATGAACGTGTAGATTTTGTATCGGTGGGCGAGGAGCTTACTCCACCAGTACAGTTGAGTACTGACACCCACAAAGTATTTATGTGCAGGCACAGGTAGAAGCTCGTGGTGTGAAGCTCGCTTGGATGCATCGAGGCACGGAGTTCCTTGGCGATTCGAAGCGTGCGGCCGCATGGATTGAAGACTTATAGAGGACATAATGTATGGACATCTCCTTTCAAAGCTTCCGTTGGTTCAAGCATTGATAATCGAGAGATGAGAGAGAGCTGAGTGAACTTGTAAAATGTGAGAAGAGTGAGCTTGAGTGATTGTAATATTGGCCTTGTGCCCCCAATGTAACCGTTGTTTCAATATTAATAAAGAGCTTCTTTGTATTACTTGTGTTTTGTTCTTAATTTCCGCTGCTATCATTCAATGTCTCTGCTTGGGACTTCTGTACGACGACCCCATCGCAGCCGCTGAAATCGGCCGTTGTGGAACCCGCCTTGCACGAGAGCAACTAGGCTCGTGCGGCAACACGCCTTAGCGAGGACGATCGCTCCTACGGGAGCGGGACGTGACAAGCAAGATGTAATCCCGTTAGTGCTAGCCTTGTATCAGCATGGAAGGAATGAGTTATAGCTTATGTCAGCAAGACACATGCTTCGGCACTAAGCAAGGCTTTTGCGTATCAAGTACTGGCTTTCGCGTATCAATATTGGCTTTCGCGTATTAGCTTTCGTGTATCGGTATTGTTGGCCTAAGTTTGCATAAGTTAAGTCGAGTGCCATCACTTTAAGTCGAAGGGACCCTCATGTAAAAGTTGGCTAAGTCAGGGAGTCGTTAGGCACGACCAAAACTTGAAGCACGGACAAGTCTAGGCAAAGTCTAGAGGCACGACCAGCACGAGTTGTCCCCTTGACGTCAGTGGCACGAGAATTGGTCTAGAGGTACACGAAAGTATTGAAAGTCTTGGCACGACCAAGTTCGCATAAGTTGCTCCTCGGCAGAGCACTGTCATGAATGCGTTGAAGTCACGAATAGAGTATGGTACGACCCTGCCGTCCCGAGTCAAAGTTCGGTCAAGTACGTAAGCGATGAGGCACTGCCTCGATCGAAATACACGTTAACATGATAGCACGACTATGTCGTCACATAACGAGTTGGTTAGACGTCATGTCTTAAAACTGATCCTAAGGCAAGATTAGAAAGACAACCGTAAAGGGACTTGTATTGGACAAAAGTAAATAAACGTGTCGGTTTTTGTATGGGTGGGCGAGGAGCTCACTCCACCAGTACAGTTGAGTACTGACACCCACACAGTTTCTTTGTACAGACACAGGTAGAAGCTCGTGGCGCAGAGCTCTCTTGGATGCGTCGAGGCACAAAGTTCCTTGGCGATTTGAAGTGTGCGGCCGCGTGGGATCGAAGACTTATGCAGGACATAATGTATGGACGTTGCCTTCCGAAGCTTCCGCTGGCTCAAGCATTGTAATCGAGAGATGAGGGAGAGCAGAGTGACTTATAAAATGAAAAAGAAAAGTGAGCACGAGAGACTTGTAATCATGGCCTTGTGCCCATTGTAATATCATTGTTCAATATCAATAAAGAGTTCTTTTGAATAACCGGTGTATTGCTTCTAAATTTCTGCTGCACGTTCAATGTTTCTGCTTGGGACTTCTGTGCGACGAACCCGTCGCCGCCGATGTAATCGGCCGTTATGAAACTTCCTTGTACGAGCGCAATCTAGACTCATGCGACATCACGCCTTAGAGAGGACGATCGCTCCTACGGGAGCGGGGCGTGACATAATGGTATCAGAGTACGGCTTTACGTCCTTGGTCTGCCGATTGAATTCTTTAACTCCGTTGTTTTCACAAACTCTGAAATGTGCTTCCGCAAGTTGATATCGTTGGTGCGCTCTCTCGCAATTATCCCATGGGATGTCCATACAATAAGTCTAATATTTTCAAAAGCTCATGCATGCGTTCAATCGAACGCATTGGTAGGCCATCGTCGGACGCATCGGTAGGCCTTTGTGCCGAACGGTGTCAAACTTGACTCGATAGAAGACACATGCTAAAGTTAGCAAGTCGCATGCGTGCCTAACTAGTCCTACATTGACCTGGCAGTTGAGCGTGCAAACTCGAATATAGTCCGCATGGGAATAGCTATGCACACGGCCTTTTGGCTAAGTTGTGTCGCGTGTTGCGCACCTCGACTTTTTGGTGCAAATGAGTCGCGAGCAATATTAAGTATCGCTCGGTCGGGTATGGAAATACACATGGAGCGTATATCGATAGAAACGTTATAGAACTGATGCTTAGGCGTGCAAGGAAGACTGGTTTAGATTTTTGGGAAATAGTGCGAACGACTTAGTACGTCGACACGACGTGAGCGATTACGCTAGAGATTCGTCGAACGAATCAGAAGGATGTCTTAGCGAGTGATGCGAACGTGATTGAGGACTGTATCTGATGGCTCGAATCCTGAGTGGTGTATGGTTTGTCTTGGAATTCATTCGAGCAAAAATTGAGGATTAGAGGTAACGACGAGTATGTCGGCGAGGCGATGCGATCGCGCGGAGCCTTATAACGCGTCACGCTTAGTTGATCGTGACTTCGAGTGTTCCGAACAAGATGTCGTTCGGACAACTTGTGAATGGACAACGCGAGTTAGAAAATGATTCGAAATAGTGAAACAAGTGAATGTCTCGATCGAAAAATCTAGTAAATCACACGTACAATTTCGGATTGAATCAAATAAAAATGTGACTTGAGTTTTGGTCAACGATCTTGAAACTAGCTTGAGAAATAGCGATCGAACTTGATCTTGAATATCTAAGGAATTGTGGTATATCCAGTTCGAATAATAGCATCAGTCGCACGACTCAAAATTGGTTGCAAAGGAAGATCGTCAGGTTACGCATATCGTCGATGGTATTGAGGCATATCAAATATCGATATGCGATAACTTTGGGGTACTCTAACTCAGCAAATGACGAACATACAAATGTTATTATTCCGATGGATACTATACTCGGGATATTAAAATATGTCGAGGAAAAGATAAACTTGGCTCGAGGATTTTCTAGATGAACGAATGACGAACGGACTATCTAATTGAGATCTTGGCTTGATGAAAATGAAATGTTTGGATTTGCTTCGTTGACAACCACAACGTTGATGTCTTTTTCTTATGCGAGCGCAACTCCAGCCTCGTACATGCGTCATGCCGATTAGGACGATCACTCCGTGTGAGCGCTGGTATGGTGATTTATACAGCGGGGGTGATTGAACTAGCATGGCGTGGCAATTGGGTGCTTCAACTTGTGGTTTGACACGAAGGTGGACTCGAGAATGACTTAGCGTGCATGACGGTCGAAATTGAGGATTGCGTAGGTCTAATATGCATATCGAGAATGAATTAGTCTAGACGCAAACAATAGTTACGCCCCTATGAGAATGATTATTCCGCGGAGCGTTGCATGGTGATTCATGAACCACCGTGGATGATCGGACTCGCGTGAGATTGGGACGCAACATATTGTCAAAGCTAGACGACCTCGTGATCGAATACGTGAATTGGTTAGAATCGGTGAATTGAATGGAATCGAATATGCGCAACGAGTGCTTTGAAGCGAATTAGGTGATCGTGCTCGATGTTTAGAAATCTGAGTGACGAGAGCTTAGGGTAAAAAATCTCGTACGACCGACTTTGGTTTGACCCTAGGATTGGTATTGGCATTACTGTTGGGGAACTATGATTCCAATCCTGACATTGATTTAGACTTGAGAAATGACCTAGCGGTTAGGCGATACGCCCCTGTTTCAAGAGTTAGCAATCGAAAGATTGATCTTGAGGATTGGCATGGATGGATAGGGTGAATCAAGAGTATAGGAATATCCCTCACGAGATTCTGCTGACATTTATATATTTTAGGGACGCCTGAGTATGTGTACGATGCGACTCGAGTGAGAACGACGAATTCTCTATCATGCGGCTTGGTTGAAATGCATGTATTTTGGGGACGACTGGAATATGTACACGATCCAACCAAGTGATATGTTGAGTTCAAGCAAGACATAAGGAATGAAAGAGTGTCGAGAACTTGAAATCGTGTTAAGGGAAAGATTAAAAATAGTGCGAGCGTGGCTCGGAATCGAAAAAAACGCGTAGGCGGGTGTAGAAATATGGAAAATATCAGAATAATGCTCCATGCGTCTCCGGATACGAAGCCCATGCGGCTCATATGGGAGCTGTCTTACACGGTTCAAAGGAAGACTCTCAGTCTCATGCGGCTCGAGAGTGTATGCGGTTCAGCAGGAATATGCGGCTCGGTTGATGCCACGTGTCCCCTTGTGATCCTTTCCTACAGCTGGCCCTTTGAATAGTGGCCTCATTTAATGCTCTGACACGATTTGACGACTGTGGCAGCTCTGGCATAAAGTGTCATAATGGCTCTTCCATAATGACAGACTCTTCGGGAAAAGAAGAAGATCTCTGACCCGATCCGTCAGAAATCCTAGCTTGCCACGTGGCAAAATCTCATACGGGTTAAATAGAGAACAGTTCCATGCGGCTCACTGAGAAGTCACTCTATATGACTAGCAGAAATTATCCATATGCGGCCCACTGAGTGCTCAGTCCCTGCGGCTCAATACAACGCTAGCTCATGCGGCTCGCAAAGACTGCATATGCGGCTCATTGAGAGTTCGTTCCCTGCAGCTCGATGAAGCATTGTCCTATGCGGCTCACGAAGAGTATCTCCCTGCGGTTCAAGTGTTGCCCATCCTATGCGGCTGCGGCAGTATCCACAATCAAAACACGTGGCATCGGATCAATCAAGGATTTAACCGAATCCCAACAAGAATATTTGACATCATCGTCATAATTACTAAGATCAGGGCATATCATTTATTATCAAGCTAATAGGACACGTGGCGAGCAATCAGACATTGGCGTAATCAATCATGAAGATTTAAAGCAATTAGCATTAATTGCTCACAAGATACGGTGCTATCCGCATTAATGGCCTAGATTTATTGTAATCAGGATCAAGGGTTCAGATAGATTGAAGGAGCGCCGACATTCCAAAAAAATGATCATTAGCAAACCCTATTGATCACACCCCGCTCCTATAAATAGCCAACATCATTCCCTTGCAAAAACCACGGGCAACAAAAGAATAAAAAAAGAGAGAGAGACAAATATACAGAGAGAGTTCCCCTCTTTTCGATAACCATAGAGAGAGAGAAGCCAGGAGAGCAACACGAGGAGAGCAAGAAGAGCATTTCTTTGTCCATGCCAAGCAGATCTTCTACGAGCCAAGGCTGCATACCGATCGTCCAAGGAGTAAGGCAGAGCGGCCGTCGCTTTCCCGAGCCTCTATGTCACCCCCCAGAATCTAAAATAAACAATTGTACTTAGACTGCTGTACCTAGGTTTTCGTCCCTAGGCTTTCTTCATACAAGCGAGTTTGTATTGTGAGTCTAAGTTCAGTCCTCCCATAAAACTGTTCTGTACTTTTACAATCAATGGCAAACACGATGGCGACTCTGCTGGGGACTAACTTCTCCACGGCTGAGGAGTTGGTGACGCAATCGGATGCAGCCAAACTTGGCTCCACACAACAGAAGATGGTCGTCCGCTTCGACCAACAGGCGTTCGAAGAGATGCTCTCTGAAGGCAGCGCTGGCCCGATCCAGAAGCGCACCCGTAACACGAAGGCTCGCAAAGAGTGGAGGCCAAAATCATTTGCTCCTCCTCAAGTCTTCGATGAGATACCCTCTGTTGCTCAAAATGGCGAGAAGGACTCTCCTGCGGCCCCACTTCAGACCGTAGACAACTCTGCTGTCCCCAAGTCCGGCAGAAGAAAATACTATGATGCTGGACTTGCAGGGGCAAAGAGGAACTCTACGCGATCCGAGCCGCAGAAGGGTATTAGCCACAGGGAGAAAGCCCATGCGGCTACATCCGCCAACCGCATGAAGAAAACTCATGTGGCCATATCTATCAGCTGTATAACTTATGCGGCTACAGTTGCCAACCGCATGGATGAGACTCTTGCGGCTATCAAAGTCAATCGTTTGCACAAAACCCATGCGGCCACAGATGCCAACCGCATGCGGCCAGCCTGCACGGTCGTGACTCCTAGCCGCACAAGAACTCAGCCGACGACAGAAGACAACCCCATGCAGACAGCCTGCACGATTTCCAATCCCAGCCGCATAACATCCGCTCCATGCTCCTCTCGATCAGTTTTCGACCGTCTCTCGTACGGTCCGAACCCTGATGATTCTCCAGACTCTGTGGTATTCAACTTGGACTCTTCTTATTATGCACCCACAGGTGCTAAGAAGAAGAAGTCCAGGGCAGCGCGGGCTCATCAAGCCCAGGCAGCTGCCCCAACCTCTGACTATCGGGGCGTCCCGCTGATTATCACGCGGGCCTCGGATGGGAAGTTGTATCGAACCGCTCAAGTCCAGTCCCCAGCGGCAAACGGACAAAGTGGTTCCTCTGACCTGCGTGAGGCTGTCCTCCACAAACGCAAGGAAAGAGAAGGGGCCTCGGTGTGCAAAGAGTCCTCACATGGACGTCACTGCACCCAGATCATCGTCAACTGCTGCTGCAACAACACGGCAGTGACGGAAGATCGGCCGTTCGTCTTCCAAAGATTACAGCATCCGAGCTCGGAGGACGAAGCACCTCCTATTGTCTCCTGCAATTCCGTACAGAAAGTCCCCGTCGAGGGGAAAGGGAAGAAGACAAGCATCTCCAGCCCAAAAATATCAACCACTACAGCTAAGAAATTGTCGGCTAAACGGTTACCCTCCACCGGAGTATACCAACACACCCGTTCGAAGACAAAATCTGCTGCAATGGGAGATTCATCGTCCGCACCGATGAGGGTCGAGGGAGCTGAGGGTAGCACTCCTCCGAACATCCACAACAATCCGATGTTTCAAGGAGACGAGCCCGGAGAAACAACTCTACCATCAGATGCAACAGATGCTGATTTCCCCGAGGACATCCGTGACTTTCAAGATGAAGCGAGCTCCGAAGCTAGGGGTACTGTTCCTTCTGAATCCGAACCCGAAGAGAATATTCTCACCTACCCCGATGATTTCTCGATGCATGGATACGATTCGGAGGGCGCACCCTCCACCGTCCCTTCCGTCACTCCTCACATAAGGACGGTATTCATGACAGACAACAATCAAGGTGGCTCCAATGATCGCCAACGCATCGACACTTTGGAGGCCATACTGCACGCCTTGGTCAAGTCTGTAGACGAGATCAAAGCGGCGCTTCCTACTCTGCATGGAGTGACACCTGGCCAGACAAGTGCGGGTCCCCCAATCAACGTAGATTCAAATTCGGCGGCACCGAACCCGGGCAATAATCCTCCCGAAGTAACGGCTCCGACTGCGACAGATGAGACCCGAGAAGTAAGGAGAGAAGTTCAAGAGCTCCGAGCCATGTTCTACGCCCGAGAAAACCCTCAAGACTTCAGAATACGGCAACCATATCCTGCTGAATGGAGGGATGTTCCATTCCCACCAAGATATAAGCCGTTCAATATCTACCCCTATGATGGCAAGACCTCAGCAAGTCGGTATATCACTTACTTCGAGGTCACCACCGACCATCTGCCCCATGATGACGCTATCCTCATGCGGTTATTTATCGGGGCATTGGAAGGAGTCGCCTTGACTAGTACCGCAACCTGCCGGACAATTGCATCCACTCCTTCGCTGGCTTCAAACGCTTGTTCGTGGAGAGGTTCTACGAGGTAGGGCATGACGTCACAATGTCTACCCTCATGGACGTCATCCAAGGAGAGAAAGAGCTGACGAGGAATTATATTGAGCAGTTTCGTCAAACCGCAATGAAGTTACCATCTGGCAATCCGGATTCTTCCCTGATTGAAATTTGCCAAAAGAGACTACTCCCAACAATTAGTCTCTGGATGGGCGAAAGTCAATTCAAGGACTGGAAGGCTTTTATCATCAGTGCTACAAGTGCCGAAGAACGATTGAAGAAGGCCTGCCAGCTAGGGTTGCATATCTCAGAGGGAGAGAACAAGGGCAAGCGTCCCAGCACCAAAACCGACAATGGGGGTAGCCCCTCCAACAATCGGGACAACAGAGGCAAGCAGGCTATGGTGGCCGATACGGCCCAGAAGCTCGAGTCACAACCAACAGACAAACAATGGCCTCAAATCACTTACTCTTTTGAAGACGGCCACGTCAAGCCTATCTTGGACATGCTCATACAAGGAGATAGAATTCAGCTCCCTCCGCCAAGACGGAAGCCTCGGCCGGCTGACTTGGAGAACCCCAAATTCTGCCATTACCACCGTTATGTCCACCATGCTACACACGACTGCTACCAGCTGAAACGGTACATCCAAAACCTCATCGATTCGAACGCTCTAGCCATCGATTTCGAGAAGGTAATCGTAGCAGCCAACATGGTATCCGTACATTTCGACAGCTTCCCGCCAACAGAGACTCAAGACGGTGTTATACCCATCCCTCTGGCAACGATGGAAATTGCTAATCTTCTGCCTGCTCGAGATCAAGCTGCCAATCTTGTACCTCTCACTATATCGCGAGGAGAAATTATGTGGATCCATCCGGACTTGGTCCACGAGGTGACTCAAACCACAACGAAGAAGAGAAGCGGAAAAGTCAGATCCTGCCGCACCGTCACGGCAAATGAAGAAGAAGTCACGGCCATTGTTACTCGATCTGGAGCACAATCTCAGCCCGTGGCTGAGAACCCGACTGATGATCATCCGCCCACTTCTACTGATACTCCGGGACCGGCTCAGCCTTCGACGACCGACAAGCCTAAGCCGAAGGAGACTCGCTTCGACAAATCCCTACGAAAGGAGACACCTCAGGGGCTGGAGAGGCCCTACAACTTCGACATCTTGGCACAATTGGCCAATACAACGGCCAAATTGTCCTTATACGAACTCCTAAGGCTATCAAAGGATGTCCGCACAGCTTTGAGTGATGCACTCCAAAATGCCGACGCGTACTTGGCCCAGGTCAACCTCACGGGAGATAACCAGCCTGCAGATCTCCAATATAGTGCGTGTACGGGAGCGATGCCCAATATCGTCTTCTCTCCGCAGGATATGCTCATCAAAACTAACCTGCACGATCGCCCGTTATACTACACTGGATACATTGGCGACGTAAAGGTGGACCGAATGCATATTGATCCTGGGTCTTCCATAAGCATCATTCCGAAGGGTCTGCTACATCATCTTCGCATTCCGATGCATCGCCTGACGCCTACAAGCACCGCCATTAGCGGTTTCAATTCGGGCAGGAGCTACCCAATCGGGAAGATCCGTCTGAAATGCCAGATTGGCGATCTCCAATCAGAAGTCACCTGCTACGTCATAGACGCCGACACTTCTTACAACATCCTTTTGGGGCGGCCTTGGATACACGATTTCATGATCGTGCCTTCCACGCTGCACCAATGTTTCAAATATATCGATAAGCATGGCTTCGTGAGGACGGAATTTGCTGATATCGATCCCTTCAAGGGGGTCGAATCTTATTACTCAGACTCCTGTCTGTACGAAAAATCGAAGAAGCACCTGGTCGGAGAAGATGTGCAAGCTTATACCAAGACGGCCACAGGATCAGAAGAACCTCTGACGATCCACCTCCAGGCTTGTAAACCAGGCAATTTTGCACCCCTCACGGCCACTCTGCGTAAGGACGCAATCAGCCTCTCGGCACAGGAAGAGCAGTTAAGAATCCGGCTGCCAAGGTCCGGTCAGGTGCCGAGACCCACAACGGGGCCACTTACCATCAGACTGCCAAGAGTCGTTCAACCCCAAGCAGAGAAACTCAATCCCTCCGATAGGCCACTGACAATACGCCTTTCCAAGAAAGGTCATCATCCCGATACAAGGTCTGACACTTCTAGCGAACCAGCCACTCCTCGCTCCACATCGAGTGCCAGACTGGGGGTTGCTAGTCTACCGACAACCCCACGCTCTGCTCCGTCAGTTGAACCTTTGAAGATCAAGCTGACTAGGACGCCCTCTCAATCTTCATTCACACAGGGGATAGCCGAAGAGGAATCAGAGCTAGCCAAGTATGTGGCTGCCCACACTGTTGTTCCCTCCGCAGATGATGTAATCCCTCTAGAAAGGATACCTTACTTCATCATTAAAGGGTTATCTTTGAACTACACCGAGCTCAATAAGCTATGTACAATGTATGCTATGGAACACGGTATAGGCACTCACCTACACACACAGGTGACAAATGTGTACACCACTATCCAACTTACTCCAGTAGAAGACGCTTACCGAATAATCGAGGGAGGGGACCACCCAATCATCTTCGGCCGGACAAACAACCCGCATCCCCTCACCATAGAAGAAGTCGACCTCGGGTCAGATGCTGGAAGACTGCCTCTGTATCTCTATAGCCCTCAATCCAAATATCTTATGCAGAAACAGGGGTATGATCTAGAGACGATGCCAGGATTGAACTACGGCACTGGGCAACGATTACCTTTGAAGTCGCCAGCCCCGGCGGGCAAACCACGAAACTACTATAACAAAACTCGATGCGGTTTAGGGTATGTAACGCCTACTACGACCCCTGAAAGCTCCGACGAAGAATGCGACTGGCAGTCACATTCAACCGGATCACCAACTTCCGACTCGGATACCAGCATCGGAGATGTATTCAGACAAGTCATGTCAGTCAACATGGCATTCACCGACGCTTACGAGGAAGACGAAGACATCCCCGAAATCCTCAAGCTTGAGCCATAGGCCCAACAATTGGACGCACAATGGGAAAAGCGGTTTGAACTGAGAGAACCTCCTACTGAAGATGAGGTCGTACAGGTGGATCTCGGCAGCAAATCTTCTCCAAAACCAATTTTCATCCGTAAGAGCCTAACTGACGAAGAATGAGAGTCGCTGCTAGAACTTATCAGAGAGTACATTGATGTGTTCGCTTGGAGCTATAAAGACATGTCGGGGTTAAATCCTGACATCACTCTCCACAAACTCAATATACGGCCGGATGCAAAGCCAGTCAAGCAGCAACAGCGATGCTTCCGCCCGGGCATCATGGACGAGATCGAAGCCGAGGTCAACAAACTGATAGCCAGCGACTTCATTCATGAAGAGCAACATCCAGACTGGGTCGCCAACATAGTACCCGTCCTCAAGAAGAATGGGAAGATTCGAATCTGCATCGACTTCTGCAACCTGAATGAGGCGTCCCCAAAGATGAATTCCCCCTCCCCATCACAGACATCATGATCGATAACACATACGGCTTTGAACGTATGTCATTCATGGATGGGTTCTCGGGGTATAATCAAATCAAGATGTCTCCCGATGACGAAAAGCACACATCATTCCGAACACCGATTGGCACGTACTGCTACACAGTCATGCCATTCGGTCTAAAGAATGCAGGCGCTACATATCAGCGAACCATGAGTATCATTTTCAGAGAACATTTGTGCAAGACGGTGGAATGCTATGTCGACGACATCGCCGTCAAGAGTCACCGTAAGGAAGACCATTTTCAGGACCTGAGGACGGTATTCGACCTGATGCGAGCCCACAATCTGAAGAAAAACCCTACGAAATCGTTCTTGGGCGTATCCAGCGGAAAGTTCTTGGGCTTCACCATCACTACACAGGGTATCCATGTAGACCCCGAGAAAACAAAGACGATCATGGAGATGGCTCCCCCGAAAAATCTTCGCGAACTTAGAGGCCTCCAAGGAAGGCTAGCTTACATCAGGAGGTTCATTTCTAACCTCTCCGGGCGCTGCTGACCATTCACACACCTCATGAAGAAAGGAGTCTCATTCGTATGGGATGAGGAATGCCAGCGTGCTTTTGACAGCATCAAGGAATACTTATCAAATCCTCCAGTTTTAGTGGCCCCGGTCCCTGGAAAACCATTCCTGCTCTACGTACGAGCAATGGAACACTCCCTTGGTGCCCTGCTGGCACAAAATAACGACGCAGGCCACGAACATGCCATATATTACCTCAGCCGAATGATGATTGGTCCGGAACACCGATACACCGCTGTGGAGAAGGAATGCCTCGTCCTGGTGTTCGCAATTCAAAAGACGCGGTACTACGTCACAGGGCAAACCATACATGTGATCTCCCGAGTCAACCCTCTCCGAGTCCTCATGACTAAACTAGGGGCACTCAGTTCTCGCCTCGCTACATGGGTAATATTGTTGTCCCCCTATCATATGATCTTCGTCCCGCAGAAGGCTGTCAAGGGTCAAGCCCTGGCAGACTTCTTGGCAGCCCACCCAGGATCGGAGTCATCCAGAATATATAAAGAGATCCCAGATGAGGTTGCCTATTCGAATACAGCCACCCACGATAACATATGGCGGATGTTCTTCGATGGCGCTTCAAGAACCGGACCTAAGGGAAATATTGTCGTTGGGGTCGGAGTGGTAATGATTTCTCCTACTGGGCTGGTGATCAATCGTGCCTACTCCCTCATAGAACCCTGCTCCAACAATGTGGCCGAGTATAACGCTTTGGTCATTGGCATCCAACTTGCAAGAGAACTGGGGGTAGAATACCTTGAAGCATACGGCGATTCCCAACTAATCGTCAATCAGATCCGGGGCTCATACGAAGTCTGCCACGAAGACATGATCCCTTATCACCAAATAGCGATTGACATCATCTCGTCATTCGAGGGGTTCTTCATCGAACATGTCCCCAGACTCCGAAACATCGAAGCAGATGCCCTAGCGGGTCTTGCCGCTTCCCTAGCAGTTCTAAACTATGATCGCCAATCAGTGGATGTGATAGGCCACGAACTGGTCTGTCCCAAGAACAATGTGCAATTCGTGGCAAGTTATTCCGCCCAGACGATCGATGATGCCCCAGACTGGAGACAACCATTCATCGACTTCGTCGTCTATGACATCCTCCCTGAGAACCCAAAGGAAGCTACTTCTGTCAGATGGCGTTCTCTCATGTTCTTCTACGATACGGAGACGAAGATGCTGTATCACCGCTCCTATGACGGATTATTACTCCGGTGCCTGTCGAACGCAGAAGCCAAAGAAGCCGTGCGAGAAGCTCATGACGGTGTCTGCGGGGCCCATCCGCCCGGCCTAAAACTACAAGATCGCCTTCGCCGAATGGGCTACTACTGGCCCACGATGGTGGCAGATACGATAGACTATGCCAGAAAATGCAAAGCTTGCCAAGTCCACGCAGACTTCATCCACCAACCATCGGAGTTTCTACATCCGACAGTGGCATCCTGGCCATTCGAAGCATGGGGAATGGATATCATTGGCCCAATCACCCCACCTTCCTCCCGAGGACATTGCTTCATACTTGCTATCACTGATTACTTCTCCAAATTGACGGAAGCTGTCCCACTCGCAGAAGTTAAGACTCCAAACGTGATCAGCTTCCTTAAGCATCACGTCATCTACCGCTTTGGATTACCCCGAAGGATCATCCATGACAATGGTCCGCAGTTTGCAAGCCACGCATTCTAATGGTTCTGCGATAAGCACCGCATTCAGAATGTCGCTTCGACACCGTACAACCCGGCAGCAAACGGGTTAGCAGAGGCATTCAACAAAACGATC
Source organism: Iris pallida (assembly GCA_029216955.1). NCBI lineage: Eukaryota > Viridiplantae > Streptophyta > Magnoliopsida > Asparagales > Iridaceae > Iris > Iris pallida. Next base: position 10,400,079 of record JANAVB010040419.1, on the reverse strand, counting down.
ATCAAACTCCTCAAAAAGTTTGTCTCCTCCAACAAACGTGACTGGAACAAAAAGCTCGGCGAATGCTTATGGGCTTATCGCACCACAGTTCGAACAGCCACCGGGAATACACCATTCTTCCTGGTGTACGGGAGTGAGGCGGTCCTCCCATTGGAGACTCAAATCCCCTCACTCCGCGTCGCCCTCACCTATCAGTTGACAACGGATGATAACTACCGACGTCGACTACAAGAGTTGGAGGCCTTAGATGAAAAATGCCTCCTTGCTTAGCAAAGGATCGAGCTATACCAAGCACGCATCTCAGGAGCCTTCAACAAGAAGGTTAAAATCAGAACATTCCAAGTGGGCGATCTTGTGCCGGCAGTCCGCAGGCCAATGGTCATGACTCACAAGACCGCCGACAAGTTCCAGCCAAAATGGGAAGGTCCATTTATCATCGAGGCCGTGTTCTCCAACGGTGCTTACCGCCTCGCCAAGCAGAACGGAGACTTGCTCATGTTGCCCGTCAACGGCAAGTTCCTGAAGAAATACTATGTTTAAACATCATTCTCCAGATTATCGAGTCATGTACCCCTTTAGTACCACTGAACTCTCATCCACCCTATTTCAAATTACTGAGTCATGTACCCTTTTAGTACCACTGAACTCTCATCCACCCTATTTCAAATCATCAAGTCATGTACCCTTTAGTACCGCTGAACCCACAATATTTTAGATTATCGAGCCATGCACCCGCTGGTGCCGCTGAACTCTCACTCCCTCAATATTCTAAATTACCAAGTTATGTACCAGCTGGTGCCTCTGAACTTACATTCCGGTCACTCTTGCAGATAGTAAGTCATGTATGATTATACCTCTGAACTTTCTTCCTGGAAGAGATCCTCCCTCATGATCCACTACCCGCACTCCCAGTGCACAAAAAGGGTAGTCGATCCACCAATTTTCGAAACGACCATGTCCTCATTACCTCTAAGTCGTCTTCACTTCCACCAAAAACAAACCGCCCCCTCGCATAGAACTTCCATGTTCTCCTACCTCTGAGTCGTTCTATGTACCCACTATTCATTGAGCCCACTCCTGTCATGTCCTCATTACCTCTGAATGGGAAGGCTCCGTCGAAGAAATCGTCATATTTGCCATGTCCATATTACCTCTGAGCAAGTATGCCGGTCCTCTTTCAACCTATTATCTGTACCCACTACCGGAGTACGACAAGGATAATAGGTCCACAAATATCCTCTGTTGACCATAAATGTCCTCTGTTGACCACAAATGTCCTCTGTTGACCACAAATATCCGCTATTTACTACAAATAGCTTCCGTGAAGTCTCCCCTGCCATGTTCTCATTACCTCTGAGCAGGAAGATTTTACGGTAAAACCTTCACGTTTGCCATGTCATCATAACCTCTGAGCAAATATGATTGGCTTCCTTTCATCCCATTATCCGTATCCTGAACCAGGGTACGCCAAGGGTAATAGGTCCATAAATATACCTTGCTAAGATTCTTAGCATAAATCCACCATCTTACCATGCCCCGGGAGCCCAGCTGCTCTACGGCATTCCTTCCCCCAACACCAAGAACACCCATGACCACTTTGCCATGGCTGCTCCAAACATCCAAACTTGTTATCCGTACCTAAAGCCAAGGTACACCTAGGGTAACAGGTCCACAAATAATCCCCCAGCAAGTCCGGTTCCATAAACACCGCAAGCACAAGAAAGAAAAGATGAGTTGAAACATGCTCATTTATTCAAAAATCAAAGGGCTACATCAGCGGGGATCACACCCCCTTACAAAAATTAAAAGAGAAAAAAAAACAAAAAACAAAAACAAAAAAAAAACAGAGGGCGGATCACTGCTCTGGAGCACATAACTCCGTGAGACGGTCCTTTATCAAGGCAACCGACCGCTCAAGCCTCTGTTTGGCTCGACGCTCCGCCTCCTGGTTCAGCACCGTCGCATCCTCCAGATGAGCATGGGCTTGCCAGTTGTCTTCAAACTTCTTAAAGGCCCACTCCAGGTTGACAGA